>CM076715.1:72409699-73663985 GCA_038501285.1 Penstemon eatonii
ATGAAATGGCATGAGAATTTTATTTCTCAAAAGAGCATAGGAGTTTCGAAAATTCATATTATTTTTCTTGAAAAAGAAAATGTAAAAGATTGAATCGTCATTTTTATTAAATTAGAAATTTATAGTGGGACTAAATTCATGCAAAATGGTAAATCACGGGATTAAATTTGGCTAATTGATATAGTTTGGGACGAAAAATCAAAATTTGTAATTAGTTTGGGACGAAAAACCAAAATTTGTAATTAGTTTGGGACTAATTCTGCAATCTTGTATAATTGGTCATGCTAATTGCCACGTCATCATGACACGTAAGCAGCCACGTGGCAATTTAACGGCCACGTGTGCAATTTCCGTCTAATACTTAACGGCGGGACGAAATTCCAAAAAAAAATAAAATTACGGGACGAAATTCGGTGAGGTGATAAAGTGTGGGACGAAAACCCAAAATTGCCAATTAGTTTGGGACCTTTTCTGCAATTTTGCCTTATAAAAATTTTATAAGTCTGAAAATATTACTGCTTATCAATTTTCATGTATATTAATAGGCAAAATTGTAAAATTCGTCACAAACTAATCACTGAATTTGAATTTTCGTCCTAAACTAATTACAAGATTAAACCGTCATTTCCATTAAATTAGAAATTTAATATTGGGACTAAATCCATACAAAATGGTAAATTGTGAGACGAAATTCGACGATTTGATATAGTTTGGGACGAAAAATCAAAATTAGTAATTAGTTTGGGACGATATTTCTAACAAATATTAAATTGCGGGACGAAATACGATGAGGTAATATAATTTGGGACGAAAATCCAAAATCACTAATTAGTTCAAGACATTTTCTGCAATTTTATCATATTAATAATTAGTATTAGAGAAAATCCAATTTACTCATGAATACAGAACATTGACTAACCAACATGCGGTTGGTCTAGTGAATGGTATTAGTCCCTGTAGTGAGAATTAATGTTCAAATCTCGCTAAAAAATATTTTCATATAATATATTCGACGTGTCTTGAAGTTGATTAATTCAGGTCCTAGACCTAATACTCGTTGGGATAGAAAAAAGACGAGTAATTTTGTTTCATTATATTATATAACATCCCAAATTATTCCTAATTAAAATTGAGTAGCTATTTAGTCTCGTCATGTTTGCTCACTTTCCTACTTTAGTTTCTCACCATATTTTTTAATAGTATAGATTTTATACAACAAATTTTTTCCTGCTAAAAAAATAATACTACTAAATATATAAACAATACTATTAATAATAAATTAGAAGAAAAGTCATATTAGTATGATCCCGATACCTCAGTCTCAACCTCACCAATTAAGAGTCAAAATTTGGTTCAAGATTTGTTTCTTTCAGAGATTTGCCCGATTCTTAAACTAGTCGAATTCGCGAGAGTTTTAATTTTAATCAAGTAAAACATAAATGAACTCTATCTCAAAAAAAAAAAAAAAAAAAAAAAAAAACATTAATGAACTCGAACAATTTAATATTATTAGTTATTACATAAAATGTTATCATTCTTTTATCAAATCAAGTAGGGGTAAAGTTTCAATATAATATAGAATAAATGTTTTATTATAATTTATAGATAACAAGTGGATATGGAAAAATATTTTATCAAAATAAACTCTAGTAAAATGTTCAACAAGCTAAGTTGCTTAATTTTAATAAACATGTGTACCGAGTCATTTGATAAATAATTATATTCCCTAGCTTGAAACTTCAATTAACCTCTAAAAGAGGATTAGGAGTCATGTTAACACCTTAAAGGACAATTTTCTCTATGTTTTAAAAAGAAAAGTACAAAACCAGCTAAGATTTGTGGAAAGTATAATCAACTTCTTTTACTCGATCAATCTCAATGTTTAAGAATTTATTAATTAATTAATACTAAAAGTTCTTCTGTCACTTTCTTCTTCTTGACTTAGTTATAACACAGTTATTTTATGTTTTTTACCAGTTCATGCAATTTATATAATTACATGTTGGCCACTGATAACATTGAAAGTCCAGTTTCTCCACAAAAAGAGTTGTTCTCCCATTTATCATTTTTAGTCAATTAATGGTGAATATATTAATTATATTAATTAGAGAAATACCGAAATAATGAGATTTGAATCTACGTGCTATTAATCTTGGGATAAATGCAAAATACTCCCCTGTGTTGTGCAAAATCTGCAAGAAACTATCCTGTGAATTTTTTATTGCGCCAAACTTACTTATGTTTTCAAAAACCCTGCAAAAAACACCCAATTTGAAAAAAATAGGTCGTTTTAGATCAACATATTTCAAGAAATCATTCAAAAATACTTCAAGTTGTTCCCTACAACTTCACGTGATATGTTTTAAAAATGATTTCTTGAAATATGTCGATCCAAAATGATCTACTTTTTACAAATTTGGTGTTTTTTACAGGATTTTTGAAAACACAATGAAGTTTGGCGCAATAAAAATTTCACAGGATAGTTTCTTGTAGGTTTTGCATAACATAGAGGAGTATCTTGCATTTTCC
This sequence comes from Penstemon eatonii, assembly GCA_038501285.1. NCBI lineage: Eukaryota > Viridiplantae > Streptophyta > Magnoliopsida > Lamiales > Plantaginaceae > Penstemon > Penstemon eatonii. The sequence goes on from CM076715.1 coordinate 72,412,229, forward strand.
CATTAATCTTAGGCCTTAACTTTTGTCAATAGAGTAACTGTCCTTTCATATCAATTTGTCAATTTGATTAATTATACGGCGTGAAATTCACAACTATAGAATATATTTCAAGAAAAGGAATCAACATAAACCTCAATTATTTATAAATAAAAAAAGTTATATAATTTACACTCCTATATTCAATTTCAATTTATTGGTATATTCTTCTATATATGATCCTATCCTAACTTATGACAAACCAAATAAGTAATGTATTAAAAAAATCAAAAACAACAAGTCAATTAAAGTGTAGCAAAAACCAAAGAAATAGTAAGAGTTTGAACTTCATGATCATGGATAGTGATGATAATATGGCGGCGGTGGTGGTGGAGAAGGCGGAGGTGGTGGCGGGGAACGTGGTGGAGGCGGCGGTGGCGATGGCGGTAAACATCCAAAAGCACTACAATCCACAGGATGTGAATAAAAAGAATGACATTCTTCACTAGAACGTTGTTTTGGCCTATACGGAATACAATTCTTAGTATCATCTTTATCGTCCAACTTAAGACAAGAACTTGGTTCACTACAAAAATAGTTGTCCGAATAAGTAAAATTCTCGAGCCTAGGCAATGTACAAATAACCTCCGGAATATTGCCTGAAAGTTTATTACTTGCAACATTTAATTGCTCCAAACTCCTCATATTCCCCATAGACTTAGGTAACGTTCCGACAAGATTGTTAGAACTCACATCAAATACTGTCAATTTTTTCAATAATCCAATTTCATCAGGCAAACAGGCCCCTAAACCAGAATTCATGAGTATAATTTCATTCAATGTATTTCCCATTTGGCCTATACTTCTAGGCAAACACCCTTGTAGATTATTATTAGCCAAGACCATAACCGAGACTGTCGAGTTTCCTATATTTTTCGGGAGCGTAGATTGGAAATTATTGTTGTTTATGAAAAGGGCATCGAGTTTTAAGTTGAATAGGTCCGATGGGACATTTCCGTAGAACTTATTGTATCGAATATCGAGAAATTTTAAGGTGGGGAGGCAGAGAAGAACAGATGGGAATTCACTAGAAAAGAGATTGTTACTTATGTCGAATTCGTATAAGATGTGAAGATTTCGGAAAGTGTTAGGAACCGTGCCTTCAAAACGATTCGAGTTTATATGGAACACGGCTAGGTCGGTTAGTAAGCCTAGCTCCTCGGGTAATGAGCCGCAAATTCCCGCGTGGTTTAGGTCGATACCGGCAACTGTGGTCGTGTGGGGGTCGTCCGGAGCCGGGGCGCAGTAGACTCCGTTGTAGTCGCAAACTTTCGGGCCGTACCAATTTGATGTGAAGTTATTTGGGTCATTTGTGATGGAATGTTTTAATGCTTGGAGGGCTATAAATGCATTGGAAAGTCTTGGGTTTGGGAGTTGTGGGGAAGAGTTTTCTGCTTGGAGAGATGATTTTGTGAAGAGGAATAATGTTACTAAAATGATCAATAAATTGAGATTTGAATTGATTGTCTTCATTTTTGAGATTTGAATTGATTAAAGTGTTTGATGTGGTGGGTATTTATGCTGTGTTTAATGAAACTTGTGTGATTGGATTAATTTAAAAATTGGGTCATATCTCACTATCTCAGTTTCAAAATATTTATTTAAAAACTTGGTGGTTAATTTTAATTAAATAGTGCATATGCATGTAAAGCAAAGAAGATCTAACTTTGACTTCACCCGGCTGAACAAGAAAGAGCAAAAGGAAGGTGGCTCTGAGACTTCCAAATTTTTTTTTTTGGGCTCTTTTGTTTATTTATATTTAATTATCATTTTTAACTTTTAATCTAATGTCATGTTATTTTGTGAAAGGCGGAACCCTCAAAAAGTATACATTTCTTTGGGGTTTTTACAACTTAATTTCCTAAATTTAACAATAAAGTGAAAAATGATCAATTTAACTCTACATCGATAACATATTAACTTTACGTTAACTTTATATGATATGCATAAATAGACAATTTATCTTCATATGATATGTATAAATGGATATTTTACCTCCCTGTGATATTGCATAATGAACATTTTACCCTCTTGTAAAAATGTAAAAATCAAGAGAGAGACAATGTGTTTCTTTTATAAGAATACAAGGAGTTATTTTGTCATTTTATCATAGAGAGATAAATTGCCTATTAAGAATAACACATAGAGTTAATTTGCTATTCACTCCATTTGTTTGATTAGGGTGATTTAGACATTTAAACATCGTAATTTGATTGGGGTTTTGGGCATTTTGCACCCAGGAATATAAAATTTTGGCGATGCTGACAAATTCTTTTGTTTTCACTTTGGATTTTTACTAAAAAGAAAGCGACTTTCAAATAAAATTATTTCTTTGTGTTTAATAATTGAACTTATGATCTAGACTTAAAAGTTTTGATACTTTGCACCCTAAAAATATAATTTATTAGGCACTTTGCACTCTAGAGTATGTTTTGGTGAGAATTTCATTGGTAGAAGGATATAATAGTCTTTTTGAATTTGTTTTTGGCACTTTGCATCTTGACAATATAAATTTTTGGCACTCTGCACCCTAAAAATATAGAATATTGGCACTTTTCACCCAAAAAATATAATAGTTTGACACTTTTCAACCTGATCTTAAATTTGATATATTCGAGAAATATAAATTGTATGACATTTTGCAGTGTTTTTCTTTGAAAAAAACTCGTGAATATCGTCGATGGAGAGATCAAATCTTCATTTCTATGCACAATAATCATAAACATGTTATTCTTAATTTATTTTATCATTTTCGCTCAGTAAAATTTTAGATAAAAAAAGACATTGTCTTCGTTTTGTTTTCAAGTATCCTCTAGATTATTTACATTATGAATAAACAATACGTTTACAAATCTACCATGTTATTATATTGCCTGATATTACTTCTATAATGCTCCATGTAATCGATCATAAATTTTCTACAGGAAATACTCTACAAATCTAAAATTATTTACTAATAGCATAATAGATTTATTAAATTACAAAAAAGAAAAAGAGTTATTACCTAATCACTAATGGCTATTGGCTAGTGATTTGATTAAAATAAAAAATATGCCAAAAATATTAAGTCGATGTTGAAAAATGTCAAAAAATATACTACATGGAGTATATTTTGTCAAAAAATGTAAAAACACACGTGTTATTATTAATTAGCCGAAAGTCCTCTTTATTAAATTTATTGGCAAAAAGCTCATAGTAAGGGACATTGACTTCGTCGAAGCCGCAATTTGTTTTATTCTAGTAAATGAAGGATATCCCGTATATTATTTATAATTTTCATGTACAGTCCTGACATCTTAATTAAATAAATTTAATATGGCAAGTTGGGGGCATGATTTTTCATTAAAGGCTAGGTGGATGAAGATTAGCTTTTAATTTCACCAGAAACACGGTTTGTAGATTTGGTGACTGAATTTAAATGATATTCAAATTAAATTAGTCCTTTTCAACTTATTTTTTTTGGTTAAATAAGTGATTTTCAAAATTCTTATGCAAGAAAATATATATACAAGGTTTCGGAGACCTATTCTGCTAGCAGTGGTAAAATCACTATGGGGCCAGGATGCTTTGCAACTTGATTGAAAAAAAAATTAGGGTGAGTTTGGCCTAGCGGTTGAACCTCATAAAATCACTTTTAGATCTTTATTGTGATTTTTGAAGTGTTTGACCCAGATTATAAAAATTGATTTTGCTCAATCGTGATTTTCATGGTGTTTGGCCCCCAAGATCATAATCGCTTTTAGGATCTCGAGAAGCAAAAAATCAACTTATTTTAGAAGCTGCTAAAGTGTTACGTACTTTTGCAAGAGCTATTATACAAAAACAATTATTCTAGAATTAATTTTTATTATAATCAATTATTATCAAAATCAATTTTAGTAAAATTAATTCTCTTATAATTGCTTTTCGACTCGCTAGGCCAAACTCACCCTTAATTGTCTACTATCTTCCTCATTTTTTTTATTTGTCGCTTTGACAGAAAAAATTATTTATTTTTATTCATTGGTTTGAGAGTTTAATGTAAAATAAATTTTTTTCATCAATTCTATCCTTCTTGTTAATGGTTGTAATTAATTTTATAATTACTATTTAGTTAAATTTGTGTTTTAGAGATTTTTTCTTAACAAAAGTGATTATTTATTAAATTTAAAGTATGCGTGTAATCCTTCAAAACAAACATACCGTCAAATATTAATACGTCCCCGGCCCCCTCGAGTCCTCGATTCATGATCCGTGCCTACCCAACATAATCATGAACCATGGAATTAGTTTTAATAAATTGAAGTACTGTATTATACTAGGGCCTTGCAAAATATATTGCTTTAAGTTTATAATAAATGTTGGTTAGGAAATTAATGAAAATTTAGTTATTAGCTATATTTAATTGCATTCCTTGCTTGCATGTATAGACAATAATTGATGTGACACTTTAATTTTACGATCATGCCACATGTTTTTATTGGCTATTTATGAAAAAAAATTATCCCAAACTAAGCTGCGAAGCAGGCTTTTGATATTTTGTATATGATAATCAAGATAAAGTTCAAATTACCTAGCCAATAAAAAACGATTTTAATCTTGAAAAAGATACATGTAGAATTGTTTTTGTTAATTTATGGTTTCTTAAAATTTAAATGTTTCTTAATTATTTAATTTCCCTCGTAAATTTCTAATTCAACCATCCTAGTTAACTAGCTAGTTGATGTTCTCGTCGATGAGGTCTTAACCAAGTGGTTAAGGATAAGGCTCCATGACCAGGAGGTCATGGGTTTAACTCTCATGAATGTGGGTATTTTCTCTAATTTCATACTAGCATTTCTCTAATTTAATACTAGTATTAGTTTATTTTGTTATCATTGAAATAGTTTCGATTCGATATAACAATTTATTCACCATTAAAAAAAGGCTAGTTGATGACTTGATGTTCTTGTGTGTAATAATAATAATAATAATGTATTATATATAATTATAATATACAGTTATTTAATTATCTCAATATATCGACGAGTCTACTATCGCTTGTTCTTAAATTTAATATATATAAGCCCGTGCCATTAGACTAAATCTTTTGATTTGGTAATTGGTACTAGTGTAAACCCACTTTAAAGTTTTTTCAATTGATCAACTTTTCTAGCCGGTCAATAATCTTCCATTCATATGGTAATTTTGGCCTTAATCTATTTGTCAATGTTTTCTACAAAAAATTTACCTTTATTTTGCTTTTCAAAGTTGGCATGCGCGTCGAATTACATATCTTTGAGGTTCAGAAACTTTATAGATCATGAGTTCGAATCTCATTAGAAATTTGAATATTCGCACTTTACTAGTATTTAAATTTATTTGTTATTGTAGTTTTTAATAAAATAATTGATATTACGAAGTATTATCAATTTTACTAAGAAAAATAGTCATGCACAAGTTGTTGAACGTAATAATTATGTGATTTTTTGTCATTGGATTTTCTTGAAGACATTGTCCATGAGCTAAACGCACACGGGTAGTAGGTGAACGCAATAGCTGGAATAACGATTCATGCATTCATTTAATTTACGAGGGTCAATTACGCATTCACCAATTATATACAAAAAATTGTTAATTGTTTCTTGACGTAAAATGTGTTTAATTATATCCCACTTGAATGCGGAAACTTGTTAGAGTCAATTGAGCAGAAGTTTGGTTGGAATTTAGAGGAATGACAGTACCGCAGACACGAAAAAGACAAGATATATACCACTGAAAATGCAAAATCCTAAAGAGAATAATTTTTATTTTTTTACATCAATTTGATCTAGGAAGACGGGGAATATATCGAATTTATTTCATTATTATCAGAGAATAAAAATAAAATAATTATAAAGACTAATATTAAATTAGAGAAATACCCATACTAGTGGAAGTTGAACTCATATGATAAATGCTTTTATTTATTTATTTATTTATTTATTTATTTTTTTATGAAAAGCATTTTATTTAAAAGAAAGAGAATTACATACTAAGCAAAACAAGGGTTGAGGAGAGGGTAATCTCCATCACAAAAAATTAATAAGGGTAATAAACGTAAATCTAGAGAGCCGAAAATAGAGCAAGATAAGTCAAATTTATTAGACTATTTAATCATTGTTAATAGAGTGAAATACAGTTTTCCCCTTAAAATATGTGGGTGATATCAGTTATCCCCCTAAAGTATCAATTGTAAAACTTACCCCCTTATGTTATAGTTATGTAGTTTTTATTCTAAAAATACCCCCACCCCTTACATAATTAAGAAATTTCTTTATTAATTTATAAAATAAAATTATCTTTTTATTAATTATGAATCCATTCATCCATCAACGACATTATGTATTAATTTCTTCATTTCTTTTGTTTCCTTCGGTTTTATGGTAAAAAAGATTCTTTATTTTCACCTCATTTTTTTCTTTATTTCTGTTTCAATTTGTTTTCTTGATTGTTTGATTTTTTTTTTTAATTTCTATCTCAGTTCTTTTCTTTATATTTTTCTGAGTTTTTATTTGGTGACAATTATCTCATTTATTTTTGGCACGAATTATTATTCAAAATATTGAGTAATTCTCCTTTAAATTATTTCTCGCAAAACTCAAGTTTAATACCAAATAATATTATGTTTTAATTTCTTCATTTCCTTATCAAAAAAATAAAATCTTTATTACTTATGGATTCATCCATCCAAACATATAATGTTTCAATTCTTCATTTTTTTTTTGTTTCCTTCGATTATAAAAAAAAATGAGATGAAAATGAAGCAAATAAATTGAGATCGAAAAAATGAAGATAACAAAAGAAATGAAAAAAATAAAATATAAAGTTGTTTGGTGGAGGAATGGATTCATAATCTATAAAGATACAATTTTATTTTGATAAATTAATAAAGAAATTTATTGTATATATGGAAGGCAAGAGTATTTTTGGAATAAACACTAAAAAAACTACAATAGAAGTGGTAAATGTTACAATTGATACTTTAGGGGTAACTGATACCACCCTAATACTTTGAGGGGGAAAACTGTATTTCGTGTTAATATTGTAAATGAATTTGTTTTGATTGTTGAACGATGAACAGAAAAGCTTAATTGTCATTTTCACCATTCTTTGAACTTATGATAAAACAACATTTTTAGTCCCACCAAATTGCATGGATCATCAACATTGTTTACATAATTTCACTTTGGGTCCCAAAAATTTGAAATATTTTGTTTGATCTAGCACTTTATAAAAGCGCACTTCTAATCTTAGTCCTCGAAATTATTTTGAACTATAGTATCTATTTAATATTTTTGGTTACATATAATTATCTTAATTTTACACTCTTGGTTCTACAAGATGCAATGAGAGCAACATATATAGCATTGGGGGATTATTAAGGGCTGGAGCCAAAGAGAAGAATGCAAGGATGCGGTTGAAAATTGTTGCATTTTATAAAATACAAGGAGATTTCTTGAAAAAAAAATTAACACAGGGGAGTTCTGTGCAACTTTTTTAAAATACAGGTGGGTATGGTAATTTTTTCTCCAATCCAATCAAGTAAGACCAAAAATACAAAACTTTTCTTTAATTTAAGGTTACTTGAACAGTTGAATCTAGTATACAAATATTATACATAATTGCAGAATATGATATGAATTGATTTCCTTTTGGAGTAAGAATTATAACCTCCTTTTGATATAGTAAAAGTTGCTTAGCAATATATATTGAACGGGGCGAAATTATAATATTACATCAGTCTTTGTTGTAAGGTGTAGTTTAACTTTTATTAAAAGTACGAAGAGGAAAAAATAACGAGTCCACAAACTAATGTCAACTACCAAATACACAGCAGAAGACTACCTCAAAAAAAAAAAAAAAAATTAATAATAATAAAAAAAAATTAAAAAAATATGATTAAATATTTAAATAAAATGGTTCTCATTCTCGTAAGCATATTTTGGAACTATTGCTAGACAGCTAGAAGTTGAAATATACATTTGGAGGTAGGGCCTCTTTGTTTCGTTTCTCATAAAACATTTCAATACTTTCTAGAAGCTAAACAAACAATTTATTTTGTTTAATAATAATAAAATTTTCTCACTTTTCAAAAACGATATTCTCTTTAAAAATATAACTCTTTCTTCCTTTGAAAAAAACCTAAACAAACTACAATTTTATTTGAACATAAAAAAGAAAATCATATCTTCAGTTAATTTTATTAACATATATAGTAATTTTAATTTGATATAAGCTAACTTATATCTTGTAACACTTTTCTTCTTCATATAATCTATAAAAAACCTTATCTCTAAGGTGAAGAAATTCTATATTTTTGTCCTACATTTTTTCTCCATATAACCTATTTCATCCATAATAGTTACATCCATAAGAAAACTTACTAAAATTCGGGTCAAAATTGTTGCTTCGGGTCAAGCCTGTGAACATGTCAAAATTGGATCGAATCAGGCTTTATCCGAATGCAATTTCATTTATCTTTGATCGAATTCGATCGGCTAAATCCGGATCTAGCCCACTCATTCAACAAAGTCATATACACATACTTTACAACTATTTCCGGGTAGTTTAGATTCATTTATATCAGCTCGAGCTATATATTATGCAATTCATTCCAGCTTCGAACATTTTCAACTTACCTTGCCATGATAATATTGGTTTCCATCACGAACAATTAAACAACTTACATCATTTTTCATCTTAATTTGTATCCTAATTCTTCCAACTATATACAGACACACTCAAATTTATACTATAGATAAATATGAGTACGTATCCAACGTACCACCATGATAAAATACTACGTGAAATATGAGTATTAACCATGACAAAACTAAACCACATCATGCAACGGTTTTTGGGGGTGGTCCCTCCAGGGGTGACAAAAGTATTCACCACGATTTCTGGTCATAGCAGATGTTTTTACTATATATGATTGTGAGTCATGATGGCCATAGCGGATGTTTTTACTATATATGATTTCACTACTGTTTGTGAGAATAGTTACCACGATTTTTTCTGTCGATGTCGAAATATTCATATCCAAAACTCATTTTTCTTGTAGTGTTGTCCTGATTGTATGATATTTGACCATTCAATTTATCTAAATAATTTTTTTTTCCAAGGAATTGGAAGGACTGTCTCGTCTTTGTCTTCTTCTTTTTCTCAAATTTTGAAAAGCAAAATTTATAATTTTAGAATTACTAATATTGTTTTAGTTTGTCCTTTGGACATTGGTATCCGGGTTCAATTCCCGGCAGCGGAAAGATAATTTTTTTTTCCTCCATGCCCCGTTTATTTAACCTATGGAGTCCGTTTATTTAACATTTCCATTCCATTATTTATGGCCATTCATTGGGCCGTTTTGCTCCAACAACTAATTATTATAGCCTCAGCTTAGGCCCAGATTTGTCCGTTGAACCCAAATTCGCTAATTAAATTCATACTTCTATATATATATATATATATATATATATATATATATATATATATATTCTCAATCTGATTGCAAATCAATTCTTTTAGTAGATCTAACCCAATTAAAATTGGAAGTTTCAATTGGATCCGATTAATATGCCATAATATATTTTCTTGTAACTTTACGTTTTGAGAATTGATTTTATTTAGTATATATTAATGTTTTCATATAATAAGAAAGGGGTAAGCACTAATTATGTATAATATTTTACAGATTCATCACTCTTATTTTTTTTTCCACGTTAGTTCTTAATATGAGTTATTTGTTTCACTTTGTTCATTTTTAAGCTGAGCACGAAGGCTCCAATATGACCTGCACGTTAGGGTATTTTTGTATGTTTGCTATGAAAGTATTACACATCAGTCTCCCATAAAACCTATATTGTAAGTTGCGTGACATCAGATCCATAGTGCTCAGCCTGCATAAGGTCAAAATGAAACAAATAACTCTTAGTAGGGACTAACTTGGAAAAAAAATCTTAAGAGGGACGACTTTTAAAAAAATTAATGATAAAGAGAACCATTAATGATGTTTACCGTTGAGAAAGTCACTCACCTATATATGAGGACTAATACTTATATAGTGCTTCAAAAAACTAAATTGACATTGGTACTCGATAGTGCACGAAATCAAGGTGATGCAACATCAAACTTATTAATTCATGACTTTCTGCCCTCTCCAACTCCAAAAATGCAATCACATTAGTCACTTGTATTTTGGTCATTTGCAATTATTTATGCAGAACTCAAACACCTTTTGCGTTATTAACTCCTTGTGTTAATTTAAATAAACAGTTTAACTACTTGTGATAAATAAAATTGCAAAATATCTCCATGTGTTTTAATAGAAAAAAGAAGTACATTGTCTCCCTTTTAATTTTTATATTTTTACAAGGGGTTAAAATGTTCATTATGCAATATCACAGGGAGCTAAAATACCAATTAACGCATATCACATTCACATGGGATAAAGTGATGTGAATACGTTGTCAAAACATAAGATTAAATTGATCATTTTTTACAAAAAAATTAAGTCTTAGACGTATTATGAAATGTGCGTGCAACACACCACTATCAAAGAGGTAAATTGTTATTCAAATCCAATGATATGCACTTACAAAAACAGAAGAAAAATAAGAACAAGAATAATTCAATCATATATATTCATCACACAGAATATATACAAATAATGATGAATATAATAAGATCGATCTAAACAAATTTCTGTAAAGGAGACACCAACATTACTTCAGAATTGGAATGAACAACATGACATAACCGTCGACAGAAAATTACATCAACTGGTAAAAAATGCTAATAAATTAGAAGAACTGAAGGGACACAAATTAACCGAATTGAAAAGGATAGACATTGCAAATATAATTCCATAAATGAATCATATTATACAATGATCAATGACTAATTAGTACTACTCAATTAATTGAACCTCAAATTCGGAATTGCTACGGTCGATCCAGATTGGAGGCGGCCTAATCTTGGACCAGTAACTACACGGATAATGACGAGTTATAGTATCATCCTCAAGGTTGTATATTCCCCAATCCTCACCCACATGATTTCCTTCCTCGCGACAGGGACCCGCAAAATAGATCGAATTCGGCTTAAGTACTTGATCAGGAAAATCCGAGGCGGAAAGAGAAAACGGCTCATTCATTCCCAAAAACACCACGCGATCGCCTAATGAATCAATTTGTTCCCACTTATCCTTTGCTCCATTTAGTTTGAATACACTAAATCTGTGCGTCTTGCAAGGCAAATTGGGGTCGTAGTCGTCTTCGTTCTCGAGGAGAAGATTTCCATCTCTATCGAAATCCATTGAATAGTACCACGACACCAAAAGAATGTCTCCACACGACTCGACCAGGTAATTACACTGGTCGTTTCCAGTGAATTCAAAATCGGTTTCTTCAGGAAATTCCGGCTCATACGTCTCTGTTTTGAGTTGTTCGCCACGTAAATCCCAAGTCACGATATCGCCGTGCTCGTGCACGGTGTGAAACAACTGGTCCTCAGAAGAGTAGACTATCTCGTAAATTGGCCCGACCCCAATTGGATAATCCAAATTATTCCACGAATCCATATTCAAACCGGGCTTACAGAAAGCAAGCTTGTTGGTCCAATATTGAACAACCATAATTACGGAGTCTTTTAAATCAGGGGAACCCGAAATCGCAAATGTACCGATAATGCTAAAATACATATCTTGAGGTCGATAAATATCGTGTTCGTGTCGCAATAGCAACCTCCCGGGCTCAATTTCATTTTCCGGGCTGCAACTACTGAGAACGTGTACGGAAGAAAGAGTGGTAACCGGAGGGAGTGGAACTGTAGGGGGAGAAGGGGATAATGGATTGGTGAGAAAGAGGGAGTAATCCAGTGGATCGATGTATAGAAGCCATCCTTTTGAAGAACCAATACAGTACGAGTCACGTGATATTGGATTTGTGGCTTTGTGTTTATTGTGGAGACTAATGGTTTGTTTGTCTGATAATCGGTAGAAAGAGTAGTCCATTGAACGTACCTCTGCATCGGAAGTAAATTTGTCCGCCACAACGGTTGAAGGTAGCATCAGCCACGGCGATGAGTATTTACTCACGGCGGCGGTGGAGAGGCCGCGGAGGAGGAGAGGAGGAAACGACGTCGTCATCAACCCCCTTGTTGCAGCCATTAAGAGTCGGTTGGAAGGCCCCATCGAATAAAATGTGTGTAATTAGTATGAGTTTGGAGGGCAAATTGGTGAAGTGGAACAGGTAATATAGAATCTAATTCTTGGTAATATATTGATCAAGATTCTGTCGAATTTATTTCGGAGATTTTCTTCCCTTTCTTTGCAAAGAAAAGTGCCAACATAGGAAAAAGCTATATCATATGGTAGTTGAGATGGTATATCAGTAATCAGTATGTACCGTATTTAGTTCTGTCTTATTACTGTTGAAAATCAAATTAAGCTACTCGATATTCGACTCGAGCTCATTTGATAAAAGTTCGTTATACTAATCAAACAAGCTCGAACATCATTTTTTGTTCGATAACTTTTGAAGCTCGCTCGAGCTCGACTCGATAAGCTAAAAATTAAAAAAATACATATAAAATATATCAAGCTACTCGATACTCGGCTCGAGCTCATTCGATAAAATCTTGCCTGAGCTCGGCTCGATTTAATATCAAACCAAGCTCAAAGACAAAATTTTAAGTTCGATAAAAATCAAACCAAGTTTAAACAGTGTGTCGTTTGACGCTACTCGGCTCGATTGCCTATTTAGAACATAAGTATTTGTAATAATATAAATTTTCTGAATGTTTCCTCAATTTTTTTCCCTAAAAGTCTCACAGAAGTTCCTAAAATTTTAACTTGCTTAGTTATAAAAAAAAATAAAAAATAACTGACCGAAATATGCCACATAATTATCCCTCTTTCGATGACTTAATTTTATAATTTTTTTACTTTCAAATCTTTATGATTAATATAAATTTAGAAAGTGTCAGAAATTCATGGATAAATTTAATATAGATGCGATGTTATACAATAACAAATTTGTACAATATGAGCTAACATACGGTAATTACATGATTTACATCATAATTTTATTTGAATATGTTCAATCACTATCAAAATAAAAAATACTAGTATTAAACAATACAATACTATGCAAAACAAGTATTTATAACAAATATGTACTTTCACGAAGGTGAATCCACCAAAACTTTCAAAAGGCGGTTAAGTGCAACAATCTAGATACTTTGGGGCATGATTTCGTTATTTAGGATCATGGGGGTTTAGATGGAAATTATAAACATTAGTTATGTATGGTTCTTATATTAGTAAATAAAATGTTAAGATTTTTTCTTTTGGTATAAGGTATAATAGGATTTGAAGGAAAAAATTGAATAGAGATTCAAGGAAACAAGCAAAGATCTTCCAAGATTGAACCTACTATCTTCTGCAAAGTATAGAACCACGACCATCTCCAAGAGACAATGTATAACTCAAATTATAAGAAAAAATATAAGTTTTGACAAAAAATTAAACTCCAAGAGAGCTCTTATATTTTAAGACCCATAAAAAATTATAAGTTTGGCCTCTTAAATATAAGTACAAAGTTATTTGTTAAAAGTTCTTTTTGCATTGAAAGTACAAAACTTTTGTACTTTTTCTATAGAAAATTAAAAATAATTTAAAATAGTAATTCATATTAATTTTTTGAAAGAATAATATTTTAATTTTATGTTACTTTTACGAAATACTATTTAATTTAAATTCATAGAACACGATAATTTAATTTAAATAATTAATGTACTTTTCCTATAGAAAATTAAAAATAATTTAAAATAGTAATTCATATTATTTTTATTAAATAATAATATTTTAATTTTATGTTACTTTTACGAAATATTTAATTTAAATTCATAGAACACGATAATTTAATTTAAATAATTAATATTATATTAATAAATAAATATTATATATATATATATCCCACTATTATTAATATTTGAATCATAATTAAAAATATTTTATTAAATATAATATAGATGTTTGAGTGAAATGGTGTTGTAGTTTAAAAGTAGAATCTTAAAATATAAACTAGCTGTTGGAGTGCAGAGTAAAAAGTGGGAATGTATAACACTGTTCACCATTTAAATTTTAAGATAAGAGGCCTGAATTTAAACGGACTGTTGAAGATGGTCTAAGCCATGTGATTTTCAATGTCAAGTTATAAATTGCAAAAGGGAAATTTGTTTTTTTCTTACCATAGGATAAGTTAAAATGTACTTTTGGTATTATTGGATACAAAATACAAATTTGATACCAATAATAGATTTTCATTGCAATTTTGGTACCAAATTCAATTTTTCTATAAAGTTAATGGCAATTTATCCCCTATAAAATGCATAATGTTTAATTTACCACTTTGTCATTTGGAATAAAAACCAATTTTATCCCCTCAATCAGAGAGTGTAACTTACTTGCAGAAACTAAGAGTAGGCATGTAAACTATTTTATAACATAGGGTTATAAATTGCCACATTCATCATACCACTGGGGGTAAAATGCCACATTATCATAATAAAAGTGGATAAAGTGCTGCCTATAAAAATATCAGGGAGGCAATGTGAAACTTTTACAAAATTTTAGAGGGTAAAATGCTCATTTTTAAATCATGAGGGAGTAAATTGAACATTATACATTTCATAGGGGTTAAATTATCATTAACTTTGGGGGGAACATTGGGTTTGATATCAAAATTGCAATGAAAACATATCATATGGTGCCAAATTCGTATTTTCGTATCTAATGATATCAAAATTACAAATAGATATATCCTATGATACCAAAAAATTAATTGTTCCCATAATATATAGCTTGTTTTCGTCTTTATGTGGAATCATGCCCCCAGTCCCTGCATAGATCCGCCGCTGCCTATAGCTGCATCTAGCCTAGACGAAGTCATGCAGTCTTATTACCGCAAAGGGTATAGGCTGAGTTAATTAAAAAGTTACCTCCATGTGTTATCGTAAAAATACCTTGATAAATAAATAGCAATTTATTGATCATTTTCACATCTAAATGAAGTTCCTATTGTATTTTATAAATAATATATGTTTTCTTGAATTTTTAGAGATGGCTTAGTGTATTAAACAAAACTTGTTGGTTTGAATTTTATAGAGATGACATGAATAGTTGTAAGTTTTTAAATAGCGGGTAGTCTTTTTCGATATTATATATAAATAATAAAAATGTGTTAGAGTAAGTGATTGATAACTTTATGACTAGGCAAAGTTGAATGTGAGTGAAGCATTATAATAGATGAATTAATTTACCTTTTGAAATGGAAATATAGTTTGTTTAGATTTTTTCTTTTAGAGATGATTTTTTATGTGGAAATTATTTTTAAAAATTGAAAAAAAAAACTTATTTATCTAACTTTTGAGAGTGTACTAAAATACCTTTTGGAAATACAAAAAAATAGAACTGTTTCATTACACTATTTATTGAAGAGTATTAGAATTCACCACATAGATTGAACTAAATTCACTTACATGATTTGGATCTAACTTAACTTTAAAAGCTAAATTGTAAGTTGAGGATCAGAGGAATGTCCAAGACCTTATTAGGTAGACTTATTAATGATTTTCAATCCATGTGGGATATTTTATCTCAACAAAATTTTATATTTTTTACTTTACACCCTATAATTTAGAAGATAATATTTTGTATTCTACATACACATTATTCATGTCAACTTGTTGAAAAAAGAATCGCAAGTTGCAATCCAGTTTATTTTTTAACTTTCATAAACCGCATAAACAACATCCAACCACAATATATATATATATATATGTAAGGTTATATTTTTATTGATTTTTCCTATTATTTACAATAAAAATTATATATGTTTACGTATTTATACTTTTAATTTATTTCTTACTTCCTATATGGAATTATAACTAATATAAGAAGATACTTATTTTATCAATAATAAAAATATATTAAAGTTGACAAAGTTAAAACCGCAAAATCCACCCAACCCAAATGGACTGTAAGGTACAATTTTAAGATTTGTTGAGTTAAGTTTGAACTAGAATATTAAAAAATCGCAAATATGAAATTAAGCTTGAACTAATATAAAACATTATTCTACCGTCCCGCGTAGAATATCCCTACCTCAATGCATAAATAAATGACACAAATCAAAAATAAAATTTCAACCAGTCATATAATTTGATTCGAAATTTGAACTGAAGAGCTAAATAGTTAATCTAATTGTTACCGGAGTTGTACAAATTACCTGTAAGCTGAACATTTTTTTCTTTTTTTTTGGTGCGATAAGCTGAACATTTTGTCTTAACTCTTAATACTCAATTTCTTTTTATTCAATACCCCCGGCTATCTGAAAATTAAATTAGACCAAGACAAAGAACAAAAAAGAAGAGAGTGCATAGCTACTTTTTGAAGAGGTCATTAGAAGCCAAACATATAAAAGATCTTATTTGGTTTAATCCCTTTAATTTCCTTTATAAATTAAATATAAGTCAATTGTAAACATCAAGTTCATCAAGAATTTCAAGGGGATAAAGTACCCATTAAGAATTTTAAGGGGGTAAAGTGAAGGAAGCATATATCTTTTCAAATGAGGATTAAATTGATCATTTGATAATTTTTCATGTATCTATAACTTGTAATTCTGTCATTCGTTTGTCTTCTCTAATTTTTAAATCTTCTCATTTAATTTGTGAAATATAAATTTTGAGCAAAAAATTCAATTTTTCATTATCTAGTATATATCTTTTCATGGGCTAATTAGATAGGGGCTAGATTGCACGGATACGGATACGACGATACGATATAATACTGTACATATGACGATATGAATTTTTAAAATTTATAGGATTCGATACGGCAAAGATACACTTATAAAATAAAATAATTTTATATTATGCATAACAGTAAAATTAATTTGATCCTTCTAATATACCACAAAAGAAAAAGATTATATTCAAAATATTTAATGTTTACTAGTTTAATTTCGGGTTGGACAACATCACATAAAAGTTTTACACTAAAATTGTCCAAGACTATTCAAAATACACAAAAGTTATATATCAAAAATTGATAAAGTTAGAGAAAACCTGTATTGATTTAAAATTTTCAAGTAAACATCACGAGTATTAATTGATACATGTATCCAAGACCATTCAAAATTCACGTTTTTTTATTTTAATTTATTAATTTTTTAATCCATAACTTTGAAAAATTAACAAAAACACCCACTTCGTATCCAAGACGTGTCCAAAACTTGCAGGATACTCCGAAATAAGTATTGTACCCGTATCCGAATTATTTTTTATTTAATTTAATCAGGATACTCCAGATGGCGTATCGTACGCATACCCCAAGCGTATCGAACGCGTATCCGCATCCCCGGTGTACTGGATACTGTACAGGACCATTTTTCGGAATATCCGTGCAACCTAGGTTAGGGGTAATTCTTGTAGTCATGCCTCAAAATATTAATACGTCTAGTAATTGAAATTAATTAATGAGAATATAACGAAGAGGACAGAGAAACAAGGGACTAATAATAAATGATGTGAGAATCGAAGATGTTACTATTTGAAATAGGCATTTATTTAGATGGGACTTGCTGCTACATTTCTATATATTTGAATAATAATTGTCCTCTTCACTATTTCAATGATTACTTTCATGTTGAAGGTCATAAGACAAAGCCCATTATTGATTTTAAAGATTCATTTCAGAAGGTAGATATTTCTTGTCCAATGCAACAAACAATTACGTACGTACTTTTGTGAATTGCATTAATTAGGAATTCAGGATGAGTTGCATGTGAACTGGCGAAGGGTATTAAATTATTAATATTTTATCAATTGATTTCAAGATTATATATTTTATTTGTTGTTTACAACAGAAGATATATAGTAGTACATAAGATAGATATATATCATCATGAAATGAAACCAATAAAATTTGAGTATATTAATGAGAGGCCAGTTGGTCAAATCTGCAAATAAACGTTGCTTGCTTTCTTCACTCTTCCGGTTAACATTTTTCCTATTCAGGTCTTCTTACAAAAAATTTCAGATCCTTTCATTTCAAAAAGAAATTCCAATTCCATGCAACAAATGTGATGAAATCAATTACTATACGTTTGAGTTACACAATTGTGGAAATTGCTTGATTCTCATGCATGCAACAAATTAAATTAGCCCCTGCCACAGAACAATTCAGAGTTTATCCTATCAGAATGGAGAACATTTCTTGTTCCTTTTTTCTTTTTTTTTTTAATCATCATAGATTCGCATGCATCCTCTATATATATAGGGGCATATGGCTTGGAATGCACAAAAAAAAAAAAAAAAAAATCATCCCTCCATCACAATGACTGGAAAAGGATTTTTCAGAAAATTACTTGGTTACCTTGGTCTTGGGTGTAGACCTTCAACTTCAAGGGGTGTCACAGAACCCCGTAGAATATTGCACCCATCAACTTCTCAACAACCACCACCACTTTCCGACGACTCATCCAGTGAGCATCCAAGTCCTCGAGCTCATTTTCCATCATCCCCGGGACGATTAATGAGGTCTTACTCCATGAACAATACCACCGACCTAAATCCTCATCAACTACAATTTCTCCGGGACTATAAACCGGCTAGGCGTGATCCGTCACATAACAACGTACAACACCATGATGCTTCCTTCAAGTGCAAGGAATGTTGGAATGTCTTCTATACACAGGAAGAATTCAACCAACACATGTTAGATTATCATCCGGATCCTCGGATGGAACGAGGTGAATCATCTACTACTTTTTCCGCTCTCCCTACATATTCGGATTCTGTCTACACTATGCCGTATCAGGATCGAAACCCACAGGAAGTACCCGAATCATCAAGGAGAGCCTCATATTCGGGTCCTAACTCTACGCAGAGGGGTTTGGCTGAGTTGGGAATATCACAAAACACTCCAAATATTCCTTCTTTGACACACAGAGCATACACATTCGCGGAGGGGAGAAGCTCATCCCTACAGCCGATGGGAACCATAGCTCCGTTGTCGGAACGCTTCTACGACTACTCTTGTTCCTTTTCTCAAGGTGTGCCAAGCCATGAGGGGATTGTTTCAGCTGCCGAACGAAACAACAATTTGGCTGCTCCAGAAGCTTCGGATGGGCCAAGCACTTCTTCTTCAATGGGTCATGGATATGTGCAACTGAAAATTGATATGTTCATAGACTCGGGTTTTGGTCGAGGAACGGGACGAGGTGGAGGTGGAAGTGGAAATATTTGATCAATATCAAGTGGTTTAAATTCATGGTGGATTTTTATATGTTTTCATTTTCTGATTTGGATGTCTTATTGTTGTCTGTTCAATGATTTTATTTCTTAGTTTGTTGTCTGCACTTCCTTTCGTTTAGGTTCTTTTAGTGTGTTGTATGTGTCGGAGAATTTAATGTGCCTAAATTAAAAATACAATATCCTATTGCTGCGTTGCTAAATGCACACATTAAATCAGATTAATAGCAATTGCGGTAAAAATTAAGTTCTACATAAAACTATACACAAATTTAATATGGCAGACTTTATTTAGCACGTAAGTTCTACTACACATAAATAGCAATTATGACAAGCAGATCTTCCTACTATCGTAGATTACGTGTTAAACATACAAATGTGTCGTAGACTCGTAGAACAAACAAATTTAGGGTGAGTTTGGCCCAGCGGTGGGAGCTCTTAAAAGCACTTCTAGACATTCATTGTGATTTTTGAACCGTTTGGCCTCAATTATAGAAATCGCTTTCAGTCAATCGTGATTTTAATGGTGTTTGGCCCTCACTATCATAATCAATTTTAGAATTTTCAGAAGCTAAAAATCAACTTATTTTAGAAGTAACTAAAGTGTTACTTTTGCAAAAGCAATTATCCAAAAGTAACTATTTTATAATTGAATTTTATCATAATCAATTATTGCCAAAATCCATTTTAGTAAAATTAATTCTCCTATAATTGATTTTCGAATCGCTAGGCCAAACTTACCCTTAATGTGCCTGTTCAACATAAAAGATTAACGTAAATGAAGTTGTATTAATGAATTAGAACAAATTATAAATTACTTTTTTAACATCTAGATTTTCCTCTCAAAACCAAAATTCAAAAAAAAAAAAAAAATACAATTAAAATTACATCCTAAACTTTTAAGAACTTCCAATACCCATTATAGAAATTCAATTCAAATCATATTTCAAATATTACATAAAACCACTCAAATCAATTTTCTAAAATCAAAATGATCAAACAAATTTTGTGATCTTAATTTATTAAAATATTATGTTTTGTTATCCCATGCTTCATTTGAGACCAACATTCAATAATGCAAAACTTGGAACATCGTATGAGACAAAACTTCTATAAATATATTATATTATGTTATAAGTGCAATATAATTTAAACATTGGGAGGAAAAAATTAATTTTGTAAATTGTAGAACCAAAAGCTCAAATATTTTTAAAAATTAAGTATGTAAATTGTAGAAGTACCTAACTAAAAGTGCTAACTGCTCCCAATTATGTGCGAATAAGCATGCATTTTGCATACCCATATGCTATAACGTGCAGGACTACACATTTTTTTTATTTCCTTCAAAATGTGATTTGTAACACATTTTTTTATGTTTTACTTCAAAATGCAGACCGCATCTACATTACTTGCAAGAGGAATGAGAAAAAGAAATCAATTAAAATTCAACGACTTTAGTGAGGTTCAAAATTAGTGAGTTTCAAAATTAAAAATAAAATGCTTAACTGAAACAAAACAAAAGAAAAAGAAGAAAAACAACAACTATAAATTGTCGACCCAAATAATATATGTAAGGCAAACACACCCGACTTCTACCACCGATTTTGTTTATTTTCATATATTATTAATAGTTTAACTGAATTATCACATAAAGAGTTTGCGTAAAAGCTCCTTACATAAGAAGAAAATTGTTCTTAGGGTCTGTTCATGGTAGGGGGGAACGCGATCGGGTTTGAACGGGTTTAATTGAAAAAATTAACCCGACCCAACACGTGCCGGTTGCCAATCTTTTAAACCGCAACCGCATTGTTATTTTCATAAACCGCCCGGTTCAGATGGAATGGGTGCGGGCGGGTGGGGGTTGAACGGAAACAATGTCATAAAGTCTTGACATCTAAATATAAATGCTTAAGCATATAATTTTAAGTTCTTCAAACACTTAAGCATATAATTTTAAGTTCTTCAAACAACAAATAAAATGTGTCAAATATGTTCACTTAAACTTGAAACTAAATTCAAGAAGCAAAAGGTAAAACTAGAATATAATCAACGATTTCTTACTATTAAATCAACAATCTCCACAAAAAATAATATTACAAGTCCCCACAAAAAAATGCATTAAATCATCACTCACACATTACAAACAATAACATTTAGTGAAGTTTCATCTCGATTATTCCAACATCAAATTCTTTAGGAAAAAATGTACTAACATATATGTACCATTAACATTCATATAAACAAAAAACTTGAAGAAAGTTTGTTTATTTGTTCTTATTCATTTGTTAATAAATGTAATTTATTTCACACTTTTATTAAACAATGAATAAAAAGTACATCAAGGATGATTAAGTGCGGGTTGTGGGTGGGTCAATTTTTTAACCATCAAACCCGTCACCCGATCCATAACGTGCGGGTTTACAAATTACCAACCTGTACTTGATTATTTTAAAAATAAAACCGACGAGTTGCGGGCGGGTTGGAGCGGGTCGGGTGGGTGGATCGGGTGGGACGGGTTATGAACACCCCTAGTTCATGGGTTGTATATGTAAGTTATAAAAAAAATTAGGGAAATTTACGTAGACACCCCCTGATTATAACCCTAATTACAAGAAATGATCCTCCTGTTTTAAATATTACAAAGACACCCCTGACTTAACGGTCGTTAGTCAACTTTAACGGAACACTTAAAATGTTCAAAATGCCCTTAGTTATTTTTAATATTTACAAAAAAAAAAAATAAAAAAAAAAAACCCTTCCATGGCCGCCACTTCACTTTTCCGGCGATTACGAATACGATTTGAGCTCTCTGTGATGGCTATAGACTCGTCTTCACGTCCTCTACAAATCCCAAGCATTAATTATCAGTTCAAAGTTCATCCCGTCACTCTATTTTCAGATCTATGAATTTTACGTTTTTCTGATTTTACGCCGCCGTCGGCGGTGGAGCTTGACCCATCGCCTCCCCTTTCAGCCGTAGACTTCCATCGGTGTGGCGGTAATTTTAGTACCAACCTTGTCCAATTTGGTGCTGAATTGAAGGTTCCCCATTTCCAAAGCTCACGTCAATGGCAACTTTCCAACTTCGCAAAATCAGTCCCTCTATCCCAATTCGCAAAATGACCCTTGTATTTTTTCACCTTTATAATATATTCCTAGATTTGTAGAAAAACTTAAACTTCCGCTTTGATTTGGTTAAAATCCACAATTTACATGTTATATGGTCCGCACATGGGTGATTTCGGGCTAATTTTGAAATTATGCTTCAATTTGGATCAAAATTGCCACTGAAGTTGAAGGTGTGATACCAAATATGCCAACTCAAAAAGATATGGGGTAAAAATGCTAGTGAGCTTAAGTTGTGGCACCAAAAATACAATAATCCCGTAACAAAATCACCAAGTCCTAGATCCCTAAAATTCTCTGGATTTCAAGAATTCGAATTGAGTTATTGTAGATAAAATTTAAAATTCTAAATTGGTTTGTTTTATTTTTGTAAGAAAAATATTTGTTATTAAAGTGAAACTTTATTTACTAAGTGTGTTATTGTAAATAAATTATTAAATTTTAAAAGGGTTTTTTTTAAGAAAATATATGTTATTAAATAATTGTGTTATTGTAAATAAATTTAATAAATTTTAATTTGGTTTGTTTGATTTTTGAATGAAAATAAACGTTATTAAAACTATATTTACCATATTGAGTTATTGTAAATAAATTTATAAAATTTTAAATTGATTTTTTTAAGGAAATATATGTTATTGAAATTTTATTTATCGAATTGTGTTATTATAAAGTTATTAAAGCTTTATTTATCGAATTGTGTTATTATAAATAAATTTATTAAATTTTAAATTGGTTTGTTATATATTTAAAATTTAATAAATTTATTTACAATATTTATTACACGGTTACAAAGACACCCCATGTAACACAAAATATGTTACAAATACACCCCTTGGGGCAAAATTGGAAAAATATTAAATATTTTGATGACATCATCATCTACCGTAAAAAATTGACGCCGTAAGGGGTCTTCTTGTAATATTGTTTTGGTCGAGGGGGTGTCTTTGTAATATTTGAAACAGGAGGGTAATTTCTTGTAATTAGGGTTGTAGTCAGGGGGTGTCTATGTAAATTTCCCAAAAAATTATGAATAATCTTTTGGATTTTCAATTTTTTTTTAATTTAATTTTCACTATTGGTATTGAAAATAAAGTTTTATATGATATGCTATTGTAATAAAATTTTGTATGTGTTTTACCTCACGTTATTAGATTCTCAATAATTTATCTCATCGAAACTTGAGACAGGATGTGGGGCTAAAAGTATGAAATATAGACTTAATTATGGAATTGACAATGGACTATACAACAATAAAAGTGAAAGTGTGTTTTATAAAGTGCGGAAGCAAAAGTTCAATATTATAACAATTGGGGACCAAAAATATAATTTGTTAAGTATGGTACCAAAGTGATGAGGTTTCAATCAAGTGGAAATAAACATGAAATATATGGCTAAATAACATCGATTTTTCTAGGGTCGTCCCCTTTAGTTATGGCCGCACGTGCGGCCCACTTTATTCGTCGTTAGATCGGCTTAGATGAATGTCATCTGTTGGATTGGTAACTAAAGTTTTGGGATTTAATTTCGGTTGACTTCTAATTAAAAAAGCAATTGACTGTTAAACCCTTTGACTTAGTTTGTCAAAAAAAAAAAAAAGAAAAACTATCTGAAAATAGAAAATACCATTTTGCCCCCCATTAAATTTTATGTTTAAGAAGACCTTTATACCCCCACTTAAAAATCGAAATTAATAATTAATTCCGAAATTATTTCCTTCTCTTTCATAATCTTTCAAACCTAAAAATAATTCCCTTTTATTTCATAATCATTCAAACTTAATTGATTATTTCTTGTTATTACTTCTCCACCATTTTTACACCATCCATGCCTTCAATAATCTCCTATTTGTAGATTATGGTGTTATTTAAATCAATTATAACCTCACCACAATTTTTGCACCTTAAATGAATCCTCTCCAAAATTGCTTTACAAATTTCGAATGGAAAAAAAAATGAAATTGTCAATTACTTTTGAATCCAAGAAATCAATATCTCAAATCAATAATTTTGTTGTATATAATCCTTAATCCCCTTTTATTTATTTATTTCTAGTTGGTCGATTAAGTTCGAATTTCTTAGATAATAGTTTAAATTTCAGTTCTCATGTTATAGGTCAATTACAAAAGTCATTCATTCGACACATCCATCAATTTTTCACGAACTAATAGTTAGATAATTTTTCATGAAGCCGAATAATATCTGATTAATACTATTTCGGATTAATATGAAGCCGAATAATAAATTTAATTTGAAGCCGAATAAATTTAGGTTGAAATCTTTATTTTCAGACTATATTTCGGATTTATATGAAAAGAAAATCCGAAATATTATACAATGAACGATATAAATACTTGTTATTTACCATAATTTTTTAAATTAATAATATTAATATGAAAAATATCATGTTACATAGTAATAGATAGGATTTACCATAGAATGATGATAAATTAAATATATTTTGCATAGGCTAACTTTTTAATACATTAATAAATTAAACATGTGATATATATTATGTAATCTGAACAAATTTGTACATAAGTTATTTTTATTTTGATCTATTCTTTACAATTTTGCTTATTACATTAAAATTTCGATTGAGGTTTACTATAAAATTCGATTGAATTTTATGTTAATACGTTCACATAATAAAAATTATCATTGCCAAATTAATTACCTTGTTCATCACGGCTTGCATCAACTTCGTGATCCGGGATTGTATAATTTCCCACCATATTTAGGTTTGTGGAGATTGTGATGAAGAGGTTGATTAGGTTTGAGGAGATAGTGATGAAGAGATTGATTTTGAACTAACTTGTAGTTAGTTTTCTTTATCGTGCAAGATGAATTTTGAATTGTAATTAGTGTTCTTAATCGTGGAAGATGAGTTTTGAATTGTAATTGGTTTTTTTAAGGGCTTTTGGCACTTTGCACCCTGGAACTATAGGGGTTTGGCACTTTGCACCCTAACTTAAAAGTTTTGGCACTTTGCACTCTGAAAATACAATTTAGTTGGCACTTTGCACCCTAGTGTGTGTTTTGAAGGAAAAATTCATTGATTGAAGGGCATAATAGTTATTTTCGTATATTTTTGCACTTTGCACGCTAAAAGTATAGATTTTGACACTTTGCACCCAAGAAATATAATTTCTGGCATTTTCAACCCCGACTTGATATGATAATCTAAATTATATAAATTACATATTGCAATATAATAATATGTTAGATAGGTAAACGTGTATTTTATATATAAAGTGAATAATCTAGAGGATACTTGAAAATAAAATGAAGACAATGTCTTTTTTTTAATCTAAATTTACTGAGAGAAAATGTTAAAATAAGTTATTATAAAGTAAAATAAATTTAGAATAACAAGTTTATGATTGTTGTGCATAGAAATGACCATTTTATCTCTACGTCGCCGACGTTCATGAGTTTGTTTTTTTAAGAAAAAGACATTACGGTGCAAAATGTCATACAAATTATATTTTTAGGGTGCAGAGTGCGAAAAAATTTAAATCGTGGTGAAAAATGCTAATATTTTATAATTTTAGGGTGCAAAATACCAACATTCTATATTTTAATGGTGCAAAATCTATATCGCTAAGGTGAAAAGTAAAAAGAAAAATTGAAAGTAACTATTCTACCCTTTTACCAATGAATTTTCTCACTAAAACACACACTAGGGTGCAAAGTGCCAAATATATTATATTTTCAGGATGCAAAGTGCCAAAACTTTTAAGTCAGGGTGCAAAGTGCCAAGACCCTATAATTTCAGGGTGCAAAATGTCAAAAACCCTTTTTTTAATCGTGGAATTTCGAATTTGGATTTTTTAATCGTGGAAGATGAAATTTAGTTTTACCCTAATTGTGTTTTTAAATCATGGAAATAAATTGGATATAGATTTAGGTTTATTATGTGAAAGGGTATAAGTGTCTTTGTGTAATTAAGTTTTAAGTGTTTTAAATTTAAGTTAATTAAAAAGGATATAATTGACTTAAATTTAAAATAAAACAAAAGCTTAATTTGGACATTAAAAAATCGGTGCAACTTGGCAATAAAGTGTTAGTTACCGTCGCTACGTGTCGCAATTTAAAGGGGGGGCCGCTCGTGATTTTAGTTACGTGAGGCCGCAACCTAGACGGCCCGAGATAACATCACAAAACAAAGTTATAAAATTTCTTTCTCTTTTTTAGTTATAAGAAAATCATAACATATCAGCACGTAAGGCAACTTTCTTCCAATTAATTAATGTTACTTAAATTAGTAGATTTCTTTTCCCGTTTTTTAGGAAAATAGATTTCTAAATTTCTTTTTTCAGTGAAGTAGAAGTAGAGATTATTCTCATAATTTTGTAACTTGAATAATATATAATAATATATAATATACATATCATATATAGTTTCATGAATTTTGATTTGATTTTTGTTTTCTTAAATTTCTTGATGTAAATATTTCTTTCAGTCTGACTTTGCAGCCGTAGTTGGGGTTGGCATTGTTACCTTAGCTTTTGCAGGAGTTTCTTTTTTCTGATATTGCTAAAATATCCCTAGGGCTGCCTCTGCCCCCCCCCCCCCCCACCCCACACCTCGAGCCCTGCCTAGCCATCTTCAATGATAGGGCTTCGAAATTGATTTAATTCTATTTAATTCTTGCCCACTCTCACTTATAATTAAAATGAATTTGATAAGTAAAAAAATTCATTCGGGTCTTTACGTAATTATATTCTACTCCGTTAATAGATTAAAACGGTATATGGTATGTCCAAATTGGAGTTCGGGTGAATGAGAAATTAATTCTCAAAGATCACCATTTGAAATGGAAGAAGAAAAATAGAAGTGGTTTTTATCCCATATTGGAATTGGAAGGAAAATTTTTGAAGTTTATATATGATTTGATAATGTAGTGGTGTAACAATCTAGCTACAAAAAGTATATTCCCTCTCGCGCAGGGAGGGGTGCAAATAATGGATCAAAATTCACTTCGTCTCTTCAAGACTTGTGCGAGCCCGCGACCTGCGGACACGAATGCAGTTCAATTCTCTAGCTTTCGGACAAGACCAATTTTTGCAAAAAAATTATCTCCATAATATTTATTAGATAATTCAATTCTACAAATTTAATTTAGGAGGGAATTTTAAAATTTAATTAATTATTTATTTATTTCTATTTTAAACAAATTTTAATTAAAGAAAATAAAAAAATGATCCAATCAGGGGACACCAAGTGGCGTCCCCTGACTAAGTTTCCCCTGCTGGAACGAGCCGCGGCCAGGGCTCCGTGGAGCCCCGGCCCTAGCCCGTTCCCGTCCCAAGCCCGTCTTCGCCGGAGATGACTTCCTTCCCCAACCCCGAACCCGCCCCGACCCCGGCCATCTCCTTTGGAGATGGCCTAAGTACATATATGTGTGTGTGAACTTTGCTTTTTATTAATTAATCAATTAATTAATTTCCTCTTCAACAGGGGACACGAACTGAATGAACTGTATGTTTCTAATATCCTTTTTCCATCAATTAATAACAATTATTAATACTTCGACACCTAAATGAATTAATTGATTTTTATTTAGTTAATTGAATTCATGTGTTTCGATATGTGGGTATTAGGTAGTTATCAAATTTGACAAATAGGAAAGAAGATCGCGCTAGAAAGATTTATTGAAGAAAAGTCACGTGCAACTTACGGAATATTCCCTTTTTTCCGAGTTATAGTTTCAAAATTAATACTTGTTATTTTATAACATATTTATATTTTGAAGAAATCAATAGTTTCATATTTATTTTTCATGACATGTTTTGAAGAGATTAATGTTTTATGCAGAAGCATGTCACGACTTGACATTTTGCCCGGGGCAAAATGGTGCGACACAAAGACCCGATGGATGGGAGCGCGACTCGGGGGAGCCATGGACGTGACTTAACTACCCACTCGAGGAAATTGCGGGATCAAGGAGCCAAGGACGAGGTTTCGCACAAACGGGACGCTGCTCAGGGGAGCGCTGACGCGGCCCAGAAGAGGACTTTGATAGCCAGGCAAGGGGCCGAGCTAGCCAAGCAGCAGGGATGGGCGGCCAGACAGGTGGCATGGCCGGACCGAGACGAGGCTAGCTTGGCAGGCGTGCGCCACGGGCAACCAGGAGGGCATCCCAACCAATTAAGGAATGTGGCACAATCAAGCCAAGTCGGCTAATCCCATTAAGCAGGCTAGGGGGCAAACATGCATGGGAATAGAGGTTTCTAGGAATCTCAAAAAAGTTCTACATAATTTCGGATGGGTCCATAAAGTTTTACACGTGGGGAGTATTCTGGAAGGTTCTACATTTGGGCGGAAGATTGCGAAATATTCTAGAAACATGTAGATAGTATGTAGTAGAGCATTGTAGGATGTTCTAGAATAATGTAGAGATAGGTGGTAGGAGCTTGGTAGATAGTTCTAGTAGCTATGAACATTCTAGATGCACAATCCTAGCCCTTCATTAGAATTAATCTTGGCCATCCATTAGGGGTGCCAACATGTATATATAGGAGCTCTCATTTCATTTGTAGGTGACCAAGGGAAGATCCCAAGTTTACATATTAAGATGTTGTAATCCATTCATGTAATTTTGTAAGTATTCTTCCAACTCTTGTGTGCTAATTTATCCTCTCAACTTACCTCATTCACAATATCTCATTCGGGACGAGAGTGAGGCTGACTTAGCCGTTTCCGCAGAGGGACATGAACGATCACTGGGGGCGTTTTGGGCTAAGTGCCTCACGGGATGCTTTGAAAAAGTTAAGCCCTTGACAAGCAGCTCCATACTTACTCCACACTCTATAAGTCTACTGACAGTTTCATAATTACTCCACAACCTACTAGAAGCATGGCAAACAAACTGTTCAAAGATCAATAAATGAACTTGCATTAGGTCATGCATTTTCAGCCTCCAAATTACTATAAATTGAATTGTCTTTTATAAAGTTTACCCTCCCTCATGTTCTTAAAAGTTTAATCTTGTAGTTTGTCGATGGACAAAAGAATTCTGGTCGTCTTTCTCTTCGTCGCCTCCGTCCCATTGTTTATTCAACATTCATATCAAAGGCGAAAACATGGTCTTTGTGAAACTCCAGTCCACCACCAAAATAGCTAATTCTCAAACGCGTTGAGTTGGAAAGATTCGCCACCAGTAACTTTTTGTTGAATGGACACTATAATGCATAATTAGGTGACTTTAGGTTGGTTACTGTAAGATTTCCATTTCGAATCTCACTGAGAACGAGGATATTTGCAATTTTGGTATAGTATTACTTGAACTTGCAACAAGGAGGAGGCATAACTCGGTAGATTGGGTTCAACGGCTCCATAATGAGGGAAGATTGATGTAAGCAGCTGATCCATAGCTCATTGACAGTACGATGAAGATGGGATGCACATCCTCCTACTTGCAGGGTTGAAATGAATTAAACCAGATAGAGCTGAAAGGCCTTATATCAGGAATGTTATGAGATTTCTAAAAGCAAATGTTTTATTTTTTAGTGAGATTGTCTCAGCTACTACTCCTTTACTCAATCCAGTCTAGTTAGTTTCAAGTTGAATAATGATTTCATTTGTTTGATGTTCTATAGTGAAATGTATTTTGAATCACCATTTAAAGTTGATGCCCTACAATTAACTTCATGATATCTAATATTTTATTGAAAATAATTATCTTTTCATGTACTGCAGAGATTAATTTTTCTGGAGTATCATTTTTTTAATATAAAGTTTAAATGTTACGTATAGTAAACCTTGCACTTCATTTCAAAGGTTTGATTCCTTGAAGCTCGATCTTTCGTGGTATAGCACAAAGAATCAAACAAATTTATTCAATTCTGCAAAATTTTAACGAATAATTATTTTAATTATTGTTAGAAAAACCTTGAGATGTGAATAATTCATATCATCTTAATTGTTGCATTGATTAAGAATGATATTTTGAAATGAATCATTTTTAATCAATGTGTGTGAAGACACTGGATAAGAAAAATATGTTGAATAAATGAAGAGAACAACCAACCGATTTACACAATTTCTAAACATGCAAATTTGTCTCTTACAGTATACATCACCACGTTCGATTCAAGAATTCAAATAAATTAGGCCATGTGTTGGTTATGATCTTCTTTTGAATATATGATATTCAACAAACTTTTTTGCAGAAAGGAACATCAATGTCGTTTATTGTTGTGATTCTAGAGTTAGTTTTTTTCTTTTCTTTCAAAGGTGTACTCAAACTTTTAGTTAAGTTATGTCCCATCATTTATAACAAAATCATGTGACTTAATCTGAAACAACTTTTAGGCAATAAAAAATTAAATAATCTTATTGTTCATGATTCATGACGTATTACCTAGGACTTAGTTGATTTGCCTCCTGACAAACATGTTGTTATCTCCCGTTGGGTTTACAAAATTAAAGAAAGTCTTATGGATCGGTCGAGGGATACAAAGGCAGATTGATAGCCCAATGATTTTCTCAATAGTATGGTATGAATTAAGTAGAAAATTTCGATCTTGAAGGTGCAAAATGCAAAAATAGCTTAATTTGGATGTGCAAAGTGGAATTAAGAAATGAATTTGTCATGCCTCGTGGTTATACTTATTTATTGCAAGAAAGCCAAGTTTTGGAGATTTTCTTCCCTATCTTGCACAAAATTGTGCCAACACAGGAAAATAGGTGGAATTTTTTTCTTCTCAGAAAAGTATTTAATTACCTTGGTTTTGGGTGTAGGTCTTCAACTTTAAGGGATGTCATAGAACCCCGTTGAAAGTTACACCTGCCAACTTCTCAACCACCACTTCAACAACCATCAATTTTCAATGACTCATCCAGCGAGAATCCATATCCCCGAGCCCATTTTCCTTCATCCTTGGGACTATCGAGGTCTTACTCCATCAACAACCACCAATCTAAATGCGCACCAACTACAATTTCTCAGTGACTATAAACCATCTAGGCGTGATCCTTCGAGGAGGAAGCCTCTATGCAAGGTCATATGCCTCACTTGCAGCCAAAATTCTAACATACCGTATGATGAGTATTCTTTTGAAAGGAAAAATCAATTACAGGATCTCAATTACGTAGAACACCGTGATACTCGATTCTGGTGCAAGGAATGTTGGAATGTCTTCCTTACACAAGAATATCTCAATCAACATAATATATTATCATCCGGATCCTCGGATGGAATGAGGTGAATCATCTATTGCTTTTCTTCTCTCCTGACATATAAGGATTATGTATTCACTATGGCATATCAGGATCCGAACCCATGGGAAGTACCCAAATCATCAAGAAAATCGTTGTATTCAGGTCCTAGCTCAAGAAAAAGGTTTGGCTGATTTGGGAATAACACAAAACACTTTCTTTGACACACAGAGCATATACATATGCCAAGGGGAGAAACTCATCCATACAGCCGATGAGAGCCATAGCTTCGTCTCCGGAAAGTTTCTACTACTACTTTTCATTTTCTCAAGGTGGACCGAGACATGAGTTGATTAATTTAGCTGCCGAACAAAATAACAATTTGGTGGTTGTTGGTCCCAAGTGGTCAGATGAGGTCTAGAGGGGGGGGGGGTGAATAGACCTCTGAAAATTTTTGAACTTTAAAAACTTTTCAGTCTTCTGTCAGCAAACTAAGCTGATGAAGAACAGTAAGCAGACTATGCTGATCGTGAACAAATCTTGAACAGCAGACTGACCACTCTTCTTACAAATACTTAGCTGTTTTTCAGCAAAACAATTTTCCAAAGAGTATACTTGCAGCGGATTGTTTGAAAGTGTTTTTCACAAGTAGACTAAGTTCTTGAAAGATTTTATCCCCAGTTTTGAAACTCCTTATAAAATCTTTTTGATAATTCAAAGTGTTCTAAAAATGCAAACTTTAAAATATGCAAGAAAACTTAAATGCAAGATAACACAAAGAATTTTTATAGTGGTTATATGGATAAAAATCCTTTAGTCCACACTTCCAGATCACTTAGATTCTGGGTTATACTATAATCACAAAGATTACAATATTTCTCCACTTATACCTAGACAACTAATGAAAAGGCTATAAGCTCACAATAGAAAATCACTAAGAAATTCTACTCTCTGAAGTTTGATCACTCACAAAGATGGATCACAACTCCGCACAACACTCAGCTATTACAAGATCACTCAGATCGTAATTTTTTGTTTTCTTCAACTGGGTTTCTGTCAACAGATGACTTCCACCAGACGAGTGAGCTGTTCGAGCTTTTGAGACTTAGAATAATTTTGCTTCAAAAACGAAATCTCTGATTGTTGTTGTGTATCTCTCTCTTCGAACTTAGTTCTATTTATACTTGGATTTGAATTTATGACCGTTGAAGCAAATCAAATCTTCAAATCCATAGCCTCAGCCCAATTTCAGAACGGCTACCTGCTACAGTACCTTTTCTGCTGTACTTTCCTGTAGCTGCATTAAATGCACTCTGCTGATACGAGGTTTTCTTCAATCATTTGCCATTACTACCCTTTTCTTACAGCATTAATTACTCCAAGTGCATTTATTACCGTTGGACCCTTCTCATGATCTCTTCTACTCTGCTGATAGAAGCAACCCATCTGATAGTCACTCTGCTGATCAAACTCTGAACTAATCTGATTTGAGTCAGCTGATGGTCTACCCTTCTGTTTGTTGTTTCAGCGTGAGATCACTAGTCTTTTGGGCTTTGAACTTTGAACTCTTCCGTTGTCTTCCTTACTTGTTCAAAATTCTTCTAAGGGAACTAAGTTTCCATACTTAGCTGATTTAGATGTTTTGGAAATCATCAAAACCTTCCCTTAATTACTTGTCTGATTTGCACTTTGATCTTCATCTTCATCCAACAGTGGTTTCAAAAGATTTGGAGGGGCCAATCACTTCTAGTTCAATGGGTAATGGATATGTGCAATTGAAATTGATATATTCATAGGATTGAGGTTTGAGAGAAGTGGAGGTGGAGGTGGAAATATTTGAACAACATTCAAGTGGTTGATTAGAGCTCATAGTGGTTGTTTTGGATTTTGAATAGTTTGATTGAGTTTATGTTTTCATTTACTGGTTTGAGAATTTTATTGTTGCATGTTCGATGTTTTTATTTTCTTTTTTATTGTCTGCACTTCCTATTGTCTAGGTTCTTTTAATGTGTTCTCTACATGTGTCGTAGTATTTAATTATTTCTGGAAGCTTTGATAAGTTAGAGTCAACTTATGATATTGACCATTTAATGCATAATAGTTACCGATGGAAGTTTAGAAAATAACTTTTACAACATAAGGTTCTAATTCATTACTATTGGAGTGAAAAATAGCTGGTTATTACTATTTTACTTATTTTGTGACTATGTAGCAATATTTTTTTTGTTATAGAAAAGGGTTAACACTTTGATCTTGCTATATGTGACATGATTTTTCTTTTAACACATACTTGCTACCTAATTTGTCTTTATAAAATACCTAACACCTAGTTTTGTTGAGTTTTTTTTGTCACTTCCTATGTATTTAAATTCCCAATAATTTGGTAGCTCATTTGTATTCATGTAGTCCAATTTTCGGCCCACATATTTAGGGTTTACAATAATTTTTAAGCACATTTCTAACAACACAAACAAGAGGGAGAAAAGAGAGAACATGTTAGAGAGGAGATTTTCGGCTACACTCACAACAACTTCGATGTTTTTACTGTTTCGATTTTATCCATCGCTGGATCAATCGTCAAATTTTAACTAGAGGTTCTCCACATCTAGTTCTATCTTCCGACGGTTTGGATAATCATTTTGGTACCTGTAGGTGAAATGATAGTCATTGGAAGTTGATGTAAAAGTGGGACTTATATCTATCTTTGCTCTTTGTATTATTATTTCTTTTGAAAGTGTTGGGTGGAGATTTTGTACATATTTGGGGTTGTATTGAACACTCAATTGTGATTGGTGATAGTGGAATATTTTGAATTTGTGATTGCTGTTTACTTTTCCGCTGCGTATTGAATTGGTGAGTTGATTAATTTATTGGGCTTCCATCATGGTTCAATCAAGGGAGCAAGAATTTGTTTTTTGTATTCTTTGTGAACTATTACTTCTTTTTCAGCAATGAAGGGGAGTATGAACAAAATGAAAAATCTTTTGTTTGTCAAATCTATGCGCCTTCCCATTTTTGCAAAAGAGGACCCGGAATAAAAATCCAATAATGATTGGAATTATTATTGGAATTTTGAACATGAACAAGTTTGTGGATTCATTCAATAATTTGTTGATGATAATGTTTATAATCAAATATGTAATGTGAATGATGCAAAGAGTTTGTGGGCAAAACTTGAGCAATTTTAGGTCTCCAAAACGTGGAATAACAAGTTGTTTATTTTGAAGAAAATGATGCATTTGATGTATAAAGATGGTAGTTATGTGGCTTACTACATGAATAAATTTCAAAGTATACCGTTGATCTATTATTTGGTATGGGTACAAAGTTTGATAATGAGGTTTTTGCATTGTGGTTGCTTGAGGCTCTTCCGAATTCTTGGGAAACTTTTCAGATTTCTTTGACTAATTTTACCTCTGATGGTATTGTCTTCATGAAACTTGTAAAAGATGGAGTTTTGAATGAAGAAGTGAGAAGGAAGTATCATGGTTCTTCATCACATTTAGAAATTTTGTATTCTTAAGATATGGGGAGAAACAAGCAAACATATCAACAATACAAAGAGAAAAGTATAAGCAAATCAAGGTTGAAGCATACAAATCTTGAGTGTCATTATTGTGGTAAGAATGGTTATATCAAGACATTTTAATACACAATAGAGAAAATAATGGTAAGGGTGGTGAAAAGTAGCAAGAAATGATACACACCACTAATAATGACCATGTTGCCACTGCTTCGACTAATGATCTTCTAGTTGCGTATGATGATGGGAATATGGTTAATCTTACTAGCCATGAGATGACTTGGGTGATTGATAGTAGTGCATCACAGAGAAAGTTCCATAAATCTTATAAGCCTTGTAATTTTTGGTATTGAAGATGTGTAATGACAGTTTAGCACAAGTGGGCAATGAAGATATTTGTTTGAGAACTAATTGTTCAGTCCTTATACTGAAGGATGTTAGACATGTTGCAAATATTCGTTTGAATTTGATTTCAGTCGAAAAGCCTGATGATGAAGGATATTGCAACACTTTTCACAAAAGCCAATAAAAGCTCACTAAAGGTTGATAAGTCTTCTCGAGGTAAAAAGTCATCTAACTTGTATTTTACGCAAACTTTTATTTACAAAAACTAATTCAGATTTCAAACCCCAATTACAGCATTGGAGGGTCAAAAGTCAAAACGAATGCCTAATTGGGGCAATAAGCTGATTTAGCGGCCCAATTTTAGATAAAAGAAAATTAAGGAGTTATGTGATGCCTTTATCAATTGGGCCTGAAGAGAAGGAATAATTTGACAAATATTATTAAAGAGGGTTGTTAGGGGATCAGATCTGGACCTGAGGAAGTTTAATTTGATTCGAATCTGAATCTCGAAAATTAAAATTATACGGACCCAACACAAGATTATGTAGGAATGATTGCCACCGTTACAGTCTAATTGAATTTCGAAAATAGGCCAAGGTCCAACACAAAACCCAAATCTTAAAATGCAGTATTTTCAAACTATTATTTTTATTTTAAAATATAATACTCCTAAAAATCTAGAATATTTAATTATGAAAAGTAAACTAACTAATTAATGAATCACAATGCTCGCTTAGAATAAGAACATATATTAGTATTTTCATATCAATTACTTCTATATGAATTTCAATTATATTGATATAATATTTAATATCAATTGGATCCGACCTTTTTGTGGACGTGGTCAGCTTCATTCACATAAGCTTCGTATATTTCAAATTATCCTCTTAATCAAATCAAATACATCATCAAAACACATAAACGGATAAAAATATTACCGAATCTCGAACCCCAACTATGAACAATTCAAAATTAGTCATTATTATTTCTTTTGTCCCTAAACTTTTATTGTTATTTTCTTTTTGGAATATCTCAAAATAACACCTATTCTTTTTTATAAATCGAAATATTTTATAAAAATACTATCTCACTTTAAGTGATGATTCGACATTTGATTATCAATCACTACTTTTAAGGTCATATATGTAAAATATCTAAATATTCTACATTTTCAACTTTTACCTAAAACTCCACACCAAAAATCTACTGAAATTTAAGCTTAACCTTTACAATATAAGCTAAGGTCATCTCCAACTGTTCTCTTAAATTTTGATCTTTTATTTTAAAAAATGAAGTGGTGAACGGTATTGTACGCTACCACTTTAAAAAAAATTACGTTGAATCATGTCCTCATTCATGTACTCTAGGACAATTTCATTTTCCATTGGAATCATGTCATATCGTCGATACGCACAATACTTTTTGTTTTATCCTTGCGTGCCTTTTATTTCTTTTTTGAGCGTTTATTTTTTCCATGCAATTTTTCCAAGGATCCATTAAATATTAATTGAAATCATTAAAGAGCACCGAAACTCTAGCACATCACATTATCTCCATGCGATATTCTTCATGTTCAATTTACTTGGATATAGTTAAATTATTTTTTTTACCCCATCTAATTTTTTAAAAGTTTCACGTCGCTTCCTGATATTTTTATATGTGTCAATTTACACTCCCTGTTGGTCCCAAGTGGTCAGATGAGGTCTAGAGGGGGGGGGGTGAATAGACCTCTGAAAATTTTTGAACTTAAAAACTTTTCAGTCTTCTGTCAGCAAACTAAGCTGATGAAGAACAGTAAGCAGACTAGTCTGATTGTGAACAAATCTTGAACAGACGACTGACCACTCTTCTTACAATAACTTAGCTGTTTTTCAGCAAAACAGTTTTCCAAGAGTATACTTGCAGCGGATTGTTTAAAAGTGTTTTTCACAAGTAAACTTAGTTCTAAAAAGATTTTATCCCCAGTTTTCAAACTCCTTATAAAATCTTTTGTTTGATTCAAAGTATTTAAAATGCAAACTTTAAAATATGCAAGAAAGCTTTAAGTGCAAGATAACACAAAGAATTTTTATAGTGGTTATATGGATAAAAATCCTTTAGTCCACTCTTCCAGATCACACAGATTCTGGGTTATACTATAATCACAAAGATTACAATATTTCTCCACTTACACCTAAACAACTAATGAGAAGGCTGTAAGCTCGCAATAGGGATTCACAAAGAAAACCTATCCTCTAAAGTAGAATCACTCACACAGATGGATTCTCACTTCGCACAACACTCAGCTATTACAAAATCACTCAGATAATGTTTTTCTGATTTCTTCAACTGGGTTTCTGTCAACAGATGACTTCCACCAGACGAGTGAGCTGTTCGAGCTTTTGAGACTTAGAGAAATTCTGCTTCAAAATTTCGATCTCTGATTGTTGTTGTGTTATGCTCGATTTGAAATTCAGCTCTATTTATACATGGAGATGAAATTATGACCGTTGAAGGCAAGTCACAATTCAAATCCATCCTTCAGCTCTTTTTGAAACGGCTCCCTGCAGCATTCCGTACTGTGTACAGTACCTTTCTGTCCATCGCATTTAATGCTGCATTTAATGCACTCTGCTGATCCGAGGATATCTTCAATCATTTGCCATTACTACCCTTCTCTTACAGCATTTATTACACCAAGTGCATTTATTACCGTTGGACTAATCTCTTGACCTCTTCTACTCTGCTGATCAAAACGACTCTGCTGATAGATACTCTGCTGATCAAATACTGAACTCATCTGATTTGACTCGGCTGATGATCTACCCTTCTGTTCGCTGATTCAGCAAGAGATCACTAGTCTTCTGAGCTTTGAACTTTGAACTCTTCTGATGTCTTCTTTTACTTGTTCAAAATTCTTCTAAGGGAACTAAGCTTTCCATACTTAGCTGATTATGATGTTTTGGAAATCATCAAAACCTTCCCTTAATTACTTGTCTTCTTTCATCTTCATCTTCATCCAACAATTTCCCCCTTTTTGATGATGACAAAACTCCAGCTAAGTACCTGTACCTAAACTAAAGTTTTGATCCTCAAAAATTTCTGAGATAGAAATGATATGTTGGAGTCAAACTTGCAATTTTATAGATATTGAACTGATTACATTTTACAAGTTGAAAGATGAAAGGTACAAAATACTCTAAAAGATTACAAGAATTTTTAATATAAAGAAAATCTAGCCAAGCTAGTCTTCTGTCTTCTTTTCTTCTTCAGCAGACTTGGAGGTTCCAACTTCCAATTTCTGCATCAACAGCTCTAGCTTCTTCTTTTTAACATCAGGATCAAGCTGTTCTTCAACTGAATCTTTGGCAGCAGCTAGTTCTTTGTCTGACTTAGCTTTTGCTTCAGATTCTTCCTCATCAGCTTGGTCTTCTTCTTCTGTGATCTTCTCATCTGCTAATCTGCTTGTGCCTTCATTTGCTGCTTCATTCCTATTATTAGCAGACTCTTCAGATTCTTCTAACACTTCTGTTTCTTCAGCATTTTGATTTCCTACCCTTTGGAAATCAACCCTTTGCTGTCCAAATATCCTTTCTTCCCCCTTTTTGTCATCATCAGCAGGGACAGATGGATATTGTGGCACAACTGGTGTGATTAGAAGTGAATCACATAGAAGCTTGATGTTTTCTTCCATAGCATTGATCTGAGCTTGCTGGTTAAGTTGATTGGCTTTAACAGTCTTGACTTCCTTGAGCAAGTCTTCTCCTTGATCACCCAACTGGATTTGAGTTCCTAAAATCCAATTTGATGAAGCATTGAAGTCTTTCATCATGTTGCCCATGACTTCATCTTCTGCTTGGAGAGCCAATTCAACAGTCTGTTCAATCTGCTTCCAACCTTCAGTGGTGCTTTGTGTCCTTCTCCTGAGTATATCCATATCCTGACATATAGATTGTACATTCTGAGCAGTATCTTTCATTAAATCAGTAGGAACAGCAGCAGCAACCTTCTGAATAGGTTGATGAACAGCAGCTATCACTTCTGCTTTTATCTCCTCCTTCATTTCCTTCATTGATTTGATAATTAATTGTTGGATGGAATCCAACAGATTGGTTTGAGAACTCTGAGATATTGAAGGATCTTCTGATGGAGTAGCAGAGACGGTTTCCTTGAGATGTTGCTCTGATGGTTGAGTTATCATTGCAAGGGACTGATCTGCTGGTTCACCAGCATGGCTTGGAGTGCTTTCCTTCTCCTTAGCCTGATCATCTTCTTCAGCAGCAACTTCTTTCTCCTTTAACTGATCTGCTGGAATTTCTTCTTCCTTCTTTGATTCATCAGCAGCATCAGACTTGTCATCCTGCACTTTGTCTTGATCAGATGGGTCTGAAGTACCCTCAATTTGCTTTGGTTGATCAGAGGACTCTGCTCCTTCTTTATCAGCAGGTGATATAATCTTCTTGACAGTTTCAACTGTCCTCATCAAACCTTCATTGTCCACTGCTGACCTGTTACAAATCCAAGTAAAGTTGTCAAGAGGAATAAAAGTAGTTGTTGGTTCCTCTGGCAGCTCTTCATAGGGTCTGATGTTTGGTCCATAGACAATATGCTTGATGTTAGGAAGTGGAACCAGTGAGCTTGGTTGTCCCCTTAACTTCCTTGCTTTCTTGGCCCAAAGCTCCATTGCTTGAGCAATAGCCAACTTGATAGATCTTTCTTTGAGATCTACTGAGTCATCAAAATCCTCAGGAATGGATGCAAAGATCTTCTTGGCCTCTTCCTTGACTACATGACATATTCTCATCCTCAACCTGTCCAGAAAGAACTCTGAATCAAGTGCTTGAATGATTGAATTTGTCTCAAGCCATTTAAGTAACCAGTCTTCTGTAGCCTTGAATTCTTTCCACTTAGCCATTTCAGCAGGACTCTTTGTTAATCTGTATTCTCTCCATCTATTGTATTTGATCTTTTCAGAATGGAAGAGTGTCAGACGGTTGACTCTTTCATTTTCAGCATCCAGTCTTCTAAGGAATTCTTCAAAAATTGCAGGGTCTTCCCTGACAATTTCAAGAGACAGTTTGACTTCTTCTCTTCTCTTTTCCTTAATCTTGGGTGCAGGCATAGCTGGTATTGGTTTATTTGGATCTCTTTGCTCACCAATAACTATCCCACCAGTACGCTGAGGACCATGAGCATCCTTGATGCTAGCTTCAATGACAGCAGCCAACTCTGCTGCCTCAAAAGCATCTCTCTGCTCTTGAGTCATTTTGCTGGCTTCTTCTTCCAGCCTTTTTAACTCTAGGCTTTTCAGCCTATCTTCTTCTGCTTTCTCAGCAGCAATCCTTTGCTTTTCAGCAACATCCAGTTTCATCTTCTCTGCAGCAGTTACATAGGTTGAGGTTTTGCCTAACCTCTTTCTTCTTGATTCAGGGCTTTCAACTGCTTGGATAGGTGTTGCAGCAACTGGAGTAGGATGTATTAACAGAATTTCTCCCTCCAGTGGTGTACTAGTCTGCTGTTCCTTTTCTACATCAGCAGATAGTGCAGCAGTTGAGGCTTCTGTTGTCATTTCAACTGTAGGACCACTTTCAGGCTCAGCAGTAGCAGCCTTAGTAGCTTCAACAACTGGTTCTTCAACATTTAATGGCCTTTCTGCCTCAGTTGTTGTTTTCCTCACAGTTACAGCAGGCTCTTCAGGGAAAGTGACCTTTCTCTTGGCCTTTGACTTAGGAATTTTCTTGACAGCAGGGGGGTTGGCAGTAGGAGGTCCCCTTGCTTCACTCCTAGTTCTTAGTCTCTTCAGTCTTTGAAGTGGAATTTCCTCTTCAGATTCAGTTCCTTCAGAGGATGACCCTGTCTTCATGTTTTCAATTTCAACAGTGAAGTCATCTACCACCTTCTTAGAGACTTCAATTTCGGGCTGTGCTGATTCAGACACAACAGCTGACTGTGCTGTTGGCTCAGCAGACTGACTAGTCTGACCTTCCTTCTTGCTCTTCTTAGAAGGGGTCTTCTTGGATTGTTTGGAGGCTTTTCTCTTTGGTTTTTCCACCAGTTGCCTCACTGGTTCGTAGAGTTTGAATTCTTTGCTTCCATGGGTTTGTTTTCCTCCACCCATAGGGCAATGCAGAGAAGCAAACAAGTTACTCAGCAGAATGGCATGAGAATGCCTTTTGTCACTTAACAGCTCATAAACATGAGCAGCCCAGTTCACTTTCATCCCATAGTAAATGCAAATCATAGTGTGAAGCCTTCTCCTAGGTAGGCCATCCAGAGAACCCGTAGCACAATCCAAAACCTTTGCTATGATATCAGCAAATCTTTGGTATTCATCCTTCAGCTGGGTCTTCATTAAAGTCCCAGTCATCTCCTCTCCCTTCTTAGCACAAATTCTCCAAAATTCCTCTTCTTTTTCTGACCCTAACGAGGTCACATCTCCTCCCTTGTCTGTCAGCTTATAAATTTCATGAAGAACAGCAGCAGATACAGCGATTTTCTTACCACCTATGACAGCAGTCATAACGGTGTCATCATCGTTGAACTCCCTGGAAGTGTAGAAGTGGTATACATCTTCAAGATAAACCCTATCTTCGTGTGCTTCCAAGACTGGGACCAAAGATGCTTCCTTGATCTTTTCCAGTAAAGCGCGCATCAAATCGGTGCCAGAGAAATGGAATTTGCTGTAGTTGAAGTATCTTCCTTCAATAACTTTGTCCATTTCTGAGATTTGTGAGTAAATTCTGCAAAATAGTGAACTTTCGCAACAAGAGGGTTTGAGAGATAGAAAGTTTGAGAATTTTTGAGTGCGTAAGACGACTATGCTGTTCAGATCGGATTTTATAGGTTTCCTTTTGATTTGGTTTTCGTGATTTATCTAAACCGTTGATCTAATCTGACAGTTTTTAATCGAGCGGATGAGAGTCGCGGATTTCAATTTTATTATTTTAATGTCAGATGGGCGGGAAACTCTATCGACACTAATCTGTTTACTTATAAAAGCGCGTTTTTAAAGTGCGATTTATGACCATGCTTATATAATAAATCAGATGAGTAGAGTTTAACTTATCTGACAGACGAGTGATCTGTTATCTGATATTACTAGAGAATGCCAATAGCTAGTAATCTTCCTCTGCTGTTTGTCAATCCAGCAAGATAAAATAATCTTCAATCTTCAAGAATTAAGAACACATCTTCTTGGTAACATAACTTCAACTAACTGTCATTAACAGATTTCATCTTTAGAACAGAAGTACCGCTAGTCTTACACGTTCCCCCTGTCTTTAAGAATTCATAAGTTAACTAGTCTGTTGAAAGTTAATTCTTGAATTAAGTAACTGATGACTAAGCTGTTGAACTCCAGTCTTCTGATGAGTTCCCCCTCAGCTTATGCATCCAGGTTAAGTAATCCTAACTCAGCTCTTAGAGTTGAGAACCTTGCTTCACTTAGAGGTTTGGTGAAGATGTCAGCAATCTGATTATCAGTATGAACATACTCAATCAAAACATTGCCTTTTTCCACATGATCTCTAATGAAATGATGTTTAATCTCAATATGTTTAGTCCTTGAAT
This sequence comes from Penstemon eatonii, assembly GCA_038501285.1. Lineage (NCBI taxonomy): Eukaryota > Viridiplantae > Streptophyta > Magnoliopsida > Lamiales > Plantaginaceae > Penstemon > Penstemon eatonii. The sequence goes on from CM076715.1 coordinate 72,455,285, forward strand.
GACTTGTAGTATTCTGAGTAAGTGAGATTGCACTCGTATTGTCACAGTAGATTGGTATTCCACTGATCTTGATGTTGTAGTCTTCTAGTTGATGTTTCAACCAAAGTATCTGTGCACAGCAGGCTCCAGCAGCTATATATTCAGCTTCAGCAGTAGATATAGAAACTGAGGTTTGCTTCTTACTCATCCATGAGATCAGACGACTGCCCAAGAACTGACAGGCACCTGTTGTGCTCTTTCTGTCAATCTTGCAGCCAGCAAGGTCTGAATCTGAATAGCCAACTAGTTCAAATCCAGATTCTCTAGGATACCACAATCCCAATTCTTGAGTGCCTTTAACATACTTCAATATCCTCTTGGCAGCTAAGAGATGAGATTCTTTGGGGTTTGATTGAAATCTTGCACAGACTCCAACTGAGTACATTATATCAGGTCTGCTTGCTGTTAGATACAACAATGAACCTATAATGCCTCTATATTTGGTTATGTCCACTGATTTGCCATCTTCATCTTTATCCAAACGAAGACTTGTAGACATAGGAATGGTAGCTGTTGAGCTAGTTTCCATACCAAATTTCTTGAACAGATCTCTTGTGTACTTTGCTTGGCTGATGAATATTCCATCAGGCAACTGTCTAACTTGCAATCCAAGAAAGTAATTAAGTTCACCCATCATGCTCATTTCAAACTTGTTCTGCATCAGCTTGGAGAACTTATCACACATCTGTTGGTTAGTTGAACCAAAAATAATATCGTCCACATATATTTGCACAAGTAATATATGATTTTCCCATTCAATTGTAAACAAGGTTTTGTCTACCTTACCTTTTCGAAATCCTTTAATTAAAAGAAAATCAGATAGGGTATCATACCATGCTCTTGGAGCTTGTTTCAGTCCATAAAGGGCTTTCTTCAGACGATATACTTTGTCCTCTTCTTGATAGACTTCAAATCCTGGAGGTTGTTCAACATACACTTCTTCTTGCAATTCTCCATTGAGAAAAGCAGACTTTACATCCATCTGATAGACAGTGAAGTTCTTGTAAGCAGCATAGGCAAGAAACAGTCTGATTGCTTCAAGTCTTGCTACTGGTGCAAAAGTTTCATCAAAGTCAATTCCTTCTTCTTGACAATAACCCTTGGCTACTAGTCTTGCTTTGTTTCTGGTGACAACACCATCTTCATTCATTTTATTTCTGAATACCCACTTAGTGCCAATTACTCTTTGATGACTTGGTCTAGGAACTAAGTACCAGACTTCATTCCTTTCAAATTGATTCAACTCTTCTTGCATAGCTTCTATCCAGAAGGAATCATTGAGAGCTTCTTCAATTTGTTTAGGCTCTATTTGAGATAGGAATGTGACAAACATAGCATCTTGTGCAGCTGCTCTTCTTGTTTTCACTCTATCTAAAGGATCACCAATAACTAATTCAGGAGGGTGGTTCTTGAGCCATCTGAGATCAGGTTGCAAATCAGGATGTTGTCCTCTGTTATGATCTTGCAACACTACTGTTGGAGTTCCAGTAGTAGTCTGTTGAACATTTGCCGTCTGTTGAACAGTCTCTGGTCTGTCAGCTGTTTGCAACTCGTCTGTTAGACAATCAGCACTGTGATTTTGAACAGCACTTGAGTTAGCAGCTGAACTTAGATTAGGTAGTATGATGGGAACATATTCTTCATTTTTTCCAACGTCTAACTTCTGTAAATCAGCAGACATATCTTGATCTACACTTTGATTCTTTTCAGAAGATTGACTTGGCTCATCAAATACTACATGGATAGATTCTTCTATTAGCAATGTTCTTTTATTGAAAACTCTATAAGCCTTACTAACAGATGAGTATCCTACAAAGACAGCTTCATCAGCCTTTTCTGCAAATGCAGTAAGGTGATTTTTCCCATTATTCAATACAAAACATTTACAACCAAAAATCTTAAAGTAATGAATGTTTGGCTTTCTGTTGTTCCAAACTTCATATGGAGTCTTGTTCTGATTTTTGTTGATCATACATCTGTTCTGGGTAAAGCATGCTGTGTTTGTTGCTTCTGCCCAAAATCTTTGAGGCAGTTTAGCTTCAGCTATCATGGTTCTGACAGCTTCTTTTAGTGTTCTGTTTCTCCTTTCAGCAACACCATTCTGTTGAGGGGTTCTTGCAGCAGAATACTCATGATGTATTCCCTTCATGTTACAATACTCTTCAACAGTAGAGTTTGTAAACTCTGTCCCTCTATCTGATCTGATCTTCAATATCTTAATACTCTTTTCATTCTGGATCAGTTCCATCAGATTGGTAAGATGTTCCTTGGTTTCACTTTTCTTCTTCATGAAAATCACCCAAGTATATCTTGAATAGTCATCCACAACAGCTAGGCAGTATTTCTTTCCACCATTGCTGACTGGATCAATGGGTCCAAATAAGTCCATATGCAACAGCTCCAATATCCTTCCAGACGATTGGTGCTTCTTTTCTTTAAAAGATGACTTGATTTGTTTACCCTTCTGACAGGCGTCACAGAGCTTGTCTTTGCTCATGACTGCTTTTGGAATCCCTTCTACCAAATCATTCTTGATTAATCTGTTTATGGTCTTGAAGTTTAAATGATTCATCCTCTTGTGCCATAGCCAACTGACTTCACTTGGTGCAGATGCCACCAAACAAACACTTGAATTCTTGTCAACAGAATTCCAGTCAACTATGTAGACATTCCCTTGTCGTCTTCCAGATAGGATTACCTTCTTTGTACCAATCTGTTCAACGTAGCACTTATCTGTTGAGAAGATGACTGAATATCCCTTGTCACAAAATTGACTTATGCTCAGCAGATTATATTTTAGTCCTTTAACATAGGAGACGTCAGATATCTCTATGTTTCCCTTGATTAATCTTCCTTTAGCTTTAATCTTGCCTTCTTTGCTGTCTCCAAAAGTGACTTTTGGACCATCCACAGCAACTGCATCAGTCAACTCATGTATGTTTCCACACATGTGTCTTGAACATCCACTGTCCAAGTACCAAATCTTCTCTACTTTACTCCTACTCCTAATCCTAACCTACAAAACAAAAATAAAATTGTTTTAGGTACCCTTATTGAGAGGGTCCTGAAGGATTAGTTCCACCCTTGACAACCCAAGATGTTGAAGTCTTAGGCTTCTTAGGTTTCTGAGTTTTAGGAGCATGAACAGTTTCATTTTTATCATAGTTATCAGATAAGTCATGTTGATGATCAGTATGATATGAATAATGTTCATAAGCAGGGTAAGGTGCATGATATGCAGGATATGCATGCATTGGATGAGCAGGGTAAGGTGCATAGTAATTAGGAAACTGAGGTGCATGATATATAGGATGATATGCAGCAGGTTGCACATAATATGACTCATTTCCATACCAAGCATTTTGATTTTTCTTGTTCTTATGCTTCTTTGGTTTACTAGATGCTTGCTCATTTGATTTTGACTTAGTTTTACCACTAGTCTGATTGACTTTAGCTTTATCAGCAGACTTCTTAGGACTCTGCTGTTTGGTCTTACTAGTCTGATTTCCTACACTAGGCTCTTTGCTCTTTTTAGCCTTAGGAGATTTCTTCTCCTTTACCACTTTCTCAGATGAGGTAGGTTTAGAAGTTTGAACATACAGAATGACCTTACTATTGTCAGCTGATATGAATTTTTCAGTATGGTTCAACTCTAGTTTATCCTTTTCCAAAGGTGTCTCCTGTTTCTTAGATGTATGCATGGATGCAACAGTAGACTTATCATGAGACTCAATGATTTTCTCAAGTTCCATGATTTTTCCTTTATATACCTCACATTCAGCTTTCAGAGATTCATGCTCTTGCTCAAGCTGTTTATATTCAGCTGATTCTTTTGGCTTTTCAGCTAAAAGTTTCAGTGAACTATTTTGCTCTTTTAGCAAGTTCATCTCTTCCTTAAGCTTAACAAACTCTCCAGCAATAGTAGTATTATTCAACATCATTTGCTCTAGAGAATTAAACAGTTCATTTTCTTGAGGAGTTACCTCATCCTCAGAGTCATCAGATTCCTTTGCCATCAGGCACAGGAGAGCAGGTTTTTCTTCATCAGACGATTCTTCATCAGATGAGTCTGAGTCTGAATCAGATGAGTAGACAGCAGCTGGCTTTTCTGCTTCAGCCATCATTGCCTTGCCTCTCTGATGCTTTCTTTCTTTTCTCATTTTCTTCTCTTCCTCAGTGTACTTCTCTGCTTTTGGATATGGGCAGTCTCTTATGAAGTGTCCCAATTTCCTGCAGTTGTAACACATCAGTTTTGATTTATAATCCTCTTTATCTTGAGAAGAAAAGTTAGGTTTAGAAGTAGAAGCAGCATGATTGTATTTATTTTTCATCTTTCTCTTATAGAACTTCTTGAAGTTGTTCATCAATAATGCTACATCTCCAGCAGTGTACTCCTTTTTGTTGAGTAGAGTGGCTTCATCAGATGAGTCCACTTCTTTGCTTTTCTGTGCTGGTCTTCTGGTGTTTTCAGCAGCAACAAGTGCAGCTGTGGGTCCTGAAGTTGAGGTTTCTTCAATTCCCATTCTTGGCAGTTTATACTCATAAGCCTTGAGTGCGGAGAACAGCTCTGTTAGAGAAATCTTGCCCAGATCTCTTGATTCTTCCATTGCTGTCACCTTCATGTTGAACTTGGGAGGTAGAGCCTTCAGTACTCTGACAGAAATCTCTTTGTCAGTGAAAGTCTTTCCCAGCTTCAAAACTTCGTTCAGAGTTTTGGTGAATCTGGTATCCATCTGATCAATGGTTTCTCCAGACTTCATCTTGAAGTTGTCCAGCTTCTCCAATGCAACACTGAGCTGATGCTCTTTAATAGCATCATTTCCTTCACTCATGTCTCTGACCTTGTCCCACATCTCCTTTGCAGTTTTGCAATGTTTGACCTTGTCAAACCGATCATTATCCAGGGCTTTGGTCATGATGAATCTCCCAACTTTATCTAGATTGTAAAGCTTTATCTCTTCTGGAGTCATCTCATGAAGGTCTTTCTCCACAACCGTATCTACTTCATTTATCTTTATGGTCTTTGTGAATCTGAATGGACCTTTAATGATACATGTATGCATGTTGTCATTATAGGCAGCAAGGAAAATCTCCATTCTGATTTTCCAGTCCTCAAAGGACATACCAGCAATGTGGGGAACATGGCTGATACAATCCATTTTTCAAAAAGTTTTTGTTTTTCAAAAAGATGCTCTTTTGAGAAGTTTTGAAAACCTTTGAAAAACACTCGGATCAAGCTCGTTGATCAGGCAGCTGATTCTAATGAACCACCTGCTCTGATACCACTTGTTGGTCCCAAGTGGTCAGATGAGGTCTAGAGGGGGGGGTGAATAGACCTCTGAAAATTTTTGAACTTAAAAACTTTTCAGTCTTCTGTCAGCAGACTAAGCTGATGAAGAACAGTAAGCAGACTAGTCTGATTGTGAACAAATCTTGAACAGACGACTGACCACTCTTCTTACAATAACTTAGCTGTTTTTCAGCAAAACAGTTTTCCAAGAGTATACTTGCAGCGGATTGTTTAAAAGTGTTTTTCACAAGTAAACTTAGTTCTAAAAAGATTTTATCCCCAGTTTTCAAACTCCTTATAAAATCTTTTGTTTGATTCAAAGTATTTAAAATGCAAACTTTAAAATATGCAAGAAAGCTTTAAGTGCAAGATAACACAAAGAATTTTTATAGTGGTTATATGGATAAAAATCCTTTAGTCCACTCTTCCAGATCACACAGATTCTGGGTTATACTATAATCACAAAGATTACAATATTTCTCCACTTACACCTAAACAACTAATGAGAAGGCTGTAAGCTCGCAATAGGGATTCACAAAGAAAACCTATCCTCTAAAGTAGAATCACTCACACAGATGGATTCTCACTTCGCACAACACTCAGCTATTACAAAATCACTCAGATAATGTTTTTCTGATTTCTTCAACTGGGTTTCTGTCAACAGATGACTTCCACCAGACGAGTGAGCTGTTCGAGCTTTTGAGACTTAGAGAAATTCTGCTTCAAAATTTCGATCTCTGATTGTTGTTGTGTTATGCTCGATTTGAAATTCAGCTCTATTTATACATGGAGATGAAATTATGACCGTTGAAGGCAAGTCACAATTCAAATCCATCCTTCAGCTCTTTTTGAAACGGCTCCCTGCAGCATTCCGTACTGTGTACAGTACCTTTCTGTCCATCGCATTTAATGCTGCATTTAATGCACTCTGCTGATCCGAGGATATCTTCAATCATTTGCCATTACTACCCTTCTCTTACAGCATTTATTACACCAAGTGCATTTATTACCGTTGGACTAATCTCTTGACCTCTTCTACTCTGCTGATCAAAACGACTCTGCTGATAGATACTCTGCTGATCAAATACTGAACTCATCTGATTTGACTCGGCTGATGATCTACCCTTCTGTTCGCTGATTCAGCAAGAGATCACTAGTCTTCTGAGCTTTGAACTTTGAACTCTTCTGATGTCTTCTTTTACTTGTTCAAAATTCTTCTAAGGGAACTAAGCTTTCCATACTTAGCTGATTATGATGTTTTGGAAATCATCAAAACCTTCCCTTAATTACTTGTCTTCTTTCATCTTCATCTTCATCCAACACTCCCTGTGATATGAAAATGTGACAGTTTATCCCTTGTGTTATAAGCAATATGACAATTTACCTCATGTGTTATGATAAATATGGCAATTTACTTATCTATGTAACAAAACGCTTTACATGCACTCTCAAATTCGACAAGTGATTTACACTCCTAGGTTTAATGGGGTAAATTGTTAATTTTTTTAAATTTTCATAGTGAGGTAAATAACTCCTTTTCAAATCACATGTAAAATAAATTGAATATTATGCATTTATTAGATTATCAATTGGAAGCAAACTCAGCAAATCATTGTTTGCTGCCAATTGACGTTAATGAGCAGAAAAGGGAAGAAAAGGAAATTCCCAATTTTGGAGATTAGGGATTTTGGTTAGGATTTTTTGTATTTTGTTTTTTGCACGTGTTCACATCAAGTGTTCACACCTTTTACCGTTTAAAGTCCACCGCCTCTTTCTTTGTATAAATTAGTCATTTTTTGTAACTTTGTAACAATTCAATATTTCTCAATAATAATTTTCAGTTTACATTTTAATATTTTACATTCTCTCTACTATTTTTATTCATTCAAATATTCTGCAAATATTCAAAACATGAATACAAAATTATCTTCTAATATGGTATCAGTAGTTTACAATTGATTTCTCCGTCTACCGCTGCAATTTTTCTTCCCATCACTGCCATTGATTCAGATTCTTCCATTGCTGTTCTGCATCTTCCTTCTCCTTCCAGGTTTTTCAGACTTTGGGTTTACTTTATTTTCTTCTTGCCTTTCTTGTCTCTCTTCTCTGTTTTTTCCCAAGATTCACTTTCTTGATCATTCTTCTCTTTCAATTACCCTCTCCTCATGGCTGAAAATCCACCTTCAAATCCACCCAAACGTCCCCCTGTTGAGGACCCTTGTAGTCCATACTACCTGCATCCTGCGGACGGCCCTAGATTATATTGTCCCTGGTCTAACAGAAATTAAATGAAGATAATTATCAGTCTTGGGCGATAGCCATGTCCATGAGTCTTGAAGTAAAGTACAAATTGGGTTTTGTGGATGGTTCTCTCCCAAAACCCACCTCTGATCCAGACCTCATCAACTTTTGGGAACGTAGCAATACCATTGTATGTTCTTGGCTCTTCAACGCTGTTTCTGATGACATAAGATCCAGCATTCAATATCATAAATCAGCATCCAAAATCTGGACAGAATTAAGGGAACGTTTCCTCGCCTCTATCAACTCCGCAGGGATCTACTCAAACTCACCCAAGAACGCAACACAGTTAACACTTACTACACAAAATTCAAAGTTTATTGGGATGAGATTCTACATTTTAGACCTGCATGCAAATGTGGAGAACTAGAAGATTATTTCCAGAATGAATACCTATTCATATTTCTCATGGGACTAGATGAAACATATGCACAAACTCGCAGTCAAATCCTCCTTTTAGAACCATTACCTACTGTTAATAAGGCATTGGCCCTTATCCCTCAAGAGGAAAAACAAAGGGCTATACTTCCTGCCCCTCCCAATCTTGACACCAAAAATTCCATGGCCTTTGCCTCACAGCCCTCTCACACCCCACACAACAACTCTGCTCCCAGACCCAATGTTCCTTACACACCTAAACCCCCACTTTATCAGAATCCTACTTACAGGCCTCCCATAATCCAGTTTACTCCCTAAAGCCTGCTTCCAGTCCTAATTACAGAGGGAAATCCAGACCCTTTTGCACTCATTGTAACCTTCCAGGTTATACTGTTGAAACCTGTTTTAAAATCCATGGCTATCCCCCAGGTTACAAACAACCCAATTTCAGACCCACAAATTCCACCTCTATGTCATCCAGTTCTCTCAACACATCCTACCCTTCCACAGTCACCGAATTTGTGCATGCACTCACCCCTGATCAGTTTCAACTCCTCTCCAACATTTTTAAGTCAAAACACACTCCCTCATCCCCCTCCCAACAAGTAGACTCTACAGTTGATGCTTTTAACATGGTAAACAGTTCAGGTATATTTTTCTCATCTCTCCATTTACCTTCCACTTGTTGGCTAGTGGATTCAGGTGCATCTAGTCACATCTGTCATGACTTAAAACTTTTTTCTTACATTACTCCTATTCACAACACTAATATCACACTCCCTAACAACACTTCTATACCTGTTCACTTTACTGGAACAGTTGTTATTAATTCTTTCTTACAATTACATGATGTTTTATTTGTTCCCTCTTTTAGATTTAATCTTTTATCTGTCAGCTCTTTGTTACAGGACAAATTGCACTATATTGTTTTTATGCCTGACTCTTTTTATATACAGGACACCTTAACCAAGAAGAGGACTGGACAGGGTAGTTTACATCAAGGGCTTTACATCCTCACATCATCTAGTTCCCCTCCTTCTATCAATAACATTTTTTGTAATAAAGTTACTACTGCACATACTTGGCATGCAAGATTAGGACACCCTTATGTTTCTAGACTAGCTACTTTAAAATATGTACTTCATTTTACTGACTCTATTAATCCTACTTCTTTTCATTGTGATATTTGTCCTATTTCTAAACAAAAGCGTTTACCTTTTCCTTCTAATAATAATATGTGTAATACTACTTTTGAATTAATACATTGTGACATATGGGGGCCATACCACATGCTTTCCCATTCTGGTTTTAGGTATTTCATTACTATTGTAGATGACTACAGTAGATTTACTTGGATTTTTTTAATCAAACATAAATCTGAAGCTAGCACTATCATACCTCAGTTTGTTAAACTCATTCAAACTCAATTTCATACTACCATTAAAACATTCAGAACAGATAATGCTAAGGAACTGCTCCTCACTAATTTTTTTATGGGATCCTACATCAGTTCTCTAATGTCCAAACACCACATCAAAACTCAGTGGTTGAAAGAAAGCACCAACACATTCTAAATATTGCTAGGTCTCTTCTTTTTCATTCTAAACTTCCTCTTAAGTATTGTTCAGAATGTGTTCTTACTGTTGTTTTCCTCATGAACAGGACCCCCTCCCCCCTTCTTAAACTCTCTTGCCCTTATAATCTTCTCTACAAAAAATCTATTGATTATTCTTTCCTAAGAATTTTTGGTTGTTTAGCATATGCATCTACTTTACATGACCACAGAACTAAGTTTGAACCTAGGGCTAGACAGTGTACTTTTATTGGTTATGCACCTGGCATCAAGGGTTATAAACTCCTTGACAACACTATTAATGAGATTTTCTTTTCCAGGGATGTTGTCTTTCATGAAGACATTTTTCCCTTTCATTCATTACCTTCTACCACTAATAATGTCCCTGATACCTCTCCTGTTTTTCCTACTTTTCAACCTCCCTCTCATCTCATTGTTCCAAATCACTACCATCACACACAATCTCCTGACCCTATTCACCCTTCACCACCTACTGCTCCAATTCATTCCTCTTCCTCTAATCCCCCCTTCCCACTTACTCCTCTCACACTAGTAGATCCTCCAGGCCTACTAGACTTCCCTCTTATCTCCAGGACTATCACTGTAACACCTCATCCACTACTAACCCTACCTACCCTCTATCTTCTGTTTTATCTTATAATAATATATCTTCTACCTTTAGGGAATTTATCTCTAATATATCTACTGTTTCTAAACCCTCCACCTACAAACAAGACATCAAAAGTAAAGAATGGGTTCAAGCTATCAATGAGGAACTACATGCTATGGATCTTAATAAAACATGGGTAATTACTTCTCTTCCACCTAATAAGAAACCTATTGGTTGCAAATGGGTTTTTAAGGACAAAAGAAAATTTGATGGCACTATTGACAGATTCAAAGCCAGATTAGTGGCTAAAGGATTCACACAAACTGAGGGTATAGATTATTTGGACACTTTTTCCCTGTAGCCAAACTAGTTACAATTAGGGTTCTCTTAGCTATTTCTACTGCTAAAAGTTGGTTTCTACACCAACTTGACATCAACAATGCTTGTTTGAATGGGGATTTGACAGAAGATGTGTATATGGAACTACCTCAAGGCTACTCCATTCCACATACATATTCTTCTATAGGTAATGGTAAAACAGTTTGTAAACTTCTTAAATCCATCTATGGCCTTAAGCAAGCCAGTAGGCAATGGAATATTAAACTCACCACTGTTCTTAAATCTATGGGATTCTCTCAATCTCTCTCAGATTACTCTCTCTACACCAGAGGTTCTAATTCTTCTTTTATTGCTTTATTAGTTTATGTAGATGATATTATTCTTGCCAGTCCTAACCTTGATATCATATCTTCTATTAAAACTCAATTAAGTTCACATTTTAAACTTAGGGATTTAGGGACCCTTAAATACTTTCTTGGTATAGAACTTGCTCACTCTTCTGCAGGTTTGGTTATCTCTCAAAGGCAGTACACTTTACAACTTCTTGAAGATACAGGTTACCTAGCTGCTAAACCTGCCTTGCTTGCCTATGGATCCTAACACACATTTATCAAGTGACAGCCACAACTTACTGCCAGATGCATCTTCCTACAGAAGACTCATTGGCAGACTCATTTATTTGACTCTTACTCGTCCTGACATAAGCTTTGCTGTGCATAAGCTCAGTCAGTACCTTTCTAAACCTGCCACCAGTCATCTAGCAGCAGCTCACCATCTTCTCCGTTATCTTAAAGGTTCACCAGGTCAGGGTTTACATTATTCTCCTAATCCTAATATTACCCTCTCTTCTTTCTGTGATGCAGATTGGGGTTCCTGTGTTGACACAAGAAGGTCAACAACTGGCTTATGTGCATTTTTGGGAAGCTCCTTGATTTCTTGGAAATCAAAGAGACAACCCACTGTGTCTCGTTCCTCTGCCGAAGCAGAGTACCGTGCTCTTGCTGCAACTACTAGTGAACTATTATGGCTACGGAATTTATTAAAGACTTACAGCAATTCAATGGAGACTGCCCCGTTCTGAACTGCGACAATGCTTCCGCCATTCATTTAGCTTCCAATCCCGTCTATCACGAACGGACAAAGCACCTTGACATTGATTGTCATTTTGTATGTGAGCATATAGCTCGTCGTCATCTCCGCCTTCTCCCAATTCGTTCAGCCCAGCAACTTGCTGACCTCTTCACCAAAGCCCTTTCCCGACAACCATTTTTGTTCATTCTGTCCAAGCTGCGTGTCAAAAACTTATACACTGCAGCTAGGGGTGCACATGGTATGGTTCTGCGGTATTTTTTACAAAATTTGTACCGTACCAATTAGTGCGGTTTTTAAAAACTCAAAACCAAACTAGAGTTTTATGAACCATACCAACAAACTCGGTTTTGTGCGGTTCCGGTACGGTACGGTATGGTTTCGCGGTTTTTTCGAACAAAATTTTTTCGTGCAATTTTTCTTATATAATTATGATTACATAGTTGACAATTATATAAAAATTAATAATATAATATCTTACAAACTATTTTTTTTTCATTAAATAAAGCATCGGAAAAGAAAATGTTCACAAATTTGACGCTATAGTTCGACCTAATTGAATAAAATTAATTGGTTAATTATTTGATCATTTTTTTTATTATGTGAAGAAACTAACTATTTGGTATTTGTTGTTTAGAATTTTTGCATTTTAAATTTTCAACATATAACAAGTTTAATTTGTGCTAAATTAAAGCATATCTATTTTTAATTGAACGCTAGCAATGTAGTAATTATAAACTATGATGAACTATAATATAAATTATAAATAATATAGTATTCAATAATATTTGAGTTGTAAATTTAAAAATATAAATTTATAAAATTTAGTTGTAAATATAAAAAAATAAATAGTTAATTCATGTTTCTTTTCAATTTCAGTACGGTACGGTGCGGTTTTTTACGGTATGAGAAGTCTAAAACCAAAACCATACCAAAATACTCGGTACGGTTTTCATCCATACCAAGACCTTTGATTTTGAGAAAAAAAACCTAACATTCGGTACAGTTCGATACGGTACGGGACGGTCCGGTACGATTTTGAAAACCATGTGCAGCCCTAACTGCAGCTTGTGGGGGCGTATTAGATTATCAATTGGAAGCAAACTCAGCAAATCATTGTTTGCTGCCAATTGACGTTAATGAGCAGAAAAGGGAAGAAAAGGAAATTCCCAATTTTGGAGATTAGGGATTTTGGTTAGGATTTTTTGTATTCTGTTTTTTGCACGTGTTCTAGGGGTGCACATGGTTTTCAAAATCGTATCGGATCGTCCCGTACCGTACCGAACCGTATCGAACGATAGGTTTTTTTTCTCAAAACCGAAGGTCTTGGTATGGATGAAAACCGTACCGAATATTTTGGTATGGTTTTGGTTTTAGACTTCTCATACCATAAAAAACCGTACCGTACCGAAATTGAAAAGAAACATGAATTAACTATTCATTTTTTTAAATTTACAACTAAATTATATAAATTTATATTTTAAATTTATAATTTAAATATTATTGCATATTATATTATTTATAATTTATATTATAATCCATCATAGTTTATAATTACTACATTGTTAGCGTTCAATTAAAAAAAGATATGCTCTAATTTAGCACAAAGTAAACTTGTTATATGTTGAAAACTTAAAATGCAAAAATTCTAGACAACAAATACCAAATAGTAAGTTTCTTCACATAATAAAAACCATGATTAAATAATTAACAATTAATTTTATTCAATTAGGTCGAACTATAACGTCAAATTTGTGAACATTTTCTTTTCCGATGCTTTATTTAATGAAAAAAATAGTTTGTAAGATATTATATTATTAATTTTTACATAATTGTCAACTATGTAATTAATTATATAAGAAAAATTGCACGAAAAAAGTTTGTTCAAAAAAATGGCAAAACCGTATCGTACCGTACCGGAACCGCACAAAACCGAGTTTGTTGGTATGGTTCATAAAACTCTAGTTTGGTTTTGAATTTTTAAAAACCGCACTAATTGGTACAAATTTTTTAAAAAATACAGCCGAACCGTACCATGTGCACCCCTAACGTGTTCACATCAAGTGTTCACACCTTTTACCGTTTAAAGTCCACCGCCTCTTTCTTTGTATAAATTAGTCCTTCTTTTTTGTAACTTTGTAACAATTCAATATTTCTCAATAATAATTTTCAGTTTACATTTTAATATTTTACATTCTCTCTACTATTTTTATTCATTCAAATATTCTGCAAATATTCAAAACCTGAATACAGAATTATCTTCTAATAGCATTTCAGATAGAGGTAAATTGACATTAGCTCTTTCATATTGTTGGTTTGTCATCCTGCTGCATATCAACATTTATTCTCATTCTCTAATGACAAATTTCTAGAATTTGTCACAGGTTAGTCACAAACTAATGAATAGTTTTGGTTTTCGTCCTAGTTCAATAATATGGCCGAATATAATTTTGTAATTGAATATTCTAACGAATTTCGTCCGGCAGAAAAATTTCAAACAAAAATCACCAAGAACTCATGTTCTAAATTTTGATATACAAAAGACTCCAACATGAACAAATATCATGTATCAAAGTAATTAGCTTGAGATTGAGATGCTAACTTAGCTAAGAACATTTATGGGAGTTTACCCGTCTAAACAAACTTTGAGAAACATAGCTATCGAGCTCGGTCCGTTCAATAATTAAATTGAGTTCAAATATAATTTTAACTTGATACCCCAAATAAAGTTCCAAGAATTTATTGTTCGAAATTACTCGACTTTTTTACACTTCATTTTTTCTTTTTAATAAATTGGTGTTTTTTAAATTGATTAATTATAGATGTTGATTGATATGTTCTTGGTGTTTTCAGACACATCCATAGTCTGATGTGAAACTAATTTATAGATTTTGATTGATTGTTGTCATTTTCGCAGATTTGGGAATGTGGTCAAGAAGTGCAGAAAATTGGGTATATATTTTGGAGGGGAACAATTTCGGCAGGAAATTTACATTACAATGCACGTCAAAATGGGAGGGACCAAAGTGATACATTGGTCCCCGCTAAAAAATAAAATCTTAACAGTGATTTCCGCAAATACCCTCCCTTTAGTCATGTACAAATCACGTGACGTCGGAGTCACCATGGAACCGTCAGAGAAGGACTACAATCAAATGAATAATTGATAGTGGGGATTCAAATATTAAGAAAAACTTCAGGGGGACCAAATTGTAAAAAAAAGTACATAAGAATGGCCAAAAGTGGTATTTACCCTGTAACTTACTCCCTGTCTTTCATATTAATTGATACATTTCTACTTTTCATACATATTAAGAAACCTCATAATTACATATTTTTTATGGTAAAATGTCTCAAATATCCTTTATAATAATGACTATTTTTTTAATTTTTATTAGTAAGTGATGACCATTGAGTTTCCCAACTGCAATGAGAGAAAAGGGTACAATTGAAAAAAAATGCTTTGAATACCCAAATATGTCAATTAATTTGAATAAAAAATTTGATAAAAATAATAAATTAATATGACACATGGGAGTATTAATTATTGATTGTTCATAGTTATTATTTCACATTACGTTGCTACAAAATTGTTTTATCAATGCAATTTGAATCAGAAACCAGGCCCAGTGGAATTTAAAGCTAAAGTTGACCTAAAGGTAGTTTGTCAGTGGGCTGGATATCAATCCAAGTCCCCAGATTAATATACTGTATACGGCGAGCTTATATATATACAACAGTACTAGAACCTAAACTATACCCCATTTTTTCAAATGCTACTTTCACTTTTAGAGTGAAATAAGAGTTGAATTAGTGAAAATTTGGTGCATATTATAGGGAAAATTGCTTTTTTGGTATCATAGGATAGACTTGCACTTTTGGTACCATTGGATATGGAAATGCAAATTTGGTACCATAGGATAGCTTTTCATTGAAATTTTGGTACCAAACCCAATTTTTCTACAAAATTAATGGCAATTTACCCCCTACTAAATGCATAATGTTCAATTTAACCCCTCGTGGTTTAAAAAAGAGCATTTTACCCCTTGAAATTTTGTAAAAAATTCACATCGCCTTCCTGATATTTTTATAGGCGGCACTTAATCCACTTTTATTATGATAATGTCATTTTTTACCCATTGTGTTATGATAAATGTGGCAATTTATCCCTCTATGTTAAATAAAATAGTTTGCATGCATACACTCAATTTCGGCAAGTGAGTTACAATCTCTGGTTGAAGGGGGTAAATTGCTTCATTAAAATTTTAAAGGGGGTAAATTGATTTTTTTCAAATTATAGAGGGATAAATTGAACATTATGCATTTCATTGCCATTAACTTTGTACAAAATTTGGGTTTGGTACCAAAATTGCAATGAAAACATATCATATGGTACCAAATTTGCATTTTCGTATCCAATGGTACCAAAAGTGCAAGTCAGTCTATCCTATAGTACCAAAAAAACAATTTTCCCCATATTATATATATGTCCTTAAAATTAATGATTAAGAGTCATCGGTATCAAATATTACCTTATGTGACATGATATTTTTGAGAAAAATAAGTTATTTTTTGAAAATGGACTATTATTGAGGGACATTCCAAAAAAAATAGTAACAAAAATAATGGGAAAAGGGGGGTATTATGCAAAAATGGATCCATATATAACCCCATAATTTACTAATTTGGAGCTACTTCAATCTCATTTGGGCGCAACTGAAAAATTTGGCCCGAACTAAAATAGTGTGCAGAACACCTAAGAGTAATAATTGCATATCTACCCCCGTAAATTAGGAACTTAGCATTTTGACAGAATCTTAAAGTTTGATAATTTTCTATTTACCCCCAAAATAGAATTGAAGTTCTTTTATATCAAAATTGATTATTCAGTGATAATCCCCAAAAAATAGGAATTTGACATTGTTACAAAATTTTAAAACTTATAACTGCAAATCTACCCCCATAAAATTAGGTCAAACTGTATACATGTTGATAAAGTTTTTCATTTTTTTAGAAACTGCATAATATTTCCATAGTTATAAAATAATTAAACTAATATAAACTGTTCGTAAAGTGCTAATGAATTCTTAAATATAATACAATCAAATAATATACTATCTGATGATAAATTATAAAAATAAAATCTCATCTTGTTTCCATATACTATTCATAAATCACATAGCAATGGAATACAATATTTTATAAATATTAATTTCAGTTCACATAAGTAATAAAATATTTTTTAAATATATTAATAAATTCAATAAAAAAATTATAAATATATCCCAACCACCCCCAAGTCCAAACCCCACATCACCCCTGTCCTGACCGCCCATTAACTATACATTACTAGCTTTGGTGTATTTTCATTGAAAGGATACAACAGTATTAGTACATAAACTAAATATTTTGCAAATAAGTAGTTAAACTTGTTGATACATATAATCTCTGCATTCGATCATGCTCTGAGATAAATACGAAATTCACCCAGAAAATTAAAGAGAATCAACTAGGCACACATAATAGAAAGCAATCAGAAAGAACAAACATAGGATTTTAGGACTAATTAAACCTCATTAGTACTAATTATGCGGTCGATCCATATTGGAGGAGGCCTAAGCTTAGACCAATAACTACATGGATAATGACAAGTTATATTATCCTCCTCAAAATTGTAAATGCTCCAATCCTCGGCCACATGCCATTCTTCTTCCCTACAAGGAGCCGCGAAATACACCGAATTGCCCTTCAGCTCCGGAAAATCAGTCGCGGAGAGAGAAAACGGCTCATTCTTTCCCACAAACACCACGCGATCGCCCAACGACTCCATTTCTTCCCACAGATCCTTTGCTTCATTTAATTTAAACACGCAAAATCCATGTGTCTTGTAAGGCAGCTCGGGCTTATTGCAATCGTCTTTGTTTTCGTGTAAAGGGTTCCCATCTCGATCAAAATTTCTTGAATAGTACCACGTCACCAATAGAATGTCTCCACATGACTCGACCAGGAATTGAATTTGTTCAGGTCCGCCAAATTCGAATTCAGGGTCATCGAAAGTAGGCTTATATGTCTTTACTTGAGGTTTCAAATTGTCACCACTAAAATCCCAAGTCGTGATATGACCGTCCTCATGCACGGTATAGAACAGTTGCTCTTTAGAAGAATAAACGATTTCGTAAATGGCCCTATGAAACCCGATTGGACTATCCAAGTTAGTCCATGTATCCATATTCAAGGCGGGTTTACAGAACGCAAGCCGGTTGGTATCAAATTGAATGATCATAATTACAGAGTCTTTTGAATCAGGGGAACCAGAGATTGAAAATCTATTAGTAATTCTAAAATACATATCTTCAAGCCTGTAATCATACATCATCTTTTCGAGTCTCAGAAACAAACCCCCTCCGGGTTTGATTTTATTTTTAACGACGCGTATGTTTGAGAGAGTTGTAACTGGAGGGAGTGGAATCGTAGGGGGAGAAGGGGACACTAATGGGTTGGTGAGGAAGAGGGTGTAATCCAGTGGATCGCAGTATAAAAGCCAACCGTTGGAAGAACCAATGCAATACGAGTCAGGGGATATTGGATTTGTATTGTTGTGTTTGTTGTGGAGACTGATTGTTTGTTTGTCGGATAGTCGGTAAAAGGAATAGTCCATTGAACGTACCTTTGATTCGGGGGTAAAGGTGTCCGCCACCGCGGTTGAAGGTAGCATCAGCCACGGCGATGAGTGCCTAGAGATGTCGGCGGTGGAGAGGCTGCGGAGGTGGCGGAGGAGGAGCGGAGGAGACGTAGTCATCAGCCTCCTAGAGGCTGCCATTAAAAGCCGGTTGGAATAATAATAGCCCATAAGAAATTGGGATGAGTTGGGGGTGAACTGGTCATGCCTCCGATAATATTTTATTTGTTGCAACTTTTGGTTGTTGAAGATTTTCTGGAATTTAATTTGGAGATCTTCCTTCCATTTCTTGCACAGAATTGAGCCAACAAAGGAAAAACAGTATATCACACCCAATTAAGAGTATCTCCAAAATCTTGAATTGCAAGAAATAAATATAGCCAATTCACCTCCATAACACACTTTTCTTCTTCCAACCGGCTTTTAATTTAATGGCAGCATCTAGGGGGTTGCTCCTCCGCCACCTCCGTGGACTCTCCACCGCCGTGTGTAGATCGTCGCCGTGGCTGATGGTACCTTCAAACGCGGTGGCGGACACCTTTACCCCCGACTTGAAGATTCCTCCAATGGATTATTCCTTTTACCGGCTTTCAGATAAGCAGACAATCAGCCTCCAAAACAAAGCTAATATCAATGACCGATATAGGCTAATAGCCCAAGACGCTTTTTACATTGGTTCTTCAAATGGATGGCTTTTATGCTGCAATCCACTGGATTACACCCTCTTTCTCACCAATCCATTATCCCCTTCTCCCCCTTTTATCCAACTCCCCTTTCCTACTCCCCCTGCTCAAAACGTTTCCGATGTTACTATCCAAAAATTCGCCATGTCTAGTTCCCCTGATTCGTGCACCGTTATTATTGCTGCTATATTTCAAAATACGCCACAAATTCTAAGGTTTGCAAAGTTCGGTAAGTACAAGTCGCCATACCGTTGGATTAACTTGGAAACGCCGTCACAAGTGCCGTTTATTGAAGTGATCTACTCTTATAAAGAGCAATTGTTCTATACCCTTAACTCGAATGGCGAAATCGAGACTTGGGATTTATGCGACGAAGAGAATCCCAAACGAGTTAAGGCATTTCAACCGACTTTTAATAGCCATGACGATCCCAAGATCACGGACATTGAATGCTTGTCCACCACTAAGTACCTAGTGGAGTCGAAAGGGGACATTCTTTTGGTGATTAGGTATGAAGATCCAGATATTAGTATGCGTTCCAAGACTCGCGGATTTGGTGTTTATAGACTAAGTTACGTGAAGGAGTCATGGGAACAAGTGGAGTCACTTGGCGATCGCGTGGTGTTTTTGGGAATGAATGAGCCTTTCATCCTCTCTGCGTCTGATTTTCCTGAACTCAAGCCTAACTCGATCTATTTCACGGGCCCCGCTTGCGACGAGGGGAAATATGCGTCTTCCGATTGGGGGATCTACGACCTTAACGATGAAACCGTGACTTGTCATTATCCGTGCGATTATTGGTCTAAGATTAGGCCTCCTCCTATCTGGATCGGCCCAGACAGCTCCGGAAAGTCTACCTGGAGGTTATAATAATTTTATTTACTTGATATGAATGCTTATTGGAATTATTAATTACGTTCCAAATAGTCTCGGTTTCCAGTATGGATTAATTTAGGATCAGCAAGCTTTTGTTCAATCTATTTGGTTTCTGTCTACATGTAATTGCTTGCTTGGGTTGATGTTCTTTACCTTTCGAAGCAAGAAATTAAGTTATAGCACAAGTTCTATGAGAATTAAGTACAATTAAATTATATATAAAAATAGAGATACGGTACTAAAAGTTTTAAAAATTAAATGAGCTTTGAATTAATTAAACCTTAACACTAAGACAAACTGAAGAGATTTCAGTTCGATAATTTAATTTAATGTGTTTCTTCTTTATACTTGAACCTTTTTTTTTTTCATGAACGAATAGGATAGGACTAAGACAATTCATCGACATCATATAGACATATGGGACCAAGACATTATATTACACTACCCACTTGTCTTAAGGTAAAGTTGTAGGCTTGTAGCTTATAGGTAATTATGGTCCATTTAAAGCAGTAGCTTGTAGCTAAAGTTGTAGGCTTGTAGCTTATAGGTAATTAAAAATCAATATTAATGTTAATGTGATTTATGGGTTACCATGGTATTGGCCCTGCCCATATTTTTTTTTCCTATTGAATCAGTTTTAGTTAATAATTATACGAGCTGAAAATGGGTTTGTAAATGTGGTGTGAAAAACAAACACTAAGATAAACTAATTGATATTTAAGGACTCGATTCTGATTCGAAAATATAATTTCATATTTATCTTCTAAATTCATGAAATTCATAGTCACAATATGTATTAAACGTATTTAACTGTTGTTGAAATCACAATGTCTAATAGTTAACAATTAATATTTATTTATATATTATGTAAATAATAAAACTTTTTATTATTACATTAATCTTATTTGACTAGAACAGTTTAAGGGTTAATGATAAATTATCCCGTTGTGATTTTTTTTGAAGGAGCAATTAATCTCACTGAATTGAAAAGTGTAAAAAAAATGAAATTATCCTTTTTTTTGGGGGGACGGGGGAGGGGGAATAAAATGGTCAACATGAAGGGCTTATTATTTTCAATTCAATTTTTTCTCAAGTCTTAAAATCTTTAGTGAAGCAATGTGAATCATTTTAAATTTCATAGGGAGTAAATTATTTTTTTTCAAATTACAAAGAGATAAATTAAAAATTATGATAATCAAGGGGGTTAAATTGTCATTAATCCAATAGTATTTTTTTTCTTAATTCTGAAGTAAAATACACAAACCTTTTAAAAAAAAAATACACAACAGTGACAAGTATAAATGCACCTATACGGCCAAATATGAGCCAACCTTTTTTTATCTGGCCCATTTTCAACTCAAGTCGTTCTTGAGTCGAATTAAGTAACCTATTTTAAGCCCGGCCAATCCATTTTCAACCTGTTTTGAACCATTTCGTTTACCACCTTAACTTGGTCAAAACTGTATTTTGCTTTTCTTCTCTTTTTCCATTCAAGATAACGACTAACGAGTATATAAAGTCAAAGAAATACTTGTACAAGGTTTAATTTCAATTATCTTACCTGTATTATTGCATATCCTTCATATATTTTTTTTTGTACATTTTAGTCCTTCAATTACCTCCCTTGTACAATTTAATCATTCACTTGCTCCTCTAAGTTAAGTTTTCTTTTTGAAGACGTTACCCTAGCTTACGTGGAAAAAGGAAGAGCTACATTTTTACTTTTTATTCCAATTACCCTTCATGCAATTTTTATAAAGGTATTTGTAGGTTGCATTTTTTTTAATCATTTAAAGTAATCTTATATCATTCTGCACACAATTTGCTCACTTCTTAAATTTCTTTTTTCTATTTATTTTAGATATTATATAAACTGTTTATATAATTAACAAATAAATTTCAACTTCCCGGGGTGAGCGATTTCACCTTTTGGAACAACAAATAAATTTCAACTCATAAAAATCAAAATTTCCACTATTACCTCCTTATATATTTCTAACAGTCAATATGTTATTTCTGATATTTTTAATATATGATTTGAGTTCAGTGTTAATTTGTACAATTACAATTTATGTCAGATTGCAGAAGTTTTGGACTTTACAGATAGTATCAAGGGTAATTGAAATTTTGAATTGCACCGGGGGGATGCAAGTGAAAAACTAAACGTATACATGAATGTATGTGAAATTAACCCTAAATATAACTTGTGCAAGGCATGTAAGTAGGGTTGGCAAAATAGGTCTGAACCCAATGGACCAGAATTGATCCACCCAGGCCCATTAAGACCCAATTCATTAGTGTATATAATTTAATGAATTGGGTTGGATCTGGACAAATTTTAAGCTTATTGAGGTTTTTAAAGGATCTTAAGCGGATTTTTAATGGGTCTGACAAAATAAAAATAGTATGTGCACTAATTGTAATGGTAATGTAGTGTGTTAACAAATGTAACTGTAATAGTAACATTTGAGGGTGCACCAATTTTCAATGTGTTCTTCGTTTATTGGGTTGGTCTGAGTGACTTGATCAACCTTTCCTTCTTTCACCTTTTGATATGACGAAAATACAAATGGATTCTCGATGAATTTACGAAAAGTGGGGTCGATGAAGTAATTGCTACAAGGGTGACGCGAATCTCGTGTCAATTAGGAATTCAATAGCTACTAGAAATTTAAATAATAATGTAGAAATATTGTAATTGTTCAAATAATAAAATAAATGATGTAAAAATATAATAATTGATTGAATAATTATGGATATAAATAAAAGAAATAATTGGTGAAATAATAATGTGAACCTTTTCTTGCAAGAAATTTAAAAAAAAAATTCACCAAAAAAGAATACAGTTGGATGTAAAATATGAGTTTAAGAATAAATTTGGTATGAGGTTAAAACTAATAACCATTAGTTTATATAAAGTGGAAGGGTATTTTGGGCAGAAAAATTGTAATTTTGACTAATCAACATTGGAGGAACTAAGTGTTACAAGTAATATTTTAGATTTATAATTGATACAATCCCCATACTTTAAGGGGCATACTATATTTAACACTTATTTTTCTTGTGAATTGTCTTAGTCCTACTATCTAATTCGTTCAAGAGAAAACACAGCTCGGACAGTTTCAATTATGATGGAGACACATATCAAAATTTTGATACATTTTCATCGTAGCATAAAAAAGTTTTTATTTTTTACTCAATCGAAACGAAAATATAAAATATTTCTACTTCAACACATTTCTTTTATTTATAATTTTCCAGATGTTCTTAACGAAGATCTAATGAATCAAATCTCTTCAACTTATCCTAATGCCTAAGGGATACAATTCAAAGTTTGGATCTCATTTAATTTTAATACTTTTGTTATTATATTATTACCATGTATTATAAAAAACATTCGATAATTCTACGCTATTCAACTCAAATTAGAGAGAAGTAAAACTCGGTAACAAAAATTGTAATAAGAAATCAACATCTACTTTAGGCTTTCATTACATTATTTATTACTATTATACGTTGGTGTAAATAAAGCAGGTCAGAAAATGTAATTATGAAAGAATGGAGTAACAGTGAAAAAGTACACTGTCCGGATAATCTATGTAGCAGTTCCTTTTTTAAGCTTAGAAAGTATACATGATCCAGAAAACCCGGATATCATCTGCTAACAATTTTTTTTTTTTTTTTCTTTTCTTTTCTGTTCTACATGCATTCTTCAAAAACTCTAGTCATGTCAAAGATCGGAATAGGATCTCAAAATCTTGGCTTTCTTGCAGTTCCACTTTGCCCCCTTAAATTAAGCTATTTTTGTATTTTGCACCTTCAAAAAATAATTATCTCACTTTGCACCCTTAAAATACCTTAATAACTTTACTTTGCACCTCATGTCTTCAACGACCTTAATGTTGTAGGAAAAAAGCGCTACTAAAGCTGCAAGAAAGAGCGGGTTTGCTATTTGTAATAATTTTTCCTTTATTTTTATTGAACACATCATTCTATTTCCTCTCTTATATTGAACGAGCGTGAAAATATTTCAATCAATGAAAGATGGAAAATAGTTCAAGTTTCGTCCAAAATTCACATTACTCTTTACATCCGAAATGACATATATTAAAATTTCACTTACATGGTATATTTTGTACGATCAAATTTCCGAAATTTTTCAGAAACATTAAAAAAAATATATAAATCAAGGAAAAATGTTGAATATAACCTATTTTATAGTTTCTTCACGACTGGCCCCGAAAAAATTATTTTGTGGAGACTTATCAAATTCCGATCAAAAAAATTTTAGGATAGTTCAAAAATTAATTAAGAGAAAAAATTGCAAGTGAAAAAAATATAGGAATTTTCTTACCAAACTTTTCCTTTCTCGGAGTTGGAATTACTTTTTCCCGATATATTAAGGTGTTTGAAGCCTTCGGGGTGCAAAGTGAAATTATCAAGATGTTCTGAGAGTGCAAAGTGAGATAATTAATTTGTGAGGATACAAAATGTAAAAATAACCTAATTAGAGGGGTGCAAAGTGGAATTAAGCCCCAATTGATCACCAACAAAACGTCTGTATCCTGGATGACAAAAATATATGCTTCATGATTCATATTCACATGTCCATAATTTTGTTTCAGTTTTCTTAATTGGGTAAAGTGGGTGTGATATACTATTTTCCTATGTTGGCACAATTTTGTGCAAGACATGGATGATAGTTTTGACTTGAAATTTTTAAAAAAAAATAATAATTAAAAAAAAAAATTATTTAGGACGTGCAATAATTAGCTGAGAATATAGTAAATGGCAAAAACTCTAGATTTGCGATCGTTTTTGCCTAAATCTCTATTCAACAATCTAGTATTGAGATTGGAAAGAAAAAAAGTGTGGATGATGAATTCGAGAAAATGTAGAATGACCAAAACTTATCCTAATTACTTTTACTGTTCAGACATACTACAATTACCACTCTCTCATGGGCTATTGAAAAAAAAAGGTCCATCAAAAATGTTTTAAATCATTGAAAAGTTGTGCAAAATTCGGTTAATTGATTGAAAAATGATTTTTATAAACGAAAATTGGTGGGAAAAATAGTTCAATTGGTTGAAACAATCCAAATCAATGGAATTAGTACAAAAAAAAAAATATGAATTCGATGAAAATATTAGTTAAATCGGTCAAAGCTGTTCAAATCGATGAAAATTTGGTTAAATTGATCAAAACGATTTACATCGATGAAAGTTGGTAAAAAAAAAAAATAAGGGTTTAAAATGATGAAAGATGGTGAAATCGGGTTAAATTGATCGAAATTATTTAAACAAACTTAGTTTAAATCTTGAAAAAGTCGAGTAAAATATATCGATAGAAAAATGGTTTGAATCGATGTAATTAATTGAATCGGCTATAAACAATCAAAATCTATGACAAATTTGAAATATTATATTCACCCCATCTTAAATATAAAATCTTACAATCACCCCCAAAGGCAGTTTTGTCCGTAACTATTTCGTTTCATATATATAAATTTTACAAATAACCCCCTAAGTGAAAAATTGAAGATTCATGGAATAGTCCCCTAAATGTCACTGATAATGGCGGAGTTAATTCTAAGAGGTGATAAACTTGACGAAGTTTTCCAAATATTGAATACGTGAGAGATATTCTTATAATTAATGATTATCTAAGGAGAATATTTATAATTAACCCTATTTTTTTCAGAGTTCATTTGTCTTCCTGCTTTATAGATTTTTCTTTTTTTTTTCTTTTCTTGAGGGGTGCTTTATAGAGTTGAGTTAATCCAAATGGTTCAATTGTAATATTTAAAAACAAACATGTACTAACCAAAGGAAAATTCATGAATAGTACTTTCATGCTATCTTGGAGTATGTTTAAGAAGAATGCAACTTAATTCTAGAAAAAATTCAAAAGAAGATTATCTTATGTCATGGGTGACGGGGAGATTAGACCATATGATCTATATATAATAGGTTCTGGTACCATATTGAATACTCAACTTATCTAAAAATTTAAGTTGTTACAGAGGAGGGATATTTAATATTTAACTCAATATATTTATGGGTTGGTTCAGGTTCGACGCCTGATGTCTACTACCGTTCATTTAAATATGTTTTGCTATTTTTATTTTCCTTCTACTGTATTTTATGGTTTATGCTATTTTTGTTTCTTTCAAATGTTTTATGCTAGATTAATTATTCATTCTTTTAACTGTTTCCTTCCTATAAATGTTCTCTAGACTAACATATTACCTTGAATTGAAAATGTAAATATATTATGATAAAAATATTTAATTTCATAAATGCACTCAAGAACATTAAAAGCAGTACAAAAAAAAAAGAGGAATTTTTGTGTTAATTTTGGTACTTTTATAGCATTTTTTTCAAAGAATTGAATTTATGTAAGAAAATGTTTCTATGTTTGATTAATTCCTTAGATCATTTGTTAAATGGATTCTTAAAAAAAATTAGCATTATATTTTTTCACCTTTTATTGAATAAAAAGACATCATTACTTTATTTCATTATATCATGACATAAAAATGATAATGAGTTTGCTATTAAAAAAATATCAACCCCCCCTCCCCCAATCGAAACCCTCTAGTTCTAGTTCCGCCCCTGTCTTAATGTCTTTACTTTTTATCCAATTTCATCAACTTTCCCCGCTGCTGCCAGGAAGAGCATGTTTGCTATTCATGACATTACCCTTTATTTTTATTAATCACATCATTTTTTTTACCTTTTTTATATTAATTGAGCGTGGAAACATTTCTCTCGATGAAAGATAAAAAAGAATTCAAATTTTCATCCAAAAGCTAGTCACATTTTTCTTCACATCTGAAATGACATATGAAAAACTTAGAATCATACAACAATTCTCAAACCTACACTACAATCTTCTGACTATATTGAGACCACCGATTAAAATTTAATTTACATGGTATATTTTGCATGATCAAATATAGAAAAAATTCAGATTTTTTCAGAAACATTCGGAAAAAATGTAAATCAAGGGAAAATATCGAATATAAACTATTCGATAGACTGATCCCAAAAAATAAACACTTTTCGTTATTTTGGTGGAAACGTATATAATTCGATCAAAATGTTTTTTAGGGTCGTTCAACAATCAATTAATAGAAAAAATAACAAGTGAAAAAAATTTATAGGAATTTTTTTCATACCAAACTTGTCCTTTCTCGGAGTTGGATAATTAATTTGTAAGGATGCAAAGTGCAAAAATAATCTAATTTGAGGGTACAAAGTGGAATTAAGCCCCAATTCACCTCCAACACGTTTGGATACTGAACCACAACACTATATGCTTTATTGTCTTATGCTGTTGTCCGTAAAATCATTATTCATATTCGGTTCCATCTCTGTAAATTTTGTTTCTTTTTGCAAGATTATTCGGTACAAATTTCTTAATTGGATGTGATATACAATTTTCGTATGTTGGCACAATTCTGTGCAAGACAGGTAAGACAATCAATGAAACGCATGACCAATTCACCCAGACATACTACAATCATTCACTTCTCTCATGGGCTATCTAAAAATAAAATCTAGCAAAAATGATTTAAATAAATGAAACGGGTTGGATTATATTAAAAAAAAAAATATTATGGACGAAAATTTGTGAAAAAATATAGTAAAATCGGTTAAAACATTTCCAATCGATGAAATTAGTGAAAAAATAGATTAAATCGGTGAAACTGTTATTTAAATTGATCAAAAACCGCTCAAATAGAAAAATTGGTTAAATTGAGCAAAACGGTTTAAATCAATAAAAGTTGTTAAAAAGCGGTTTAAATCGATGAAAGATGGTTAAAACTAAGTTAAATCGATTCGAAAATGCTTTAAATGAACTTAGTTAAAAAAACTTGAAAAGTCGGGTTAAAACGATTTGAATTGATGAAATTAGCAGTTGAAATAACGAGTTGAATCGGCTATGAACGATTTAAATCAATGAAAATTATAAAAATATTATATTCGCCCCCCTCTTAAATAAAATATATTATAATCAACCCTGAGGGCATTTTTGTCCATAACAAATTCATGTCATATTTATAAATTTTACAAATAAATTCCTAAGGATAAAATTGAAATTCATGGAAAATTAACTTAAAAGTCACTAATAATGGTGTAGGGGTTGGGTTAATTGTAAGCGGTGATAAACATAACGGGATTTTTCAAATATCAAATATGTGAGGAGAATTCATATCATTAATTAATGATTAACTAAGGAGAATATTTGGACTTCTTGCTTTATAGAGTTGAGTTGGCTCAATTTGATTAGTCAACCAATTCAAATGGTTCAATAATAATATTTAAAAACATCATTTACTAACCAAAGGAAAATTCATTAGTATTTAAGATATTTGAGTAACATGCTCCTCTAACATCTCAAAAGCAATCAAGATGCAATATAAGAAAAATGAATTTTAGTGACAAAATATTAAGTGATATTGTTGAAATTATCACTTTTTGTATATATTTAGTGATAAAATTATTTTGTCACAATAATAATAGTGACAAGTGCAATAGTGACAAAATATATTTTTAAGTTGTCACTAATAGTGTCACTAATGACTATTAGTGACAAGTTTATGGAACTTAAGTTGTCACTATTGACAATTAGTGACACCCTTTAAGTGATAACTTAGTGACAATAAATGTTGTCACTATAATTTAGTGACAACTTTTTAGTTGTCACTTTTGGGGTATCACTAAATGTCAATAGTGACAACTTTTTTACATTTATTGTCACTAGTGTGTCTATATACACCATTTTAGTGACAATATTTAATTTCTTTTCACTTTGTCATTTACTATTTTGTCACTAAAATTTAAAATTTAAAATTTAAAATTTTTGTAGTGATGTATAACTCTCCTGCTCAATTAGAAAAGGCAAAATTTGAATTCGGCCAACATTAATTGTTGATTTTGTGTTTTCATTTTAACCTATACCTATTAGTCGAATATTTTACTTTAATATTTTGACTGAATCTCTTATCGGTGTTGATTTTTTATGAGATTGTCACTTATTAATTTAATATATGTTTTCTTAATTTTTAGGTACATTCATGTCTTAAACTTATATCTTGTCCATATAAAATCAGACTTTATTTCGACACCTTATGAAAACTAGTATTTTGTACTAGTTCAATCACCTGTTGGATCTTCTCATTGAATTTAGTCCCATATTTTAATATTTCTCATTGAATTTGGTAATTTCTTTTTTTTTTATAACAAGAAATAGAGTATGCTTCTAGTTAGACGTATCGTTCATTTTCTAAATTGTATTCTTGATTATGATTTTATGTTAAAACATGGCATATTGATAATAGTACACTTATGCAATATAAGAATGCATTGCACAAGACATGATATTATAGCCATTAGCAGGGCTTTCACGGTCTGATTGGGATCTCAGATCATGCTAGGATCTATGTTTTTGAATCTATCGAATTTTATTAGAATTTAATTAGTTGGAAATTATATATTTCTCGAACATGATATAATCTTCATTTACAAAATTCAAACATGTAACTTTTTCTAATAAAAGTTTTTTAATATAACAATTTTACTTAATTTAGGTCACATATTCAAACTTTATTCTAGCTCACCGTGCATGCTTCAATATAGAAAATTTCTGACTTCAATATATTTTTCCTTTTTTGTTCCTTTGAAGAAATGAAATATAACAATTTGCTTAAAAACATAATTCAACTTTGGACGACATGAACTCAAAAGTCTAATTGAGTTTTTCAGAAAAAAATGAATTAAATGCGAAAACATCCCTTATAATTTTTGCTCAAAACCTCTCGTATACTTATTTTCTATTAGCAAAACACTTCTCTCAAATCAAATGACAGATTATAGTCCCTCCAAATGATGTAAAAACACCCCTCTTAACATAAAAATTTATTAGTGACCATTTTTAACTTTAAAATTTGACAACAATCCCTTATTGACTTAAAAAATGACAAACACCTCCCTATAACTTTTGATAATACCGGAACTTTTTTTAGAACTCCCTAACGGTGAAGTTGGAAATTCATGGAATATTCCCCTAAAAGTCACTAATAATGGCATAGAGGGTTAATTATAAGACGTGATAAACTTGACTAAAAATTTCAAATACAGAATAAGCGAGGGGATTCTTGCGATTTGCCAGTTTGCCTAACTATAAAAAGATGACATTATGTTCACATTCCCCCCTATCCCTCTATCACTCTCTCCTGCAAAGAACTCTCTCTTGCAAAGAACTACTTTGATTTCAAAATGGGAGGAAAAAAAAATCTTCTTAGCAAATTCGTTGGATTATTTAACTTCGGGTGCAGTTCGTCAACAACTGGAATTGCACATCCGGCAAGAAATCCTCGAAATGCAAGGCATCTTAACCCATCCCGCACAAGATCATCCCCCGGCACCCTACTATCTAATGCGAGACACTCCGTTTCATCTGTTGCTTCGTCCGATCAGGAGCAACACGATCAAGAAGGCATTGCAATCGTTGAGCAAACGCAGCCTCCCGCAGACACATTGGGGCAGCGAATTGTTCGTAATCCGCGGAGGCTTCAACGTGCTCTCTCCATTAACGCGGGACCTTCTCGCACAAGCATTAGGAGGAGTCCGCCAAGATTAGGCATCAATCTTGAACGCGGTTATAGAGAGGCAAAGCGTGATGCTTCACGTTTGAGACGTATAAGGAGGTGGATTTGTCCCGAGTGTAAGAAAGCCCACAAGCCAAAGTTAGAATATTCGTTTGAAACTGAAGAAGAATTGACTAGACACAGGGAGGCAATACACCCTCCGGAACATTGGGGGGCCGGAGTAGGCACATCCGGTGCCGGACCTTCAAATTATGCCAACCCTCCGGAACCAACAACGCCCAGTTTATGGTGACAACTACTATAGTTACAATAATTTTTTTTATTATGGTTAATTAGTGTTTAATTGGGGTAAGTACTCGTAGAATAAGTTTGTTGCATGTAACAAAAAAAAAAAAAGGTTTGTTGCACTAGTTTATTTATTCCACTTTTTTCCTTTAATTGTGTATTTTTTCCTTCAATTGTGTATGTTAAGTATGATTGTTTTATTCCACAAGCTTTGAGTAATTTGGAGATCCCGTACTTTTGTATCCTTTTTTTTTTAAGATTTATCAATATTGTAAAAATGGACTAAAATCTACTAAAAAAATAAGACACTATAAATATGCTAAGACTTCATATTAGACTAATTGTCATTTAAATACTGTAATTATGCCAAAATTTTGGTATTATAATCAAAGCATATTCTTTCCTTTTTCTCTTCTAGCTCTTTACTAAAAAGGGTATTAATCCAAGCTAATAATCTAAATTTAAGTCAATTAATTAGCTTACATAATTAAAAAGAATTTCACAAACCAATATATGAAAAGACAAACCTACAGCTGTTTTAACTATGGTGAAAAAAACTTTATAAAAGTTGACCGGCCAAATCAAGTCAATTACCAAAAGAAAAACCTACCTCAATCTACGCTAGTCGACTTAATATTACTATATTAGGACTTTCACTATAGGGAAAAAAAAATGTAAGTTCATTAATTTTTAGGATTAGCCAATCAACACATAAAATGTTTATACACTACAATCTTTTTGAGCAAAAGCCATTATCACGTTCTTTTGAACTCTATTTTTGTTGCTAAGAGAGATGGAAAGTGAGTGATATATTTTACTTTTTTTAAATACTTTTTATGTTGTTTTTTGTTGTTGGTTCTTTGAGCATTAACCACGGGTCGAATAAGATTAGTGTAATAATAATATATAATGTTTATTATTTACGTTATATAAATAAATATTAATTGTTGACCATTAGACATTTAGGGCCTGCTTGATTTGCATAATGTTATTAGTTTTAATTTTGAGAGAGTGGTTTGAACAATAAAGTAGATTTAAGTATTTTTAGAGTTAATTAGGTTATAGGTGTATATGGCTTAAAATCAAACCAAGTTACTCGATACTCGAATCTAGTTCGTTCAATAAAAGCTCATTAGATCTCGGTTCATCACACTAATCAAACAAGGTTGAACATCATTTTTCATTCGATAACTTTTGAAGCTCGGCTTGAGCTCAACTCTAACATTTATGGTCAGTCAAATCATTTTTAGATACATTTTCAGATTCAATTAAGAGTATTTAAAACTCATTTACTTCTTGGGATTTCAGATGACAATACAACTTTTAATTGAAACAAGTAAGATATATCAAAATGTTGGAGATACTGGAACAAGATCAGATGTAAAAGAAAATGCTTCCTTGAATTGGATATAAATCTCAACATTTTGAAAGAGAATCTTTATATCATAATTACAAAGTAGACATTAATATAGAAAAGCTTTTAAGAATTGCATATGTATAGAACAACATAATATAGTACTTGTGGATCCATTTTAAGGATGAGAAGACAAAAGAGGTCTAGAATTGATGTTCTTCAAGAAATGGGATATAATGCTTTGCTCCAAAAATATAATTCAACTTTGGACGATATGAACTCCAAAGTTTGAATTATGGTTTTGAGAAACAATGAACTAAAATAATTTCATGTATTATATTGTTTTGTAGTGGATTCTTATATTAGTTTACGATTATCATTTATCAGTATGCCATGTTTTAACATAAAATAATAATCAAGAATACAAGATTGAAAATGAGCAATACCATGCTCTATTTTTAGTTATCAAAAATATTTTTACAAAATTCAGTCAAAAATAGTAAATTATGGGATTTAATTCAACGAGATAATTCAACTACTAGAAAATAGTAGTTTTTATGATTGTGCCGAACTAAAATTCGATTTTCTTAGGAGAAATTTTAAATTTAAGACATGAATACCTCTAAAAAATAAAGTAAAAATATGGTAACTTAATACTTAACACATGACAATGCCATAAAAAATTCAACATGGATATGAATTGGGTCGAAATATTAAAACAGAAATATTGGAGGAAAAGATATAGGTTTGAATGAAATAAAAAAATCAACAACTAATTTTGGCCGAATTCTAGTTTTGCCTTCTCTAATTGAGCAGGAGAGTTCAACATGTTAATTGCTTTTAACATCTTAAATGAGGGAAAAACACTTTTGGTCCCAAACTTTACCGCAAAAAACACTTTTGGTACCATAAAACGCAGAAAAACACATTTGGTACCACAATTTTCATGATTTTGACACATTTAGTCATTCCGTTAAATTTTGGACGGAAATTTCGCGCGTGACCGTCACACTCGGGTCAAGCGCGTCAAGTTCAAATCGGTCACGAGTTTTGCACGTGAGAAATTCGGTCAAAACACTTTTGGTCCCAAATTTTACCCCAAAAAACACATTTGGTACCATGCTTTGCAGAAAAACAGATTTGGTACCACAATTAACATACTCTTGACACATTCAGTGTACTTGTTAAATTGATAAAAAAAAATCACATATAATGAACATACAACAGTTTCTCTAAAAATTTTGATAAAAATCACAAAATATACTTAAATCATTAAAAATATTCTTAATAAAAGTACATTGAATACCTGAATTGGTGCCCTTTGATTTGCACTTGTATTCCAATGTTGATACAAGCACCAATCATAAATTCCATCTTTTCCATCGAAAACATCGAAAAGTTTCCATTTTTAAATCAGGCGAAACGAAAACATGTAATTCCGAAACTATTTATTTGCCTTAAACTCAATTATTTTCCTAAATTTAGTAATTTTTTTTTACAAATTTTCCTTAGTGTTTCTGAAATATTTCCGAATAGTCTCGAAAAGTTTTCAATATTTGGCTCTCCGAAACATACATTCGAAATGAGTTTTTGATCCATGGATACAAGTGCAAGTCAAAGTGCACCAATTCAGGTATCCAATGTACTTTTGTTAAGAATATTTTCAAAGATTTAAGTACACTTTGAGATTTTTATCAAATCTTTTAGAGAAATTGTTGTATGTTCATTATATGTGATTTTTATCAATTTAACGGCTACACTAAATGTGTCAAGAGTATGTAAATTGTGGTACCAAATCTGTTTTTCTGCAAAGCATGGTACCAAATGTGTTTTCTGGGGTAAAGTTTGGGACCAAAAGTGTTTTGACCGATTTGTCACGTGCAAAACTCGTGAACTTAACGGGCGCGTGACGGTCACGCGCGAAATTTCCGTCCAAAATTTAACGGAATGACTAAATGTGTCAAAATCATGAAAATTGTGGTACCAAATGTGTTTTTCTGCGTTTTATGGTACCAAAAGTGTTTTTTTGGGTAAAGTTTGGGACCAAAAGTGTTTTTCCCTCCATCTTAAATATCTTAGACATGGATCAAATTCGTTTCGAGTGTAGAAAAATTGTAATAAAAGTCTCTAAAGTTAGAGAAATGACAGAGTTTAAGGCAAACATATAATTTCGAAATTACATCTTATTTTCATTTCGCTTAATTCAAAACAAAAACTTCTTGATTTTTCACAGAAAAAGATGAAAATTTTGATCCATAATCTTAAATACTACTCATGAGTTTTCCTTTGGTTAGTAACTAGATTGCACGGATATGGCTACGTCGATACGATACAATACGATATGAGTACGACGATATGAATTTTTAAAATTTATAGGATTCGATACGGCAAAAATATGTGTGTGTATTTAAAAATATATTATAATAAGAAATCATTGTTTTAATAATGTATTATAAAAATTATGTATATAATATATATTTAGTTCACTTTTTATTCCATATTAAAATGAACAATGCTATATACCTCTTATATAAGTGTTCAAGTAAAACCATAGTATTAATATCAAAGGCAAAGTCTTTGACCTTATACAGATTTTCAAGCGTTTTATGTAGATTTACCTTGATGATATACATAATCTAGAAATTATTTGTAGAAATACATGCTCTCAAGTATTCTGGAGTTTCCGATACGCCTTCCTTTGTATCCGATACGTATTCTTTTTATTTTTTTATTATTGAAAACGACACGATGTAGTATTTCACAAGTATCATACGGGTATCTGAATATCCAAGTATCCAATACGCATACGATACTGCACAGTATATAATATCGGAGTATCAGTACAACCTAGATTAGTAAATGTTTGTTTTTAAATATTATTATTGAACCATTTGAATTGGTTGACTAAGCAAATTGAGCCAACTCAACTCTATAAAGCATCCCGAAAATAAAAATAATATAATAATTTATAATTTAGAAAATAATAATCCAATTAAAACGAGTCAATTTTTTTTTTAACTTATTAAGATTACATTTTTTTTAACACATTATACGATTAATCAACTAGCTAGGGGAATGTTACTTGGTATAAATAATAAATTAAAGAAATTCATAATTAAATTACTATATATACTAATAAGTCGTTAATAAGTAAAGAAAGGCACAAAACAAAAGCAAGTAACAGTGAGCATAAACAAGTCACAACTGGGGACAAATAATTAAGAAAAATACACCTTATACGTACTATTCTAGTCAAATAAGATTAGCGTAATAATAATATATAATGTTTATTATTTACGTTATATAAATAAATATTAATTGTTAACCATTAGACATTTAGCGCCTGCTTGATTTGAATAATGTTGTTAGTTTGAATTTTGAGAGAGTGGTTTGAATAATAAAGTAGATTTAAGTATTTTTTTTTGGAAGAGTTAATTAGGTTGTAGTTGTATATGGCTTAAAATCAAACAAAGTTACTCGATACTCGAATCTAGTTCGTTCAATAAAAGCTCATTTGATCTCGGTTCATCACTAATCAAACAAGGTTGAACACCATTTTTTTGTTCGATAACTTTTGAAGCTCGGCTCGAGCTCAACTCGATAAGCTAAAAATTGATAATATACATGTAAAATATCAAGCTACTCGATCATCGATTGGAACTCGTTCGATAAAAACTCTTTTGAGCTCGGCTCGGTTAACAATCAAACCTAGCTCAAACACAATTATTCAAACTCGATAAAATTCAAACGAAGCTTGAACAGTGTCTCGTTCGACACTATTCAGCTCAATTTCACCATATAGGTGTAAGATGTGTAAGACTTTATGTAAGAGACATGTAATTTTATGTCAAATCTGAGTAGAGTTTGTATATATGTTTTGTTTAATGATAATAAATTGTTGTTTGATTGGCTTTTGGAGAGTAATTTGAGAAAATTGAGAAGTAAAAAATTTATTTCAAAAAACATGTTTATTTGATATTTCTCAAATACGAAATAATTTTGAGAAACACCAAACCAACATGCCCTTAGACGATTTCAACAACAATTAAATATCCAAACAGCAATGTTGAGCTTTATATAATGTTACGTGATGGACTTGTTTCATTCACGCATTCAGTCCGCCCACACATGAAGAGGGAGTGTTGAAATAAAATATCCACATGAATTGAAAAGCAGTAATAAGTCTACCTTATTTGATCTTGGGCAATACTCAACTCACAAACAAATTTTTTATATTAAGTTAAATACAAATTATTTAAGTAGACTTGACCCAATTCATAGTTAATTCTAATATTTATGGTCAGTCAAATCATTTTTAGATACAATTTCAGATTCAATTAAGAGTATTTAAAACTCATTTACTTCTTGGGATTTCAGATGACAATAAAACTTTTAATTGCAACACGTCAGATATATACTGGAACAAGATCAGAGTTAAAAGAAAATGCTTCCTTGAATTGGGTATAAATCTCAACATTTTGAAAGAGAATCTTTATATCATAATTACAAAGTAGACATTAATATAGAAAAGCTTTTAAGAATTGCATATGTATAGAACAACACAATATAGTACTTGTGGATCCATTTTAATTAAGGATGAGAAGACAAAAGAGATCTAGAAGTGATGTTCTTCAGGAAATGGGATATAATGCTTTGCTTCAAAAGCATAATTCAACTTTGGACGATATGAACTCCAAAGTTTGAATTATGGTTTTGAGAAACAATGAACTAAAATAAGTAGCTGCCTCTTTCCTCTTTCCTCTTTCCACTACCCGATCTAAATATTTCTCTCTCCACAAGATATCCAGCAGCGAAAATGCCCTAATTTCATATCATCAAAAATCGTCCACTCCTCTTTTCGGTCTACTACCACCGCCGCACAGCACCCTTTTTGCGACCCAGCCGTCACCTTCTCCGGAGAATCCACCTCCGCCGCCGCTCAAGCTCTCCAGATCTGGCCAGAAGCTCTCCAGATCTGGCCAGCTCCGACTCCGGCACCTACACCACCATAAGTCTTCTAACTAAGGTATCATTGAACTTTAATCCTTCAATTTCGTCTGCCTTGGAGGTTCATTATTGGAAAAGATTTAGGAATTATATATAAATAATAATATGGTCGTGTTTTCTCAAAAGTGAACTGAACTATATATACAAGGTGTATTGTTCTTGAAATATACAATCCAATGAAGATTACTGAAATCTTATACTGTAAATTGGGTAAGTAAAGTATAATATTATCCACACTAGCGGCTCTTTTATTATATAATTGAGTTCGGTCAGTCTGCTAAAGGAAAGGATTGTATGTATAGTCTTCAAAATCTAGTACACTACCATTGTTAACAACTTGTTAATTAAAATAATGGCAAAGGCTCTTTTATAATATATCTTTTTATAAAGAAAATCAATGTCGTTATATCTTTTTATCTCATTCATAGTATACTGATACTTTGGGCATAGATTGATTTTAAAATGATACTACTATACATGTAAATTTTCATGTATAGTAGTATCATTATTATGAGTAGCACATGTATAGTAGTATCACTTATATCAAATGAAAGTCATGAGGTTTTTTTTTTTTTTTTTTTTTTTTTTGTTGGTTAGCATAATAAGTGGAAACTTATATCACTACAAGAAAAGCAGGTTTTTCCTACGGAATATTTCCTACGGGCCAAAATCCGTAGAAAATTTCAGATGGAATTTCCGACGGAATATAGCCCATCGGAATTTCCAATAATTGAAATCCGTAGGAAATTTCCGACGGATTTTCCTACTGAGTTTAAAGTCCGTAGGAAAATGCATTAAAATTAAATAAAAAATAAAATAAATAAATTTCCTACGGAGTGTATCAATCTGAAAATAGTTAAAAAAGAAAAGAAAATGATAGTAATTATTTTCCGATGGCTTATATCCGTAGGAATATACTTTAAAAAAGTATATCGCATATTTCCGATGGATTAAATCCATAGGAATAATAGAAAAAATTCTAATAATTTCTACGGATAAAAAACCATAGGAATATATTTTAAAATAAAAAATTAATTAATTTCGACTGATTATATTCGTCGGTTAATAAATAAAAAACAATGTTGACTTTGATTTCGAATAACTTCAATGTACATAACCCTAAGATCAACAATGTTGAGTTTGGTCAATTTACGTAACAAAGGGAGAGTCGATCAATCTGATTGCGAATATCCTCAACGTACATAACCATATAGTCAACAATTTTGAATTAATGACTAATTAAGTAATTTCGAGTCAAGTTTCAATTTGATTTTGAATAGCATCAATGTACGTATAAATGTTGACTTTCATTGACCAAACTCAAGAATCGAGAATCGATCGATCTAATTGTAAATAACATCAATGTACATAACCATGTAGTCCATAATTTTGAATTAGTGACTGATTAATTAATTCAGAGTCAAATCTCAATTTTAGTCCGAAGAAGCAATATGCATAACTATAAGGTCAACAATGTTGACTTTGATCAATTAACGTTACAAATCGAGAATCGATCTATCTGATTAGTCAACAATTTTGAATTTGATTCCGAATAACATTAATGTACATAGCCCTATAAGGTCAACAATGTTGACTTTGTCTATTAACGCTATAAATCGAGAATCGATCGATCTAATTGCGAATAACCTCAACGTACATAACCATATAGTCATTGATGGACTAAATAATTTAGAGCCAAATATTGGTTTGATTTTGAATAACCTCAATTCAACTCGTTTTTCACTAACATTCTCCGACTTAACCATGTTTTCACTAATTTAACCTATATTGATTGATTTAACTCAATTTTTACCAATTTTTATTGATTTAAACAGTTTTTCTAATTCAATCCATTTTTTGCCCAATAAGTTAACTTTGTTTCATTAACTTTGTAGATGTCAAGCAAGAAGAATAAGAGAGCTAGAGAGCTAGAGAATAAGTCGTATAGGCCTCCACTCGACCAAGCTCCCGCTACCCATAGTCCTACTACCACTCCCAGCCCCCCTGGTTATCTCGGCTTAGATACTTTTTCAGCGGTCCTAGCCATATTGGTGCTAGTTCAAGTGTCAGTGATGGTTTGAGTACTTCTGCTGGTGTTGGTCCTGGTCCTAGTACAGGGCAGGATGATAGGAGAAAGTGGATTTCTCCTTCTTTCACTTATAAGTTTGAGTAAGTAGTATTTTCGTTGTTTTATAAATGTTAATTTAGTATAAATTTTTGTTAATGTGGAGAGTGTTTGGACGTAGGTTTCATGAAGATAATTGCAATGTCGTGCGGAAGGTTGGTGAGACAATCGCTGCACATTGGGAAGGAGCATATCACTCGTATAATAATATCCCTAAAAGACTAAGGGACAAGTGGTTTCGAGAGTTCCAGGTATTGAACTAAATTATAATTAAGTATATATAAGTTCAAATTAGGCCAGACATGCAATATCTAAAATGATTATGATGTTTTAACCTCATCTGATAAATGATATTGTGGGAGTTTAAGTGGGAGATTAACTCCCACAATTAAGGCAAGAGGTGCTCCCCCCATCAGAAAAAGGGACTTCTCAATTAAGGCAAGAGGCATGATATTATGTTTGGGAATGCACATGTCTTTTTTCAGATTTTTTTGTTGAGAAATTTGTTCTGAAAAAATTGTTGATTGAATGATTTGCTGAAAAGTTAAATGCGAAGTCACGATTCAATACTTGGATTCATGTGACGTGCTATATACCATTAGAATCCTCATGAGATTATCTTTCCAGCCATGTATGGAAATCTGTTTTTGGATTAGAAATGAGAAAGATATGGTCAATTCAAGTTTCTGTCATATATGTCTAAATTGTTTGACATTTTATTTGCGGATTTAAATGTGCTTATTATTTTGGTCCGAAAATTTTTACATAGCATGCATACATGTTGTTGATCACCTCTGCAAAATTTCATGCTAATTGGAAATGTAGAATTTGAGATATGATTTTTTGTTTATTATTTGGCCGAAATTTATTTAATTTTCTGCGGATTATATGTTGTGGCTTATAAGATGATTCATGTACAGTTAGAAAGATCTCATCGAGAGGTTTTTAACCACATAAAATATGCGTAATTCGGACTTATAACGAAGGAGATATTGCCAATCGAAGTTCATGTCATATTACTTCAAGTTGCTGGAAATTTGAAGAAGATGAATATTTACTTTGTTCATACCCACTCTCGATCGCATCTGTTGGTTGCTCAGACAAGTACTTCCGAAGGTCAAAATGAAAAATGGGGTTCACCATAGGAACCAAAAGGCCCGAAAACATTGAGGTTAGTCGGAAGCGTTTCGTAGGAAAATGCCGTAACACACGCGCCACGCAAGCGCTTGAAGGTGTTGGTTTGGTCAACATCACAGTCAACACCCAAATGGCAGCTAGCTAGGCGCCACACGTGTGTTCAGCACCATGTGGATATCCACGTGGCATGACATGTCAGCTGTCACGTCAGCGATTGTACTGCATGGCAGTGTCACGCAAGTGCGGCGTATTCCGGTGTCCATTTTTGGCCCCCCAAAAAAACCTATATGTTCAGAATTTTATTTCTGATTGTTTGGTGACTTTAAATTAATTTTCAGAATGTAATATTTTTTCCTTGATTTTTGATGCTTGGAAAATGTTTTAGAATAGAAAATTATTTTTCTTTAAAGGAAAATTTTGAAATTTTTTATGTTGGTCCAGAAAAATATTTTTGAGGAAATGGCTAGCAAGTGGGAGTGTTTGGAAATACTTTAAGCCAATTTCAATTTTCTAATGCAAGTAGAAAATGATTCAACATCATTTTAAATCAAGAAAATTTATGTTTTTTTTTTCCTGAAAACTCTGAAAATATTTTCAAACATTTACTTCAAAATGAAGTACTTCAACACTTATTTATGACGTTCTAATTAATTTTAATTTTATTTTTTAAATTGGAAAATTTATCTTTTCATTATTTTTTTTTTTTGTGAAATTAGAACTTGGTTTGCTTGTGAGAAAAAAAAAGTATAATATTCTTTTATGAGCATGAGTTAAGTTATTTTGATTAGCTTATGAGCTTGATCTAATATTTAACTCAATTTAGTTTGAGAACGTTACGTATGTCGGACCTAGTGGGAGATCGACAATCTGAATTGGAATTGGAACCTGTTTTGCAATTTATGCAAGTTGCAAAACGTTAGTAATTCTAATGAAAGTTTATGCACACTTTCAAGTTTTGTGGTCAACTGAAGTCCTTGTGACAAAATCTGTTTTAAAGGGGCATAGGCTCTAACGAAAATAAAACTAGATTAATAGAGGCAATGAAATAAAGGAGATTGAAGATAATTCTGGTTGGAAGAACAATCATTGCCGGATTTTGATAATCTGAAACGGCATGGGACCATAAATGCTCGATTTACCAGTACTTGGTTTCACTCGTCAATGGATGAAGTTGAAAATGTAGCACTCAATAACATTGTTATAATTATTGTTTTTCGAACTTACGTTACTAACCTTATCCTATGTGGATTATATGTTTATGGTAACTAATAATTGAAAAGTGTTGTCCTCACTCAAGTTTACTAAGGTACGTTTGTGTACCTTCGGGAAACTAAACTTGACTGTTGAGTTTGTTTTTAGATTAGATTTAGACTTGAATTCATCATTGACTTGATTAGTATAATTTTGAGTGATACTTAAATGTTCTAGACATTTAACGGTAATTTGAAGTGTCACTCTTGACTAAACGTTTCAATTGCATAGTTGATTGTTGTTGTACTATCAACACCTGATGCATCACAAAATATGTTGAAGACATTTGTTTAGGTCAATTTGGGCTAGTGGAAACACTAAATCAATAAGAAGACTTTTTTCAAGTCGTTTCTGAAAATTGGTTTGCCCTTGCATTGTTTGAACTGAAACAAGACACCATAACTATTTCGTTAGACCACTGAAGTTAAACTTCCATTTTGATCAATTCTAGTGGTTTCATATTAGTGAAGATTGGATGAATATGTCATTTCATTACTTGTATAAGGATATTATATGTCTTGATCTTTTAATTTGATCTCTTGTAAAATTAAAACATTTCTATGTTTTTTAAATTCTAGAGAATCAAATGTATCGATAAACATAAAGTTCTGATACTAGACCAAGGATATGAGTATGTACACGATAATTTCGTGATCCATGTAATGAAACATCTGAGTATCAGTTATTTCTAACACTCTTATTTGTATAATTGTGTTAAGGGAAGTAACTCGATTTATTGGATAGGATGGGATTCAATGCATCTCAAGTTAACCCGAATTTCCATGTGGAAATTTTGTTAACATTAAATGCATATTTTGTGAAACTTCAATAATAGTAATTTTCAACATCTAAAAGCTAGGGTCGGATAATGATTTGACCTAAGCTACCTTAGACGATGTGATCAAATAGTTGAGTCTGTCTTAACTTTATTTCTAATGTGTTTAGAAATATGATTAGGAAAGAAAATATATCTTTGGAGGATATCTTACTTGTTAGATCAATTGCTCAAATATAATAACTATATATATACATTCTTCCCATGAAGAACGGTATAATCAAAATTCTAATTTCTTATTTTCTTTTCTACTTCATCCTCCTATAAATAAGGGAGGGGTTAATGCATGTTCATTTCCACACTATCACACTCTCGCTTACGTAAACAAATCTGATTTCTCATTAAAAAATGGGAGGCAAAAAAGTCCTATTTAGCAAATTTGCAGGATTCTTTACCTTCGGGTGCAGTTCTTCAACCACTGGAATTGCACCTCATCAAAGACATGCTCGGAATGCAAGGCCACTTATGCCACCCCGTACGAGGCAATCTACATCATCCCCGGGCACCCTATTGTCCAATGTAATGTCAAGAAACTCTGTTTCATCTGTTTCTGTATCGTCCAATCAGGAACAACAAGATGAAGAAGGACATGCCAATGTTGAGAAAACGCAGCTTTCCACTGACACATTGGGACAGTGGATTGTTCGCACAGTATATAGTAGAATATTGTAGGATGTTCTAGAATAATATAGAGATAGGTGGTAGAAGCTTGGTAGATAGTACTAGTAGCAAGGAACATTCTAGATGTACAATCCTAGCCATTCATTAGAATTAATCTTGACCATCCACTAATTAGGGGTCCAACTTGTATAAATAGGAGTTCCCATTTCATTTGTAGGTGATCAAGGGGAGATCCGAAGTTTACATTTAAGAAGTTGTAATCCATCCATGTAATATTATAAGTATTCTTCCAACTCTTGTGTGCTACTTTATCCTCTCAACTAATCTTATTCACAATACTTCCTTTGGGACGAGAGTGAGGCTGACTTAGCCGGTTCCGCAGAGGGGCATGAACGATTGTTGAGGGT
The DNA here is from genome assembly GCA_038501285.1 of Penstemon eatonii. Classification (NCBI taxonomy): domain Eukaryota; kingdom Viridiplantae; phylum Streptophyta; class Magnoliopsida; order Lamiales; family Plantaginaceae; genus Penstemon; species Penstemon eatonii. The sequence continues at coordinate 72,498,782 of CM076715.1, forward strand.
GTTTCGTGGCTATGTGCCGCAAGGAATGCTTTGAGACATTAAGCCCGTGACAAGCAGTTCCATAATTACTACACACTCTAGAAGTCTACTGCAGTTCCATAATTACTCCACACCCTACAAGAAGGATGCCAAATATGTTGTTCAAAGATCAGTAAATAAAGTTTTTCATTCCAGTTCTTTTGATAATAAAGTTCTTATTTTTTTGTCAAATCTTTTTTTCATATATACAAACAACATATATAAAAAGAAAGCAAACAATAAAATTGAGAAATTTGGAATTTTTTTTTCAACCAGCAGTTAAAAGGGTTAGAAAACATTTTCGATCTACTCGGGGCAGATCAATTGATACTGTGGGCAGTATTAGGTAGATGTCACTAATCTAATGTTTTCCTAGGATTTCCTTCGATTACGGAAGAAATTCCATTAGTGGAGTACCAAGTGATTCCATCCGCCGGAGTGTCGATCGACAACCTTCGAAATTGAGTTTTCAAAGGAATTTTAGCTAAAATAAGCAGCGTAAATATATATGCCACTATTGCATGATGAATGCAAAAGGTAGAAACAACTTTTCGAGCTTTTAAAAAATTTAACGTTTTTAGAACTAGAATGACACTGATAAAGCACTTGCAGGATCATAGGAGGAAATGCCCGAATATGTTTAAAAAAAAATTCGAGTTAAGTGATCATGAAGGCGATCCCTGTGATAATATATTTCCCAATTACACCATGTTTGCAAATCATGTAATGGAATCGCATAAAAATTATCCGATTTCGTATCCGAGTTCGAGTGATACTGAAGATGATATTACACTCAAAAAGTATTGTCCGTGCAAAAATGATTATGTGAGTTGGTGTCCTGAAAGGTTTTTTAATTATCCCTCATTGGTGAAACATGTGAAGAGAAAACACCCCGACGATCTGATACCAAATCCTTCAGAAAGTGATATTGATGACTAGGAAGATGAAGAAAATGAAGAAAATAGTGAATGATGCCCATAGTTCGGAAAAAAAAAAAGAAAAAGGAAAGGTAAAATAAAGAAAAGAGAATTGTTATTCTATTATTGTTAACTTTTAATCTGTAATTCATGATCTGAGCTAGATATATGTATGAATTGTATGTATATATGAAGAAATTATTTTTCTGGCAAATCTTTTCTTCATATATACATACAATTCATACATATATCTAGCTCAGATCATGAATTACAGATTAAAAGTTAACAATAATAGGCTATCAATTCTCTTTTCTTCATTTTACATTTCCTTTTTTTTCTTCCGAACTATTTGCATCATTCACTATCTTCTTCATTTTCTTCATTTTCCTGGTCATCAAAGTCACTTTGTGAAGGCTTTGATATCAGATCGTCGGAGTGTTTTCTCTTCACATGTTTCACCAATGAGGGATAATTAAAAAACCTTTCACGACACCAACACACATCATCATTTTTGCACGTACAATACTTTTTGAGTGTAATATCATCTTCCGTATCACTCGTAGTCAGATACGAAATCGGATATTTTTGTGCGATTCCATTACATGATTTGCAAACATGGTGTAATTGGGAAATATATTATCACATGGATCGACTTCATGATCACTTAACTAAAATTTCTTTTAAACATATTGGGGCATTTTCTCATATGATCCTGGAAGTGCTTCGTCGGTGCCATTCAAGTTCTAAAAACATGGATTTTTTAAAAGCTCGAAAGTTGTTTCTATCTTTTGCATTCATCCTGCAATAGTGGCATATATAATTCCGCTGCTTATCTTCGCTAAAATTCCTTTGAAAACTCAATTTCGAAGGTTGTCGATCGACACTCCGGCGGATGGCATAACTTGGTACTCCACTAATGGAATTCCTTTCGTAATCGAAGAAAATCCTAGGAGAACATTAAATGGGTGACATCTACCTAATACTGCCCACAGTCTCAATTGATCTGCATCGAGTAGATCGGAAAAGTTTTTTAATATTTTTAACTGACAGCTGAAAAAAAATTCCTAAATTTCTCATTTGTTTTCTTTGTTTTCTTTTTATATACTTTGTTTAATGAAGGAGAGGAGAACCTCAATGTATATCAAAAGAATTGGAATGAAAAAATATATCTGCAAAGTAGCAAAACAATTTCTTATATAGGGAAAATCCAACAAGGGTAAAAATGGAAAAACAAAATAGACTAAAAGCGGAAGAAAGAAAAACACGCTTTTGGAAAATGCCGCAATGTGTTTAATTAAGGTTCTCAATTAAACACACTAATGAGTTCTTTATATACATGGAGGTCCTCTCCTTCATTCAACAACAGATATAAATATAAAAAGAAAACAAACAAAAAAAAAATGAGAAATATGGAATTTTTTTTTCAACCAACAATTAAAAGGGTTATAATTTTTTTTCGATTTACTCGGTGCAGATCAATTGAGACTGTGGGCAGTATTAGGTAGTTGTCACCAATTTAATGTTCTCCTAGGATTTCCTTCGATTACGGAAGGAATTCCATTAGTGGAGTACCAAGTTATGCCATTCGCCGGCCGCAGTATCGATCGACAACTTTCGAAATTGAGTTTTCGAAGGAATTTTAGTGAAGATAAGCAGCGGAAATATATATGCCACTATTGCATGATGAATGCAAAAGATAGAAATAACTTTTCGAGCTTTTAAAAAATCCAACGTTTTTAGAACTAGAATGACACTGATAAAGCACTTTCAGGATCATAATGAAGTTGGAAATTCATGAAATATTCACCTAAAAGTCACCAATCATGGAATAGAGGGTTAATTATAAGAGGTGATAAACTTGACTAAAATTTTCAAATACCGAATAAGCGAGGGGATTCTTGCGATTTGCCAGTTTGCCTAACTATAAAAAGATGACATTATGTTCACATTTCTCCCCTATCCCTCTATCACTCTCTCCTGTAAAGAACTCTCTCTTGCAAAGAACTACTTTGATTTCAAAATGGGAGGAAAAAAAATCTTCTTAGCAAATTCGTTGGATTATTTAACTTCGGTTGCAGTTCGTCGACAACTGGAATTGCACCTCCGGCAAGAAATCCTCGAAATGCAAGGCATCTTAACCCATCCCGCACAAGATCATCCCCCGACACCCTACTATCTAATGCGAGACACTCCGTTTTATCTGTTGCTTCGTCCGATCATGAGCAACACGATCAAGAAGGCATTGCAATCCTTGAGCAAACGCAGCATCCCGCAGACACATTGGGGCAGCGAATTGTTCGTAATCCGCGGAGGCTTCAACGTGCTCTCTCCATTAACGCGGGACCTTCTCGCACAGGCATCAGGAGGAGTCCGCCAAGATTAAGCATCAATCTTGAACGCGGTTATAGAGAGGCAAAGCGTGATGCTTCACGTTTGAGACGTATAAGGAGGTGGATTTGTCCCGAGTGTAAGAAAAACCACAAGCCAAAGTTAGAATATTCGTTTGAAACTGAAGAAGAATTGACTAGACACAGGGAGGCAATACACCCTCCTCTTAGGTGCCCATGCGGTGACATATATCCAACACTACGGGAATACATCCGCCACTGTCAACTCTCTCAAAATTCAAACTAACAACAATTAATATTTATTTATATAACGTAAATAATAAACATTATATATTATTATTAAACTAATCTTATTCGACCCGTGGTTAATGCTCAAAGAACCAACAACATAAAAAGTATTTAAAATAAGTAAAATATATCACTCACTTTCCATCTCTCTTAGCAACAAAAATAGAGTTCAAAAGAACGTGATAATGGCTTTTGCTCAAAAAGATTATAGTGTATAAACATTTTATGTGTTGATTGGCTAATCCTAAAAATTAATTAACTTACATTTTTTTTTTCCTATAGTGAAAGTCCTAATATAGTAATATTAAGTCGACTAGCGTAGATTGAGGTAGGTTTTTCTTTTGGTAATTGACTTGATTTGGCCGGTCAACTTTTATAAAGTTTTTTTCACCATAGTTAAAACAGCTGTAGGTTTGTCTTTTCATATATTGGTTTGTGAAATTCTTTTTAATTATGTAAGCTAATTAATTGACTTAAATTTAGATTATTAGCTTGGATTAATACCCTTTTTAGTAAAGAGCTAGAAGAGAAAAAGGAAAGAATATGCTTTGATTATAATACCAATATTTTGGCATAATTACAGTATTTAAATGAAAATTAGTCTAATATGAAATCTTAGCATATTTATAGTGTCTTATTTTTTTAGTAGATTTTAGTCCATTTTTACAATATTGATAAATCTTAAAAAAAAAAGGAAACAAAAGTACGGGATCTCCAAATTACTCAAAGCTCGTGGAATAAAACAATCATACTTAACATACACAATTAAAGGAAAAAAGTTGAATAAATAAACTAGTGCAACAAACCTTTTTTTTTTTTTTTTTTGGGTTACATGCAACAAACTTATTCTACGAGTACTTACCCCAATTAAACAATAATTAACCATAATAAAAAAAATTATTATAACTATAGTAGTTGTCACCATAAACTGTTGTGGGCGTTGTTGGTTCCGGAGGGTTGGCATAATTTGAAGGTTCGGCACAACATTATCTCCCCCTTCATCAGGATCTCCGTCTTCCGCATCACCTCCCACTTCATCGTGATCTCCCCCTTCCAAATCTACTTCTGGATCCGGCGTAAAATCCAACTCCCAGAAATCAGGTCTACCATAAAGGTGTTGTGGATGATAGAGTTGACAGTGGCGGATGTATTCCCGTAGTGTTGGATATATGTAACCGCATGGGCACCTAAGAGGAGAGTGTATTGCCTCCCTGTGTCTAGTCGATTCTTCTTCAGTTTCAAACGAATATTCTAACTTTGGCTTGTGGGCTTTCTTACACTCGGGACAAATCCACCTCCTTATACGTCTCAAACGTGAAGCATCACGCTTTGCCTCTCTATAACCGCGTTCAAGATTGATGCTTAATCTTGGCGGACTCCTCGTGATGCCTGTGCGAGAAGGTCCCGCGTTAATGGAGAGAGCACGTTGAAGCCTCCGCGGATTACGAACAATTCGCTGCCTCAATGTGTCTGCGGGAGGCTGCGTTTGCTCAACGATTGCAATGCCTTCTTGATCGTGTTGCTCCTGATCGGACGAAGCAACAGATGAAACGGAGTGTCTCGCATTAGATAGTAGGGTGCCCGGGGATGATCTTGTGCGGGATGGGTTAAGATGCCTTGCATTTCGAGGATTTCTTGCCGGAGGTGCAATTCCAGTTGTTGACGAACTGCACCCAAAGTTAAATAATCCAATAAATTTGCTAAGAAGAATTTTTTTCCTCTCATTTTGAAATCAAAGTAGTTCTTTGCAAGAGAGAGTTCTTTGCAGGAGAGAGTGATAGAGGGATAGGGGGGAATGTGAACATAATGTCATCTTTTTATAGTGTTAGGCAAACTGGCAAATCGCAAGAATCCCCTCGCTTATTCGGTATTTGAAAATTTTAGTCAAGTTTATCACCTCTTATAATTAACCCTCTATTCCATTATTAGTGACTTTTAGGGGAATATTCCATGAATTTTCATCTTCATTATGATCCTGAAAGTGCTTTATCAGTGTCATTCTAGTTCTAAAAACGTTGGATTTTTTAAAAGTTCGAAAAATTGTTTCTATCTTTTGCATTCATCATGCAATAGTGGCATATATATTTCCGCTGCTTATCTTCGCTAAAATTCATTCGAAAACTCAATTTCGAAGGTTGTCGATCGACACTTCGGCCGACGGATAGCATAACTTGGTACTCCACTAATGGAATTCCTTCCGTAATCGAAGGAAATACTAGGAGAACATTAAATTGGTGACATCTACCTAATACTGCCCACAGTATCAATTGATCTGCACCGAGTAAATCGGAAATTTTTTCTAACCCTTTTAACTGTTGGTTGAAAAAAAAATTCATATTTCTCATTTTTTTTGTTTGTTTTCTTTTTATATCTGTTGTTGAATGAAGGAGAAGACCTCCATGTAGATAAAGAACTCATTAGCGTGTTTAATTGAGAACCTTAATTAAACATATTGCGGCATTTTCCAAAAGCGTGTTTTTCTTTCTTCCGCTTTTAGTCTATTTTATTTTTCCATTTTTACCCTTGTTGGGTTTTCCTTATATATAAGATTGTTTTGCTAATTTGCAGATATATTTTTTCATTCCAATTCTTTTGATATACATGGAGGTTCTCCTCTCCTTCATTAAACAAAACATATAAAAAGAAAACAAAGACAAAAAATGAGAAATTTAGGAATTTTTTTTCAACTAGCAGTTAAAAATGTTAGAAAATTTTTTCGATCTACTCGGTTCAGATCAATTGAGAATGTGGGCAGCATTAGGTAAATGTCACCCATTTAATGTTCTCCTAGGATTTCCTTAGATTAAGAAAGGAATTCCATTAGTGGAGTACCAAGTTATGCCATCCGCCGGAGTGTCGATTGACAACCTTCGAAATTGAGTTTTCGAAGGAATTTTAGCGAAGATAAGCAGCGGAATTATATATGCCACGATTGCAGGATGAATACAAAAGATAGAAACAACTTTCGAGCTTTTAAAAAATTCAACGTTTTTAGAACTAGAATGTCACCGATGAAGCACTTCCAGGATCATAGGAGAAAATGCCCCAGTATGTTTAAAAGAAATTTGAGTTAAGTGATCATGAAGGCGATCACTGTGATAATATATTTCTCAATTACACCATGTTTGCAAATAGTAATGGACTCGCACAAAAATATTCGATTTCGTATCCGACTACGAGTGATACAGAAGATGATATTACACTCAAAAAGTACTGTCCGTGCAAAAATGATGATGTGAGTTGGTGTCGTGAAATGTTTTTCAATTATCCCTCATTGGTGAAACATGTGAAGAGAAATCACTCCAACGATCTGATACCAAAGCCTTCACAAAGTGACATTGATGACTAGGAAGATGAAGAAAATGAAGAAGATAGTGAATGATGCTCATAGTTCGGAAAATAATAAGGAAATGTAAAATGAGGAAAAGAAAATTGTTAGCCTATTATTGTTAACTCTTAATCTGTAATTCATGATCTGAGCAAGATATAAGTATGAATTGTATGTTTATATGAAGAAAAGATTTGACAGAAAAATAAGAACTTTATTATCAAAAGAATCGGAATGAAAAACTATATCTACAAATTCTTTTGATAATAAATTTCTTATTTTTTTGGCAAATCTTTTCTTCATATATACATACAATTCATACATATATCTAGCTCAGATCATGAATTACAGATTAAAAGTTAACAATAATAGGCTAACAAATCTCTTTTCTTCATTTTACATTTTTTTTTCCGAACTATGGGCATCATTCACTATCTTCTTCATCTTCCTAGTCATCAATATCACTTTCTATTTGGTATCAGATCGTCGGGGTGTTTTCTCCTCACATGTTTCACCAATAAGGGATAATTAAAAAACCTTTCATTACACCAACTCACATCATCATTTTTGCACGGACAGTACGTTTTGAGTGTTATATCATCTTCCTTATCACTCGTAGTCGGATACGAAATCGGATATTTTTGTGCGATTCCATTACATGATTTGCAAACATGGTGTAATTGGGAAATATATTATCACATGGATCGCCTTCATGATCACTTAACTCAAATTTCTTTTCAACATATTGGGGCATTTTCTCCTATGATCCTGGAAGTGCTTCATCAGTGACATTCTAGTTCTAAAAACGTTGGATTTTTTAAAAGCTCGAAAGTTGTTTCTATCTTTTGCATTCATCCTGCAATAGTGACATATATAATTCCGCTGCTTATCTTGGCTAAAATTCCTTCGAAAACTCAATTTCGAAGGTTGTCAATCGACACTCCGGCGGATGACATAACTTGGTTCTCCACTAATGGAATTCCTTTCGTAATCGAAGGAAATCCTAGGAGAACATTAAATTTGTGACATCTACCTAATTCTGCCCACAGTCTCAATTGATCTGCATTGAGTAGATCGAAAAAGTTTTCTAACATTTTTAACTGCTTGTTGAAAAAAAATTCCCAAATTTCTCATTTTTTTTCTTTTTATATCTTTTGTTTAATGAAGAAGAGGAGAACTTCAATGTATATCAAAAGAATTGCAATGGAAAAATATATCTGCAAAGTAGCAAAACAGTCTTATATATAGGGAAAACCCAACAAGGGTAAAAATGGAAAAACAAAATAGACTAAAAGCGGAAGAAAGGAAAGCACGCTTTTGGAAAATACCGCAATTTGTTTAATTAAGGTTCTCAATTAAACACGCTAATGAGTTCTTTATATACATGGAGGTCCTCTTCTTCATTCAACAACAGATATAAAAAAAAATGAGAAATTTGGAATTTTTTTTTCAGCCAACAATTAAAAGGGTTAGAAAAATTTTTCGATCTACTCGGTGTAGATCAATTGAGACTGTGGTCAGTATTAGGTAGATGTCACCAATTTAATGTTTTCCTAGGATTTTCTTCGATTACGAAAGGAATTCCATTAGTGGAGTACCAAGTTATGTCATCCGTTGGCCAAAGTGTCAATTGACAACCTTCGAAATTGAGTTTTCAAAGAAATTTAGCGAAGATAAGCAGCGGAAATATATATGCCACTATTGCATGATAAATGCAAAAGATAGAACAATTTTTCGAGCTTTTAAAAAATCCAACATTTTTAGAACTAGAATGACACTGATAAAACATTTTCAGGATCATAGGAGGAAATGCCCCAATATGTTTAAAAAGAAATTCGAGTTAAGTGATCATGAAGGCGATCCCTGTGATAATATATTTTCCATTTACACAATGTTTGCAAATTATGTAATGGAATCGCATAAAAATCATCCGATTTCGTATCCGAGTTCGAGTGATAACGAAGATAATATTGCACTAAAAAAGTATTGTCCGTGCAAAAATATTGATGTAAGTTGGTGTTGTGAAATGTTTTTTAATTATCCCTCATTGGTGAAAGATGTGAAGATGACGATCTGATACCACATCCTTCAGAAAGTGATATTGATGACTTGGAAGATGAAGAAGATAGTGAATGATGCCCATAGTTCGGAAAGAAAAAAAAAGAAATGTAAAATGAATTAAAGAGATTTGTTAGCCTATTATTGTTAACTCTTAATCTGTAATTCATGATCTGAGCTAGATATATGTATGAATTGTATGTATATATGAAGAAAAGATTTGCAAGAAAAATAAGAAATTTATTATATCAAAAGAATTTGTAGATATAGTTTTTCATTCCGATTCTTTTGATAATAAAGTTCTTATTTTTCTGTCAAATCTTTTCTTCATATAAACATACAATTCATAGATATATCTTGCTCAGATCATGAATTACATATTAAGAGTTAACAATAATAGGCTAACAATTTTCTTTTCGTCATTTTACCTTTCCTTATTTTTTTCTGAACTATGAGCATCATTCACTATCTTCTTCATCTTCCTAGTCATCAATGTCACTTTGTGAAGGCTTTGGTATCAGATTGTTGGAATGATTTCTCTTCACATGTTTCACCAATGAGGGATAATTGAAAACCTTTCACGAATCATCATTTTTGCACGGACAGTACTTTTTGAGTGTAATATCATCTTCCGTATCACTCGTAGTCGGATACGAAATCGAATATTTTTGTGCGATTCCATTACATGATTTGCAAACATGGTGTAATTGGGAAATATATTATCACAGGGATCGCCTTCATGATCACTTAACTCAAATTTCTTTTAAACATATTGGGGCATTTTCTCCTATGATCCTGGAAGTGCTTCATCAGTGACATTCTAGTTCTAAAAACGTTGGATTTTTTAAAAGCTCGAAAGTTGTTTCTATCTTTTGCATTCATCCTGCAATAGTGGCATATATAATTCCGCTGCTTATCTTGTCTAAAATTCCTTCGAAAACTCAATTTCGAAGGTTGTCAATCGCCACTCCGGCGGATGGCATAACTAGGTTCTCCACTAATGGAATTTCTTTCGTAATCGAAGGAAATCCTAGGAGAACATTAAATTTGTGACATCTACCTAATTCTGCCCACAGTCTCAATTGATCTGCATCGAGTAGATCGAAAAAGTTTTCTAACATTTTTAACTGCTTGTTGAAAAAAAATTCCCAAATTTCTCATTTTTTTCTTTTTATATCTTTTGTTTAATGAAGAAGAGGAGAACTTCAATGTATATCAAAAGAATTGCAATGGAAAAATATATCTGCAAAGTAGCAAAACAGTCTTATATATAGGGAAAACCCAACAAGGGTAAAAATGGAAAAACAAAATAGACTAAAAGCGGAAGAAAGGAAAACACGCTTTTGGAAAATACCGCAATTTGTTTAATTAAGGTTCTCAATTAAACACGCTAATGAGTTCTTTATATACATGGAGGTCCTCTTCTTCATTCAACAACATATATAAATAAAAATGAGAAATTTGGAATTTTTTTTTCAGCCAACAATTAAAAGGGTTAGAAAAATTTTCCGATCTACTCGGTGTAGATCAATTGAGACTGTTGTCAGTATTAGGTAGATGTCACCAATTTAATGTTTTCCTAGGATTTCCTTCGATTACGAAAGGAATTCCATTAATGGAGTACCAAGTTATGTCATCCATTGGCCGAAGTGTCGATCGACAGCCTTCGAAATTGAGTTTTCAAAGAAATTTTAGCGAAGATAAGCAGCGGAAATATATATGCCACTATTGCATGATGAATGCAAAAGATAGAAACAACTTTTCGAGAATTTAAAAAATCCAACATTTTTAGAACTAGAATGACACTGATAAAGCATTTTCAGGATCATAGGAGGAAATGCCCCAATATGTTTAAAAATGAAATTCGAGTTAAGTGATCATGAAGGCGATCCCTGTGATAATATATTTTCCAATTACACAATGTTTTCAAATTATGTAATGAAATCGCATAAAAATCATCCGATTTCGTATCCGAGTTCGAGTGATACCGAAGATGATATTGCACTAAAAAAGTATTGTCCGTGCAAAAATATTGATGTAAGTTGGTGTTGTGGAAGGTTTTTTAATTATCCCTCATTGGTGAAAGATGTGAAGATGACGATCTGATACCACATCCTTCAGAAAGTGATATTGATGACTTGGAAGATGAAGAAGATAGTGAATGATGCCCATAGTTCGGAAAGAAAAAAAAAGAAATGTAAAATGAATAAAAGAGATTTGTTAGCCTATTGTTAACTCTTAATCTGTAATTCATGATCTGAGCTAGATATATGTATGAATTGTATGTATATATGAAGAAAAGATTTGCCAGAAAAATAATAAATTTATTATATCAAAAGAATTTGTAGATATAGTTTTTCATTCCGATTCTTTTGATAATAAAGTTCTTATTTTTCTGTCAAATCTTTTCTTCATATAAACATACAATTCATACATATATCTTGCTCAGATCATGAATTACAGATTAAGAGTTAACAATAATAGGCTAACAATTTTCTTTTCGTCATTTTACCTTTCCTTATTTTTTTTCTGAACTATGAGCATCATTCACTATCTTTTTCATCTTCCTAGTCATCAATGTCACTTTGTGAAGGCTTTGGTATCAGATCGTTGAAATGATTTCTCTTCACATGTTTCACCAATGAGGGATAATTGAAAACCTTTCACGAATCATCATTTTTGCACGGACAGTACTTTTTGAGTGTAATATCATCTTCCGTATCACTCGTAGTCGGATACGAAATCGAATATTTTTGTGCGATTCCATTACATGATTTGCAAACATGGTGTAATTGGGAAATATATTATCACAAGGATCGCCTTCATGATCACTTAACTCAAATTTCTTTTAAACATATTGGGGCATTTTCTCCTATGATCCTGGAAGTGCTTCATCAATGACATTCTAGTTCTAAAAACGTTGGATTTTTTAAAAGCTCGAAAGTTGTTTCTATCTTTTGCATTCATCCTGCAATAGTGGCATATATAATTCCACTGCTTATCTTGGCTAAAATTCCTTTGAAAACTCAATTTCGAAGGTTGTCAATCGACACTCCGGCGGATGGCATAACTTGGTTCTCCACTAATGGAATTCCTTTCGTAATCGAAGGAAATCCTAGGAGAACATTAAATTTGTGACATCTACCTAATTCTGCCCACAGTCTCAATTGATCTGCATTGAGTAGATCGAAAAAGTTTTCTAACTGCTTGTTGAAAAAAAATTCCCAAATTTCTCATTTTTTTTTATATCTTTTGTTTAATGAAGAAGAGAAGAACTTCAATGTATATCAAAAGAATTGCAATGGAAAAATATATATGCAAAGTAGCAAAACAGTCTTATATATAGGGAAAACCCAACAAGGGTAAAAATGGAAAAACAAAATAGACTAAAAGCGGAAGAAAGGAAAACACGCTTTTGGAAAATACCGCAATTTGTTTAATTAAGGTTCTCAATTAAACACGCTAATGAGTTATTTATATACATGGAGGTCCTCTTCTTCATTCAACAACATATATAAAAAAAAAATGAGAAATTTGGAATTTTTTTTTCAGCCAACAATTAAAAGGGTTAGAAAAATTTTCCGATCTACTCGGTGTAGATCAATTGAGACTGTTGTCAGTATTAGGTAGATGTCACCAATTTAATGTTTTCCTAGGATTTCCTTCGATTACGAAAGAAATTCCATTAGTGGAGTACCAAGTTATGTCATCCGTTGGCCGAAGTGTCGATCGACAGCCTTCGAAATTGAGTTTTCAAAGAAATTTTAGCGAAGATAAGCAGCGGAAATATATATGCCACTATTGCATGATGAATGCAAAAGATAGAAACAACTTTTCGAGCTTTTAAAAAATCCAACATTTTTAGAACTAGAATGACACTGATAAAGCATTTTCAGGATCATAGGAGGAAATGCCCCAATATGTTTAAAAATGAAATTCGAGTTAAGTGATCATGAAGGCGATCCCTGTGATAATATATTTTCCAATTACACAATGTTTGCAAATTATGTAATGAAATCGCATAAAAATCATCCGATTTCGTATCCGAGTTCGAGTGATACCGAAGATGATATTGCACTAAAAAAGTATTGTTCGTGCAAAAATATTGATGTAAGTTGGTGTTGTGAAAGGTTTTTTAATTATCCCTCATTGGTGAAAGATGTGAAGATGACGATCTGATACCACATCCTTCAGAAAGTGATATTGATGACTTGGAAGATGAAGAAGATAGTGAATGATGCCCATATTTCGGAAAAAAAAAATGTAAAATGAATAAAAGAGATTTGTTAGCCTATTATTGTTAACTCTTAATCTGTAATTCATGATCTGAGCTTGATATATGTATGAATTGTATGTATATATGAAGAAAATATTTGCCAGAAAAATAAGAAATTTATTATATCAAAAGAATTTGTAGATATAGTTTTTCATTCCGATTCTTTTGATAATAAAGTTCTTATTTTTCTGTCAAATCTTTTCTTCATATAAACATACAATTTATACATATATCTTGCTCAGATCATGAATTACAGATTAAGAGTTAACAATAATAGGCTAACAATTTTCTTTTCGTCATTTTACCTTTCTTTATTTTTTTCTGAACTATGAGCATCATTCACTATCTTTTTCATCTTCCTAGTCATCAATGTCACTTTGTGAAGGCTTTGGTATCAGATCGTTGGAGTGATTTCTCTTCACATGTTTCACCAATGAGGGATAATTGAAAAACCTTTCACGAATCATCATTTTTGCACGGACAGTACTTTTTGAGTGTAATATCATCTTCCGTATCACTCGTAGTCGGATACGAAATCGGATATTTTTGTGCGATTCCATTACATGATTTGCAAACATGGTGTAATTGGGAAATATATTATCACAGGGATCGCCTTCATGATCACTTAACTAAAATTTCTTTTAAACATATTGGGGCATTTTCTCCTATGATCCTGGAAGTGCTTCATCAATGACATTCTAGTTCTAAAAACGTTGGATTTTTTAAAAGCTCGAAAGTTGTTTCTATCTTTTGCATTCATCCTGCAATAGTGGCATATATAATTCCACTGCTTATCTTGGCTAAAATTCCTTCGAAAACTCAATTTCGAAGTGTTGGATGAAGATGAAGATGAAGGCACTAAAGAAAGTTTGATAAGGGAGGTTTTGATGCATTCCAAAACTTCAAAGATTGGCTAAGTATGGAGTAACTTAGCTGATAGACTTATCAAGGAATTTTGACTAAGTAATGAAGACATCAGAAGAGTCAAAGTTTCAAGGTCCAAGACTTCTGATCTGCTGAAGCAAAGTTATCAGATTAGTGAAGATCAGCCGACTCAAATCAGATTTGTTCAAGTTTGAGATCAGCCGAGTTCACCATCAGACGTGTACTTTCATCAGCAAAGTGAAGAAGATCATGAAGTGTTCCCAACGGTAATAAATGCCCCTTGGTGTAATAAATGCTGAAGTACGAGGATATTTAAGACAAATGATTGAAGAAAAGCTTCGCATCAGCCGAGTGCATTTAATGCTGCATTTAATGCTGCCTGCAGAATAGTACTGTTTACAGTACGGACAGACTGCAAAAGAGCCGTTCGCGGATTTTAAGGACCAGTACTCGAGGAATTTGAATCCTGTCTCTCTTCAACGGACATTTTTCAATCCTCAAGTATAAATAGCTGAAAGAGACGAAGAAGAAATAGGCAACACACTTTCTGAGAGAAAATCCGAAGCAAAATTCTTTAAGTCTCAAGAACAGCTCACTCATCAGCTGAGTCATTTGTTGACGAAAGCGGAGTTGAAGAATCAAGAAAAATACATCTTCTGAGTGATTTTGTAAACAAGAGTGTTGTGCGGAGTTGTGATCCATCTTTGTGAGTGATCAAACTTCAGAGGATAGGTTTTCTGTGTGATCTCCTATTGCGAACTTGTGGTCGTTTCATTTGTTGTTCGACGCAAGCAGAGTATACTGTAAACTTTGTGATTATAGTATAACCCAAGATCTGAGTGACTTGGAAGAGTGGACTAAAGGATATTTAAATCCATATAACCACTATAAAAATTACTTGTGTTTTTACATTGTTTCAAAACTGCATATCTTCTGTTTGCATAAAAACACATTAAGATTAACTGTTTGAAAAGAAGTTAAAAGGAGTTTATAAAACTGGGGAAACATTTTTCAAACTGCTAAGAATACTTGTGAAAAACACTTTGAAAATCCGCTGCAAGTACTCTAAGTATTAAAACTGATTTCTGCAAAATCAGCTAAGTAACTATCAGACGAGTGGTCAACAAGACTGTTCAAAGATTTGTTCGCGAACAGATTTGTAACGTACTAATCTGATCAGCTTAGTCTGTTCAGTTAGAGCAAAGTTTTAAAGTTAAAATTTGAAAGAAAATTTTAAAGAGGTTTATTCACCCCCCCCCCCTCTAAACCTCTTCTGACCACTTGGGACCAACAAGTGGTATCAGAGCGGGTGGTTCATTAGAATCAGCTGCCTGATCAACGAGCTTGATCCGAGTGTTTTTCAAAGGTTTTCAAAACTTTTCAAAAGAGCATTTTTTTGAAAAACAAAAAGCTTTTGAAAAATGGATTGTATCAGCCATGTTCCCCACATTGCTGGTATGTCCTTTGAGGACTGGAAAATCAGAATGGAGATTTTCCTTGCTGCCTATAATGACAACATGCATACATGTATCATTAAAGGTCCATTCAAATTCACCAAGACCATCATCGTAGATGAAGCTCAAATAGTGGTGGAAAAAGACTTAACAGAAATGACAGCAGAGGAAATAAAGCTGTTCAACCTGGACAAAGTCGGAAGATTCATCATGACCAAAGCCCTGGATAATGATCGGTTTGACAAAGTCAAGCATTGCAAAACTGCAAAGGAGATGTGGGATAAGGTTCGTGACATGAGTGAAGGAAATGATGCTATTAAAGAGCATCAGCTCAGTGTTGCCTTGGAGAAGCTGGACAACTTCAAAATGAAGTCTGGAGAAACCATTGATCAGATGGATACCAGATTCACCAGAACTCTGAACGAAGTTTTGAAGCTGGGAAAGACTTTCACTGACAAAGAGATTTCTGTCAGAGTACTGAAGGCTCTACCTTCCAAGTTCAACATGAAGGTGACAGCAATGGAAGAATCAAGAGATCTGGGCAAGATTTCTCTAACAGAGCTGTTCTCCGCACTCAAGGCGTATGAGTATAAACTGCCAAGGATGGGAATTGAAGAAACCTCAACTTCAGGACCCACAGCTGCACTGGTTGCTGCTGAAAATCAAAGAAGACCGGCTCAAAGAAATGCTGAAGTGGACTCATCTGATGAAGCCACTCTACTCAACAAAAAGGAGTACACTGCTGGAGATGTAGCATTATTGATGAACAACTTCAAGAAGTTCTATAAGAGAAAGATGAAAAACAAATACAATCATGCTGCTTCTACTTCTAAACCTAACTTTTCTTCTCAGGATAAAGAGGATTATAAATCAAAACTGATGTGTTACAACTGCAGGAAATTGGGACATTTCATCAGAGACTGTCCATATCCAAAAGCAGAAAAGTACACTGAGGAAGAGAAGAAAATGAGAAAAGAAAGAAAGCATCAGAGAGGCAAAGCAATGATGGCAGAAGCAGAAAAGCCAGCTGCTGTCTACTCATCTGATTCAGACTCAGACTCGTCTGATGAAGAATCGTCTGATGAAGAAAAACCTGCTCTCCTGTGCCTGATGGCAAAGGAATCTGATGACTCTGAGGATGAGGTAACTCCTCAAGAAAATGAACTGTTTAATTCTCTAGAGCAAATGATGTTGAATAATACTACTATTGCTGGAGAGTTTGTTAAGCTTAAGGAAGAGATGAACTTGCTAAAAGAGCAAAATAGTTCACTGAAACTTTTAGCTGAAAAGCCAAAAGAATCAGCTGAATATAAACAGCTTGAGCAAGAGCATGAATCTCTGAAGGCTGAATGTGAGGTTTATAAAGGAAAAATCATGGAACTTGAGAAAATCATTGAGTCTCATGATAAGTCAACTGTTGCATTCATGCATACACCTAAGAAACAGGAGACACCTTTAGAAAAGGATAAACTAGAGTTGAACCATACTGAAAAATTCATATCAGCTGACAATAGTAAGGTCATTCTGTATGTTCAAACTTCTAAACCTACCTCATCTGAGAAAGTGGTAAAGGAGAAGAAATCTCCTAAGGCTAAAAAGAGCAAAGAGCCTAGTGTAGGAAATCAGACTAGTAAGACCAAACAGCAGAGTCCTAAGAAGTCTGCTGATAAAGCTAAAGTCAATCAGACTAGTGGTAAAACTAAGTCAAAATCAAATGAGCAAGCATCTAGTAAACCAAAGAAGCATAAGAACAAGAAAAATCAAAATGCTTGGTATGGAAATGAGTCATATTATGTGCAACCTGCTGCATATCATCCTATGTATCATGCACCTCAATTTCCTAGTTACTATGCACCTTACCCTGCTCATCCAATGCATGCATATCCTGCATATCATGCACCTTACCCTGCTTATGAACATTATTCATATCATACTGATCATCAACATGACTTATCTGATAACTATGATAAAAATGAAACTGTTCATGCTCCTAAAACTCAGAAACCTAAGAAGCCTAAGACTTCAACATCTTGGGTTGTCAAGGGTGGAACTAATCCTTCAGGACCCTCTCAATAAGGGTACCTAAAACAATTTCATTTTTGTTTTGTAGGTTAGGATTAGGAGTAGGAGTAAAGTAGAGAAGATTTGGTACTTGGACAGTGGTTGTTCAAGGCACATGTGTGGAAACATACATGAGTTGACTGATGCAGTTGCTGTGGATGGTCCAAAAGTCACTTTTGGAGACAGCAAAGAAGGCAAGATTAAAGCTAAAGGAAGATTAATCAAGGGAAACATAGAGATATCTGACGTCTCCTATGTTAAAGGCCTAAAATATAATCTGCTGAGCATAAGTCAATTTTGTGACAAGGGATATTCAGTCATCTTCTCAACAGATAAGTGCTACGTTGAACAGATTGGTACAAAGAAGGTAATTTTATCTGGAAGACGACAAGGAAATATCTACATAGTCGACTGGAATTCTGTTGACAAGAATTCAAGTGTTTGTTTGGTAGCATCTGCACCAAGTGAAGTCAGTTGGCTATGGCACAAGAGGATGAATCACTTAAACTTCAAGACCATAAACAGATTAATCAAGAATGATTTGGTAGAAGGGATTCCAAAAGCAGTCATGAGCAAAGACAAGCTCTGTGATGCATGTCAGAAGGGTAAACAAATCAAGTCATCATTCAAAGAAAAGAAGCACCAATCTTCTGGACGAATATTGGAGCTGTTGCATATGGACTTATTTGGACCTATTGATCCAGTCAGCAATGGTGGAAAGAAATACTGCCTAGCTGTTGTGGATGATTATTCAAGATATACTTGGGTGATTTTCATGAAGAAGAAAAGTGAAACCAAGGAACATCTTACAAATCTGATGGAACTGATCCAGAATGAGAAGAGTATTAAGATATTGAAGATCAGATCAGATAGAGGAACAGAGTTCACAAACTCTACTGTTGAAGAATATTGTAGCACTAAAGGAATACATCATGAGTATTCTGCTGCAAGAACCCCTCAACAGAATGGTGTTGCTGAAAGGAGAAACAGAACACTAAAAGAAGCTGTCAGAACCATGATAGCTGAAGCTAAACTGCCACAAAGATTTTGGGCAGAAGCAACAAACACAGCATGCTTTACCCAGAACAGATGTATGATCAACAAAAATCAGAACAAGACTCCATATGAAGTTTGGAACAATAGAAAGCCAAACATTCATTACTTTAAGATTTTTGGTTGTAAATGTTTTGTATTGAATAATGGGAAAAATCACCTTACTGCATTTGCAGAAAAGGCTGATGAAGCTGTCTTTGTAGGATACTCATCTGTTAGTAAGGCTTATAGAGTTTTTAACAAAAGAACATTACTAATAGAAGAATCTATCCATGTAGTATTTGATGAGCCAAGTCAATCTTCTGAAAAGAATCAAAGTGTAAATCAAGATCTGTCTGCTGATTTACAGAAGTTAGACGTTGGAAGAAATGAAGAATATGTTCCCATCATACTACCTAATCTAAGTTCAGCTGCTAACTCAAGTGCTGTTCATAATCACAGTGCTGATTGTCTAACAGACGAGTTGCAAACAGCTGACAGACCAGAGACTGTTCAACAGACGGCAAATGTTCAACAAACTACTACTGGAACTCCAACAGTAGTGTTGCAAGATCAAAACAGAGGACAACATCCTGATTTGCAACCTGATCTCAGATGGCTCAAGAATCACCCTCCTGAATTAGTCATTGGTGATCCTTTAGATAGAGTGAAAACAAGAAGAGCTGCTGCACAAGATGCTATGTTTGTCACATTTCTATCTCAAATAGAGCCTAAACAAATTGAAGAAGCTCTCAATGACTCCTTCTGGATAGAAGCTATGCAAGAAGAGTTGAATCAATTTGAAAGGAATGAAGTCTGGTACTTAGTTCCTAGACCAAGTCATCAAAGAGTAATTGGCACTAAGTGGGTATTCAGAAATAAAATGAATGAAGATGGTGTTGTCACCAGAAACAAAGCAAGACTAGTGGCCAAGGGTTATTGTCAAGAAGAAGGAATTGACTTTGATGAAACTTTTGCACCAGTAGCAAGACTTGAAGCAATCAGACTGTTTCTTGCCTATGCTGCTTACAAGAACTTCACTGTCTATCAGATGGATGTGAAGTCTGCTTTTCTCAATGGAGAATTGCAAGAAGAAGTGTATGTTGAACAACCTCCAGGATTTGAAGTCTATCAAGAAGAGGACAAAGTATATCGTCTGAAGAAAGCCCTTTATGGACTGAAACAAGCTCCAAGAGCATGGTATGATACCCTATCCGATTTTCTTTTAATTAAAGGATTTCGTAAAGGTAAGGTAGATAAAACCTTGTTCACAATTGAATGGGAAAATCATATATTACTTGTGCAAATATATGTGGACGATATTATTTTTGGTTCAACTAACCAACAGATGTGTGATAAGTTCTCCAAGCTGATGCAGAATAAGTTTGAAATGAGCATGATGGGTGAACTTAACTATTTTCTTGGATTGCAAGTTAGACAGTTGCCTGATGGAATATTCATCAGCCAAGCAAAGTACACAAGAGATCTGTTCAAGAAATTTGGTATGGAAACTAGCTCAACAGCTACCATTCCTATGTCTACAAGTCTTCGTTTGGATAAAGATGAAGATGGCAAATCAGTAGACATAACCAAATACAGAGGCATTATTGGTTCATTGTTGTATCTAACAGCAAGTAGACCTGATATAATGTACTCAGTTGGAGTCTGTGCAAGATTTCAATCAAACCCCAAAGAATCTCATCTCTTAGCTGCCAAGAGGATATTGAAGTATGTTAAAGGCACTCAAGAATTGGGATTATGGTATCCTAGAGAATCTGGATTTGAGCTTATTGGTTATTCAGATTCAGACCTTGCTGGCTGCAAGATTGACAGAAAAAGCACAACAGGTGCATGTCAGTTCTTAGGCAGTCGTCTGATCTCATGGATGAGTAAGAAGCAAACCTCAGTTTCTATATCTACTGCTGAAGCTGAATATATAGCTGCTGGAGCTTGCTGTGCACAGATACTTTGGTTGAAGCATCAACTAGAAGACTACAACATCAAGATCAGTGGAATACCAATCTACTGTGATAATACAAGTGCTATCTCACTTACTCAGAACACTACAAGTCATTCAAGGACTAAGCATATTGAGATTAAACATCATTTCATTAGAGATCATGTGGAAAAAGGCAATGTAATGATTGAGTATGTTCATACTGATAATCAGATTGCTGATATCTTCACCAAACCTCTAAGTGAAGCAAGGTTCTCAACTCTAAGAGCTGAGTTAGGACTACTTAATTTGGATGTATAAGCTGAGGGGGAACTCATCAGAAGACTGGAGTTCAACAGCTTAGTAATTCGTCATTATCTTCAAGGATTAACTCTCAACAGACTAGTTAACTCATGAATTCTTAAACTCAGGGGGAACGTGTAAGACTAGCGGTACTTCTGAATTAAAGATGAAATTTGTTAATGACAGTTAGTTGAAGTTATGTTTTCATCAGAAGACTCAACTATCGAAGATTGAAGTTATTTTATCTAGCTGGATTGACAAACAGCTGAGGAAGGTTATCAGCTATTGGCATTCTCTGATAACAGCATTGTCATCAGAACAGTAGTCCATCAGATAAGTGTTTATTATACTCATCTGATTACTTAAATAAAAGTGATCTATTTTAAAACGTTTTATCCAAAACACGCTTTTACAAGTAAACTGTCGGGCGGTACATATTCCCGCTCTTCGTTAAAATATCTT
This sequence comes from Penstemon eatonii, assembly GCA_038501285.1. Taxonomy (NCBI): domain Eukaryota; kingdom Viridiplantae; phylum Streptophyta; class Magnoliopsida; order Lamiales; family Plantaginaceae; genus Penstemon; species Penstemon eatonii. The sequence goes on from CM076715.1 coordinate 72,520,148, forward strand.
TTGAATTTGAAAGCTCGTAACTGACGCCGCACGATCAGCACTGACAGAAAAACGGATCTAACGGTTGGCGGATATCACGGAAACCGAAAAACCCCAACTCTATAAATCCCCATCTGATCAGTCGAGTAGCTCTTTACGAACCCTAAACATTCAAGAGCACTTGTGAAAATTTTGAGCAATTTTCTGCAAAAATCCTTTCGTTTTTCTTCTAATTTCTACAGATCTGAAATGGCTGCTGAAGGCATGTATCTTGTGTATGATTCCTACTATCAATCTGGTACGGATCTGATGAAAGAACTACTTGAAAAGTTCAAATCTGCTTCGCTGGTAAACTTCATGGAATATCACGAAGGAATTATCTGGACTGCCCAAGTGATGGAGTACTACAATAATGCAAAGGCTGACTACAACAAACTGGAGATTAAAGCTACAGTGGAAGGTAAAGCCATTACTATTACTCCTGCTGTTCTTCACGAGACGTTTGGGCTTCCTAACAGAGGACGACATGACGTCATCGTTCTGACGGAAGAAAAGCACCAACAGTTCTGGGCGATCTGCGCCAAAGAGGGTGAGACGTTAACTGGAAATATTAGGAAGAAGCAACTGAAGGATGAATATCAGCGGATGGCTGATATGGTATGCAAGCTGATCGAAAACTGCACATTTTCACTGGATGCTGTTACCATGAAGAGGTTCAGCATCATGGCTGCCATTTACTATGGATTGGAGGTCAACTGGTCCATTATAGTTTGGTACATATTGGCTGACTTTCTTGACAATAAGAAAGGAAAAGGCCCTTCCACCAACCATCAAATCACACTCAGTTATCTGCTGTCAAAGCTGGGCTGTGATATGAAGAACGGAAAAGAAATTCACAAATCAAAGGCATTGTCCAAGTACTTGCCTGTTCAAAAGAGGAAGGCTGGTGAGCTAGAAAAAGCTGATGTTGAGGAACCAAAAGAAGTTCCTGCCAAAAGACCAAAGAGGTTAGTCAAAACAGCAGACCTGGCTGTTGAGACTAAAAGGAAGAGGGCTGCTGATGAGCCCAAGAAGAAAGAAACAAAGCAGTTGGAGAGAGTGACTTCTGCTGAAGCCACTAAAATTGTTGAGAACATAATAGCTGATGTAAGGACTGGATCTCCTGCATCACCATCAAGAACTCCATCAGCTGAGAGGCCTGCTGAGGATATTTCTCAAAGGACAAGAAGTCAACAGAGAAGTACAGCTGCTATCACTTACCGTGAAGGTAGAACAAAGAGGTCTGCTAGAAAGCAGATGACATTCATTGAAAAACCTACTGATCTGGAAAATGTAGCTAGGGAGGATCCTGAAGCTACTCAAAGGCCTATTGAAACAGTTGAGACTGTTGAGACTGACAAAGCTGATAAGCAACAGCCAAGTCAGGAAGCACCAACAGCTGAGGTTGCTCAACCTCAAGAAGATCCAGATGTTCAAATCATCCATCCTATAGCTGCTGCTCCCATATCATCTGCTGGACCAGCACCTGCTGATAAAGGCAAGAGAAAAATAGTGCTAAGGAGAAAGAAAATCTCCAAAGCTGATAAGAAAGCAAGGGAAGAAGCTGAACAGAGGAAGCAGGATGAGCTTGAAGAGAAGAAAGCACTTGAGCTAAGCAAAGCTCAAGAAGCAAAGGATGAAGCCAGAAGACGCATGTCTGCAGCAGAAAGAAAAGCTGCTGAGGATGCTGAAATGGCTGCGGTGATTGAACTGAGCAAGGTTGATGCCTATGGACCTGTCCATGGAGGTGGCATCAAGATTGGTGAAGAGCAGACTGAAGAAGACAAAAAGAAGATACTACTGCCTGCTCCCAAAGCCAAGTCCAAAGACAAGTTTGAAGTCAGGAAAGCATTTGAGATAGTCTATGCTGATAAGGAGCTTTTCAAGAAGTTTGAGAAGTCTCTAGCATACTATGATCAGAAGCTAATGCTGATGACTATGTTCAACCAAGAAAAGCCAAGATATATTAGTTGGAGGGACAACAGGCTGAACAAGTCAATTACTGAACTTCAAGATATGAAAGAGTTAGCTGATGAGGAACGTTGGGTTCTAAGTTGGCTGAAGACAAACTCTATTCAAAAGGCTCTTGACCCCAGTCATGTAAGAGACATAATGCATAATTATGCAAAAGGCTTTGCACTGGAGGAAGCCAAGAAAATCAAGAGCACCTTGCCTGAGAAGAAGAAGAAGTCTGAAGATGCTGAGGAAAGAGCAATTAAGTTTGCTGTTTTGACTGCCCTGAAGAGATGGGCTAAGAAGTCAAAGTATCAGCAAGGCTGTTCAAGTGATTTGCCGCTACTGCCAAGTATCCAGCAAATCATTTTTGGCAAGGAAGTACAACCTTATTATGAAGTCCCTAAGGGTAACAACGCTTTTGTCAACCCTTGGATCATTGTAAGGCAGATTAGACAGACTACTTGCTTTAATGAAGATGGAACCATCACTAATCTGTTCTACGATGATGTCACTGATGAGCACAAGTCTGCTGACAAGCACAAGTCTGCTGACAAGCCTTTGGCTTTTGAAGGGCCATCTAAGACTTCTGAAGATCATCAGATGACGGATTTGCAAGATGTCCCTGTTCATCAGGAGACTAAAGAGGAAGAAGCTGATGCCTCTACTTCATCAGGTGATAAACACTCATCACTGATGGAAGCCTTCCAATTACTTATTGAAAATCAAGTGAAAGAGATGGAAGAGAGGAACAGTCTGCAGTTGCAGAAGATGAAGAAAGAATTAATTGAATCAACTATTAAACAGACGGAAAGAGCACATCTTCTAACTGCCAGTACCATCAAATTGGCTATTGATGATCTACCTATTCCTCAAGATAATACATTGCAGTTGGTAAACAGCTTGAAAGAATTGAATCAAAACGTTGAAGATGTGAAGGGTGATGTAAATCATCTTCACACTGCCTTGAAATCAGCTGAGCACAAGATTGCTGACTTAACTGCAACTTTTATCAAGGTCAGTGAAGAGGAGAAGAACATCAATTTGGGGAAGTTGCAAGAAGTAGCAAAAGCCTCACAGGAAGTTCAAAATGAAATTGCAACTATCAACCTCAACATTGACTACTTCAATGATAAGACTGACATCATCAGCACTGACATTCATCATCTGACAGCTAGTCATGACGTTGTTAATCAGAATCTGAAGGCTTTATGTGCTGGAGTAAAGATTCCAACAGTTGCCCTCAACCCTGCTGTTGAACCTTCTAATGTCATCAGAGTTGATGATGACAAAAAGGGGGAAGATAAAAGGGAAGAACCAGCTAAGGAAACTGCTGCTGAAGAACCAGCAAAGGAATCTGCTGCTGAAGATTCAACTAAGGAAGAAACTGCTGCTGCAACCATTCAAGCCAAGGAAACTGAAGACACTACTGACAAAGCTGAAGTGCTTGGAAAGGTAGAAGAAGAAGAAAAGATTGAAAAAGAAGATACCAAGTACAAAAACACTGAATCTGCCAGGAAAGCCATGGAAGCTTTGAAAGCTCTACAAGAACAAGAACTTAAGGAGAAGATGGATGCTGCCAAAGCAATTCTGGAAGAAGAAGTTGATGATGAAGAAGATGATGAAGAATCATCTTATGAATATGAAGAAGTGCTTGAATCTGATGAAGAAGCTGATAGTTAGAAATTGAAAAATCAATTGTAATCAGTTTACTTTTTCAGAAATCTCATCTGATGAATTTGTACATGTAATTCACTTTCCATATCTATAAAATGTTCAAGTTCAATCCAATAAACTTTTTCTATCTCGGAAAATTTTGAGGATTACAATCTTTAGTTTAGGTATTCAACAGGTACTAAGCTGAAGTTTTGTCATCATCAAAAAGGGGGAAATTGTTGGATGAAGATGAAGATGAAGGCACTGAAGAAAGTTTGATAAGGGAGGTTTTGATGCATTCCAAAACTTCAAAGATTGGCTAAGTATGGAGTAACTTAGCTGATAGACTTATCAAGGAATTTTGACTAAGTAATGAAGACATCAGAAGAGTCAAAGTTTCAAGGTCCAAGACTTCTGATCTGCTGAAGCAAAGTTATCAGATTAGTGAAGATCAGCCGACTCAAATCAGATTTGTTCAAGTTTGAGATCAGCCGAGTTCACCATCAGACGTGTACTTTCATCAGCAAAGTGAAGAAGATCATGAAGTGTTCCCAACGGTAATAAATGCCCCTTGGTGTAATAAATGCTGAAGTACGAGGATATTTAAGACAAATGATTGAAGAAAAGCTTCGCATCAGCCGAGTGCATTTAATGCTGCATTTAATGCTGCCTGCAGAATAGTACTGTTTACAGTACGGACAGACTGCAAAAGAGCCGTTCGCGGATTTTAAGGACCAGTACTCGAGGAATTTGAATCCTGTCTCTCTTCAACGGACATTTTTCAATCCTCAAGTATAAATAGCTGAAAGAGACGAAGAAGAAATAGGCAACACACTTTCTGAGAGAAAATCCGAAGCAAAATTCTTTAAGTCTCAAGAACAGCTCACTCATCAGCTGAGTCATTTGTTGACGAAAGCGGAGTTGAAGAATCAAGAAAAATACATCTTCTGAGTGATTTTGTAAACAAGAGTGTTGTGCGGAGTTGTGATCCATCTTTGTGAGTGATCAAACTTCAGAGGATAGGTTTTCTGTGTGATCTCCTATTGCGAACTTGTGGTCGTTTCATTTGTTGTTCGACGCAAGCAGAGTATACTGTAAACTTTGTGATTATAGTATAACCCAAGATCTGAGTGACTTGGAAGAGTGGACTAAAGGATATTTAAATCCATATAACCACTATAAAAATTACTTGTGTTTTTACATTGTTTCAAAACTGCATATCTTCTGTTTGCATAAAAACACATTAAGATTAACTGTTTGAAAAGAAGTTAAAAGGAGTTTATAAAACTGGGGAAACATTTTTCAAACTGCTAAGAATACTTGTGAAAAACACTTTGAAAATCCGCTGCAAGTACTCTAAGTATTAAAACTGATTTCTGCAAAATCAGCTAAGTAACTATCAGACGAGTGGTCAACAAGACTGTTCAAAGATTTGTTCGCGAACAGATTTGTAACGTACTAATCTGATCAGCTTAGTCTGTTCAGTTAGAGCAAAGTTTTAAAGTTAAAATTTGAAAGAAAATTTTAAAGAGGTTTATTCACCCCCCCCCCCCTCTAAACCTCTTCTGACCACTTGGGACCAACACGAAGGTTGTCAATCGACACTCCGGCGGATGGCATAACTTGGTTCTCCACTAATGGAATTCCTTTCGTAATCGAAGGAAATCCTAGGAGAACATTAAATTTGTGACATCTACCTAATTCTGCCCACAGTCTCAATTGATCTGCATTGAGTAGATCGAAAAAGTTTTCTAACTGCTTGTTGAAAAAAAATTCCCAAATTTCTCATTTTTTTTATATCTTTTGTTTAATGAAGAAGAGGAGAACTTCAATGTATATCAAAAGAATTGCAATGGAAAAATATATATGCAAAGTAGCAAAACAGTCTTATATATAGGGAAAACCCAACAAGGGTAAAAATGGAAAAACAAAATAGACTAAAAGCGGAAGAAAGGAAAACACGCTTTTGGAAAATACCGCAATTTGTTTAATTAAGGTTCTCAATTAAACACGCTAATGAGTTCTTTATATACATGGAGGTCCTCTTCTTCATTCAACAACATATATAAAAAAAAATGAGAAATTTGGAATTTTTTTTTCAGCCAACAATTAAAAGGGTTAGAAAAAATTTCCGATCTACTCGGTGTAGATCAATTGAGACTGTTGTCAGTATTAGGTAGATGTCACCAATTTAATGTTTTCCTAGGATTTCCTTCGATTACGAAAGGAATTCCATTAGTGGAGTACCAAGTTATGTCATCCGTTGGCCGAAGTGTCGATCGACAGCCTTCGAAATTGAGTTTTCAAAGAAATTTTAGCGAAGATAAGCAGCGGAAATATATATGCCACTATTGCATGATGAATGCAAAAGATAGAAACAACTTTTCGAGCTTTTAAAAAATCCAACATTTTTAGAACTAGAATGACACTGATAAAGCATTTTCAGGATCATAGGAGGAAATGCCCCAATATGTTTAAAAATGAAATTCGAGTTAAGTGATCATGAAGGCGATCCCTGTGATAATATATTTTCCAATTACACAATGTTTGCAAATTATGTAATGAAATCGCATAAAAATCATCTGATTTTGTATCCGAGTTCGAGTGATACCGAAGATGATATTGCACTAAAAAAGTATTGTCCGTGCAAAAATATTGATGTAAGTTGGTGTTGTGAAAGGTTTTTTAATTATCCCTCATTGGTGAAAGATGTGAAGATGACGATCTGATACCACATCCTTCAGAAAGTGATATTGATGACTTGGAAGATGAAGAAGATAGTGAATGATGCCCATAGTTCGGAAAAAAAAAAAGAAATGTAAAATGAATAAAAAAGATTTGTTAGCCTATTATTGTTAACTCTTAATCTGTAATTCATGATCTGAGCTAGATATATGTATGAATTGTATGTATATATGAAGAAAAGATTTGCCAGAAAAATAAGAAATTTATTATATCAAAAGAATTTGTAGATATAGTTTTTCATTCCGATTCTTTTGATAATAAAGTTCTTATTTTTCTGTCAAATCTTTTCTTCATATAAATATACAATTCATACATATATCTTGCTCAGATCATGAATTACAGATTAAGAGTTAACAATAATAGGCTAACAATTTTCTTTTCGTCATTTTACCTTTCTTTATTTTTTTCTGAACTATGAGCATCATTCACTATCTTTTTCATCTTCCTAGTCATCAATGTCACTTTGTGAAGGCTTTGGTATCAGATCGTTGGAGTGATTTCTCTTCACATGTTTCACCAATGAGGGATAATTGAAAAACCTTTCACGAAAAATCATTTTTGCATGGACAGTACTTTTTGAGTGTAATATCATCTTCCGTATCACTCGTAGTCGGATACGAAATCGGATATTTTTGTGCGATTCCATTACATGATTTGCAAACATGGTGTAATTGGGAGATATATTATCACAGGGATCGCCTTCATGATCACTTAACTCAAATTTCTTTTAAACATATTGGGGCATTTTCTCCTATGATCCTGGAAGTGCTTCATCAGTGACATTCTAGTTCTAAAAACGTTGGATTTTTTAAAAGCTCGAAAGTTGTTTCTATCTTTTGCATTCATCCTGCAATAGTGGCATATATAATTCCACTGCTTATCTTGGCTAAAATTCCTTCGAAAACTCAATTTCGAAGGTTGTCAATCGACACTCCAGCGGATGGCATAACTTGGTTCTCCACTAATGGAATTCCTTTCGTAATCGAAGGAAATCCTAGGAGAACATTAAATTTGTGGCATCTACCTAATTCTGCCCACAGTCTCAATTGATCTGCATTGAGTAGATCGAAAAAGTTTTCTAACTGCTTGTTGAAAAAAAATTCCCAAATTTCTCATTTTTTTTTTATATCTTTTGTTTAATGAAGAAGAGGAGAACTTCAATGTATATCAAAAGAATTGCAATGGAAAAATATATATGCAAAGTAGCAAAACAGTCTTATATATAGGGAAAACCCAACAAGGGTAAAAATGGAAAAACAAAATAGACTAAAAGCGGAAGAAAGGAAAACACGCTTTTGGAAAATACCGCAATTTGTTTAATTAAGGTTCTCAATTAAACACGCTAATGAGTTCTTTATATACATGGAGGTCCTCTTCTTCATTCAACAACATATATAAAAAAAATGAGAAATTTGGAATTTTTATTCCAGCCAACAATTAAAAGGGTTAGAAAAAATTTCCGATCTACTCGGTGTAGATCAATTGAGACTGTTGTCAGTATTAGGTAGATGTCACCAATTTAATGTTTTCCTAGGATTTCCTTCGATTACGAAAGGAATTCCATTAGTGGAGTACCAAGTTATGTCATCCGTTGGCCGAAGTGTCGATCGACAGCCTTCGAAATTGAGTTTTCAAAGAAATTTTAGCGAAGATAAGCAGCGGAAATATATTTGCCACTATTGCATGATGAATGCAAAAGATAGAAACAACTTTTCGAGCTTTTAAAAAATCCAACATTTTTAGAACTAGAATGACACTGATAAAGCATTTTCAGGATCATAGGAGGAAATGCCCCAATATGTTTAAAAATGAAATTCGAGTTAAGTGATCATGAAGGCGATCCCTGTGATAATATATTTTCCAATTACACAATGTTTGCAAATTATGTAATGAAATCGCATAAAAATCATCCGATTTCGTATCCGAGTTCGAGTGATACCGAAGATGATATTGCACTAAAAAAGTATTGTCCGTGCAAAAATATTGATGTAAGTTGGTGTTGTGAAAGGTTTTTTAATTATCCCTCATTGGTGAAAGATGTGAAGATGACGATCTGATACCACATCCTTCAGAAAGTGATATTGATGACTTGGAAGATGAAGAAGATAGTGAATGATGCCCATAGTTCGGAAAAAAAAAAAGAAATGTAAAATGAATAAAAGAGATTTGTTAGCCTATTATTGTTAACTCTTAATCTGTAATTCATGATCTGAGCTAGATATATGTATGAATTGTATGTATATATGAAGAAAAGATTTGCCAGAAAAATAAGAAATTTATTATATCAAAAGAATTTGTAGATATAGTTTTTCATTCCGATTCTTTTGATAATAAAGTTCTTATTTTTCTGTCAAATCTTTTCTTCATATAAATATACAATTCATACATATATCTTGCTCAGATCATGAATTACAGATTAAGAGTTAACAATAATAGGCTAACAATTTTCTTTTCGTCATTTTACCTTTCTTTATTTTTTTCTGAACTATGAGCATCATTCACTATCTTTTTCATCTTCCTAGTCATCAATGTCACTTTCTGAAGGCTTTGGTATCAGATCGTTGGAGTGATTTCTCTTCACATGTTTCACCAATGAGGGATAATTGAAAAACCTTTCACGAATCATCATTTTTGCACGGACAGTACTTTTTGAGTATAATATCATCTTCCGTATCACTCGTAGTCGGATACGAAATCGGATATTTTTGTGCGATTCCATTACATGATTTGCAAACATGGTGTAATTGGGAGATATATTATCACAGGGATCGCCTTCATGATCACTTAACTCAAATTTCTTTTAAACATATTGGGGCATTTTCTCCTATGATCCTGGAAGTGCTTCATCAGTGACATTCTAGTTCTAAAAACGTTGGATTTTTTAAAAGCTCGAAAGTTGTTTCTATCTTTTGCATTCATCCTGCAATAGTGGCATATATAATTCCGCTGCTTATCTTGGCTAAAATTCCTTCGAAAACTCAATTTCGAAGGTTGTCAATCGACACTCCGGCGGATGGCATAACTAGGTTCTCCACTAATGGAATTTCTTTCGTAATCGAAGGAAATCCTAGGAGAACATTAAATTTGTGACATCTACCTAATTCTGCCCACAGTCTCAATTGATCTGCATCGAGTAGATCGAAAAAGTTTTCTAACATTTTTAACTGCTTGTTGAAAAAAAATTCCCAAATTTCTCATTTTTTTTCTTTTTATATCTTTTGTTTAATGAAGAAGAGGAGAACTTCAATGTATATCAAAAGAATTGCAATGGAAAAATATATCTGCAAAGTAGCAAAACAGTCTTATATATAGGGAAAACCCAACAAGGGTAAAAATGGAAAAACAAAATAGACTAAAAGCGGAAGAAAGGAAAACACGCTTTTGGAAAATACCGCAATTTGTTTAATTAAGGTTCTCAATTAAACACGCTAATGAGTTCTTTATATACATGGAGGTCCTCTTCTTCATTCAACAACATATATAAAAAAATGAGAAATTTGGAATTTTTTTTTCAGCCAACAATTAAAAGGGTTAGAAAAATTTTCCGATCTACTCGGTGTAGATCAATTGAGACTGTTGTCAGTATTAGGTAGATGTCACCAATTTAATGTTTTCCTAGGATTTCCTTCGATTACGAAAGGAATTCCATTAATGGAGTACCAAGTTATGTCATCCGTTGGCCGAAGTGTCGATCGACAGCCTTCGAAATTGAGTTTTCCAAGAAATTTTAGCGAAGATAAGCAGCGGAAATATATATGCCACTATTGCATGATGAATGCAAAAGATAGAAACAACTTTTCGAGCTTTTAAAAAATCCAACATTTTTAGAACTAGAATGACACTGATAAAGCATTTTCAGGATCATAGGAGGAAATGCCCCAATATGTTTAAAAATGAAATTCGAGTTAAGTGATCATGAAGGCGATCCCTGTGATAATATATTTTCCAATTACACAATGTTTGCAAATTATGTAATGAAATCGCATAAAAATCATCCGATTTCGTATCCGAGTTCGAGTGATACCGAAGATGATATTGCACTAAAAAAGTATTGTCCGTGCAAAAATATTGATGTAAGTTGGTGTTGTGAAAGGTTTTTAATTATCCCTCATTGGTGAAAGATGTGAAGATGACGATCTGATACCACATCCTTCAGAAAGTGATATTGATGACTTGGAAGATGAAGAAGATAGTGAATGATGCCCATAGTTCGGAAAAAAAAAAGAAATGTAAAATGAATAAAAGAGATTTGTTAGCCTATTATTGTTAACTCTTAATCTGTAATTCATGATCTGAGCTAGATATATGTATGAATTGTATGTATATATGAAGAAAAGATTTGCCAGAAAAATAAGAAATTTATTATATCAAAAGAATTTGTAGATATAGTTTTTCATTCCGATTCTTTTGATAATAAAGTTCTTATTTTTCTGTCAAATCTTTTATTCATATAAATATACAATTCATACATATATCTTGCTCAGATCATGAATTACAGATTAAGAGTTAACAATAATAGGCTAACAATTTTCTTTTCGTCATTTTACCTTTCTTTATTTTTTTCTGAACTATGAGCATCATTCACTATCTTTTTCATCTTCCTAGTCATCAATGTCACTTTGTGAAGGCTTTGGTATCAGATCGTTGGAGTGATTTCTCTTCACATGTTTCACCAATGAGGGATAATTGAAAAACCTTTCACGAATCATCATTTTTGCACGGACAGTACTTTTTGAGTGTAATATCATCTTCCGTATCACTCGTAGTCGGATACGAAATCGGATATTTTTGTGCGATTCCATTACATGATTTGCAAACATGGTGTAATTGGAAAATATATTATCACAGGGATCGCCTTCATGATCACTTAACTCAAATTTCTTTTAAACATATTGGGGCATTTCCTCCTATGATCCTGCAAGTGCTTCATTAGTGCCATTTTAGTTCTAAAAACGTTGGATTTGTTAAAAGCTCGAAAGTGGTTTCTATCTTTTGCATTCATCCTGCACTAGTGGCATATATATTTCCGCTGCTTATCTTCGCTAGAATTCCTTTGAAAACTCAATTTCGAAGGTTGTCGATCGATACTCCGGCGGATGGCATTAATTGGTACTCCACTAATGGAATTCCATTCGTAATCGAAGAAAATCCTATGAGAACATTAAATTGGTGACATCTACCTAATACTGCCCACAGTATCAATTGATCTGCACCGAGTAGATCGGAAAAGTTTTCTAACATTTTTAACTGCTAGTTGAAAAAGAATTCCCAAATTTCTCATTTTTAACTACTTTTTATATTTTTTGTTGAATGAAGGAGAGGAGAACCTCAATGTATATAAAGAACTCATTAGCGTTTTTAATTGAGAACCTCAATTAAACATATTGTGGCATTTTCCAAAAGCGTGTTTTCCTTTCTTCCGCTTTTAGTCTATTTTGGTTTTCCATTTTTACCCTTGCTGGGTTTTCCCTATATATAAGATTGTTTTGCTACTTTGTAGATATAATTTTTCATTCCAGTTCTTTTGATAATTATTATTTTCATAACTCATCGTGCTTCAGCATAAAAAAATATCAATCTTCTATATATTTTTCCTTTTTTTTTTCTTCTTCAATAAATGAGATTTAATGATTTGCAAACATGGTTTAATTGGAAAATAAATTATCACAGGGATCGCCTTCATGATCACTTAACTCAAATTTCTTTTTAAACATATTGGGGGTATTTCCTCTTGTGATCCTATAAGTGCTTCATCAGTGTCATTCTAGTTCTAAAAACGATGGATTTTTTAAAAGCTCGAAAATTGTTTCTATCTTTTGCATTCATCCTGCAATAGTGGCATATATATTTCAGCTGTTCATTTTCGCTAAAATTCCTTTGAAAACTTAACTTGAATGGTTGTCGATCGAATTTCCGGCCGGGACTGATTTTTCGGAGCTGAAGGGCAATTCCGTCTATTTCTCGGCTCCTTGTAGGGAAGAAGAATGGCATGTGGCCGAAGATTGGGGCATTTACAATTTTGAGGAGGATAATATAACTTGTCATTCTTCACAAAAGAGAAAAATTAAAAAAAATTACTTGTCATTGTCCATGTAGTTATTGGTCTAAGCTTAGGCCTCCTCCAATATGGTATATGGATTGACCGCATCATTAGTACTGACGAGGTTTAATTAGTCCTAAAATCCCATGTTTGTTCTTTCTGATTGCTTTCTATTAGGACACCACTAGCCTCACAGCCTATTTGTCACAGCCGCTTGTACAGCCGGTGGAATAGGAAGAGTCTTTGAAATTGCAAAAAAGTCCATAATTAAAGATCAAGTAAAAATAAGCCCTCATTATTAACATAACCCTAATTGTATGAACTTTAACACAACGCCTTTTCCCTGCCAAGAAAAGTAGGAACAAGATTCAACAAAAAGTTGGATTTCTTTGAAAGGTATTATATATTAGTAAGCATATATCTGTCTCCATCATTTGTATTTTTACTATTTCTATTCAATGATATTTACCTATATGGTTTGCTGTAACTTTTAACTTTTTTTTTTAATTTTGTGTATAGTGAATTTCACAAGGTGGATCAGAGTAAAATGGATTAAGACTACAGAAGGTGGATCGTGGAATGTCTTGTAGAAAAGGCCAATGAAAAATCTAGTCATTTTATTTGTAATTTTGGAGATATTGTAATGCTTTTAATTTTGAAGAATTTTGGTGGATCGTGGAATGCTTTTAATTTTGAAGAATTTTGGTGGATCGTGGAATGCTTTTAATTTTGAAGAATTTTGGTGCTCTATTGTTATTTTTGAATGTTGAGTGGGTTATTAATAGACTAAAAAATTATTTGAAGAAGAAACCTGTTAAACAGGTAGTAGGTAATAAAATTAAGTGTGAAAGCATTAAATAGGGGCTGTACAAAGGGCTGTACACATGTGGTCTGTGAGGAAATCATTTTCCTTTCTATTATGTGTGTCTAGTTGATCTTCTTTAATTTTCTGGGTGAATTGCGTAATTATCTCAGAGCATGATCGAATGCAGAGTTTTTATGTATCAACAAGTATAACTACTTATTTGCAAAATATTTATTTTATGTTTTAGTACATTGTGTACTTCTAAAGTTTATACCAAAGCAAGTAATTTGGGCCTTTTAATTAGTAAAAGAGTTACTGGGTTTTACTTCTTAATTTGTGGCATTGAATAAGTAGAATTCTGGAATTATAATATATGAAATAACTAAGAAAGTATGAGATCAAAACTTTGAACTCTTATAATGAAGAGTTTCTGTTTAATTAGATTTTGAGGAATAGTTTTCTTCAGGGCTTTTTCGCACTTTGCACCCTATTCTAGGGTTTTGACACTTTGCACCCTCAAAATATAATTTAGTTGGCATTTTGCACCCTAGTGTGTGTTTTGTAGGAAAAATTCTTTCATTGAAGTGTATAATAGTTATTTTCGAATATTTTTGTCACTTTGAACCCTAAAAATATAGATTTTGACACTTTGCACTCTGTAATATAGAATATTGGCACATTGCATCCCAAAAATATAATTTTTGGCATTTTCAACCCTGTCTTGATATCATAATCTAAATTATATAAATAACATGCAATATAATAATATGTTAGATATGTAAACGTGTATTTTAGATATAAAGTGAATAATCTAGAAGATACTTGAAAATAAATGAAGACAATGTCTTTTTTTTTAATCTAAATTCACTGAGAGAAAATGTTAAAATAAGTTATTATAAAGTAAAATAAATTTAGAATAACAAGTTTATGATTGTTGTGCATAGAAATGACCATTTTATCTGTATGTCGTCAACATTCATGAGTTTATTTTTTTAAGAAAAATATATTATGGTTCAAAATGTCATACAAATTATATTATTAGGGTGCAGAGTGCCAAAAAATGTAAAACGGGGTGAAAATGCTAATATTTTATGATTTTAGGGTACAAATGCCAACATTTTATATTTTAAGGGTGCAAAATCTATATTGCTAAGGTGCAAAGTAAAAAAAAAATTGAAAATAACTATTCTACCCTTTTACCAATGAATTTTCTCACTAAAACACACTAGGTGCAAAGCGCCAAATAAATTATATTTTCAGGGTGCAAAGTGCCAAAATTATTAAGTTAGGGAGCAAAATACCAAAATCCTATAATTTCAAGGTGCAAAATGCAAAAAAACCCGTTTTCTTCATTATAATTGAAACTCTCCAAGTTTGTCTTTTTTTTAGTTGTCTTTTTCGTGATTATTCATCAGAAAAGTAAACTAGGCTGAAACATTTCAACGATATTATAATCTTTTATAATTAATGCAATGTGGACCAGAAACTAGGTTCTACACCATGTTTTTATATTTAGAGCTAGGGTTTAAAAATGGGGCTGATATCAATTCAACCCAGTCCAATTCAATCCAATCCAATCCAACAAAAAGGTCAAAGAATAAAGGGTTGAAGTAGGTTGCACCAGATTGGGCCACACGAAAGCATAAACCAAGGCCATGTCAAAATTGTTGAAAACCCCCTAAATGTTACCTATAGAGCTCCATTGTTTAACACACCAATATTACTATTTATTTCCATGTAAAATCATCAAGCATAAGACAATTAAGTGACACAATGCGAATTTACCATATAGACTACTAAGTTTCCGACTAGTGAAATTACAGCATTAGTCTAGTTTGTATTTTCTTCATCAGATTCACTTTCTTCCTGGTCCGAGTAATCGATGTCAATGACTTCTGGAGCATCAATTTGGACCTGTAACTGGGACTGCATGCTTTGAGAACCTGTATTTCACAAACACAATCTACGGAAATTATAAATAATGACCTTTGGAAGATTCAAGTAGTTTTTATATATTAAGATAAACATAATTATACGGAAAAATATTAGGAGAGAAAAAGATGGGCTTAACCGTTAATTGAGGCTTTCGGAGAATATAAGAGGTCCAAATCCAATTGATATATTAAGGGAAATTGAGGTTAAATTATTGAAGAGATTTTGGAAATGATGATAAATAACCCCCCATCCCATGTACTATCCAGCTTGACATTCAACAATATTAAGCAAACACAATCAATTATTGTCATCAAATAATTTCATTAAAGAGGTTATGGTACTTTTTAAATTTATGATGGTTTCTCTACAACTGGACAAGAAGAACATAAGAGTTTTAAATTTGAGGTTAAATAAAAAAAAAATTATTTTTAGGATCACTAAAAGAATGAAGGAAGATGGATGGATGGAGAATGAACAAACATTATGATGATTAATGAATTCAAGCAGAATAAAAAGCTACAACTTGATTTCTAAAGTGTAAATTCTTAAAGACAAAATTTGAGCATAAGTATGAATAGCATTACCTGGATTTTGGGGATTTTGGCTAGAACTTGCGATATGATTCTGCTGTCTTGTTTCCAGTGTTAGCATTTTCAAAGATATCTTTCTTAAATATTCGGACTGCAAGAACAAGTTAAAAAGAAAGAAGGTTAACACTTGATATAAATGCAAGTTTAGATTTTGGAATTAAGCGATGGATATACATTTACCTGACTGTTGGTTTTAAACAACATACATGCTTCAAATTCGCATAATCGAAGCAAATAAAGTAAAAGGATCTTACTTAACTATTCGAACCGGCAATTGAATCACGAACTCTGATACACTGGTCGATCTCCAATCACGAACGGAAAGTAGATACTGATCACAGCCTAAGAACCCTGACTTCAATGTTCTTGATTGATCAAAATTAACTCTCCCCAAATATTAATGTTTTCTTTCTAAGATTTTTCTCTGTATTTTTTCTCTCTGTATTTTTTGTTCTCTCTAATTTCAATTGTAATAGAACTGTCTGAGAGAGAGTGAGTAAACGTCTTTTTAATTATCTGACAAGTAAGAGAGAGAGGGGGGAGTTATCCCATACCTATGAAGCACCGACTCTTCAAAGAATATGAAGAATGCCGAGTCGACTCGGCTGGGACTCAGACTCGCCGTCGACTCGGCTGCGACTCGCATCGGACTCGCCACGTGGCGAGTCCGAGAAAAAAAAATAAAAAAAATTCGGACTCGCGAGTCGACTCGGTCAAGCTGAAGAGTCGACTCGGTCAACTGCTGCTCTTACTAAGAAATATTCAATCCTCTGCTACGGCGGCTGACTGAGCAGCGGCCACAGCAGCCTCAGCAGCTCGGGCGGTGGCGGTAGCCACAGCAATAGCGTGCATTTTTCCTTCGTCATTGTAAGTCGTAGCTCCCGGAACGACGTCGTACCGAGGTTTTCGGTTTTCCTCTTTTGACTTTGCAAAGCTCCATTTCTTCTTGGGGGAAGATTTGTCGATTGGAGTTGGGTCGGGTTTTTTGAGTCCGAGGAGGCCTCTGAACCACTTTGAAGCTTTGCCCATATATATATTTGTGATGTGATTTTGGGTTATTTAGTGATAAGAAAAATAATTTTGAGAGAGAGAGAGTGTGTTGTGTGTGTGAAGTGGGGGTGAGTGAGAGAGAGAGAGAAGCGTCTTAACCTACTGAGAAGGAAAGGAATAATGAAGGATAGTAAATAATAATTACCGAAAAATAGGGTGCAGTAAGTAACATTAATTTCTATGGAGTAATACTATTTTTCTCATGGAATATATCTATTTATTTATTTTAAAAATAAAACCCATACTTCTTTCTTTGGATCATTGACCATGTATTTGGAGTGAATTTAGATATATTTTTTGATCTTTTCTTTTGGTTTTGTGTTATGAATATTAGAATGAATGTTTAATCAATGACTTTGATGTTAAGGTATTCTTTTTTATATATAACTATATAAATTTATTTTATTAAATATACGTATCCATGCCGAGTCGTATCTTAAATTTTTTTCGAAAACGAGTCGCCGAATCCGAATCGTGCCGAGTCCGAGTCGCCGAGTCCGTATCCGTGCAACGTAGTCCCATACTAATAGGAGTGGGGAGTTAATTAAAACTCCCCTTAACCAACTGGATCCGGATCCGGTTCGGGTCAGCCCACATGGGCGAATTCGATCCGATCCGGCCCAATATTGGATCAGTCCAACATCTCCCAGTCGCACGTGCGGGCTGACCCCGTGCTTTCAGTGATCAATTTAATTTACATTCGAAGTTTCGTATGGGCAAATAGGCCGTGTGACCCGGCGAGTATATGAGCACGTTGCTATATACCTGTTAGGGTGATATAGCTGCTCAAGGAAACAAATTCCAGAAGAGGACTATTCTCGCTATTCCCTAGATATCTTTCGTACTACACCAGTCGACGTATCCCTTATCCCTCCAACCTTGGTTATAGGGCATACTCGACTCTTTGGCCAATACTACTCTGTATTCACAATTACATCTCAAAACAATTAAGTTTAATGTAATTAGCTAGCTGGTGAATGCAAGTAGGGTGTAAGTCGAAGACAATCTTCCTTTCCTACAAGGATCTTCTGATTTCACTTTAGCAGCTTTCCTAGACACGCACCGCATCGCCGTATGATTCATGGCTATTAGTAACGTGCTAAAGTAGCAACACCAATGAGAAACCATAAGAAACTGTCAAAAGTCTTAAGGGCATTAATTTGAGATTATCTTGAACCTCAAGGTCTCACATAATGAGAAAGCAGGGATACATTTGCTCATTAACCTTTGTGGTCACCTTGCACACGTGGTACAAAAACACGTGTTACGATACTTTTCTTCCCGAGCAGAAGCGTATGTCATTTACAAAGGGATTTGTAAATCTGTATCGTACAGATCTCAGCTTAAGTATTCCTCGATACCCAAACCCGAGTTTTCTTCTTTCGTCGTCCTCGGCTCAACTCCCAAGAAAACTCATATCTGGGTTAAGATAAGTACAATGGATAGTGGGGAATCCATTTCGATTACTTTATATATAGTAACCTCATCTCTGCATATTCCAAAATATCAGAGGCGATATCTCATGTGAAAGAGCCAATTTCATCTGATTGAGAAAATCTCATCTCTGCACACTCCCAGTGTCAGAGGCGATTGCTCATGTGAGAGAGTCAATCTCTACTTATCCGACATACTTTTAGTGAAGACATTTTAAAATAGATCTCAAAATATGTGTATATTCATAAAACATTAGTACATCAATGTTAGCGGCAATAACATTCTTAATAGAATCCAGTACATTAAATTCTACGCAGTCCTAAAGACTTGGTATGACCTATGAATGCCTCTTTAGCTATAGGTTTAGTGAAAGGATCAGCAACCATCTGATGCGTAGATATGTACTTGACAGTCACCTCTTTCTTCTCGATGATATCTCTTACAAAGTTATATCTTGTGTCAATGTGTTTGGTCAGTCCATGATATTTGGGATCTCTAGTGTAAGCCATAGCTGCTTGACTATCACAATAAATAGTCACAGCTCCTTCAGAGTTACTTACTATCCCCAAATGCAGGAGGAATCTCCGCAACCAAACAGCTTCCTGTACTGCAGCTGAACATGCCACAAATTCCGATTTCATGGTTGATAGTGCTACACACTTTTGTTTCTTGCTGCTCCATGATATGGCGCCATCATTCAGTAAGAAAACATATCCGGAAGTGGACTTACGACGATCCAAGTCTCCACCCCAGTCAGCATCTGTGTAGCCTTTCAGCGATAATCCCTTTCCTTGAAAACAAAGGAAATAGTCTGCAGTACCCTTTAGGTATCTGAAAATCCTCTTTACAGCAACCCAGTGTCTTCTTCCGGGATTGGATTGATACCTACTGACCAGACCTACGGCATAGCAAATGTCGGGGCGAGTACACATCATAGCATACATCAAGCTCCCTACAGCACTGGAATATGGTACTTTTGAAATTTCTTGTTTCTCTGCTGAATTCGTTGGACACATCTCCAGACTCAGGCTGTCGCCTTTCATCACAGGAGTATATATTGGCTTGCAATCGTTCATCCTAAATCTTTCTATGATCTTCCTTATATAAGATTCTTGAGAAAGAGCAAGGAGTTTCTTTGAACGATCTCTATGGATCTTAACGCCTAGTATGAAATTTGCTTCACCCATATCTTTCATCTCGAAGTTAGACGATAACCATTCCTTGATGGTGTTTAAGAATATTTTGTCATTTCCGGCTAACAAAATGTCATCGACATAGAGAGATAGTATTACAAAAAATTTATTTGAACGTTTGACATAGAATCATAACGAAGTTATAAGAGATTACAGCCCGGTGAAATCTCAAATACCACTGCCTTGATGACTGCTTAAGACCGTAGATTGATCTTTTCAATTTACACACTTTGTGTTCTTGGCCTTTGAGAATAAATCCTACTGGTTGATCCATGTAGATTTCTTCTTCTAATTCTCCATTAAGAAAAGCAGTCTTAGCGTCCATTTGATGTAATTCCAAATCTAAGTTAGCTACAATGGACAAAAGGAGGCGAATAGAGGCAAATCTCACTACAGGCGAGAAGGTTTCTTCGTAATCAATACCCTCAAGTTGAGTATATTTTTTAGCTACTAAACGAGCTTTATATCTATCAATGGTTCCATCTGCCTTCTGCTTAATCTTGAGAATCCATTTATTCCCGATAGATTTTCTGCCAGAAGGAAGATCGACCAACTCCCAGACTTGGTTCGATTTCATGGAATCCATTTCTTCTTCCATCGCTTTCTTCCATTCGTCCTTCTGAGGACATGATAGAGCTTCATCAAAAGATTTAGGCTCTTCATCTTCTATAGAGGAAATATTTAAAATATGTCCTTCTACGTCGTAATGACGTCTAGGAATATTTCCTCTAGAACTTTTCCTAAGTTGTGATTCAGTAATATCGTTCTGGGGTAAATTACTCCCACTTGGATCAAGTGGTCCAGTCGTATCATTTTCCACCAACGATTCGTCTAGCTCAATGCCATTCGCTGAATCAGTTAATTCGAATAGAGGTTCTCGACTTTTGATCTCACCCCTTTTAGGAAATTCGTTCTCTAAGAATGTCGCATCTCGTGAGTCGATTTCAGTGGTGCTACCCTCTTCATTTTCTCCTATGAGTAACCCTTAGAGTGTTGAGCATATCTTATAAAGATACATTTCTTTCCTCTGGGGCCAATCTTGCCATATTTGTTCGACGAGTCGAGCACGTAGGCAGCTGATCCCCAAGGTCTAAGGTTACTTAGATCAGGTTTCCTACCTGTCCAAAGTTCATTTGGAGTGGTAGCCACTGATTTTGATGGCACTTTGTTCAGTATATTGGCAGCAGTTAACAAAGCATCTCCCCAAAAGGAAATTGGTAAGTTAGCTTGCGCCATCATGGACCTAGTCATTTCTAGCAATGTTCTATTCCTCCTCTCAGCAACTCCGTTCTGCTGAGGTGTGTCAGGATTAGTTAATTGCCTAGTTATCCCCTTTTCTTTACAAAAGTCCTTAAATTGACCTGATAGATATTCCCCGCCTCGATCAGTTCTCAAGGATTTGATCGTTCTGTCTAGTTGATTTTCTACCTCAATAAGGTAACGTCTAAAACACTCAAGTGCTTCAGACTTATGCGAAATCAAATAGACGTACCCAAAGCGAGTGAAGTCATCTATGAAAGTAATGAAATAGGAGGCTCCATGTCTCGCCATAACACTAATCGGACCACAGATGTCTGAATGGACTAATTGCAATGGAAATTCAGCTCTAATAGCCTTTCCAAAAGGTTTACGAATAGATTTTCCAGCAAGACAATTTTGACAAGTAGGTAAATCGATTTTAGATATTGGACCCAATAGTCCTTCTCTAGCCAGACGATTCATTCTATCTTGTCCTATGTGACCTAATCTAGCATGCCAAGTATTAACATTCACAATAGAATTACTGGAGGAACAAGCATTCAAAACAGAACTACTATTAACATAAAAGTTAAAATTATGTCTGTTACAATCAAAAACCATA
The DNA here is from genome assembly GCA_038501285.1 of Penstemon eatonii. NCBI lineage: Eukaryota > Viridiplantae > Streptophyta > Magnoliopsida > Lamiales > Plantaginaceae > Penstemon > Penstemon eatonii. Next base: position 72,541,428 of record CM076715.1, read on the forward strand.
ATACCATATCGAAGATGTCCAGAACCATAGTAAACATTGTCTAAATAAACATGAACAGAGTTACGACAGAAGTTCAAATTAAATCCTAATCCTAGAAGAGCAACAACTGAAACTAGATTCCGTCGAATTTCTGGAGCGAATAAGACATCTTGTAGGATTAGGGTTCGTCCACCATGCAAATCAAGTTTGCAAGTACCAATCCCTTTAACCTCCACTCTGGCGTTATTTCCTACATATATCCATCTTGTTCCAACAGGGACTCGACGAAACTCTACTAACGATTCACGGTCTCTAGTCACATGGTCTGTTGCACCTGAGTCAACAATCCACACAGGATATGATTCAGTTAATAAAACAGTACAAGATACATGAACAAAAGACAAAGACGAGTCATGGTGTGCTACCTTATCCTTCTTAGGATTGGTGCACTCTCGAGCAAAGTGCCCGAGTGCCCCACAGTTGAAGCACTTCATCTTGTTCTTGTCTTTCTTCTTCTTAGCAAAACGCTTACGTTTACCGCCATGGTTGGGGTTGTTGTTCTTCTCACCAGTCTGCTTCCCAGGGTTGCCTTTCTTCCAGTTCCTCTTACGTTTGAAGCCCGAAGCTTTCTTGGAACTAGTCTCAGCAATGTAAGCACTTGACATGGATTTTTCAACTCCAAGTCGCTCATCCTCAAGTTCAACGTGGCGAGCAACATCAGCAAAGGTTTTGATGCTATCATTATGAGTTAGATTGATTTTCAGATGCTCCCACTTGTCAGGAAGTGACCGGATTAAGGCTTGAACTTGCTGCTCATCAGAGAGGATATGGCCAGCTGACACAAGCTCCCTAATCATATTAGACATCACCCTAATGTGTTGCTTAATGTTATGATTGGGCAATTTCTTATAAGTGTCAAATTTGATTGTCAGCTGCCTCAGACGAGTGATTATCGTACCCCCATATTTCTCCCTGAGAAACACCCATATGTCATGAGCGGTAGGGTGCTGCTCACACTCGTAAATCAAATCATCAATCACAGAGCTAACCAGGATTGCACGAGCAGTGGAATTTTTCTTTTTCCATGCTTGGTAAGCCTCTTGATCCCTTCTCTGTTGGACACTATTTCCAACACCTGGGTCATCCAAGATTCGGTTGATGCCATCCAAAGCATCTTGCTCATCGAGCACATACCAAATCTTATGACGCCAAATGTCATAGTTGTCACCGTTCAGTTTGTCACCTTTGTTAATGTCAGCAATTATTGATTTAGATGCCATAGTCTATTATGTAAGAGGTGATTAGATGTTAAAACCCTTATACACATATTTTATTTTATACTAAGTCAATTAAGCTCCATTAAGATTCGACACAAGCAATGGATTCGAAAGTTCACGCAATGTTCCCAATCATCATCCATTTACAAGTATCTCATAATTATGGACTTAATATCAAAAGTATAAAAACTAAAGTTCTTGGTGATAGTCATTCTAAAACCTAAGAACTCCCACTGGAAAAGATGATCAAACATGCTAAAGCATAACAATACATATATGATCAAAAATATGTAAGCAAACAAAGCATGCATTTTGAATAAAAAACAACTAAGATCCAAACAAACAATTATCAAATCCAGTCTCATGTCGAAAATAAACAAACAACATAGAATATCTTTAAATGGAAATGAAATTACAGAAATCATTCAAATCGGAAAAATCGACCCTCTGGTTCGATTGATTGCCAAGACTGAACAAAAGCTTCATTGGCAATAGCTTGAGACAGCCTGTCACAAGGTACTTGCTTAAAGGACCGATGAGTTGATTTCTTCCTCATGCCGGACCTCAAGTTGCGGAGGTTAGAGTTGAGACTAAGAAACAAAGTCTTTTCAGCCTTTTTCTTGAGGTATAATTTCCATCCATTATGCATGTTGTGAATAAAGTTTTCTATAGAGTTATCTCTTCCAATATAGTTTCTCGCCTCTTCCCATACTTTATGAAGTTCAACCGGAAGAGATTGCTTGAAGACATCACACCGTTTTTCAAACGGAGGAATGTCAGTACCATAAAAGTGAACTTGGCGGTGTAACTTTCTCGTTACCCTCCAATGCTCTTTCAAGGAGTGTTTGGGATCCATTCGGTACGACACCAAATCTTCTATGACCCCCGGTAGCTCATGGATACGTCGCTCAAGGGCTTCTCCCCGAAGTACCCTATATCTGCTATAGATCAAAGGCATACCTGAAGGATGAGGGTAAATATTAAATGTTTGCGGAATTTTAATATTTTCAGTGATTGAAATACATTTTGATACTTTCAAGAATATTTTCTTTGCCAAATTTCAAATAAAAAATACGCGAAAAACAAATGCTCAAGCGAGAATAAACGAACTTAATTTTTCTAAAGTATCAAAAAATTCAATCTCAGTAGCCACCCATGAAGGACAATTTAATTTAAATTTTCTGGAAAAATTTTGGAATTTTCTGATGAAGAATTTATTTTCTGTGAATTTCTAAAGATTTAAAAGACAATAAATCAAAATAAATTTTAAACATTGTTCAAAAAATTATTTTAATTCACAGATAAATCACAAATAAATCACAAATAAAATTTCAAGTTTACAGAAAAAAATCCGGTCGAAACCGGCCGCCGGAAGCCACCTCACGCGCCGACACGCGGCGGCGGTGGGTGCAATTTTTTTTTTTTAAGACAAGCTTCTGCCACGTGGCAAGGAACAGTGACGTGGACACCCACGTCAGATGGACACGTCATCGACACGTGGATGTACACGTGGCGGTGACGTGACAAAACAGACCTCGGAATCCTACGTGGCGGTGACGTGGCAGACACGTGTGTCTGACGTGGACGCCACGTGGATGCCTGCGTGTGACTGGGCAGTTACAACTGCCCATGATTTGTTCCACTCGCGAGGGTGGCGCGTGTACCACACGCCCGCCTTCCGCTCGTTTTCCGGCGTCGTCCTTCTGGCTACCCCCCCATTTTCGTGCCTTCCGAATCCATTGGTGCAATTAATTTTACGTTTTGAGCTCTCGACGTTGGAGTGTGCGTTACAACCGCTTAGGAAGAGAGTGGCGAGTGTTTTATGCATTAGGTGTTATTAATTAATTTCCAGATTATTAAGTTAAGAAGGCAGAGGCTTAAAAACTCAATTTCCGTACGAAATATTCAGCCAAAAAATAATCTGGGCACAGATCCAGAAAGCTTATTTCGAGACGAACGTAAGCATATATGGTAGATCACATAATTCCAAGTAACACATCGGGAAAACGCATAATACGATTTTAAGAAAACAATTTTTTCAGAACAGAATATGCATCAAAAAATTCTGAAAAAATTCAGATAAGTACTACATCATATAAGCATGCCTCAATAAAAGTTTCAGCATTATCCCGACAACTATAGCATGCCTCGAAAATTAAAACAGTATAACCATAATTCCACAAATTCGAAAAATCATTAACAAAAACAATTTGACAGGAATTACAAGGCACATACAGCATGAATTTCGAAAATAATCAGAAATTAAAGAATTTCGAACTCAATCGCAACAATGGCTCTGATACCAATGTTGGTTTTAAACAACATACATGCTTCAAATTCGCATAATCGAAGCAAATAAAGTAAAAGGATCTTACTTAACTATTCGAACCGGCAATTGAATCACGAACTCTGATTTCTGGCAATTTTCCAACACTCTGGTCGATCTCCAATCAAGAACGGAAAGTAGATACTGATCACAGCTAGCCTAAGAACCCTGACTTCGATGTTCTTGATTGATCAAAATTAACTCTCCCCAAATATTAATGTTTTCTTTCTAAGATTTTTCTCTGTATTTTTTCTCTCTGTATTTTTTGTTCTCTCTAATTTCAATTGTAATAGAACTGTCTGAGAGAGAGTGAGTAAACGCCTTTTTAATTATCTGACAAGTAAGAGAGAGAGGGGGGAGTTATCCCATACTAATAGGGGTGGGGAGTTAATTAAAACTCCCCTTAACCAACTGGATCCGGATCCGGTTCGGGTCAGCCCACATGGGCGAACTCGATCCGATCCGGCCCAATATTGAATCAGTCCAACACTGACTTTCGGCCGCAGTATAAATCTTTTCCTCAAACCTAAGAGCTATTTGACCTGACTTTCGGCCGCAGTATACTTGGACAAATACCAACCGTAGTTACATGCCATGCAGAAGTAATACATAGGGTTAATTTCACATATATGTATGTAGTATTATATATATATAGATCCTTCATTTATCATCTTTGTACAATTTAATTCTTCACTTGCAATTTCAATTGTCCCCTGATACTATGTGTAAAGTTTAAAAGTTCTGCTATATCTTTAACATAAATTGTAATTGTACAAAAATAATCCTGAATTCAAATCAAATATAAAAAATAACAGAAGACACATAGTGTTTTGCTGTATAAATACTAGATGTAACATATTGACCATTTTGAAATAATACGCGGAGATATTTGTAGAAAATTTTATTTTATGAGTTGAAATTTATTTATTTATATAATATCGAAAAATAAAAAATATAAAATGAATTTTAAGAAATGAGCAAATTGTGTGCAGAATGATATAGGATTAGTTTAATGATTAAAAAATGCTACCTACAAATACCTTTATAAAAATTGAATGAAGGGTAATTAGAATAAAAAATAAATGTAGCTCTTCCTCTTCCACCGTAAGTTGCCGGTAACATCTTCCAACAGAAAACTCACCTCAGGGGGCAAGTGAATGATTAAATTTTACAAGGGACTTAAATAAAGGACTAAATTAAAATATATATATATATATATATATATATATATATATATATATATATATATATATATATATATATATATATATATATATGTGAAGTATATGCAATAGTACAAGTAAGATAAGTGAAATTAACCCTTGTGTTTATTACGGAGTATTTTTTATTTTTATAATTTTGACTCTATATACTTGTTACATTGAATGGCAAAAGACAAGAAAAAGCAAAATAAAGTTTTGACCCCGTTAAGGAGTAAGAATTTCCCCCAAGTTAAGGGGATAAACGGACGTGTCCAAAACAGGTTGAAATTAATTGGGCTTAAAATTGGTCACTTAATGCGGCTCAAGAACGAGTCTAGTTGAAAATGGGCCAGATAAAAAATGGTTGGCTCATATTGGGCCGCTGTTTTGGGATGTTTTATTTTTACATGTGGAAACCACATGAACATAGACTGGTTTGTATTAGATTTTTCTGTCTCGGATGCTGCTATGCTATGTCTGCTCTTTGACATTTCATGGTTTTTTTTCATAAAATAATTAATACGTTGAGGGTCATATATAGTGGTTTTAATTTGGATTTCAATTATTAACATTCTTTTGACTCTATTCAAGAATTTATGAGAAAACCGATTAGAGAATAAAAAAAAATGTTTACTAATTTTTGAGGCACATCGGATATATTAAGTGGAAACTTGTTCCAATAGGGATTCACGCTATTTTGGAGTGGCTTTTTTTTTTTTTTTCTCTTAAGAAGGCCTTTTTTTTTTGGTTTTCCAAGGGTATAATCCCTTTCGAGACGGGTCGGACACATTAAGTGGGTACCTCTCCCAATAGGGATTCGTGCCTGAGTCCGCTGATAGTTTGTTAATGTTGAAGGTTCAATACTTTTTAGGACTAGACTTTTACCAGCAGTGGCGGAGCCAGAATTTTTTTTCACCGGGTCACTATAACTATATTTAAATTAAATTATTAATAAAACTAATTACATCAAAAAATCTAAAAAAAAACTTTAATTTGAACAAAAATATTAATTAAAACTCAAAATCAAACGATTTTTTTTTTATTTACATACAAACTCTAACTTGATCTTGATAACCTAAATGTATCAAAATAATAAATTAGAAGATTTCCAGCGGAAATAAAATCATATTTGTAAGCAAATAGGAGTACTAAATAAAAAAAAAATTCTTTAAACGTGGATTTTATAATTTTAAAAGCTTGAATCCAAACATTTTTTCAATTGTTCTTAATAACTTTTTGTTTTGGACCTTCTTTTGGTGGGTTTCTTTTGTGAAAATACAAAGAAGATGAGAGAGATGTACACATTTCGAGAAATTATTCATATTTAAAAAGTATATTTCATATCAACATGTGATTTCGAGAAATTATTCATATTTAAAAAGTATATTTCATATCAACATGTGATTGGTCTAGTGGAATGACTAGTACCACAAAAGTGACAATTAAATTCGAATCTCTATTGGGAGAGGTACTCATGTAATATGATAGATGCGCCCCGAAATGAATTAAACCATTGAAAAATAAAAAAATAAAAATTTCATTCCTAATATTATTGTTTGTCTGTTAGTACAATTCAAATTCCAAAAAGAATATATATGTTGGAGTTTGTATTGAAGTAAACACCCTTAACTTATTTTTGTTGTGTTTCCCATTATCTAATATAAACATAAAATTACACATAATATTATACTATATAAATACCTAACATTATAAAATACCTAACATCAAATTTCAGGGGGGTCCATGCACCCCCCTAGTTTGGACGTGGCTCCGCCACTGTTTCCCAGTCTCAAATCTTCTTCGAATCCAATAGAATTTCAACTTTAAAATTTTAAATTATTTTTTCTAAAACAAGTTCATAAACACAACTTCATTTAATATTTATATATATATTTAAATTAAAATATGCATAAAAATAAAATTATAAATAAATTAGTAACTATAATTTCTTAGAAAATAAAATTAGTATGTATCATGGAAGCAAATACGTATCTTCTTGCCAGCTGCTCAACGTAAGCATATCCTGATCATGGAACTGCTTAATTTTGTCCTACATCAGGATACAATTAATTTAGTTTTAATTAATTAATTATTTGCATGTATTGTAAAGAATATCTAAAGCACCAATTAATTAATATATCTAGCAAGCTTTCATATAAAATAAATAAATGTTATTACATGTACGCACCTGAATAATCTAATTATTTATGGATGATGCTTCCTGGCATAACTTATTTCTCGTTAGATACATTATTATTATTATATATATAAGAAACACACTTTAAGATGCACCTTAGACGTTGCATTTCTTTGCTTATCGTCCTCACCAACAATTCTGATTTAAACCTTGTGTACAAACCACAAATTAAGAATACATGAAATTAGGTCCCGTGGCATATCTCCAACTGGCTGACCAACAATTCATAAGGCTTGCTTCAGCGGTAAGGGTGGGGATTCAAATTCCATTTGAAACTTGGATGGAAGCATTTTTATCGATCTGTTTAAGGGTCATTTGTGGTGATGACCCCTTTGTGTGCAGAGTGTACAACAGTATGATGGGATCCCGAGACTTGGTGAAGGCACATCCTGCGATTTACATCCTTCATGGTTCTAAGGCAAGAGTTCTGAGGGTCCATGATTAGTCTAGTGTAAACTTGGACACCTGAATTATTAAAAAAAAAAGAACATATGATATTAAAAATTCAACTTAAAAGAGTTTTAATTGTAGGATTAGCCAATGAAACTAATTAAGGCATATAGGGGTAATGCCAATTTTCCTTTAACAAAAAATTAAAGGAGCAATTTACATTCTTTTAACAAAAAGTGTAACACTTGTCAAAATTATATTGAGTGTCGGCATTTATATTAAACATGCATGGAGTAAAATGTTACAATTATTATGTTAACTGAGTTAAAATATATTACATAAGAGGAGTAGTTTTGTCAATTCGTATTTTTTACAGTTTGAAAATATTAGAGAAATGATGTGAAACTTTTATAAAATTATAAAGGAGCTAAATGTCTCATATAAAATAAATTGAACACTATGCGAGTTAAATACAATATGCAAGTATGGGGATTATATCAATTACATATTTAAAATTTAACACATTCACTTCGCCAGATAATATTCTAAGAAAGTAAGTACCCCTAAATACACTCTCCCGATAATCTTTTTAGCAGTTCCTTTTTTTAGCTTAGAAAGTATACATGATCCGGTCCAGAAAACCCGGCTATCATCTGATAACAATTTTTTTTTATTCTACATGCATTCGTCCAAGACTCAGTGCTTTATGTGTTGGCACAATTATGTCCAAGATCGGAAGAGGATCTCAAAATCTTGGGTTTCTTGGAATTCCACTTTGCCCCCTTAAATTAAGCTATTTTTGTATTTTGCACCTTCAAAAAATAATTATCTCACTTTGCAACCTCAAAATACCTTAATAACTTTACTTTATACCTCAGTGACTTCAACGATCTTAATGTTATAGGAAAAAAGCGCTACTACAGCTGCCAGAAAGAGCGGGTTTGCTATTTGTAATAATTTTCCCTTTATTTCTATTGAACACGTCATTTTTTTCCCTCTCTTATATTGAACGAGCGTGAAAATATTTCTATCAAAGAAAGATGGAAATTGTTCAAGTTTCGCCCAAAAGTTACATTATTCTTCACATCCGAAATGACATATATGAAACTTAGAATCATACAACAGTTCTCAAACATACATTACACGATTTTCACTATATTGAGACCATTGATTAACATTTCATTTACATGGTATATTTTGTACGATCAAATATTTGAAAATTTCCAAAATTTTTTAGAAACATTAAAAAATATATAAATCAAGGTAAAATATTGAATATAAACTATTCTATAATTTCTTCACGACTGATCCCGGAAATTAGAAATTATTTTGGTGGAGACATTTCAAATTCCGATCAAAAAATTTCACGATCGTTTAACGATTAATTGAGAGAAAAAATAACAAGTGAAAAAAATATAGGAATTTTTTCTTACCAAACTTTTCCTTTCTCGGAGTTGGAATTACTTTTTCCGGAGATATTAAGGTGATTGAAGCCTTCGAGGTGCAAAGTGAAATTACAAGGTATTCTGAGAGTGCAAAGTTAGATAATTACTTTGTGAGGATACAAAGAGTAAACATAACATAATTCGAAGGTGCGAAGTGGAATTAAGCCCCAGTTCACGGACAAAACGTTTGTATCCTGGATGATATAGATATATGCTTTATTGTTTTCTTCGGTTTCATAATTCATATTCCAATGTCCAAAAAATTTTCTTTCATTTAGCAAGTGTATAGTCTATTCAATTTTCTTAATTGGGTAAAGTGGGTGTGATATACTATTATTAAAACATAATTATTAAAAAAAAAATAACAAAACGTTTGGATTATTTATTGTTTTATTCGGTTATCCGTAAATTCCTTTTTATTTTCTCTTAGAAAAGCTGTCCGTAAATTACTTTTTATTTTCTCTTAGAAAAGCTGTCCGTAAGTTCATAATTCATATTTTTGACCGTATTCAATTTTTTTAATTGGGTATGATATCTATTTTCCTATGGTGACACAATTCTATGCAATATAGGGAAGTAGATCTCCGAAAGGGTTAAAAGTTGGATTTCTTGCTAGAAATAAGTATAAGCGTAGGCATGACCAATTCACGGCTTAATTTAACTTTTACACCTCCAACTTAGCCTATATTTATATTTTGTACCTTCAAAAAATAATTATCACACTTTACATCCTTAAAATATCTTAATGTCTTTACTTTACATTCATTGTCTTCAACAACTTTTCTAGCTGCCAGGAAGAGCATGTTTGCTATTTATGATGTTACCCTTTATTTTTATTGATTACTTCATTTTTTAGCTCCTTTATATTGAACGAGCATGGAAACATTTCTCTCGATGAAAGATAGAATATAATTCAAGTTTTGATCTAAAAGTCACCTTGTTCTTCACATCCGAAATGACATATAGGAAACTTAGAATCATACAATAGTTCTCAAACCTACACTACAATCTTCTCACTATATTGAGACCACTAATTAAATTTTAGTTTACATGGTATATTTTGCATGATCAAATATAGAAAAAATTCAGATTTTTTTTAGAAACATTCAGAAAAAAATGTAAATCAAGGGAAAATATCGAATATAAACTATTCGATAGACTGATCCCAAAAAATAAACACTTTTCGTTATTTTGGTGGAGACGTATAGAATTCGATCAAAATATTTTTTAGGGTCGTTCAACAATCAATTGATAGAAAAAATAACAAGTGAAAAAAAATTATAGGCTTTTTTTTCATACCAAACTTGTCCTTTCTCAGAGTTGGATAATTAATTTCTAAGGATGCAAAGTGCAAAAATTATCTAATTTGAGGGTACAAAGTGAAATTAAGCCCCAATCACCTTCAAAACCTTTGGATACTGAACCACAACTCTATGCTTTGTTGTCTGATGCTGTTGTCCGTAAAATCATTATTCATATTCATCAACAGATCAGGACTTCTTGATCTTGTTGCTCCTGATCGGACGAAGCAATAGATGAAACGGAGTGTCTCGCATTAGATAGTAGGGTGCCGGGGGATGATCTTGTACGGGGTGGGTTAAGATGCCTTGCATTTCGAGGATTTCTTGCAGGAGGTGCAATTCCAGTTGTTGACGAACTGCACCCGAAGTTGAAAAATCCTACAAATTTGCTAAGAAGGTCATTTTTTTCCTCCCATTTTGAAATCAGAGTATTTCTTGCATCTTGTTGCTAAGGCCTCGCCTTCTTCAAAAACAGATGATGAACAGTGGCTTGCTTATTGGATTTTATATTCTTTTATTACTCTCATGGAAATGCTACAAATTAGTACTAATGAGGTTTAATTAGTCCTAAATACTATGTTGTTCTTTTTTTTATTGCTTTCTATTATGTGTGCCTAGTTGATGTTCTTTAATTTTCTGGGTGGATTTCGTATTTATCTCAGAGTGTAATCGAATGCAGAGCTTTTATATATCAACAAGTATAACTACTTATTTGCAAAATATTTATTTTATGATTTAGTACACTGTGTACTTTCTAAAGTTTATACCAAAGCAAGTAAAAGTATAATTAATTTGGGCCTTTTATTTAGTATTAAGAGTTACTGGCTTTTACTTGTTGCATTGAATAAGTAGAATTCTAGAATTATAATATATGAGAATAACCACGAAAGTATGAGATCAAAACTTTGAACTGTTAACCCTTATAATGAAGAGTTTCTGTTTTATTAGATTTTAAGGAATAGTTTTCTACATTATAATTGAAACTCTCCAAGTTTGTCTTGTTTTAGCTGTCTTTTCCGTGATTAATCATCAGAAAAGTAAACTAGGCTGAAACATATCAACGATATTACAATCTTTTATGATTAATGCAATGTGGACCAGAAACTAGGTTCTACACCATTTTTTTGTATTTAGAGCTAGGGTCTAAAAATGGGGCCGATATCAATTCAACACAATACAACTCAATCCAATCCAATCCAATCCAACAAAAAGGTCAAAGAAAAAAGGGTTGAATTAGGATGCACCAGATTGGGCCAGACGAAAGCGTAAACCAAGGCCATGTCAAAACTGTTGAAAATTGTGGATCTATAGAGCTCCACTGTCTAACACACCAATGTTATTATTTATTTCCATGTAAAATCATCATGCATAAGGCAATTAAGTGACACAATGCGAAATAACCATATAGACTACTAAGTTTCCGACTAGTGAAATTACATCATTAGTCTAGTTCATATTTTCTTCATCGGATTCACTTTCTTCCTGGTCCGAGTTATCGATGTCAATGACTTGTGGAGCATCAATTTGGAGTAGAGCCTGTAACTGAGACTCGAAGATTCGAGAATCTGTATTTCACAAACACAATTTACGGAAATTATAAAATAATGACCTTTGGAAGATGGGGAAAGCTCAAGATTCAAGTAGTTTTTATATATTAAGATAAACATAAATTATACGGAAAAAGATTAGGAGAGAAAAAGATAACCGTTAATTGAGGCTTTCGGAGAATATAAGAGGTCCAAATCCAATTGATATATTAAGGGAAATTGAGGTTAAATTATTGAAGAGATTTTGGAAATGATGATAAATAACCCCCCATCCCATGTACTATCTAGCTTGACATTCAACAATATTAAGCAAACACAATCAATTATTGTCATCAAATAATTTCATTAAAGAGGTTACGGTACTTTTTAAATTTATGATGGTTTCTCTACAACTTGACAGAAGAACAAAAGAGTTTTAAATTTGAGGTTAAATAAAAAAAAAAATTATGTTTAGGATCACTAAAAGAATGAAGGAAGATGAATGGATGGAGAATGAACAAACATTATGTAGATTGAATTCAAGCAGAATAAAAAGCTACAACTCGGTTTCTAAAGTGGAAATTCTTAAAGACAAAATTTGAGCATAAGTATGAATAGCATTACCTAGATTTTGGGGATTTTGGAAATTCTTAAAGACAAAACGTGACATAATTTGCATCCGTCTTGTTTCCAGTGTTAGCATTTTCAAAGATATCTTTCTAAAATATTCGGACTGCAAGAAAAAGTTATAAAGAAAGAAGGTTAACACTTAACATAAATGCAAGTTTAGATTTTGGAATAATGCGATGGATATACATTTACCTGACTTTGGGCCGCAGTATAAATCTTTTCCTCAAACTTAATGGCTATGTCTTGAATTTCCAGTAGTCTCTCTGCTTCAGAGGAAGGAAGATGCCTTGTCAAAGTGTCCACTCTATAAAATTAAGAAGTGTCACAATTTTAGTTAATCATTTTCACTAAATAAACACAAAATCTTGATATTCAAGAATACACTTTTTTATACAAACCAGTATTAATTAGACTTTATAATATATAATACGGAATTATAAAATAAAGTAACAATTTATATTTACATTTTGTTGACAATATTCTGTCTAGCGCCTCGTAGATGATTCCTCCAGTCGCCTGCTTCCATTCCTTGAGCCGCCTCAACACCCATAACTTGACCCGGAATCTGAACTTGGGCTTGAGGACCCATAACTTGACCCGGAATATGAACTTGGGAATGAAGACCCATAACTTGACCTGGAATCTGAACTTGGGCCGGAACACCAATAATCCGACACGGAATCTGAACTAGGGAATGAAGACTCATAACTTGACCCGGAATCGGAAGTTGGTAGGGAACACCCAATTGAATTTGGGCCAGGGGATTCTGCCAATTATTGCTATCCTTTTTGTTCACCATTGACATCATTTTAACATTTAACATTCTTAAGTAATCCGACTGCAACAAAATCCAGAACCAGAACTTTGAAAGTTGTTACATACTAAAGAAATGTACAGAGCGTATGTTTTGTAATTAAGCCTATATTTGATACACCGATTGTAACGAGTAAATGGAAAGTAAACCCAAATTAGAAAAGCACGAATTTTCTTGCACCAAATATAGAACATTGGACTTCATTCTCTTTTCATTCGTATTTCCACCATCATTTTACTCACCAAAATCCAAGAACCAAACATATGCTAAAGCAAAACTGTTTAGTTAAATTTAGCTGACCACATTATCTATAATTACATAAATGCAACGTTAAGGGAAAATAATGTGATGGATTTACTTGTACATAAATGCAACGTAGCCGTCAATGATTGCATAAATGCAACGTTAAGGAAAATAAAGTCATGGATTCACATGTACCTGACTTGTTGCCTCAGCATAAATCTTTTCCTCAAAACGAAGAAATACTCTCTCCAGCTCCTGTAGTCCCTCTGGTGTAGAGTTGTAAGGAAGATGGCTTTTCAGCGTCTCCATTCTATGCATTTTAAGTGTCACAATTTTTAGTTAATTTTTTAATATATAATAACAAACTCCAAGATTCTAATAGAAATATTTAATTGATGATCAAATGCATTAAGAAACCATATTGTAGAAATTCAAGAAGACATGCATTATCAAAGAATATATACTCTAGATCAAATCATCCTTTCATTAAATTTTTATATACGAAAACCGTTATTAGACTTTGAAACTACCAAAACTACGCAAAATAAATCCAATAAAACTCCGGAAATTATATTTCCCCAAAAATTGTAGACATGGATTATTTTACTTCTAAGCTTGTTTACCAATCTGTGTGGCTAAATACTACCAATTCCTCAGCACCTTTAACACACAGTTTCAATTCATAAAAATTTAAAAACCCAAAGGGATAATTTAGAACCCCTCTTCAGGTTGGAACGTTATTATCAATTCATCAACCCCTTCAGAAACAAGATTAAAATCAAAACTCAAGAAACATTTATAGAACGAAAAAGAACTGAAGAAAAACCAGAAAGGTGGGATTGATTAAACCCACAATCCAGATATAGACTAAGTAAACACGTACGACACAAATAAAAACAAGTGATCGAACAGAAAATCCAAATATAATAGTATTATAAAATAAAATAAAAATTTATATTTACAAATTGATGATGATCCTCTGTCTAGAATCGGCTTGTAGCAGAGTCCTCCAATCGCCGGCTTCCATTGCTATCCAAAAAAAATATTGTTAAGAGAATAATGAACATAAATTTCTTGAATTGTTATTGATGAGTCATATTACGACACTTTGAATTTAGTATTGACCTAGTTGACGAAAGGGCAAAAGAGGAATTTGCTTCTTCTGCAAAACCCAATACCCTAAAATGTTCTAACTACGAATTTAATTTTCTGATTTATACGATGGACAATAATATACTCCGAGGCCCAAAAGGTTATTAAAAGATATATATATATATATTTTTAATTTGGTTGTTAATGAAATTATTATGATGTCATAATTGATGATTGATGTATGAATGTATTCGAACATAGTTGACACTAATATTGAAGTTTATATGTAAATAGTTTTGTATGTCTATCTAAAATAAGATTTTGAAGTATGAGAAACACATGACACTACAAGAAAATTGAGAAATTTCGACGGCAAAAAATCAGTTGAAATTTCTATGGAGACAATTCCGTCAAAATTAATTAAATTTTCGACGGAATTTTTTTTCCATCGAATTTTTTTATTTTTATTTATTCATTTATTTTTTTTCCTTTATGGTGTCATATTTCGACGGAATAAAATCTGTCGAAAATTCGACAAATATAGTTTCCATCGAAACAACATTTTAGCGAGAAATAAAATAAAAAGGGAAAAAAATCGACGGAAATTTCAATCCGTCGAAATTTTAGAATTTTCGACAAATGTTTTAAATAATGTATTTTCTTAAATACAAATTTACCCTTTTAATGAACGAATTCAAAAACATGCTTTGTATTTTGCTTAACTAAAAAAAAATGTTATTTTTATTAGTAAAACAAAACTCATATTTTTTTTTCATTAACAAAGAAAACCCATTTCAAATCGAAATGACAATTTTAACCCACCAAATAATGCAAACATATCCCTATTTACTTAAAAGATTATCAATAATCTTTGGTAACTTTAAGAATTGGAATTACCACTCTCATCCCCTCCCCCCCCCCTCATTTTTTTTTTCTTGTATTTGACAAAAACCTCTATATGAGTTATGAGTCCCGCTTCAAAAATTGACAAAGCCTTATACCCAACAGTTACATGTTTTGGCACTTTATCACCCATATGTACAAAATTAATACTTTACCCCTTGAAAAATAAAATTAGTTACACTTTACTCCCTAAAATGATTTCATATAATTTTTGTTTGATGAAAAAGTAATTGTACCATTGCTAGCGTTGGTTTAAAATGTAATAATGAAATAATGGAATAACCGCAGTGAAAAAATCAGTTAAAAAATTAAAATTTCAGTGTCGAAATTAAGTAAGTACGTACGTACTGCATTAGCTAGGGAGGAACTATTACCTGCAGCATGGTGCCATACCCCTAAATAAGATTATGGAGACCCATATGATTAAGAAGATTCATAATTAATCCAAAATATATGAGGTAAATATAGATTTAGGTTAATTCAAATTCCTCACCGATGTATTGTACTTCGACCATTATATGAAAGATATGAAATGGTAGCTAAGAAGAATGCCCATGTAAAGAAATTGTTTTTATTTTATTCAGAATCTAAAACGAATAACACTAAAAAAAGATTAATATATAAATTATGAAGCATGGAAAAAAATTGAAAACATTAAATAATAATTCATGCTTGCAAGTTTCTCCCAAAAACAAATAGAAGAGTTTTTTTTTTTTTTTTTTTAACACAGGTGTACAAGCTTACACTAACCTCGAGAAGAGTTTTCTACTAACACAATTGGCCAGAGTTCTAGCATTTGAGCCGAACTATGAGACGAAACGTTTCAATCTAGTCATCAAGATATGACAAAACATTATTATAAAAAAAATGACAAAACGTTTGGATAATTTATTGTTTTATTCGATTATCCGTAAATTCCTTTTTATTTTCTCTTAGAAAAGTTGTCCTTAAATTCATAATTCATATTTTTGTATGTTGGCACAATTCTATGCAAGAAAGGGAAGTAGATCTCCTCCGAAAGGGTCAAAATTTGGATTTCTTGCTAGAAATAAGTATAAGCACAGGCATGACCAATTCACGGCTTAATTTAACTTTTACACCTCCAAATTAGCCTATATTTGTATTTTGCACCTTCAAAAAATAATTATCACACTTTACATCCTTAAAATATCTTAATGTCTTTACTTTACATCCATTGTCTTCAACAACTTTTCTAGCTGCCAGGAAGAGCATGTTTGCTATTTATGATGTTACCCTTTATTTTTATTGATCACATCATCTTTTACCTCCTTTATATTGAACGAGCATGGAAACATTTCTCTCGATTAAAGATAAAAAACAATTCAAGTTTTGGTCTAAAAGTCACATTGTTCTTCACATCCGAAATGACATATAGGAAACTTAGAATCATACAAAAGTTCTCAAACCTACACTACAATCTTCTCACTATATTGATACCACTAATTAAAATTTAGTTTACATGGTATATTTTGCATGATCAAATATAGAAAAAATTCAGATTTTTTTTAGAAACATTCAGAAAAAATGTAAATCAAGGGAAAATATCGAATATAAACTATTCGATAGACTGATCCCAAAAAATAAACACTTTTCGTTATTTTGGTGGAGACGTATAGAATTCGATCAAAATATTTTTTAGGGTCGTTCAACTATCAATTGATAGAAAAAATAACTAGTGAAAAAAATATAGGAATTTTTTTCATACCAAACTTGTCCTTTCTTGGAGTTGGATAACTAATTTATAATAGAATGCAAAGTGCAAAAATAATCTAATTTGAGGGTACAAAGTGGAATTAAGCCCCAATTCACCTCCAAAATGTTTGGATACTGAATGACAACACTATATGCTTTATTGTCTTATGCTGTTGTCCTAAAATCATTATTCATATTCGGTTCCATCTCTGTAAATTTGTTTCTTTTTGCAAGTGTATTCGGTACAGTTTTCTTAGTTAATTGGATGTGATATAGATATACAATATTCCTATGTTAATTGTATTCGGTACAAGTCATTATTCTATATAAAGGGGATTCTTCTTTGTAACTTATACACATTAATATACAATCAGATTTTACTTCCAAAGATCAAGAGTTCCTCTTCTACAATTTTCATTCTCTGTTCAATATATACATACACATAATACAAGATTATCACTTAATATGGTATCAGCAAGTCAATAAGTCACGATCCACACCTCCGCTGCACTCGTCTTCCTTCCTGATTCATTCATCTTCGCTTCTGGTAATCAAATTCTCCTCACGATCTCATTATTGTTTCCTGTCCTTCTCTTTTCTTTTCTGTCCCAAACTCATTCTCTCCCTCCCAGTTTTTTTTCTTCTTCCATCACATCAAATTTCTTTCTCTTTTATCATTCAATTATCACATAATACCCCTCTTAGCATAAAAATTTATTAGTGACCACTTTTAACTTTAACAATAACCCCTTATATCAACAGATCAAAATGGGCACAAAATCAGATTAGAGGAAAAAGGGCAAAATGAACGAAGAAGAGAGAATGAAGAAGAAGAAATAAAATTAGAAGAATAAAAAGCGTGGTTATAAGTCAAAGTTGTTAATTCATTCTTGTTTAGTTTATTTCAGTCAATTAATAAGTCAAATATAATTAGTTACAGGCGGTTAGTGTGAGATTACATTTCTGTCCTTATACTTGTATATATATAGTTAGAACTCTCTTGTACAGAAGATATAATTTTGAATATACAATTCATTTTCTTTTCTGCAATTCAAAGATCAGCAATTTATTTCTCTCAAATCATATATGTTCATATACCAAAATTAATATGGTATCAGTAGTTTCAAAGCTTCCGCAGTAATCTCCTTTCATCAGAATCAGTTCTCTTTGTTCATCAGAATCAGTTCATCTTTGTTCATCAGAATCAATCTTCTTCTACTGGGCATCATCTTCTCCAATCCAGATTACAGCAACTCATCAGCATCTCATCCTTCAATCAAAGTCCATCAGTTCAAGTTATCATCACATCAAGATCACATTCCACTGAATTCTTGTTTCTGGTTATCCAACTTTCTTCGGTTCTCTGTTCAGATCATCATCTTTCCATCATCAAGATTCAGATTCCCACTCAGGTTCTTGTTGTTTTCCTTTTCACAATTCAGTTACTGTTTCTTATCTTTTCTTCATCTCCAATCTTTTCTCAAGATAACCATTACACAATATCATGACTTCAGAATCTCCCACACACTCCTCTGAAACCATTCAACAAACTTCTTTCTCAAGAACCAGACCTCTTATAGAAGATCCTTCCAGCCCTTTTTACCTACACCCTGCAGATGGACCAGGGATTATTTTAGTATCAGAAAAATTGACAGAAAACAACTACCAAACATGGTCCAAAGCCATGATCCGTGCACTAAAAGTCAAGAACAAACTAGGGTTCATCGATGAATCCATCCCAGACCCTACTGATGACCCAATCCTCTCCAATTATTGGGACAGAAACAACACCATAGTCATTACTTGGATCTTGAACTCCCTTTCCCCCATTATTAATCATACATTACAGAATCACACCCTAGCAACAGAATTATGGAAGGAACTCAGGCAAAGATTTCAACAGGCAAGTGGGCCACGCATGTTTCAACTACACAGGGATATAATGAACTTACAACAACAATCTTTATCAGTTAATGCATACTTTTCTAAACTAAAGATCATATGGGATGAAATCAATTAATGAGGAACTAGCTGCAATGGAAACTAATAAAACATGGACAGTACAATATTTACCACATAATAAAATACCTATAGGATGTAAGTGGATTTTCAAAGTAAAGAGACATGCAGATGGTTCAATTGAAAGGTATAAAGCTAGACTTGTAGCTCAGGGTTTCACTCAACAAGAGGGAGTGGATTACAATGCCACTTTTTCTCCTGTTGCAAAGCTTGTCTCAGTTAGAGTCATCCTAGCTCTAGCTATGGCCAAAGGATGGGAACTACATCAGCTTGACATTACAAATGCCTTCCTGAATGGGGATTTAGATGAGGAGGTATATATGACTCTACCAAAGGGCTACACACCCTCCACTTCACAGGTAAAATCAGGTATGACTACACCTTTGGTTTGTAAGTTACAAAAGTCAATATATGGGCTTAAACAAGCTAGCAGGCAATGGAATCATAAAATTACAGAGGTATTACTATCCTTAAATTTTGTTCAATCAAGATCTGATTATTCCCTCTTCACCTCAGGTAATGATTCTACCTTTATTGCTATTTTAATTTATGTTGATGACATATTGTTAGCTAGTCCTGATATTAATCTTATCAACAGCATTAAAACTAAACTTTCTGATTTTTTTAAGTTTAGAGATCTGGGTACATTAAAATACTTCTTAGGCATTGAAATGGCCTATTCTAATAAAGGGTTAATTCTGTCTCAAAGGAATTATACTTTACAAATTTTACAAGATACAGGGTATTTAGCATCAAAACCAGTTAATATTCCCATGGATCCTAAATACTCCTTAAAATCTGACTCTAATGATTTATTACCTGATCCATCTCCTTATAGGAGATTGATAGGTAGACTTATTTATCTAACCATTACCAGGCCAGACATTTCTTTTGCTGTGCATAAACTTAGCCAGTTTTTAGCACAACCTACACATGCCCACTTAACTGCTACACATCACTTGTTAAGATATCTAAAGGCTACTCCAGGGCAGGGTTTATATTATGCTAAAACATCTAATCTTTTATTAACAGGGTTCTGTGATTCAGATTGGGGTTCCTGCTTGGACTCTAGGAGGTCAACTACGGGCTATTGCACATTCATAGGGGATTCAATGATATCTTGGAAAGCAAAGCGCCAACCTACAGTCTCAAAATCAAGTGCTGAAGCAGAATACCGTGCTCTAGCATCAATAACTAGTGAAATTTTGTGGTTATCACAGTTGCTAAGGGATTTAAACATTCACACATCAACACCTATAATCTACTGTGATAACCAGTCTGCGATGCAATTAGCTAGAAATCCTACATTTCACGAAAGAACAAAACATATAGAGATAGACTTACACTTTGTTCGTGAGCACGTGGACAGAAAACACATCAAGCTTCTCCCAATTTCGTCATCAGCCCAACTCGCAGACATATTCACCAAGCCGCTCCCAAGGACCAATTTCTATTCGATTTTATCCAAGATGGGTGTCCGAAATCCGTACACGCCATCTTGTGGGGGGGTATCAACAGATCAAAATGGGCACAAAATCAGATTAGAGGAAAAAGGGCAAAATGAACGAAGAAGAGAGAATGAAGAAGAAGAAATAAAATTAGAAGAATAAAAAGCGTGGTTATAAGTCAAAGTTGTTAATTCATTCTTGTTTAGTTTATTTCAGTCAATTAATAAGTCAAATATAATTAGTTACAGGCGGTTAGTGTGAGATTACATTTCTGTCCTTATACTTGTATATATATAGTTAGAACTCTCTTGTACAGAAGATATAATTTTGAATATACAATTCATTTTCTTTTCTGCAATTCAAAGATCAGCAATTTATTTCTCTCAAATCATATATGTTCATATACCAAAATTAATACCTTATTGACTTAAAAAATGACAAAAACCTCCCTATAACTTTTGATAATACCGAAAAAAAATTTAGAACTCCCTAAGGGTGAAGTTGGAAATTCATGGAATATTCCCCTAAAAGTCACTAATAATGGCATAGAGGGTTAATTATAAGAGGTGATAAACTTGACTAAAATTTTCAAATACCTAATAACCGAGGGGATTCTTGTGATTTGTCAGTTTGCCTAACTATAAAAAGAGGACCTTATGTTCACATTCCCCCCTATCCCCACTATCACTCTCTCTTTCAAAGAACTATTCTGATTACTCTTTATTGCAAAGAGCTACTCTGATTTTAAAATGGGAGGAAAAAAAACCTTCTTAGCAAATTCGTAGGATTTTTCAACTTCGGGTGCAGTTCGTCAACAACTGGAATTGCACCTCCTGCAAGAAATCCTCGAAATACAAGGCATCTTAACCCACCCCGTACAAGATCATCCCCTGGCACCCTACTATCTAATGCGAGACACTCCGTTTCATCTGTTGCTTCGTCCGATCAGGACTTCTTGATCTTGTTGCTCCTGATCGGACGAAGCAACAGATGAAACGGAGTGTCTCGCATTAGATAGAAGGGTGCCGGGGGATGATCTTGTACGGGGTTGGTTAAGATGCCTTGCATTTCGAGGATTTCTTGCAGGAGGTGCAATTCCAATTGTTGACGAACTGCACCCGAAGTTGAAAAATCCTACAAATTTGCTAAGCCTCCCATTTTGAAATCAGAGTATTTCTTGCATCTTGTTGCTAAGGCCTCGCCTTCTTCAAAAACAGATGATGAACAGTGGCTTGCTTATTGGATATTATATTCTTTTATTTCTCTCATGGAAATGCTACAAATTAGTACTAATGAGGTTTAATTAGTCCTAAATACTATGTTTGTTCTTTTTTTATTGCTTTCTATTATGTGTGCCTAGTTGATGTTCTTTAATTTTCTGGGTGGATTTCGGATTTATCTCAGAGTGTAATCGAATGCAGAGCTTTTATGAATCAACAAGTATAACTACTTATTTGCAAAATATTTATTTTATGATTTAGTACATTGTGTACTTTGTAAAGATTATACCAAAGCAAGTAAAAGTGATTTAATTTTGGTACGATTTCACTTTTTGGGATTTTAGTGATTTAATTTCAGTTTTTGGATCTTCACGCGTAGGAATTGCGTGGTTTGGTGATGTTGATTCTTGGAACTCAGTTTTTCATTTTATATATAAAAGTTATTCAATAAAAGTGCCAAAAAAAAGGTAGAAAATAAAACACAAAGGAAATGATAAAAGACCTTTTCTCCTTCAAATTTGACAAAAGTTATTAAAAGAAAAATAGGTTCAATATGAGCAGCAAACACTCAAAATATCATTTTGAAAAATTAGTTGATCAACAATTTTTAACTGAATTATTCAAGAAGAGGGTAAAATGTGTTATATATATCTTCAACCGTGTTATGTTTTTAGACAATAATAAAATATCATGTCACATTCATGACATAGAAAATAATATTAAAAGTAATTATTTTTAAGGCCAAGTATTTATTTTCACGACTTAAGACTAATAGTAGTGTTATATTTGATAAATCAACATCGATTATAAAAAGTCCTATTTTATTTTTTTGACAAAATAGCCCTACCTATTTTGATTGTTATTTCTCTCAAGGTAGCAATTGTCATCGCTTATTTGAAACAAATTAATAGTAATGTCGAACCATATGTAAAAATACTTCTAATTTTTTTCCTTCACCCGTATTTAATTAGTATAAGAGTTACTGGCTTTTACTTGTGGCATTGAATAAGTAGAATTCTAGAATTATAATATATGATAATAAGTTAATAACTACGAAAATATGAGATAAAAACTTTGAACTGTTAACCCTTATAATGAAGAGTTTCTGCTTTATTAGATTTTGAGGTATAGTTTTCTTCATTATAATTGGAACTCTCCAAGTTTGTCTTTTTTTTAGCTGTTTTTTCGTGATTAATCATCAGAAAAGTAAACTAAGCTGAAACATATCAACGATATTACAATCTTTTATGATTAATGCAATATGGTTCAGAAACTAGGTTCTACACCATCTTTTTGTATTTAGAGCTAGGGTCTAAAAATGGGGCTGATATCAATTCAACACAATACAACCCAATCCAATCCAATCCAATCCAACAAAAAGGTCAAAGAAAAAAGGGTTGAATTAGGATGCACCAGATTGGGCCAGACGAACACCTAAACCAAGACCATGTCAAAACTGTTGAAAATTGGGGATCTATAAAGCTCCACTGTCTAACACACCAATGTTATTATTTATTTCCATGTAAAATCATCATGCATAAGGCAATTAAGTGACACAATGCGAAATAACCATATAGACTACTAAGTTTCCGACTAGTGAAATTACATCATTAGTCTAGTTCATATTTTCTTCATCGGATTCACTTTCTTCCTGGTCCGAGTTATCGATGTCAATGACTTGTGGAGCATCAATTTGGAGTAGAGCCTGTAACTGAGACTCGAAGATTCGAGAATCTGTATTTCACAAACACATTTACGGAAATTATAAAATAATGATCTTTGGAAGATGGGGAAAGCTCAAGATTCAAGTAGTTTTTATATATTAAGATAAACATAAATTATACGGAAAAAGATTAGGAGAGAAAAAGATAACCGTTAATTGAGGCTTTCGGAGAATATAAGAGGTCCAAATCCAATTGATATTAAGGGAAATTGAGGTTAAATTATTGAAGAGATTTTGGAAATGATGATAAATAACCCCCCATCCCATGTACTATCTAGCTTGACATTCAACAATATTAAGCAAACACAATCAATTATTGTCATCAAATAATTTCATTAAAGAGGTTACGGTACTTTTTAAATTTATGATGGTTTCTCTACAACTTGACAGAAGAACATAAGAGTTTTAAATTTGAGGTTAAATAAAAAAAAAAATTATGTTTAGGATCACTAAAAGAATGAAGGAAGATGAATGGATGGAGAATGAACAAACATTATGTAGATTGAATTCAAGCAGAATAAAAAGCTACAACTCGGTTTCTAAAGTGGAAATTCTTAAAGACAAAATTTGAGCATAAGTATGAATAGCATTACCTAGATTTTGGGGATTTTGGAAATTCTTAAAGACAAAACGTGACATAATTTGCATCCGTCTTGTTTCCAGTGTTAGCATTTTCAAAGATATCTTTCTAAAATATTCGGACTGCAAGAAAAAGTTATAAAGAAAGAAGGTTAACACTTAACATAAATGCAAGTTTAGATTTTGGAATAATGCGATGGATATACATTTACCTGACTTTGGGCCGTAGTATAAATCTTTTCCTCAAACTTAATGGCTATGTCTTGAATTTCCAGTAGTCTCTCTGCTTCAGAGGAAGGAAGATGCCTTGTCAAAGTGTCCACTCTATAAAATTAAGAAGTGTCACAATTTTAGTTAATCATTTTCACTAAATAAACACAAAATCTTGATATTCAAGAATACACTTTTTTATACAAACCAGTATTAATTAGACTTTATAATATATAATACGGAATTATAAAATAAAGTAACAATTTATATTTACATTTTGTTGACAATATTCTGTCTAGCGCCTCGTAGATGATTCCTCCAGTCGCCTGCTTCCATTCCTTGAGCCGCCTCAACACCCATAACTTGACCCGGAATCTGAACTTGGGCTTGAGGACCCATAACTTGACCCGGAATATGAACTTGGGAATGAAGACCCATAACTTGACCTGGAATCTGAACTTGGGCCGGAACACCAATAATCCGACACGGAATCTGAACTAGGGAATGAAGACTCATAACTTGACCCGGAATCGGAAGTTGGTAGGGAACACCCAATTGAATTTGGGCCAGGGGATTCTGCCAATTATTGCTATCCTTTTTGTTCACCATTGACATCATTTTAACATTTAACATTCTTAAGTAATCCGACTGCAACAAAATCCAGAACCAGAACTTTGAAAGTTGTTACATACTAAAGAAATGTACAGAGCGTATGTTTTGTAATTAAGCCTATATTTGATACACCGATTGTAACGAGTAAATGGAAAGTAAACCCAAATTAGAAAAGCACGAATTTTCTTGCACCAAATATAGAACATTGGACTTCATTCTCTTTTCATTCGTATTTCCACCATCATTTTACTCACCAAAATCCAAGAACCAAACATATGCTAAAGCAAAACTGTTTAGTTAAATTTAGCTGACCACATTATCTATAATTACATAAATGCAACGTTAAGGGAAAATAATGTGATGGATTTACTTGTACATAAATGCAACGTAGTCGTCAATGATTGCATAAATGCAACGTTAAGGAAAATAATGTCATGGATTCACATGTACCTGACTTTTTGCCTCAGCATAAATCTTTTCCTCAAAACGAAGAAATACTCTCTCCAGCTCCTGTAGTCCCTCTGGTGTAGAGTTGTAAGGAAGATGGCTTTTCAGCGTATCCATTCTATGCATTTTAAGTGTCACAATTTTTAGTTAATTTTTTAATATATAATAACAAACTCCAAGATTCTAATAGAAATATTTAATTGATGATCAAATGCATTAAGAAACCATATTGTAGAAATTCAAGAAGACATGCATTATCAAAGAATATATACTCCAGATCAAATCATCCTTTCATTAAATTTTTATATACGAAAACCGTTATTAGACTTTGAAACTACCAAAACTACGCAAAATAAATCCAATAAAACTCCGGAAATTATATTTCCCCAAAAATTGTAGACATGGATTATTTTACTTCTAAGCTTGTTTACCAATCTGTGCGGCTAAATACTACCAATTCCTCAGCACCTTTAACACACAGCTTCAATTCATAAGTGATAATTGTAGAAAAAAAAATTTAAAAACCCAAAGGGATAATTTAGAACCCCTCTTCAACTTAGAATGTTATTAACAATTCATCAACCCCTTCAGAAACAAGATTAAAATCAAAACTCAAGAAACATTTATAGAACGAAAAAGAACTGAAGAAAAACCGGAAAGGTGGGATTGATTAAACCCACAATCCAGATATAGACTAAGTAAACACGTACGACACAAATAAAAACAAGTGATCGCACAGAAAATCCAAATATAATAGTGAAATATAGTATTATAAAATAAAATAAAAATTTATATTTACAAATTGATGATGATCCTCTGTCTAGAATCGGCTTGTAGCAGAGTCCTCCAATCGCCGGCTTCCATTGCTATCCAAAAAAAAAATTGTTAAGAGAACGATGAACATAAATTTCTTGAATTGTTATTGATGAGTCATATTACGACACTTTGATTTTAGTATTGACCTAGTTGACGAAAGGGCAAAAGAGGAATTTGTTTCTTCTGCAAAACCCAATACCCTAAAATGTTCTAACTACGAATTTAATTTTCTGATTTATACGATGGACAATAATATACTACGAGGCCCAAAAGGTTATTAAAAGATATATATATATATATATATTTTTAATTTGGTTGTTAATGAAATTATTATGATGTCATAATTGATGATTGATGTATGAATGTATTCGAACATAGTTGACACTAATATAGGAGTTTATATATGTAAATAGTTTTGTATGTCTATCTAAAATAAGATTTTGAAGTATGAGAAGTACATGACACTACAAGAAAATTGAGAAATTCCGACGGCAAAAAATTAGTTGAAATTTTAATTAATTTTTTGACGAAAAATTTTTCTGTCGAAATATTTCGACGGAAAAAATCCGTCGAAAATAATCTGTTGAAATTAAGATATAAAAACGAAAAAAATAAAAATTTCGACGGAAATGAGTTTCCGTTGAATTTTCAAATTTCGATGGAGACAATTCAATCAAAATTAATTAAATTTTCCACGGAATTTTTTTCCATCGAATTTTTTTTTATTTTTTATTTATTCATTTATTTGTTTTCCTTTATGGTGTTATATTTCGATGGAATAAAATCAGTCGAAAATTCGAAAGGTTAATAAAAAAAATTTAAAGAAATTTCGATGGATATTAAAAGATATATATATATATATATATATATATATATATATATATATATATATATATAATTTGGTTGTTAATGGAAATTATTATGATGTCATAATTGATGATTGATGTATGAATGTATTCGAACATAGTTGACACTAATATTGGAGTTTATATATGTAAATAGTTTTGTATGTCTATCTAAAATAAGATTTTGAAGTATGAGAAGCACATGACACTACAAGAAAATCGAGAAATTTCGACAGCAAAAAATCAATTGAAATTTTAATTAAATTTTTGATGGAAAATTTTTCTATCGAAATATTTCACGGAAAAAATCCGTCGAAAATAATATGTTGAAATTAAGATATAAAAAACGAAAAAAATAAAAATTTCGACGGAAATGAGTTTCCGTTGAATTTTCAAATTTCGATGGAGACAATTCCGTCAAAATTAATTAAATTTTCGACGGAATTTTTTTTCCATCGAATTTTTTTATTTTTTATTTATTCATTAATTTTTTTCCTTTATAGTGTTATATTTCGACGGAATAAAATCTGTCGAAAATTCGAAAGGTTAATAAAAAAAATTTAAAGAAATTTCGACGGATATTAAATTATATTCCGTCGAAATGTTAATAAAAAAATTAAAAATTAAAAAATAAAATTGACGGAAAATAATTTCCGTCGAAATATTTCACTATAGTAGATCTATCCAGCGATGCTTCTCCTTCCCCAGATCAAAAATTGATCTTATCATTCTTCTTCAATTCTCTCTGCCGAGCTCTAAAATTGTTCATCAATTCTTCTTCAGTTCTCTCCTTCTCCTCCTTTAATTCTTCCAAATCGGCGCGAGTCTTCCACTCCAAATCACCGCCGTCTCTTTATCGAAATTTCCGTTGAAATTTCTCGATTTTCTTGTAGTGTGAAATAGCATTTATGTTGGTGACACTAAAATTCAATCTTAAATAATGTATTTTCTTAAATACAAATTTACCCTTTTAATGAACGAATTCAAAAACATGCTTTGTATTTTGCTTAACTATAAAAAAAATGTTATTTTTATTAGTAAAACAAAACTCATATTTTTTTTTCATTAACAAAGAAAACCCATTTCAAATCGAAATGACAATTTTAACCCACCAAATAATGCAAACATATCCCTATCCTTTTTTTTTTTTGGTTTCCCAATGGTTTAATCCCTTTCGAGGCGGGTCGGGCACATTAAGTGTGTACCTCTCCCAACAGGGATTCGAACCAGAGTCCGCTACTTTGTAGTGACTAGTTCCTTCCACTAAACCAATCACCTGTCGGTAAACATATCCCTATTTACTTAAAATATTATCAATAATCTTTGGTAACTTTAAGAACTGAAATTACCACTCTCATCACCTCCCCCCTCATTTTTTTTTCTTCTTGTATTTGACAAAAACCTCTATATGAGTTATGAGTCCCGCTTCAAAAAATTGACAAAGCCTTATCCCCCACAGTTACATGTTTTGGCACTTAATCACCCATATGTACAAAATTAATACTTTACCCCTTGAAAAATAAAATTAGTTGCACTTTACTCCCTCAAATGATTTCATATAATTTTTGTTTGACAGAAAATGTACATGTTTCCCTCACATGAATTTTCAAGGGGTAAATTAGTCACATCACTTCTTACTTGACTCATGTCTTGCGAACCGAAAATCTGAAATAAAGTAAAAAAATATTTTATTTGTAAAAAGAGGGAAATTTTGCGTCAATGGAATATTTAAACGAAAAATAGATGTTGGAACTAATTTACCCTTAAAATACACAAGTGAGAAGCATATTTGTGTTTTTCGGTGATTGAAATTGGCTTTAAATTTAATTTCACTTTGCTCCCTATAAATAGGATCATTTTTCACTTTGCACCCTACAAAAAAAATTATCCCACATTGCACCCTACAAATCAATATTTCATTTCAGATTGCACCCTCAACCATTTTCAGCCCATTTTAGTTGACAGAGTAAGGGTAAATTCGTCCATTCACATTATTAACCACCCCAATTTCCCCCCAAAAATAATATATGCACAAAATTTACATATCTCCATAATAACTTTAAAAAATTTGAAAAATAGAAAACAAGTCTTACGAGAACTTAGGGTTTACTCAATTCTCATCTTTCTTCTTCAAGTCGATTTCAGTGCTGTCTTTTTCTTTTCCACTTTACATATAATTATTGAAACTAACCTGGAGTAATTATGTGGATATACATGTATTATTCCTAATTATCCCTAATTACTAATTTTACAAACAAGTGTAATATAGTTAATGAAAATGAGAATCAAAACGTAAATAAGATGAGAAATTGAGAATATGGTAAACATAATTCATTTTCTTTTCTTAGCACCCAACACATTTTTTCTTCAAACATAAAAAAGAAAAGATGGCACTTGATTGAATTTGAAGAAGAAGGAGGAGAAATTGAGAATATAGTACCCATAAAACTTGTTTTCTATTTTTCAGCCTTTTTTTTAGTTATTATTATGGTGATATGTTAATTTTGCCCATATATTGTTTTTTAAGGGAAATTGGGGTGGTTAATAATGTGAATGAATGGATTTACCCTTACCATGCGACTTAAATGTGCTGAAAATGGTCGAGGGTGCAATCTGAAATGATATAGTGGTTTGTAGGGTGCAAAGTGAAAAATGCTCCTATTTGTAGGGTGCAAAGTGGGATTAAGCCATTATTTGAAGAAAAAGGTGCAACTGATTTTATACGTGCTTATTGTATATTTTGGGGTGGTAAATTTCAAAATATGTAACTTTTGAGAGGGGGTGTAAGGTGCATTTTTCCTTAAAAATATTTCAAATGATCTTCTACCTATAGTCTTAAATGTCAATTCGTGTAAAAAATTTATTACTTGAGATATTTTGTTTTTGGGGGGAAATATGAAATTAATTAGAGATTAGTGAGAAATTTTTAAACATATTAAT
Source organism: Penstemon eatonii (assembly GCA_038501285.1). Lineage (NCBI taxonomy): Eukaryota > Viridiplantae > Streptophyta > Magnoliopsida > Lamiales > Plantaginaceae > Penstemon > Penstemon eatonii. The sequence goes on from CM076715.1 coordinate 72,571,325, forward strand.
TATGGTATTATTATGTAATATAGTATATTTTTATTTTTTCTAAATGTCCGATACCACATCATCATTGGACATTTTGATAAAAAAATTATGGTTTAGATTTATTGTTGACTTTTTTTAATGGTTGAGATGGAAAATCTCATGTACACCTTTGTTTTATAAAATTTTATTTTAGAAAGACCCTCCTATTTTGGTACTTTATACTCTGAAATAGAATAATACTTAATATACTCAAATGCAATCTATGGGATGCAAAATGTTTATTGTTTTGTCAAATAATATGCAATTTGAGGGTGTTAAGTGACAAAATTATGTATTAATAAGGGCAAAATATCAACTACTCACGAAATACACACAATATGATCATTTCATAGAGGTGTTTTACTACGAATGTGACTAAAAAAATAACAAGTCAGCGATTACATCTGTCGGAATCGTAGGAGGTGAGAAGGGCCCCCCATGATTAATTGAATCCCTCCAGTATTCAAGTTTTGCCTTAAATCGGTAGTGCAATAGCATAGCTATTATTGTCCTAGCCCTAGTAATTAAGCCTACTTTCTTCAAGATACAAAAGGAGAAGTCGAAAATGGATGTCCCTATTGTAGTTAGATCGTTGCCTAAACCCTAAATCCTAAATCATATTGGGCAAAGTGGACGAAATTAAAGAAAATGATAGAAAAATTCGGCATGGTGCTCGCTTAACCTCCATGATATCTAACAAGTCGAGTTTTAGTCAAGTAGAACACCAACACATAAAAGAAGGACAAGAAATCAGTCCATCACTTGACATCAATAGAATGCTACCTCTAAGATTTTTTTCTAAATCTTAACATTTGGAAACATCAAGTTATAAATTGTTGTTTATACATGTAATGTAACCTTTTCACATATTAGCATCAATCACTAATTTTGGTATGCAGTAAAATTTACAGATTAAGAGTTTGTGCAAGTCACATTTAACATTGGGGAGTTTTATGTAGTTTCAGAAAATGACTTAATTTCTTTCGATTTTTCAATAATATGCAGGTTTTTATTAGATTCGAATTAATTTCTCTCGAAATGCATCAGGTATATCGCATAGAAACTTCTCTCAACAAGGATATGAACCTAGAACCTAGGTTCGACATATTGTAGGAATAAATGTCTTCCTCAAGACCAATCATTTAATCATTTTATGGTAAGATAGGCATAACTATACCCTTGTTTAACGAATAAACCATTATAATATCATAATAATTAATGCAAATGCTTACAAAAGTTAAGGACCAAAGTGTAACACTTATAAAAATTTAAGGGATATTCATTTTGACTAATCTTTTGATGATCATAATTCAATGATTTTCACGTGCTTTTTTCTCCAATGTCCTAGATTGGGAATAGTAGAACTACACATTTTAATTGGAATAAAGATACAATTCCTCCTCTTGCTTACAATTTATATAGCATAATAATAATGTGTAGCAAGATTTGTTCAAAGCCAGAATATATATATATATATATATATATATATATATATATATATATATATATATATATATATCAGATAATTACTCTAATTCAATGAAAATGATTTACTGCCTGATCCATCTCCCTGTAGAAGGTTAATAGGTAGACTAATATATCTGCCCATTACTAGGCCTGATATTTCTTTTATTTTACATAAATTGAGTCGATTTCTATCTAAACCTATTAATGCTCATTTAAATGCAACTCGTCATCTATTAAGATATTTGAAATCAACATCTGGGCAGGGCCTATTTTATTCTAAAGCATCTAATATAGCATTAACAAGATTTTGTGATTCAAATCAGGGATCCTGTCATGATTCAAGAAGATCTACCATAAGCTATTGCACATTTATAGGAAATTCCTTAATTTCTTGGAGAGCTAAGAGACAATCTACGATTTCACGTTCATCTGCTGAGACTGAATATCGTGCAATGTCATCAATTACTAGTGAAATATTTTGGCTATCATGCACAATTATTACATGAATTAAAAGTGCAGTTTCACTTACCTCCAGTTGTGATTGTGATAATGCCTCCGCAATATATCTAGCTCATAATCCAATCTTCCATGAGCGTCGAAGCACACTGAGATAGATTTACACTTCGTATGCGAACACATTTCCAGAAATCATTGGAAGATTTTGCCAATTTCTTCCCCGCCCAACTTGCTGATATATTCATTAAGTCGCTTCCCAAACCACAATTCTCTCTAATTTTATCCACGAAGGGCGTTCATAACCTATACGTGCCATCTTGTGGGGGTATCAACATGATATCAATGAAGCTCAAATTTAGAAGAATATTCGCAGAAATTGGAAGAACAAATTGAAGAGGAAGAAGAGGAAAAATAAGAGACGTTAGGTTAATTATTTTGATTATTCTGTTGGGACATTCTATTGTGACTCTCTCTTCATAAAAGAGTCACCCTAATTGAGCTTCATTGATTGCACTTTGTGCTATAAAACTTGTACATGTTATACAACTGTATATCATCCCAATATTTTATGTATTACACTCAAAAAGTTAATAAACAATACATTGTAAATAATAATTTTACGTTGTTACCCTTTATTGAAATACTCAATTGACCAAAATATCCTTCTCATTTCATCTTCCCCAAATTCTCTCTAAACCCTAACCCATACCACCACCACCCATACAACCATCACCATCACCATCACCATCACCCTCCTCCTCCCTGTACTTCTATTCCGACAAGGACGAGGACGAAAACCGCGACGACGACGGAAAATTGCCGTGTCTGTTCAGGTCGCGACCAGAACGGAGGCGGCACTTTTCTGTCGCCGTCCTTGCCGCGACCAGAACGGAGACAGCATATCGACGCTGTTTTGGTCACGGCCAGAACGACGGAACGACGGAACCTTATGTTGCGATGAATTTGAAAGGATTCAAAATTATGAACAGGCCTAAATACATTTTCGAATTTTCAAACATCCAAAACCTATAATGGCCTACATGCTTCTAAGTAACTCACATTTCTTATTTCTCGACAAATTATTCCCACACGTTTTCAAAGTTCTTTTATTTCTGCAAAACTCAAAAACTGAAACTATAAACCAAAAATGTTATAAGTAGGCGGCAAGTACGGTGGGAGGGGCGATAGGTAGTCTCATTTTTTATATTTTTTTTCTTTCTATTTTTCATTTAATAAAAGGTTATGTTGGGAATTTTATAAAATAAAGATTAAGGATAAAGTGGTAGTTTTACATGGTTTAGGTGGGACTATACATGAATTTATTATGTTGTAATGTGGACATGTGTCCAAATCTAATTGGATTGTAATTGGAATGTTGGTGACTCACTTTGAAGGGAAGTGAGTCACCATAGACCATCCCTATTCTATTTGTATTTTTATGCTTTAACGCTTTCACTGTATTTATCCGGTTTTGTTTCAGTTTGTTAGTTAGGGTGTTATTACCATTCTACCCTTTGTATTCTCTATTTAAAGAGTTGGCTTCTCACTTTGTAGACAGATCAATTCAATATACTCATTGCTCCAAAAAAAAAAAAAAAAAAAGAAAAAAGAAAAAGAAAGAAAGAAGAATTCAATATACTCACAATTTAATTTTGTTTCTTCTTCAATCATACTGCCAGTGCCATTTACACATTAGAATTCATTCATAATCAAGATTACATAGATTAACACTTTGATTTTTTTTTTTTTTTTCGTTTTAGTATGGACCTAGTTGACAAGAGGGTAAAGAGAAATTGTAAATGAACTTTTCGTTTCTTTTGCAAAACCCAATGTCCAACAAATGTTTTAACGAGAGAATTTCACTTTTGATACCACAATTATACCTATTTTAAGGATTTAATATCACAACTAATTATGTCGACACATTTGATACCATAACTCAAATCAACTTTTCACATTTAATACATCCGTCAAATTAATGACGGAATTGTCGACGTGGCCGTTAAATATGAATTTGGGGGGAGACTCAATCCAGATGGCATCGTTTTTGGAGGAGAAAATTATAATTTTGGTACAGAGGTTTATGTGTCCAACACATATGGTACAAAGCTTTAACAAATTGTGACACATTTGGTACAACCGTTAAAAATTGCCGTTGCAGTTAATTCTAATTGAAAGTTGATGTCATTACTTATGTTGACTGATAATTTTAGCCCATAACATTTCAGGTTACCAAAAAAGCCCCACATCTCCAAATTTAGTGACGATTTTAGTCCACATTGTTGCCAAACTTCCAAATTGACTCGAATAAGACCACGTGCTGACCAATTTAGAAAATTTTATTTATTTTATTTAAATAACTAATTTAATTTATAAACAATATTAATAAATTAAATAATACATAAACATAAGTATCACCAAAATTAAGATAACATATTCTTTTTGAATATAAAATTTATACAATAGAATTAATCTATTTAATATTTATTAAAATAATAAATTATATAATTAAAAACTATTTAATATTTATTAAAATATTAAATAATAAATAATTATGATTTTTAAAAAAATCCCCACCCCACCCCACCCAACCTCCCCACCCCCTCCCCCTACCCCCAATTGCCACGCCACCGACGGCCTGGGTCTTCTGTCCCAGGCCACCGCCGGCCTGGGACCGAATATCCCAGGCCGGCGTTGACCTGGGACAGAAGATCCCAGGTCGCCAGTGGCCTGGGATCGGAGAACCCAGGCCGACGGCCTGGGATCTGTTCTGATGAGTGATGTTGTTCATTGCGCAAAATGTTAGTGAATTTAACTCAATCATCTCTTTTATTTTCTCTTTAGTCTATCATGACCGACGTTTGTTTTGACCGCTACGCAAAAAGCATTGTGTATATATTATTACATCAAACAATATATCGAAGTCGAAATTTTACAATGATATCAAAGTAAACTAGCTAATTATTAGTATTAAACAAAATAAATGCTAGTATAAAACTAGAGACACTACAACAAAAACTGGATCATGGGACACTTTTAAGGGGACATTTATTTGTATGTGTCCCAAACTTTTAAGTTTTAAGACATTTATTTTTAAGTGTCCCATAGAAAAACGATTACGGGACACTTGATTCTAGAGCGGGAAAAGGGGCGCTCAATTTTGTTCCCCTTTTTTATTTCACTCAAATTTCCTTATTATTTTTTCTCTCATTCTAATTTCTCTTCTCTATCAAATAAACCTCTCTAGCTTCTCTATCAAAAACCCATTCTAGCTTCTCTATCGCAACATGTAAGAAATCAAATAACAAATACAGGTAATTCTTCTTCTCTATTTCTTCTTCTCTTTCTCACAATCGGCCAAATCCTCGATTTTTCTTTTTCAATTTCTTTTTCGTATATTCGATTTTTCCTTCGATTTGGGTCACAACCTGCTTTCTCACAATTGATTTTTGGGTCACAATCGGCTTAGGTAACAAAGACATTCAGTTCTTCTCTCCTTCTCACAATCGACTTTCTCACAACTGGATTTTGGGTCACAATCAGCTTTCTCACAACAGGTAACAAAGATTGGTTCTTCTCCTTCTCACAATCTGTTTAGCACATTTATCTCACTCATTTCCGTCCGTTGTTATTCCCTTCAATTTTGGCTTTCTCACTACAGGTAACTAAGATTGGTTAGGGTTTGTAAATCTGAGAATTGGGCCCAAGTTTTATACTTGTTGTATTCATTTTTACCTTTCGGAACTTTTGACATCCAATTTTTTGAGCTGAAGCCTATTGATAATTCAATTAGTTCATTAAATTAACTTGGATATATGTTAATAAATTATTATCTGGCCAGCTATAACTATTCCTAAATTTAACATTAAGTTTAGAAATTTGTAGAGCTCAATGATAATTTAATAGAATGGTTCAATTACTTTTGAATCTGTTAATGACCATTGACCATTTAAATTGTTGTACCGAATATGTCTTTTTAGAAGATTTGGCACCAAAATGTAATAATATTAGGTGTCCCTATACTTTTTAAGCGAGGTTATACTTATCTTTGTTGTAGCCTTTGGGAAAAGCGTGCAATCATCAACTCATTTCAAACCCAATATTAGACTGACTTGGTTATTTTACCATTCATCAAAATTGCGAGACGAACATGCGAGAAGTAATGCAAAGACTATCAATGTTCTGGCCATCAGATATAGCCTTCAAGTTTGACAAGTTGCTTGACTATTTCGATAAAACAGAATTTTGCTGTTTTAGTTACAATATTCTTCTGTAAGTGTCTGCCATTGTATGCATTGCTGATTTATTTAAAGGTTGTTTAATTTCCATTGTTAATACAACGCTCATGATAAGTGGAAGAGCACAACCTAGTGAATCCAATTTATACTTTCTTTATTCCTTACCCTGGTAGAAATTTGCAGAAGTTTCATGTAATTTGTTTCGTGACAAAAAGAAAGATCCCTGTTATGTTATGGCGCTAGTGATATTTACACTGAATGAACTATAAAATATAGTTTACAATTGTTTAGTGCAATATCTTAACTTCTGTTTTGCTTGAATAAATGATGATATCAAAGTAAAGTGCAATGATCAAAGTCAGATTAAAGACCTTTGATATCTTATTTGAACAAGGATACTGTACTAGATTTGTTTAGTGTAGAAGTATAGATTGTGCTTGGCTGCTATCAGGATGGCTTTAACAACTATGGTGCTTTGATATTGAAGTACATTTGTTTGAGCAGAACTTGTAAATTAACTTGGATGTATGTTAATAAATTAACATTGTATGTAACAAAATCATCAATACAATTATATATATTTGCATATATGTAAGTTTATCTTTCAAATTTGTTAGTTGTTGGAATTTGACTGATATATGAGTATTTTCATTTCTTTTGAACTAATGTCGGAACTACAGGACCAACAATAATCTAAAAGGGCTGTACAACAATAATCTAAAATGGACCAGCAACTGCTTTCTTCCGGTAACAATTTCTCTTGTCCCATTCACAAATATTATGTTATGAGTGATTTTCTGCGGGATATAAATATATATATATATATATATATATATATATATATGTAATTTAGTATGCTACGAAATTTTTTAGATTATTGTTCATTTTTAGATTCATTTCATTTTTTTAGTAATTTAGTATGCTACGGTCCTAACATGTAATTCAATTCCAAGTGAAAAGAGATGCAAAATTGTTATTCCCTTATAGTCATTTTCAAACTATTGGGGATGCTCTTGGAGTACCTATTGATTGGCCATTGTCCATGGTATTTCCTTTTTCTTTTCTTGGCCATGCTTACTACATGTATCTTTTCAAAAAGACAAAAGCTTTGTTTGGAGTTGTTACTACATGCTTCCTCATAGTCATCAAATATATTTTATATATTGAACAGGTTGAATTGGATGAAGACGAAGACTGATTCAAGTTGGAGGATGAACTTTTTTGAGCTTGAACTTTGAAGATATCTATAGTTAGATTTGATATCCTTATTCTAGATACTATGCAAGTTTATATTTTATATTGTACTCATTTCCAAGAACATATATATGTAATTTTGTTGTCTTGGAAACTTTCTATGACATTAGAACTACTATATCTATATATACTTAATATTTTTGGAAGTGATACTGGGATTGTTTAAAAGAATCGACCATTTGCATTATATTAGTTTTTTGAATTGTCCTTTAATTTGTTGAAATATTTATGCATGTTGAGTAAATTTTGGAATAAAATAGCTTAGGATTCTTGGAAGTGTCCTATAGTATTATATAAGATACTTTTAAATATTGAAATATATAATACAAAAGACATATATGGATTTTAGAAAACACAAATAAGTGTCTCAAGAATGAAATTAATAAAAATATCAATTCTCCGGGAACACTTATTTGTATCTCGAAAATGATCTCATGGGACACATATAAATATCCTCAGACCGCAACATCTTGGGACACATATTTGTATCTCGAAAATGATCTCATGGGACACATATAACTATCCTCAGACTCATAATCTAGGGACACTTTTTAGGGACAAATAAAATTGTTCCTTGTTATCACGCGACACGAAATTATGAGACACTTTTTTCAATTGTCCCAAAGTTTCTAAGTGTCCCAAGATAAACATCTTGGGACACTTATTTGTGTCTCGAGACATGATTTTTGTTGTAGTGAGAAAATACACACATTCGTGGGAGTTAAACTCATGACCTCCTAGTAATGGAGCTCATCCTTAACTACTTGGCTAAGGTCTTATCGGCCAGTTGGTTTGTCTCTTGAGCATTATATATATGTCAATTAACAATAATTAACTGTAACACATTATTTTTTTCCCCGATGTGTCCAACTAAAAAGAAGATTATTTTCTTAGAAGTCCATACAAGATAAGGATTCGAGTCATTATTTGACATGACTAGTCTTCAAAAGTTATTTCTATATAATTCAAAAAAATGATGGAATTTCATATTTAGACTTTTATTAAAACTTTACATGGCCATTTCAAGATATAGCAAAAAGAATTTAAATATGAAGAGGATGATATATTAAACTTTTTTCATTTCAACAATAATAGGCTAACAATTCACTTTTCTTTATTTTATATTTTTTTTCCGAACTATGAGCATTATTCATTATCTTCTTCATTTTCTTCATCTTCTTAGTAATCAATATCACTTTGTGAAGGTTTTGTATCAGATCGTCGGGGTGTTTTCTCTTCACATGTTTCATCAATGAGGGATAATTAAAAACCTTTCACGACACCAACTCACATCATCATTTTTGCACGTACTTTTTGAGTGTAATATCATCTTCCATATCACTCGTAGTCGGATACGAAATCGGATGATTTTTTGTGCGATTTCATTACATGCTTTGCAAACATGGTGTAATTGGGAAATATATTATCACAGGGATCGCCTTCATGATCACTTAACTCAAATTTCTTTTAAACATATTGGGGCATTTCCTCCTATGATCCTGCAAGTGCTTCATCAGTGCCATTCTAGTTCTAAAAACGTTGGATTTTTTAAAAGCTCGAAAGTTGTTTCTATTTTTTGGATTCATCCCGCAATAGTGGCATATATATTTTCGCTGCTTATCTTCGCTAAAATTATTTTGAAAACTCAATTTCGAAGGTTGTCGATCGACACGTCGGCAGATGGCATAACTTGGTACTCCACTAATGAAATTCCTTTCTCGGAGAAAATCCTAGGAGAACATTAAATTGGTGACATCTACCTAATACTATCCACAGTCTTAATTGATCTGCACCGAGTAGATTGAAAAAGTTTTCTAACATTTTTAACTACTAGTTGAAAAAATATTCTCAAATTTCTCATTTCTTTGTTTTCTTTTTATATCTTTTGTTGAATGAAGGAGAGGAGAACCTCTATGTCTATAAAGAACTTATTAGCGTTTTTAATTGGGAACCTCAATTAAACATATTGTGGGATTTTCCAAAAGCGTGTTTTCCTTTCTTCCGCTTTTAGTCTATTTTGTTTTTTCATTTTTACCCTTGCTGGGTTTTCCTTATATATAAGATTGTTTTGCTACTTTGTAGATATAGTTTTTCATTCCAATTCTTTTGATAATAAATTCTTATTTTTTTGTCAAATCTTTTCTTCATATATATACATACAATTCATACATATATCTAGCTCAGATCATGAATTACAAATTAAGAGTTAACATTAATAGGCTAACAATTCTCTTTTCTTAATTTTACAATTCTTTTTTTTTTTCGAACTACGGGCATCATTCACTATTTTCAGTCGGATTCGGATCTCAAATCTTCTTCGGATATAAATTTTTCAGACTTATAGAATTTTATTCTGATTCAGCTGGATATCATATCTTTCTCGAATCTGATATAATCTCCACTTGCAGTCAAACATGCAACTTTTTCTAATAATTTTTTTTTAATATTACAATTTTGTTTAATTTAGGTCTCTTAGCTTGTTGAAACTTTATTCATAAATCATGGGTGAATTTCGTAATTATCTCAGAGCATGATCGAATGCAGAGCTTTTATGTATTAACAAGTATAACTACTTATTTGCAAAATATTTATTTTATGTTTTAGTAAATTGTGTACTTCTAAAGTTTATACCAAAGCAAGTAATTTGGGCCTTTTAATTAGTAAAAGAGTTACTGGGTTTTACTTCTTAATTTGTGGCATTGAATAAGTAGAATTCTAGAAATAATATGAAATAACTACGAAAGTATGAGATCAAAACTTTGAACTCTTATAATGAAGAGTTTCTGTTTAATTAGATTTTAAGGAATAGTTTTCTTCAGGGCTTTTTGGCACTTTGCACTCTGGAATAGAGTTTTGGCACTTTGCATTCTAACTTAAAAGTTTTGTCATTTTGCACCATCAAAATACAATTTAGTTGGCACTTTGCACCCTAGTGTGTGTTTTGAAGGAAAAATTCATTGATTGAAGTGTATAATAGTTATTTTCGAATATTTTTGACACTTTGCACCCTAAAAGTATAGATTTCGACACTTTGCACTCTGAAATATAGAATATTGGCACTATGCACCCAAAAAATATTATTTATAGCATTTTCAACCTCGACTTGATATGATAATCTAAATTATATAAATAACATGCAATATAATAATATGTTAGATAAGTAAACGTGTATTTTAAATATAAAGTGAATAATCTAGAGGATATTTGAAAATAAAATTAAGACAATGTCTTTTTTTTAACCTAATTTACTGAGAGAAAATGTTATAATAAGTTATTATAAAGTAAAATAAATTTAGAATAACAAGTTTATGATTGTTGTGCATAGAAATGACCATTTTATCTGTACGTCGCCGACATTCATGAGTTTATTTTCTTAAGAAAAATATATTAGGGTTCAAAATATCATACAAATTATATTTTTAGGGTGCATAGTGCCAAAAAAATGTAAAACGGGGTGAAAATGCTAATATTTTATGATTTTAGGGTACAAAGGCCAACATTCTATATTTTAAAAAATGTAAAACGGGATGAAAATGCTAATATTTTATGATTTTAGGGTACAAATGCCAACATTCTATATTTTAAGGGTGCAAAATCTATATCGCTAAGATGCAAAGTGAAAAAAAATTGAAAATAACTATTCTAACCTTTTACCAATTAATTTTCTCACTAAAACACACACTAGGTGCAAAGTGTCAAATAAATTATTTCTAGGGTGCAAAGTACCAAAACTATTAAGTTTTGGAGCAAAATGCCAAAACCCTATAATTCCATTGTGCAAAATGCCAAAAAACCCGTTTTCTTCATTATAATTGAAACTCTCCAAGTTTGTCCTTTTTTTAGTTGTCTTTTTCGTGATTATTCATCAAAAAAGTAAACTAGGCTGAAACATATCAATGATATTAATATGTCAAAATTGTTGAAAATTGGGGACACCCCTAAATGTTACCTATAAAGCTCCATTGTTTAACACACCAATATTATTATTTATTTACGTGTAAAATCATCATGAATAAGGCAATTAAGTGGCACAATGCGAATTAACCATATAGACTACTAAGTTTCCGACTAGTGAAATTACAGCATTAGTCTAGTTCGTATTTTCTTCATCAGATTCACTTTCTTCCTGGTCCGAGTAATCGATGTCAATAACTTCTGGAGCATCAGTCTGTAACTGGGACTGCATGTTTTGAGAACCTGTATTTCACAAACACAATTTACGGAAATTATAAAATATTTATAATGACCTTTGGAAGATGGGGAAAGCTCAAGATTCAAGTAGTTTTTATATATTAGGATAAACATAAATTATACGGAAGAAGATAATTTGAGCATGGATGGATGGAGAATGAACAAACATTATGAAGATTGAATTCAAGCAGAATAAAATGCTACAACTCAATTTCTAAAGTGGAAATTCTTAAAGACAAAATTTGAGCATAAGTATGAATAGCATTACCTGGATTTTGGGGATTTTGGCTAGAACTTGCGATATGATTCTGCTGTCTTGTTTCCAGTGTTAGCATTTTCAAAGATATCTTTCTTAAATATTCGGACTGCAAGAACAAGTTATAAAGAAAGAAGGTTAACACTTAATATAAATGCAAGTTTAGATTTTGAAATAATGCGATGGATATACATTTACCTGACTTTTGGCCACAGTATAAGTCTTTTCCTCAAAGCTAATAGCTATTTTTTGAATTTCCAGTAGTCCCTCTGCTCCAGAGATAGGAAGATGCCTTTTCAAAGTGTCCACTCTATAAAATTGAGAAGTGTCACAATTTTAGTTAATCATTTTCACTAAATAAGCACAAAATCTTGATATTCAAGAATACACTTTTATATACAAACCAGTATTAATTAGACTTTATAATATATAATACGGAATTATAAAATAAAGTAACAGTTTATATTTACATTTTGTTGACAATCCTCTGTCTAGAATCGGCTCGTAGATGAGTCCTCCAGTCGCCTGCTTCAATTCCTTGAGCCGCCTCAACACCCATAACTTGACCCGGAATCTGAACTTGGGCTTGAAGACCCATAACTTGACCCGGAATATGAACTTGGGAATGAAGACCCATAACTTGACCTGGAATCTGAACTTGGGCCTGAACACCCATAACTTGACCCGGAATCTGAACTTGGGAATGAAGACCCATAACTTGACCCGGAATCAGAACTTGGGCGTGAACACCCATAAATTGATCTGGAATCTGAATTTGGGCCAGGGGATGCTGCCAATTATTGCTATCCTTTTTGTTCACCATTGACATCATTTTCACATATAACATTCTTAAGTAATCCGACTGCAACAAAATCCAGAACCAGAACTTAAAAGTTGTTACATACTAAAGAAATGTACAGAGCGTATGTTTTGTTATTAAGCCTATGTTTGGTACACCGATTGTAATGAGTAAACGGAAAGTTAACCCAAATAGAAAAGCACGAATTTTCTTGCACCAAATAAAGACCATTGGACTTCATTCTCTTTTCATTCATATTTCCACCATCAATTTACTCACTGAAATCCAAGAACCAAACATATTCTAAAGCAAAACTGTTTAGTTAATTTTAGCAGACCACGTAATCGATAATTACATAAATGCAACGTTAAGGGAAAATAATGTGATGGATTTACTTGTACCTGACTTGTTGCCTCAGCATAAATCTTTTCCTCAAAACGAAGAGCTACTCTCTCCAGCTCCTGTAGTCCCTCTGGTGTAGAGTTGTAAGGAAGATGCCTTTTCAAGGTCTCCCTTCTATGCATTTTCAGCGTCACAATTTTTAGTTAATTTTTTAATATATAATAACAAACTCCAAGATTCTAATTGAAAATATCTAATTGATGATCAAATGCATAAAGAAACCATATTGTAGAAATTCAAGAAGACAGACATTATCAAAGAATATATACTCTAGATCAAATCATCCTTTCATCAAATTTTTATATACGAAAACCGTTATTAGACTTTGAAACTACCAAAACTACGCAAATTAATCCAATAAAACTCAGGAAATTATATTTCCCTAAAATTGTAGACACGGATTATTTTACTTCTAAGCTTGTTTACCAATTCCTCAGCACCTTTAACACACAGTTTCAATTCATAAGTGATAATTGTAGTTTTAAACTGAAAAACTGAAAGAAAAAAAATTAAAACCCCTCTTCAACTTAGAACGTCATTATCAATTCATCAACCCCTTCAGAAACAAGATTAAAATCAAAACTCAAGAAACATTTATAGAACAAAAAAAGAACTGAAGACAAACCAGAAAGGTGGGATTGATTAAACCCACAATCCAGATATGGACTAAGTAAACACGTACTACACAAATAAAAACAAGTGATCGAACAGAAAAACCAAAAATAATAGTGAAATATAGTATTATAAAATAAAATAAAAATTTATATTTACAAATTGATGATGATCCTCTGTCTAGAATCGGCTTGTAGCAGAGTCCTCCAATCGCCGGCTTCCATTGCTATCCAAAAAAAAAAAAAAAAATTTGTTAAGAGAATGATGAACATAAATTTTATATTTACAAATTTGTTACGACACTTTGATTTTAGCATTGACCTAGTTGACGAAAGGGCAAAGAGGAATTCGTTTCTTCTGCAAAACCCAATACCCCAAAATTGTTCTAACTGTACGAATTTAATTTTCTGATTTATACGATGGACAATAATACTCCGAGGCCCAAAAGGCCAAAACCAAGAGGTCTGGGTTAAATTGTCACTTATGTCACACTTTAATAGTAATTTGATAGTTATTAAAAGATATATATATTTTTTTTAATTTGGTTGTTAATGAAATTATTATGATGTCATAATGTATTCGAACATAGTTGACACAAATATTGGAGTTTATATATGTAAATAGTTATGTATGTCTATCTAAAATAAGATTTCGAAGTATTAGAATCACATGACACTACGAGAAAATCGAGAAATTTCGACGGCAAAAAATCCGTTGAAATTTTAATTAAATTTTCGACGGAAAATTTTTCTGTCGAAAATAATCTGTTGAAATTAAGATATAAAAAACGAAAAAAAATAAAAATTTCGATGGAAATGAGTTTCCGTCGAATTTTCAAATTTCAATGGAAACAATTCCGTCAAAATTTATTAAATTTTCGACAGAATTCATTTTCCATCGATTTTTTTTATTTATTCATTTACTTTTTTCCTTTATGTTGTTATATTTCGACGGAATAAAATATGTCGAAAATTTCAAAATTTTCGACAAATATAGTTTCCATCGAAACAACATTTTAGCGAGAAATAAAATAAAAAGGGGAAAAAATTCGACGAAAATTTCAATCCGTCGAAATTTTAGAATTTTCGAAGGATGTTATTCCGTTGAAATGTTAATAAAAAAATTTAAAGAAATTTCGACGGAAAATAATTTCCGTCGAAATATTTCACTATAGTAGATCTATCCCGCGCAACTTCTCCTTCCCCAGATCAAAAATAGATCTTATCCTTCTTCTTCAATTCTCTCTGCCGAGCTCTAAAATTGTTCATCAATTCTTCTTCAGTTCTCTCCTTCTCCTCCTTTAATTCTTCCAAATCGGCACGGGGCTTCCACTCCAAATCACCACCGTCTCTTTCTCGAAATTTTCGTTGAAATTTCTCGATTTTCTTGTAGTGTGAGATAGCATTTATGTTGGTGACACTAAAATTTAATCTTAAATAATGTATTTCTTAAATACAAATTTACCCTTTTAATGAACGAATTCAAAAACATCCTTTGTATTTTGCTTAACTATAAAAAAAAAACATATGTTAATAAAAGTTATTTTTAGTAGCAAAACAAAAATTATATTTTTTTTTTCATTAACAAAGAAAACCAATTTCAAATCGAAATGACAATTTTAACCCACCAAATAATGCAAAGGCAAAATTGCAAAAATCGTCCCAAACTAATCACTGATTTTGGATTTTCGTCCCAAACTTTTTAACTTGGCGAATTTGGTCTCGTAATTTAATATTTTTTTGGAATATCGTCCCACCATAATTATAAGACGGAAATAGCACATTTGCTTCTTCTCAAAAAAAAAAAAAAAAAATAGCACATTTGCCGATGAATTATCACATGGCTGCTTAAGTATCATGACATGGTAAATTTTAACATGAATAATTATATAATATTGCAGAGTTCGTCCCAAACTAAATAAAAGATTGAACCGTTATTTTCATTAAATTAGAAATTTAATATTGGGACTAAATTCATACAAAATGGTAAATTATGGGACGAAATTTGGAGAGTTGATATAGTTTGGGACGAAAAATCAAAATTAATAATTAGTTTGGGACGATATTCCAAAAAAATATTAAATTACGGGACGAAATTCGCCAAGTTAAATAGTTCGGGACGAAAATCCAAAATCACTAATTAGTTTGGGACGTTTTCTGCAATTTTACCTAATGCAAACATATCCCTATTTACTTAAAAGATTATCAATAATCCTTAGGCCATCTCCAGCCGAAGCAGGCAATAGCCCCCTTCTGCCTGCCTGCCTGCCTGCTTGCCTGCCTGCCTTGCCAAGTTAGTCATCTCCAGCCGAACCAACAATTCAAAATATTTATTTCAATCTCAAACTTTCCCCACTCTCACTTAACTATAACAACAACAACAACAACAACAACAATAATAATAATAATAATAATAATAATAATGGAATAATAATAATAATAATAATAATAATAATAATAATAATAATAATAATAAAAATAAAAACGAGCAAACATAATTCACAAAAAACAACAACAATTATTATTAATGCACTTAGATTGAAAAGAAAAACAACTATTACACACTAAAATAAACATAATTTTCAAGGGAAACACCAACAATTAAACATAATTAAAGCAACAAACAAACACTACAACAAGTTGGATCATGGACCTATGGAGATAAATCACAGTTAAAATCGGAATTGCCTAGGTTGCTTCCCCCTTCAACCGAACCTCCGAAATTTAGCTTTTTTTTTTCTTACGGATGATATCCTCCTTTTTCATCCTCCAAAATTCTTTTGATAGCGGAGTCATATTAGATGTATTCATTGAGAATACCTTCATTTTAATCTCCTCCTGTTTGATGGCCATTATTGCAGCATGTCTACGGTCTTGTGCATCCTCGTGGATTTTAGCGGCTCGTTCAGCATATATAAGATTCGCTTCCGAACGCACACTATCTTCAGAATGACTTGTCGTAGCCTTTCCCTTTCCCTTCTTTTTTTTAGCCTCCTTTGTTCCAATTGGCCTTGCATTAGGTTGTTCTGACACGGGAGTGCGCTCAGTGTTGGGATTCGGTAAGAAAAACAGCCCTAGGCACAGCGGAATATAAAAAAAATTTCTAGGGCCTCTTAAAGAATCTTGCCAGGATATTCTCTAGTTGTATATATATGAATATAAATCAATGACAGTATAAGTTTTCTCGTTTATACCTGTCTCCTTGCAAATCCTAGGCTAGCAATATCAGCTCTGAATTCTGACCCCGGTTGATCGACCCACACCTTTTGTAGCGCCCCACGTGTTGCGCCTCTACGAGTTGATACACCACAATATCACGAAAAATTAATATACCTAATTGACTAGAACATAGGCTATATTAATATCTAGGTTTTAGGAACGATTTGGGAACAAAACGAAGACGAAAAAATTCTTCCACAGGGAAGAACTGGTTCGGCCGATCTGGTAGGGAGAGGGAGAGAGATTTTTGCTTTGCTCAATTTTTGCTTAAGGAGTTATTTGAAAAATAACTAGAAGAAAGCTATTTATAGTTTTCTTTCTATCCTAGTCCTATTAGGACTAGGTCTTCTTTCTCCTACATGGGCCATGGCCCTATTTAATTAGAAGACCTAGTCTCCTAATTAATTCATGGCCCATATTAATTAATCTTTCAGGGCTTTATCTAATCTTCCAATTAAATAGCCCAATTAATTAAATCATCTCCCAATTAATTAATTAAACTCCAAGTCTAATTAAATTAATTATTCTATTAATTAATTAAATCCTAATTAATTAATTTACTCATAAATTAAATTCCAATTTAATTTATAATCTTGATCCAATTCCAATTGGATCCAATTTTGTTCCATATGGGTCGACCCAGTCGATCCACCCATTTAATCGACCCAGTCGATTTTGACCCAGTCGACCCAGTCGACTGGTTCGTTCCTGTTTCCTCGCTTTCGCTACTTGTGTATTGTGTATGCCCCCGTAGGTTCACCACATAATTGGCCGTGGGTTGTAATTAAATATTATTTAATTACTTGAGCAATTAATGCTCTAAATTAATCGAACACTCTGTCGATTAATCATTCCAAAATTAGCACCCCTGCTAATTTGGGAATTCTCCCACACTCCACGGTCGATGTCCAGTCACAAGCCCATGGAGCCCAATCACTGGTGAATTAATTCAGTGAACCTTTTATCATTTACAATTTCCATATACGACACAATCTCTCCATCGAACAATCTCCCAGTCGAGACTTAAGGGTATGGTCTTTCATCGGATTCCCTTATCTTTTGTCTTGACCTTATGTTCTCTGATCTCGAAATAAATTCTTTCTGACTTGCTCTTTATGAGCTACTTACATAAAGTCGTCAGTTACCTTGGCCAAGGATTTTATCAGAATTAATTTCTCACAGAAATCCATAGGAGAATTTCTCGACCTATCAAGTCGAGTCAATGGATCCTTTGTTGATGATATGAATCTGCATACGAGTTCCTCTATACCCAACATGAGTCCACAGAGACTTTCTGGTAATCCCCAGTCAGTCGGAACTCATATCAAAGTATAGACGTTCTCGTACCAGATAAACCCTATCATCTCAAGTAGTTAGGGATCGTTCCTCGTATACTATCGTAAATAGGAATAACTTCAACCCCGATATGCGACTACCGCTTCCATGGTGAGTTATTTCCTAATTGGGGTATTCAGTGCGCTTGCCATCCCAGCAAGCCACCCACTTATGTGTATCGACTATCCCAGTCACGCTCGTGGACCCCAGCGTCCTCCAGTTCATCGGAGTATACACAATAGTGAGAGTCTAACCGAATCCAACGATGTCCTATCTCGATTGGATTCTACGACTCTTGAATATATTCTAGATCACGGCCTTAGAGATCAGTCCACGGGTTGTCCCATAGCCCTGTGATCTAAGGACTTCTATCCTTATGCGTAGACAAATATCACATAAGATAAAGTTGACCATTTAATAAAAGTGCATTTATTAATCTAAATTGAATAGTTCCTCATTAATTACAATTAATGCTAGCCATACAGCTGGCTTGCAGGACACTATTTCTATCAATCTCCCACTTGTCCTAAAGCCAGTCTTTTATGTTCTTGAGTCCCATCTTATGCAGATGTTTCTCAAATGCCTTTTGAGGCAGAGGCTTCGTTAGCGGGTCCGCCGTATTATCTTCCGAGTCGACACGTTCCATCTTAATGTCTCCTCTACCAATGATATCTCTTATCACATGGTATCGTCTCTGTACGTGCTTGGATTTCTGATGAGATCTCGGCTCCTTTGCTTGCGCTATTGCCCCATTATTATCGCAGAAGATAGTAATGGGCTCAGCAATGCTAGGTATCACATCCAGTTCCTGGATGAAGTTCCTCATCCAAACACCTTCTTTTGCTGCGTCACTCGCGGCAATGTATTCTGCTTCAGTGGTTGAATCCGCGGTTGTTTCCTGCTTGGAGCTCTTCCAGCTAACCGCACCACCATTGAGGCAGAAAACATATCCTGATGTCGACTTGAAGTCGTCTACATCACATTGGAAGCTTGAGTCTGTATAGCCTTCCAATTTCAATTCTCCTCCACCGTATACCAAGAACAATTCCTTAGTCCTTCTCAGGTACTTCAGAATTGCCTTTACGGCTATCCAGTGCTGCTCACCTGGATCAGACTGGTAGCGACTTGTAACGCTTAGAGCGTACGCTACGTCTGGTCTCGTACATAGCATACCATACATTATGCTTCCTATCGCGGATGCATACGGTATTCGAGACATATTGCTTCTCTCTTCTGGCGTCTTTGGGGCCATAGACTTGGAGAGTGCAATTCCATGTCTCATTGGAAGCAATCCTCTCTTGGATTCTTCCATACTAAATCTTTTCAAGATTTTGTCTATGTACTGGGATTGGGAGAGGCCCAGCAGTCCTTTTGATCTATCTCGGTAGATCCTTATACCTAGTACAAAGGATGCTTCTCCCATATCCTTCATTGAGAATTGTGTAGACAACCATGCTTTAGTTTCAGACAATGCTTTTACATTGTTTCCAATGAGAAGAATGTCGTCAACGTAAAGCACCAAAAATTCAACTGTACTCCCACTGATCTTCTTGTACACGCAAGGTTCGAACATGTTCTTGATGAATCCAAAAGTTTGGATTGTCTCATCAAAACGAATGTTCCAACTTCGGGAAGCTTGCTTCAGTCCATAAATGGACCTCTGGAGTTTGCACACCTTGTGTTCATCTCCTTTGGATGCATATCCTTTTGGTTGCTCCATGTAGATCTCCTTATCAATGTCTCCATTGAGAAAAGCAGTCTTTACATCCATCTGCCATATCTCGTAGTTATACCACGCAGCTATGGCCAGCAAGATCCGAATGGATTTGGGCATTGCGACTGGCGAGAAGGTCTCCTCAAAGTCGATACCTGGTCTTTGAGTGTATCCTTTTGCCACTAGTCGCGCCTTGTAGGTAATCACCTCTCCGTTCACTCCAAGCTTTCGCTTATAGATCTACTTGCAACCCACGGGAGCCACTCCCACTGGTGGATCTACCAAGGCCCAGACCTTGTTTGAGTGCATGGAGTCCAGTTCGGATTCCATGGCTTCGCGCCACTTTCCCGAGTCTATGTCTAGCATAGCCTCTTCGTAAGTCCTTGGGTCGGTTAGAGACTGTCCAGTCTCATGCAGCAGACCGTAGTACCTCTCGGGTTCTCTACGTTGTCTTTCTGACCTACGAAGTATCGGTGTACTTTCTGGTGCACTTTCATGCTCTTGTTCTCTCACTGCCTGTGGTGACGGGTCAGCTTGATCGACCTCTAAGGTCTTTTCAGCTTCAGTGACCTCATCTAGTTCTACGTTATTTTCTTTCTTGTCCACCAAGAAATCCTTCTCCAAGAAGTGTGCGTTCCTCGAGACAAACGTTGTTTGTCTTGTAGGATCGTAGAACTCGTATCCTATTGAGTTTTCTGGATACCCCACGAATTTGCACAAAGTGGATTTAGTTTCCAATTTATCTCCCACTAGCTTTTTAACGTAAGCGGGAGATCCCCATATGCGCATGAATGCGTATGAGGGTGCCTTGCCAAACCATAGTTCGTATGGTGTCTTTTCTACGGATTTCGAAGGTACCATATTCAATATCTTCGTTGCCGTGAGGAGGGCATGTCCCCAAAATGAAAGAGGTAAGTCAGTGGCACTCATCATGGATCGAACCATGTCCATCAATGTTCGATTCCTTCTCTCTGCTACTCCATTTAACTGGGGTGTTGCAGGAGGAGTCCACTGCGATAGTATTCCATGCTCTACAAGATAATTCAGAAATTCGTTACTAAGAAATTCTCCACCTCGGTCAGAACGAAGAGCCTTTATCGTATGACCAAGTTGATTCTCTACTTCCATCTTGAATTCTTTGAATCTCTCAAAGGCTTCAGACTTGTGTTTCAACAAGAACACATATCCATAACGACTAAAGTCGTCAGTGAAAGTGATGAAGTAGTCATAGCCTCCTCGGGCGCTTTTTCTTAGTGGTCCACATACGTCAGTATGTATTAAGTCCAATGTTTGCTTGGCTCGCTCAGGGTTTCCCTTAAATGGCAACTTAGCCATTTTACCCTTTAAACATGGTTCACATGTTGGCATTTCATTAATGCGATTGATTTCAATCGCGCCAGAAGATGCTAACTTTTGAATCCTTGACTTAGATATATGTCCAAGTCGAGCGTGCCACAATTGGGCAGATGTTTCATTATCTTGTTTCCTTTTGTTTTGTTGTACGTGCATGACTAACTTAGGTGGTTTCATAATGTAAAGTCAATAATTTAATGTACCAAATGAAAAACAAAAACAGGAGCTTTTATTAAAATCAACATTATTCAATAACATGAATAAAAAGTTTTTCATTAATAACTAGGTACATAAATGAAAGTTTTCCTAATGACTTTATCAAACCACCTAAATCTACTTTTGCCTACGGCCTTGGTAGCAGCTCCAGCTCCATTGCCTTTATTCAAGGATCCAATCCTCAGGCTCCAGTTTCCTTAATGCTCCCATCACCTACAAGGATGAGAACTCCAGTCAGTGTCTAACACCAAAAATGCACAGTTAATTGTAAAATTAACTTCAACAAGGAATATACCTGTTCGAACTCTCCATAGGTTCGAATTTAATCCTTTCCCTTGACCTTGTGCAGTAAGGAGCTCTGGTTTCCATTTGCTTTGGTTTTGAACGCCGCCCAGTCCTTTCGCCAACCCTTGCTTTCTTTCCAAAAGAAGCTTCGTGTTCCTTGAGCATTTGTCGCAGGACATGCACAGTGATCTCTCGCCTCTGGAGATTCAAGTCCGCGATAAATCGGTCATATGATCTAGGAAGAGATTGTAGAATAATATCCACTCGGAAATCATTGTCCATCACGACACCCATATCATCGAGTTCAGATAGAAGTCGAATCATCTTGTGTACGTGGATTCCGACAGGAGTTTCCCTTCTCTTTCTTGCTTGCAAGAGTTCCCTCGTGATCGCGAATCTGCGACGACCATCTCTAATCCCATAAAGGAATTTGAGATTCGAGAGAACCTCTTTCGCGGATGCCATATGCTCATGTTGCAAACGCAGATCAAGTGACATATATTCCAACATGTATTCACGAGCTAAGCCATCATCCAGTTTCCACTTGGTGATGCTTTTACGGAGCTCATCAGGAACGTCATGTGAAATAGTAATGGGTGGTGGCACAGACAAAACATAAGATATGTTTTCAGCTTCAAATAATCCATTCAAATGATGCGTCCAGAAATGCAAGTTGGGTCCAGTTAAAATATTACGTTCAAGTGATGAGATGGACAAATCTCTAAGTGCTCTAAGCTCTTTTGACATCATATCTATAAAATGACGATAGAAGAAATAAATACGCGAAAGATTAATTTAAAATGCACAATTCACAAACATGGATTTCATTTGCAAATTACTCCCACTATTTTAATCAAAATCTTATGCCCCCACATAAGTTTCGGGAATTTAAAATATCCTAGCGGGCTTAAGGCCCAAATGCAATCTCCTAGTACCCACGACTCGTTGGCCATACTATTTGATCCACTTGGTGGTCGACTATGTCAACGGTTAACCATCGCAGCTAACCCTTAAGTTCATTTAGCCTCGTTTTTCGATATGGACCCACGACTCGTGAGACATCCATACTTACTAGCGTTAAATCATGTCCAATACTCGTGAAGAGAAATAGTTCAATCCTAGACGCCCCACGACTCGTGAGACAGCGCCTAAAACCTTGCTATCCCCTCCCTTGGCACTTAACTCGTGCATCGAGGCAATAGACATATTATCTTCCTATAGCTCGACCCACGACTCGTGAGACATCGAGATATATTTGTACAATATGCCTAAGACCTAGTAATTGGATAGGCTCGGACCATAGACACTATTCATATGCGCCCGTTATTCGATTTAATATTCTAATTGAATTTTATGTTCAATTGGAGGTTTCTAAGTGTGCGAGGTCTCATCAGATTATGCTTATCTTGTTTACGTTTTCTATCCTAAGCATGCATCTCATACATCAAAGAATAATGTGCGAAAAAGTAAACATTCATCACCTAGCAAGATATGATTGGTCGATTGCCCATCCTATGCGATCCATCACGAGCCACGTGATAAATCAATTGGTCAGTCTAGGGTGAAAATTAAATGTCCTAACTATTACAATTTTTAAACCCATACATCATGGGCCTTCTTGTAATATCCAGCTTGATTGGGCCTCCATGTAATGAATTGGGCCTCCATGTCCTCCAAGGTAAATGGGCCTCCATGTGGATCTCCAAGTCTTTATGAGGTCTTCTCGGCTCCAAGCCTAATCTAAGCCTAGCTTACATAATTTAAATGGTCCTATTCTATTACATTTGTTTGCGCAAGCAAGGGCACCAATCAGGCCCATTTAATTACAACCCATAAAATAAATAAACCAAAACTACACAGGGCTTAAGGGCAAAATCGACCAATCCACATATTCATTCAAGAACATGCATAAATTCACACAAGGGCAAAAATGTAAATTTACCGGCTCCTTTAATTTTAATTCATAAAATTTATCCAAGTTAATTAATTTTGAATTAATAATTAACCTCTAAGATTAATTAGCTCTTACTTGAGCTTCAAGTAATCTACAAATCCTATCTTGATTAAGATTGGTTAATTAAGGTAATCTAAATCTCTAAGATTCTTACCTTATCCAAAACTCTAAGTTTCCCAATATTCCCAAATCTCCAAGATTCTCAAGATAATCCTATTTTGTTTAGATTAGTTTAATTAAGGTAGTGTTTAATTCTAACAAGATAACTACCTTATCCCAAAACTCCAAGTTTCCTAATCTTCCCAAAATTCTAAATTTCCAGAATTTTCAAAATAGGCAGAATTAGAGTCCAACCCAAACATGACCAGTCGAAGCTAATCAGGAGCTGCCACGCGGACAACCCACGCGCGATCCCGCAGGGGCGCGTGAGCTGCCACGGGCAGCAGCCGTGGCGCGTGACAGCGCGCGGCAGCAGGCTGCCGCGCACAGCCACGCGCAGACAACAGCCCGTGGGCTGCTGCTGTGCGCAGCGTGCGCGGACAGCATGCTGTCCGCATGCTGCCGCATGCCGCGGCTTGCGGTGGTCGCCCAGCCGCGGTGCGCTGCCGCGCACCGCCGCGTGCCACCGCAGGGTTGGATCTAAAAATTTTTTTTTTGATTACTTTTATGATTTAATTAAAACAGTCCCAATTAAATCTCAATCCAAAATTAAAATAACATGATAAAAATACGAATCTAAAAATTCCCATTAACTCTAAGTTAACAATAAAGTCCTAAAACATTCATAGTTAAAGAACTTAGCCACATAAATCAAACATATGATTTAATAAACACAGAATTCGCAAATTCATATATATACAAAGCCTAGAGTTGGCTCTGATACCACTGTTGGGATTCGGTAAGAAAAACAGCCCTAGGCACAGCGGAATATAAAAAAAATTTCTAGGGCCTCTTAAAGAATCTTGCCAGGATATTCTCTAGTTGTATATATATGAATATAAATCAATGACAGTATAAGTTTTCTCGTTTATACCTGTCTCCTTGCAAATCCTAGGCTAGCAATATCAGCTCTGAATTCTGACCCCGGTTGATCGACCCACACCTTTTGTAGCGCCCCACGTGTTGCGCCTCTACGAGTTGATACACCACAATATCACGAAAAATTAATATACCTAATCGACTAGAACATAGGCTATATTAATATCTAGGTTTTAGGAACGATTTGGGAACAAAACGAAGACGAAAAAATTCTTCCACAGGGAAGAACTGGTTCGGCCGATCTGGTAGGGAGAGGGAGAGAGATTTTTGCTTTGCTCAATTTTTGCTTAAGGAGTTATTTGAAAAATAACTAGAAGAAAGCTATTTATAGTTTTCTTTCTATCCTAGTCCTATTAGGACTAGGTCTTCTTTCTCCTACATGGGCCATGGCCCTATTTAATTAGAAGACCTAGTCTCCTAATTAATTCATGGCCCATATTAATTAATCTTTCAGGGCTTTATCTAATCTTCCAATTAAATAGCCCAATTAATTAAATCATCTCCCAATTAATTAATTAAACTCCAAGTCTAATTAAATTAATTATTCTATTAATTAATTAAATCCTAATTAATTAATTTACTCATAAATTAAATTCCAATTTAATTTATAATCTTGATCCAATTCCAATTGGATCCAATTTTGTTCCATATGGGTCGACCCAGTCGATCCACCCATTTAATCGACCCAGTCGATTTTGACCCAGTCGACCCAGTCGACTGGTTCGTTCCTGTTTCCTCACTTTCGCTACTTGTGTATTGTGTATGCCCCCGTAGGTTCACCACATAATTGGCCGTGGGTTGTAATTAAATATTATTTAATTACTTGAGCAATTAATGCTCTAAATTAATCGAACACTCTGTCGATTAATCATTCCAAAATTAGCACCCCTGCTAATTTGGGAATTCTCCCACACTCCACGGTCGATGTCCAGTCACAAGCCCATGGAGCCCAATCACTGGTGAATTAATTCAGTGAACCTTTTATCATTTACAATTTCCATATACGACACAATCTCTCCATCGAACAATCTCCCAGTCGAGACTTAAGGGTATGGTCTTTCATCGGATTCCCTTATCTTTTGTCTTGACCTTATGTTCTCTGATCTCGAAATAAATTCTTTCTGACTTGCTCTTTATGAGCTACTTACATAAAGTCGTCAGTTACCTTGGCCAAGGATTTTATCAGAATTAATTTCTCACAGAAATCCATAGGAGAATTTCTCGACCTATCAAGTCGAGTCAATGGATCCTTTGTTGATGATATGAATCTGCATACGAGTTCCTCTATACCCAACATGAGTCCACAGAGACTTTCTGGTAATCCCCAGTCAGTCGGAACTCATATCAAAGTATAGACGTTCTCGTACCAGATAAACCCTATCATCTCAAGTAGTTAGGGATCGTTCCTCGTATACTATCGTAAATAGGAATAACTTCAACCCCGATATGCGACTACCGCTTCCATGGTGAGTTATTTCCTAATTGGGGTATTCAGTGCGCTTGCCATCCCAGCAAGCCACCCACTTATGTGTATCGACTATCCCAGTCACGCTCGTGGACCCCAGCGTCCTCCAGTTCATCGGAGTATACACAATAGTGAGAGTCTAACCGAATCCAACGATGTCCTATCTCGATTGGATTCTACGACTCTTGAATATATTCTAGATCACGGCCTTAGAGATCAGTCCACGGGTTGTCCCATAGCCCTGTGATCTAAGGACTTCTATCCTTATGCGTAGACAAATATCACATAAGATAAAGTTGACCATTTAATAAAAGTGCATTTATTAATCTAAATTGAATAGTTCCTCATTAATTACAATTAATGCTAGCCATACAGCTGGCTTGCAGGACACTATTTCTATCACTCAGGAGTCACAAATACATTGTCTACGTCAACTGGAAAATCGAAGGTTGGACGATAATATTGTGCAGAATCCACCCCTTCATTCGCCTGAGACGATTGCGTATGGAGGGGATCCACTTGTGAATTTCCTGAAGAGATCACTCTATAGATGGGCCAATCCTTGCAAACATTCCAAACGTGCATCAAATGAAACCCCGTACCATTTCCACGCTGGTAGAATTCCATAGCCATATGTTCCTACCATTAAAAATTTATATTATGAGCAAATTATGAGACGATAGTGTTAAAAATATTATTAAGTAAATATAGAACTATTAACATTTACCTGGTCAACCAAGTTGGCTCCACTGACATATCGACGGTTAGCCTCGAGCAATGCTTCGTGCCATTTGCTTATATATTTAACTATTCCTTTCTTCCATCTACTTGAACAGGCTTCAGCACCTCTCGTTGGGACGATTATTCCCTCGGACATGAGAAATGCACTCATAGCTAGTGAAATTGCTTCCCACATTGTTCCCATTCGTTGGGAAGACCCTTTAATTGGATCCTCTCCGATTTGATGGAAAGCCTTGGCTAGGGCTTCATCTTCCTTTTGGGTCCAGTTTTGTTTGGGAGGCATTTTTTCGAAGAGAGATGAGTGATTATGCGAGAATTGATTATGAGTGATTTATGCTCTGAGTGTAGAAATGGGTGAATAATGTTGAAGGTTCAACTTGATTTAAATAGAGGAATTTTGGTAGATGAGATTTTTTTGGTAGGTGAAAGAATATAATGCCGAATTAGCAAATAGTGGCACAATTTTTAAAAAATCTATAACCAAAAGTAAATAAATTGATATGTACTATTAAAGTGAACCTAAAGTGTACTATTATCTCGTGAACCTAAAGTACTATCTTTACCTGATGTGTATTATTCGTAGAAATTATCTGTATATGTACTATTCGTTGAAATTATCATTACTGATGTGTACTATCTTTTCTTTTGCAGGTCTGAAAATATGTGTAGTGAATTTACCTGCGCAAGAATTAAAGTAAAGAATCCCGTGAACAAAATCTTTAATAATGTCTACGAATATCTCCAGACCTGCAAAAGAAAAGATGTGTAGTGCATTTACCTGAAAAAAAATTTAAATGACATTACACTGATACTAACTGCAAGAATTAAAGTAAAGAATCTCGTGAACAAAATCTTTAATAATGTCTACGAATATCTCCAGACCTGCAAAAGAAAAGATGTGTAGTGCATTTACCTGCAAAAAATTGAAGTGACATTACACTGATACAAACTGCAAGAATTAAAGTAAAGAATCCCGTGAACAAAATCTTTAATAATGTCTACGAATATCTCCAGACTTGCAAAAGAAAAGATGTGTAGTGCATTTACCTGCAAAAGATTTGAAGTGACAGTACACTGATACTATTTGCAAGAATCTCGTGAACCTAAGTACTGTTATCAAATAGTATCATATAATGCCGAATTAGCAAATAGAGTCATAATTTTTCAAAAATCTTTAACCAACAGTAAAGAAATTGATGTGTACTATTAAAGTCCAGACCTGCAAATAGTGTCATAATAATGTCTACGACTAATAGTTTTCATCAGTTTGAAAAATTCTATTTAATAGAAGGTGAGTCCTTTGCATTTCTTCACCTTCTCGATCGAATAATTTCTAAATTACTCTCTACATCTATAATTTCTCCATACAATGAATTCGGGAGACGGTAACCCAAATTACTACACAAATTTTGAACAAAATTCGAGTAACTTCTATCCGAATTTTGAACAAGATTTAAGTAACTCCTACCCGAATTTTGAACAAGATATGAGTAACTACTACCCAAATTTTGAGCAAGGTTCTGGTAGTCACCAAAATTTTGAACAACCTCCGAGTAATCAGTACTCAAATCCGGGAGAAGGTTCAGACAATAACCCAAATTTTGAACAAGGTTCAGGTTCATACTTCCCAACTTATGACGAGGGTTCCACCGAGCACTTCTTAAATAATTTCGATGATTATGCATTGTTTAACCTTAATGAAGGAGAAATGGTCCATCAACAATTCCTCAAACAAATTGAAGAGTATCGGCAATTCAATCTTCAGCCTGTAGATGTGGCCCCTGTCCATGGTGGCTCTAAACCTGGACGAAAAGAAAAACCGAGGAACCGTGAAGAGAAGCACAAAGAACTCATGCGCAATTACTTTGTCGAAAGGCCTGTATATAACTACGAGGACTTCAGAAGGCGTTTTCGGATGAAAAAACCCTTGTTTCTTCGTTTGGTTGAAGAATGTGAGCGTGAAAATAAATATTTTCAACAAAAAAGGGACAGGGCCGGACGTTTAGGGTTCACACCCCTAGTGAAGGTGACTATCGCTTTGCGTATGTTAGCTTACGCAAGCCCCGCTGATGCTCTGGACGAACCCTTTCATATGGGAGAGTCAACTGCATGTGAAACATTGCGCCAATTTTGCAAAACCATTTTGAAAAAATACAAAAAGACATATCTTCGTGAACCGAATGTGGATGATCTTAAAAGACTACTTGATAAAGCAGAATCTCGTGGATTCCCTGGGATGATCGGGTCATTAGATTGCATGCATTGGGAGTGGAAGAATTGTCCAACTGGATGGCAAGGGGCTTTTTCAGGAAGACTAAAAAAACCTACTATTATTCTTGAAGCAGTGGCTGATGCCGATACTTGGATATGGCATGCTTTCTTTGGAGTACCCGGATCTCAAAATGACATCACTGTTCTTGGCCGAAGCCCCTTGTTTGATAGCATGATACAAGGAACGTCCCCACAAATTAAGTACGACGTAAATAACAAGAAATACTTCATGACGTATTATCTCGCGGATGGCATATATCCAAAGTGGGCGACATTGATACAGGCAATTAGAAACCCAATTGACCCTAAAGATCAATTCTTCACCCAAATGCAAGAATCATATCGGAAAGACGTGGAACGAGCATTTGGGATTCTGCAGGCTCGTTTCGCGATAATTAAGCAGCCAGGTAGGGGTTGGAACATAGAAGACTTGAGCGACATAATGTTGACTTGTATCGTCCTTCATAACATGATTGTGGAGGACGAACGTGATGAATACGGCGATGAAGCTCTAGTGATGATGAGACCGATCCTCGTAGATCTCGTGCAAAAATTTATGAGCAATCGCAAAAGAAAGAAACTACTACAACCGTAGAATTATCCACAAGATCAGGCAATATCGATATGGAATCATATTTGATGCGCCGTGGCAACGTTCGAAATAAAGAACTCAATAGCCAATTGAAAAAAGATTTAGTCGAACACTTGTGGGCAACACATGGACTATTTTAGAATTACGTGTTTCTTAGTAATCGCATCTGTTAAGTTGTTTATGGGCTATTTTAGAATTACATGTTTCTTTTAGTAATCATATCTGTTAAGTTGTTTAATTGATCTTTAAATTGTATTTTTAAATTCGTATCTTATTCACTTTTGTTAAAGTAAACTTAATTATATAACTTTTAAAGAATTAAAATAAAATTTTAATATAATCTAATGAAGTAAGAATTTGATAACGTTAAATATCACAATAAACATTCAACTTAAAAGAAATTAATAATAGTGAATTAAATTTGTCAAATGAGACTTATAGTGAATTAACTTATATATTTTTTTACATATAAATTACATTCTTGCAGGACTTATAACTTATAAATTTGCCCTACAATTAACTTATAACTTGTAGGCAAAACCAAAAAAAAAAGGGGCTGCACTGCAATAAGACAAAAAAATAGGCAATATTGCAATAATACAGAATACATTACAAATTAAAGAAAGAAACGGCCCAGCAGCCAATTGATTGAAAGAAAATAATAAAAGAAACGGCATAGCAGGTTGAATGATCCAATTGATTGAAGGAAAAAAAAAAAAAAAAAAGGCATGCTGCGCGTGAGCCTCCTGGCAGGCAAGCATCTCCCCCCCCGGATGCTTGCCTGCCGGCTCCGGGGGGAGTTCTTCTCCAGCCGAAGGGGGGCTGTTGCTTGCCTCCCCCTTCGGCTGGAGATGGTCTTAGTAACTTTAAGAACTGGAATTACCACTCTCATCCCCTCCCCCCACATTTTTTTTTGTATTTGACAAAAACCTCTATATGAGTTATGAGTCCCACTTCAAAAAATTGACAAAGCCTTATCCCCCACAGTTACATGTTTTGGCACTTTATCACCCATATATACAAAATTAATACTTTACCCCTTGAAAAATAAAATTAGTTGCACTTTACTCCCTCAAATGATTTTATATAATTTTTGTTTGACGGAAAATGTACATGTGCCCCTCACATGAATTCTCAAGGGGTAAATTAGTCACATCACTTCTTACTTGACTCATGTCTTGCGAACTGAAAATCTGAAATAAAGTAAAAAAATATTTTATTTGTAAAAAGAGGGAAATTTTGCGTCAATGGAATATTTAAACGAAAAATAGATGTTGGAATTAATTTACCCTTAAAATACACAAGTGAGAAGCATATTTGTGTTTTTCGGTGATTGAAATTGGCTTTAAATTATTTGAAGAAAAAAGTGCAACTGATTTTATACGTGCTTATTGTATACTTTTGGGGTGTTAAAGTTCAAAATATGTAACTTTTGAGAGGGGGTGTAAGGTGCATTTTTCCTCAAACACTACTAGAAAAACTGTTTTTAGCGACGGAATTTAGAGACGGAAACGAAATCCGTCGCTAATTTTTACTAAATTAGCGACGGAAATGCTATTCCGTCGCTAAATTCCGTCGCTAAAATACTCCATCGCTAATTCCGTCGCTAAATCGGACCAAACCAGCGACGGGTGATTTATTCATCGCTAAATTCCATCGCTAAAAATTTCAGTCCCTAGATCCCTAGCTATTTCCGTCGCTATGAAAATGTCTAATAAAAAAATAAAAAATAAAAGATTAATTCAGCGACGGAAATTTATTCCGTCGCTAAATGTTTGGAAATTTAGCGACGGAAAATAAAATTCCGTCGCTGGTTTGAAATTATTAGCGACGGAAAATCATGTCCCGTCGCTGAATTAATGGTTTAGCGACGAAATTTATTTTCCGTCGCTGAATTTCCATACATTTAGCGACGGAAACTAAATCCGTCGCTAAGATGAATAAATTTTTTTTTGTAAATGCCTTTAATTTGTTTCGAACAAGCTCGATATACATATCCAATATATAAGCAACAATTTTAGCGCATATATAGTAAATAATTTTGAATTTTCGAGCCAAGTTAGCTTCGCATTTGGATCTTCTATTGACAAAATTTCGAAATAATTTTCCCAAAACTTTGATTTATGAAGGGGTTAGTGGTCCTGAACAAGTTAGTCTCCCGTTTTGATCTTCGATTGATAAAATTTTGAAATAATTTCCCTTAAACTTTGATTTACGAAGGGTTATAGTGGTCATGTACAAGTTAATTAGTTTCCCGTTTTGATCTTCAATTGATGAAATTTTGAAATAATTTCCTCTAAACTTTGATTTACGGAAGGATTAGTGGTCATGTACAAAGTATACACATAACTTCCATTAATTAGATTATGAATTCGCTAACTATATAAATTTATTATGATTATAAATTCAAAACTATTATCATGTTTTGTTATTTAACTAGATAACTAGCTAGATAAATTTGGCACAACAAATATATGTATACCTTTTACTCTATTTTAGTTTTAGTCCTATATCTAACAAATTAAATTTAGTCCATTAACTTTCACTCTATTTTAGTTTTAGTCCTATATCAAACAAATTTCGAATAACCTTAATGTACATAATCATATAGTCAACAATTTTTGCCAAATTGATTCAAGTTAAACTGGTTTTGATTGATTTAACTAAAATACCTTTTTCAGTTCTATTTTTTATCCATTCGTACAGTTGACCAGTCAACTCGATTAAATTTATAGAAATTATAATAAATAATTTAATTAATACATTTCAATCATAATTTGATAATATCATATGTCACTATAAATATTAATATTTAAAAGATTTAATACATCACTAATATGAATAATTTTACATGATAAGTTATTTAAAAAATTAAAAATTTTTGCCAAGTACTGTAGATAATGGAATAAAAATAATGGGATGGGGGAGTATTTTTTAATTTCAACAATTTTGTGCACTAAATTGATTAGTTGATTATAAACTTTTTTTAATTAATGATTTAAGATTCTAAAAATAAAAAATAAAAAATATTGAAATGAATTGCCCTAATTTCATTCCATCTCCTTTTTTTAATTATTTCATTTTTTTCTCTAATTTATAAAATTACAAAATTTACAAAATTGATAATATTTAGAAAAGCCCTAATTTCTCCCAGCACTCCAAACACTCTCTCCCTTTCTCCCTATTTCCTTTCCCGACCTGCATCACCCCTATTTCACTCTCTCTTTCTCAACAGCCGCGCAACCCTTTCCGCAGCCGCAGCAGCCGCCGGTCCTTCCCGCAGCCGTGCGACGCCATCCCTTCCGCAAGCCCGAACCCAAACCCCTTCAACCCGGCCAGCCCGAACCCCTAAGGCTTGTTCCTCTAGAACTCCGAAGCTCCGCCTCCGTCCTCGATTCCGGCTCCAGCTCCAGATCTCCGCGGCTCCGCCGGCTCCAGCTCCGCCACGCACAGCTCTCACTCCATCTCCGGCTCCAGATCAAGATCCAGATCCGTCACTCCTCCAGCTCCAGGTATTATATGATCTCCCTGTTCCTGTCACGAGAAATGTATCTTCTTTGAAATGCTACTCCTGCTCCTGCGCTGCTGCTTTACTAACATAAGTACTATCCCTTTGTAAAGGTTTCGTTATATATATATTCTTCTAGCTTTTGCTCTTTACAACTTCACAAATTAAAGTGTGCTTTGCAAATTGCAATGACTACTTGTATGTATCAGCGTGTAATTAATTAAGACATGGTCTATTTTTCTGCTGTCATGATTTGTTCACCTTCTTTAATTTACTTTTCTTTAACAATGAAGACAACCACCTTATGCAATAATGTTAAATGATTAAGTGATTAAACAATGACAACAAAATTTGCTTTAACTTAAACTGAGTTGATAATTAAGAGCTGGACAAGAATTGATGATAAAAAAGAAGCAGAAAATAAAATACAAAAAAGGAAAACAGAAGGTACGTAGGTGTCTTCAGTCTTCTTTTTGGTGGAGAATTAATGGGAAAGAAACAGAGGAGGAGGTGGAAGCAGAAGGGTAATTCTGTAAATTCAGGGTGATGTATATATTGAGCTCAATCTTTGTCTGTTTGTTGCTTCTGTATTTATAAAGGTAATTACCAAACCACACGGTTTGAATGATAAATGGGCTGCAATCTTTTGAATTACGTTACAGGTGGTTATGGAACATTGGAGGAGTTGCTTGAGGTGATAACATGGGCTCAACTTGGCATCCATGATAAGCCGGTAACTAATATTTTCTTAATGTGCAACTAATAGCAAAAAAGGCGAAACATATTAAGAAATACGAGCATTTTGCGGGTGGGTTTGCTGAATGTGGATGGATATTATAACTCGTTATTGTCGTTCATTGACAAAGCCGTAGAGGAAAGATTCATTAGTCCAAGTGAACGTCACATAATCGTATCTGTACCATCAGCAAAGGAGTTGGTCAACAAATTGGAGGTAATTACTTTTCAAGAATCAACATTTGAAATGTTAATCGCTTAAACATTAATTTTCAAATACCTGACTAATTGAGTCTTCGTTATATTTAGGAGTATGTACCTCGGCATATAAGAGTTGCTTCAAAACTGAGCTGGGAGATGCAACTTAGGAGAGATCGAGCAGTTGATCCTAGAAACTGAGATCCGGAGGTAGCTTGAACAAACCAGGAGATAGAATTATTGCGTCAGAAGACGAAAATGAAGACGCAGAAGCACCTTTCATCCGAAAAGTGTTCGATATGAATGTTTTCATTTTTTGGGAATAATTTTACTTTAGTTTTCGATGTGAATGTTTATATTGTTTGGGAACAATTTTACTTTAGTTTTATGATAATTTTGAACTGGATCTTTAGGTTTTTATTGAGCATTAATTAATTTATATATTTTATGTATGTGATTGTGGTATTGAAATGTTGGATTAATTGTGTAGTATTGAATTGTTGGAATGTTTGTGGTAGTGAATTATTGGATTAATTATGGTAAAACAATTTATTAATATAAAAAATTTATTATAAAAAAAATTATTATTAAAAAATAAAAAATAATAAATATTTTTAAAAAAATTTGAAATTAATCAGCGACGGAAAAATCCGTCGCTAAACATACTACCAGCGACGGAAAATTTCCGTCGCTAAACATACTACCAGCGACGGAAAATTTCCGTCGCTAAACATACTACCAGCGACGGAAAATTTCGGTCGCTAAAGTCACTCCTAGCGACGGAAATGAAATCTGTCGCTGTTAGTAGGTTCAGCGACGGAAACTGTATCCGTCGCTGTCATTCTGTTTAGCGACGGATATGATTTCCGTCGCTAAATATTCAGCGACGGACAAAATTCGTCTCTAATTCCGTCGCTAACCATTTTTGAAGGTTTTAGCGATGGATTTTTTTCCGTCACTTATTCCGTCGCTAAGTCGATTAGCGACGGATTTTGGAGCAAAATCCGTCGCTATTTTAGCAGATTTTTGTAGTGAAAAATATTTCAAATGATCTTCTACCTATAGTCTTAAATGTCAATTCGTGTAAAAATTTTATTACTTGAGATATTTTATTTGGGGGGGGGGGGGAATATGAAATTAATTAGAGATTAGTGAGAAATTTTTAAACATATTAATTATGGTATTAGTATGTAATTTAGTATATTTTTATTTTTTACTAAATGTCCGATACCACATCATCATTGGACATTTTGATAAAAAAAAATTGTGGTTCAGATTTATTGTTGTCTTTTTTTAATGGTTGAGATGGGATATCTTATGTACACCTTTGTTTTATAAAAATTTATTTTAGAAAGACCCTCCGATTTTGGTACTTTATACTCTGAAATAGAATAATACTTAATATACTCAAATGCAATCTATGGGATGCAAAATGTTTATTGTTTTATCAAATAATATGCAATTTGAGGGTGTTAAGTGACAAAATTATGTATTAATAAGTGCAAAATATCAACTACTCACGAAATACACACAATATGATCATTTCATAGAGGTGTTTTACAACTATTCACGAAATACACACAATACGATCATTTCATAGAGGTGTTTTACTACGAATGTGACTCAAAAAGTAAACAAGTCAGCGATTACATCTGTCGGACTCGTAGGAGGTGAGAAGGGGCCCCAATGATTAATTGAATCCCTCCCATATTCAAGTTTGGCCTTAAATCGGTAGTGCAATAGCATAGCTATTATTGTCCTAGCCTACTTTCTTCAAGATACAAAAGGAGAAGTCGAAAATGGATGTCCCTATTGTAGTTAGATCCCTAAATCCTAAATCATATTGGAAGTGGACGAAATTAAAGAAAATGATTGAAAAATTTCGGCATGGTGCTCGCTTAACCTCCATGATATCTAACAAGTCGAGTTTTAGTCAAGTAGAACACCAACACATAAAAGAAGGACAAGAAATCAGTCCATCACTTGACATCAATAGAACGCTACCTCTAAGATTTTTTTCTAAGTCTTAACATTTGGAAACATCAAGTTATAAATTGTTGTTTATACATGTAATGTAACCTATTCACATATCAGCATCAATCACTAATTTTGGTATGCAGTAAAATTTACAGATTAAGAGTTTATGCAAGTCACATTTAACATTGGGGAGTTTTATGTAGTTTCAGAAAATGACTTAATTTCTTTCGATTTTTCAATAATATTCAGGTTTTTTATTAGATTCGAATTAATTTCTCTCGAAATGCATCAGATATATCGCGTAAGAAACTTCTCTCAACAAGGATACGAACTTAGGTTCCACACATTATAGGAATAAATATATTCCTCAATACCAATCATTTTATGGTAAGATAGGCGTAACTATACCCTTGTTTAACGAATAAACCATTATAACATCATAATAAATGCAAATGCTTACAAAAGATAAGGACCCAAGTGACACTTACTAAAATTTAAGGGATATTCATTTTGATTAATCTTTTGATGATCATAATTCAATGATTTTCACATGCTTTTTCTCCAATGTCGTCCTAGATTGGGAATAGTAGAACCAAACATTTTAATCGGAATAAAGATGCAATCCAACTCTTGCTTACAATTTATATAGTATAATAATAATAATAATGTGCAGTATATATATATATATAATTTCCCTTAAATCCAATGAAAATGATATACTTAATAGGCAGACTAATATATCTGATCAGTACTAGGTATGATATTTCTTTTACAGTACATAAATTGAGTCGGTTTTTATCTAAACCTACTAATGCTCATTTAAATGCAATCTGTTAAGATATTTGAAATCAACACCTGAGTAGGGCCTATTTTATCCTAAAGCATCTAATATAGCATTAACAGGGTTATGTGATTCAAATTGGGGATCTTGTCATGATTCAAGAAGATCTACCACAGGCTATTGCACATTCATAGAAAATTTCTTAATTTCTTGGAGAGCTAAGAGACAACCTACGGTTTCACGTTCATCTGCTGAGGCAGAATCGTGCAATGGAATCAATTACTAGTGAAGTACTTTGGCGATCACAATTATTACATGAATTAAAAGTTCAGCTTCACTTACCTCCAGTTGTGATTGTGATAATGCCTCCGCAATACATCTAGCTCCTAATCCAATCTTCCATGAGCGTATGAAGCACATTGAGATAGATTTACACTTCGTACACGAACACATTTCCAGAAATCATTTGAAGATTTTGCCAATTTCTTCCACAGCCCAACTTACTGATATATTCATTAAGTCGCTTCCCAGACCATAATTCCCTCTAATTTATCCAAGATGGGCGTTCGTAACCAATATGCGCCATCTTGTGGGGGGCATCAGCAGGATATCAATGAAGCTCAAATTTAGAAGAAAGTTCGCAGAAATTGGAATAACAAATTGATGAGGAAAAATAAGAGACGTTAAGTTAATTATTTTGATTATTCTGTTTGTATTTTTATGCTTTCACGCTTTCATTATATTTATCCGCTTTTGTTTCAGTTTGTGGGTTATGTTATTACCTTTCTACCCTTTGTATTCTCTATTTAAAGAAGCTTGGCCTGTCACTTTGTAGACAGATCAACTCAATATACTCATTGCTCCAAAAAAAAAAAAAAAAAGAAAAAAAGAAGAAGAAGAAGAATTCAGTATACTCACAATTTAATTTTGTTTCTTCTTCAATCATACCGCCATTTACACATTAGAATTCATTCATAATCAAGATTTCATAGATTAACACTTTGATTTTTATATTTTAGAATGGACCTAGTTGACAAAGAGAAATTGTAAATGAACTTTTCGTTTCTTAAAACCCAATGCCCAAGAAATGTTTTAACTGATACTATACGAACATTCTCTGACTTGGATATACAATAATATACTCCTTCTAGCTTAAAATTATTACCTTTATTGACTTTTTATTAAAGTCAAGAAACTGCGGATAGTTTAGTATAAATAATTCTATTATTTTGAAACAGGATGTAGTATATATTCAAAATAAGAGTAAATTGCGCTTTTGCTCATCTTTATAGATTAACTTTTGCACTTTCATTCCTCTTAAATTTTTCATAGCAGATTGGTCCCTCTTATAAATGTAGTATATCACATTCGTCCATTTTATAACACATTCATCCTTCTTAAATTTTTTATAGTAAATTTGTCTCTCTTATCAATATAGTGTAACACATTAGTCCCTCTTAAATACAAAATACATCACTTAAATTCAAAATACTAAAGTGGACAAAAGTTGATGTATTTTGTAAGAGGGACTAATGTGCTACACTACATTGATAAGAGGGACGAATTTGATACAAAAAATTTAAAGGGGAAGAATGTGTTATAAGAGGGACAAATGTGATACATTACATTGATAATAGGAACCAATCTACCACAAAATATTTAAGAAGGACGAAAATGCAAAATTTGACACATAAGGAGGACTAAAAATACTTTTCACTCTTCAAAATAATTGATAGTTTGTACGCGTATCAGAAATAAATATTTTGATATTCTGTAATTGAATTCTTGATATTTTGTACCCTCAATTTGAATATTCTACGTTGTACAAAATGTCTATTATTTTGTCAAAGAATATAAAATTTGATGATGCTAAGTATCAAAATTATATATCTTTGAAGTGCAAAATATTAATATTCACATAAGATAAATAATATGATTACGTCATTTATAAGGTATTGTACTACAAATATGACTTGAAACATAAACTGTGAATCTTCAATTGCATAAGACATTTTACCAAATCTTCACTTTTGGAAAATTAAGTTGTAAAGTGTTGTTTATAAATATATAACCAATTCACATATCAGCATCCTTTTTTTTTGAAAAAAATTCACATATCAGCATCAACCACCACTTTCGGAAAATTATGAAAAGTCAAGCGACAATAATTCTTTCAGAGAGCAGTAACCACTGAGCCGCTTTCTCTTTTAGTCTTCATCCTCTACTTTATTGGGTTTGGCCTTACCACTCATCATTATCTCTAATCCATTGAGCATGCATGATCAAAATTTTGATCGTTCTGTTGAAATATCGATTTATTTTCATTTTTAAATCAATGAAAACGAAAATAAGTTGTAATTCTAAAACTATTTGTTTGTCTTGAAATTATCTATTTTACTTAATTTAGTGAAAACAAATTCAATTTTATTAAAAAATTTCAATATTTAGATAACCGAAACATACTAAAGATAAAAAATTGATCCATGTATAGAAAATCATCATTAACCACTCATGATCCAACAATAAAAGTACGTTACACCAGCTAATTAAATCATTAAAATAAATTAATGTATGAAAGTAATTTATTACAATAGGACCTGCATGAAGAACCAACCATGCAGGAGGGGGCTAGCTTTTCCTAGCTATTACATATTACATGACACATTGATACAAAACACTAGTGAAATGTAAAAATAATCCCTATATTTGTCTAATTATAAAAAATTCCCTGTGCTATTTTTTATGATCACACCCCTATATGCTAATTTTTATTTGCGAGATACTCCTCCCAAATTAAAATGACAACTATATATGCAAAAACACCTTTATTCACCTTAAAATTTTGCAATATTCTCTTTATTAACTTTAAAAACTAGCAACACCTTTTTCACTTAAGAAATTGACCATATCTCCCTATAATTTATGGAAGAATATTAAATATTTAAATATAAATTGGATTTTTCGCTAATTAAAAAGAGCACAAGGGGATTTTGTTAATAAAAATAACATATAATTTTTTTTGCTAATTAGACAAAACATATGGCATAGTTATGCATTTAGCTCTTCCATATATACAAACTATTATTTAACATAAAAATATGATATCAAATTCACCTGGGGAGAATACATTTATTTTCAAAAATTCGATCACGTAAATTGTCGAAAAATCGACAAACACTTATCCTCCCACGAGTGATGTGTTCTTCTATCATATTTCTCAAGAATTTTTTCGTACATACGATAAAACAATTCGGTTGAAGATACAAGAATGAAAATGACATAGAGGAAAGGCTTGATTGAGTCGGGATAGAAAATTGATGCGAGTGATGCAATTGATACGTTGCACAAAAACACCATACAATGATGAGTGAAAAAACGAACCAAATCATTAGTAGGTGCTATAATATTGTGGTGCACGTGCATCAAGTACGTCAAATAGTACAAGAGTGAAGAGGAAATGGCGACTCTCATTGTGTAGGGATGTGTTAAAAACGGGTTTTTGTCATCACTCATTCCCTGATATTTGAGCTGCATGAAAGTGAGAAGAGCGGTAACGATGAAGGCAGTGCTTTTAACAAACGAAGTAATGGACGACCCCATAATGTCGATCGATCGCAAGAAGTATGAGTAGAAGGAGCTAAGACTAATTATATATGAAGATTTGTGTAATTGATGGAGAAGGTATGTATATAGACGTACTGAAGAGAATTATATATATATGCGAGAACTGAAGCAGTAATGGAAATGGTGAAAATGTCATTTTGAAGATGATGAGGTTTCTATATTCATATACATTTGAATTTTCTAATTTTCCTTTTGCAAATTAAATTGGAGGAAATTTCGGGGAATCCCAGTTTAACCAATTTAAAATTTTGTCAATAAGAAATTGCACGTTCATGATATTAAATAATTCCTCCATGCATACACGGATAACAGTAGATTATCATATTTAAGTTTATATTTTGAAACCCAATATTTTAAAAAAATTGAAAAATCCTCCCATGGTGTCACCATCAACCATGATACCAAAAGACAAATCACAAATCACCATCATCAACGGAGTTTGAGAAAAATTGGACAAATAACGGTTTTATGATGCCGTCTCAATCAATATGATACCTTCTTTTTTTTGTTTGATACCTTTTATACTTTTTTTTTTGCTACCTTTTATACTTGGACTTGACTTGGAGCTAACATAATTTTCCACACATTTTCAATATGAATGATATATTAAAAAATTCAACATGACTTAGAGAGATTTTTTATACTTTACCTGCAACTACTTATTTATATAAACTTAATTTTCTCCCACTTTAATGCATATCAATTTTTTTTATGTTTTTAACAAGCAAAAACTTTAAAATTATTACATATTAATTCTTTCTCTAGGTCTTTAATTGCATTTGAATCTGATTCGGATTAAAAAAAGTCTTTTCTTAATTTATAATAATTACAACTTTTCATTTTGCCCGATGTTAAATAAAAATTGAAATTTGTAGACCAAAGTAATAAATGAACAATCTCATCAGATTACATTGCATACTCTAATTTGTAAGGTATCCACAAAATAAATTTTAAAACATGAAGAAAAATTTGATGTTGGCAACTGCGATTTTTCACGAAAGATATATTTAGAAAAATATTTTTGATTTTGATTCATATTGAAAAATACTTTTTCTGAAAAGAAACTCTGAAAAATTCTATAGCAAATTATTATAGGGCCATATCCAATAACATTCCAATATGAATGACTCGCCTTTTGGGTAATAGAAGCTGCATATGATTAGAATATTGATTCATGGAATACAAAGTTGTTAAATATGTAATTAGGAGAGAATATTTGACTTTATAAAATGGAAAATTCTTGTCTAAGTCTGGCTTGACCAAACCCATCCAACCACTAAGCAAGTGTATTTCACTTGCTTTATGATTGATCATTTTCCTGGGAGATACATACAATCCCAAAGCAAGTGTATTACACTTGTCATATTGTTGCTTTAGGTTCGGCCAAACCCGGTCTGAGTAAGAATTTCCCTTATAAAATAAACTTCAGTGAAAATTGACAAAACAAAATTTTGTTTTGTCAATTTTCAGTGTCATCCGGAAATTGCAAGCATCCAAAAATCTGTCAATTTTCAGTGTCATTCGGAAATTGGCAAGCATCCAAAAATCTGTCAATTTTCTCAGAAGTTTATTTGAACAAACAAAATTGGATTTTTTTTATTGCATTTGAATCGGATTCGGATTAAAAAAAAATTCTTAATTTTATAATAATTACAACTTTTCATTTTGCCCCATATATGTTACAGAAAATAAAAATTGAAATTTGTAGAAAAAATGAACAACCTCTTAATTTCACAAAGTAAATTTTAAAAAATATAGAAAAAAGGCTAGTGAAAGTACTCAAGTTTATCATAAATTGTTGTTTGTACCCAAAAAATCACCCTCGATTAATCGAGGAATGATGACTCGATGACAGGCCAAAAATGGCAATAGGGCCGAACCCAATTAAGCCAAGCGAATTGGATCGGATCGAATCCAATTTGGTTCGGAAATTGAGCCGACCGAAACCATAAACGGGTCATGAACCCAATTTGAAATACGGCCCAATTTTCGCCAATTAATTAATTTTTGGCCAAACATAAATTAATTAATTTATGGGCCAAAGTCAATTAATTAATGAAACCAAGTTATGGTTAAAAACGAACGAGCCCAATAAGCCCAATAGATTATCTTGACTATTATGGATTAATTAATTAAGTTAGTTAATTAGTTGGGTCAAGTTTAAATAATCGGCCCACATGATAAATAAGGTCATTAAGTAATTAATTACGATTATCATATAAAATCAAGTGGCCCAATTAATCGACCCAAAAGCCGCCCATGGCCCGATCAGCCAAAGCCACCAACGGCCCAATCACAATAATCGGCCAATCAGATTAATTGGCTCAGTATTAATTTAATTAATGATAAAATAATTAATTAGGAGATAAGGATATGGCCATATAAGTAGTTTGCTTAGTAACAAATTCCTAAATTATCTGCTAATTAGTTACCTCATTAATTAAACTAAAATTCAAATTGGCAAACACACGTTCTCTCCCAAAACTGCCATTAAAATCAATTTTCAGCAAAATAAAGAAGGAAAACCACCTCCAAGATAGTGGAAAAAGTGGAGGTAGTGGAGGAATTCAAGAGTAGTGGAGATAGTGGGTGAGATAGGCCATCAGCTTATCAGTTTTCGGCCATCAGCCAGTCAATTTTCAGCCATCAGCCTATAAAATACAAACAGGACATCCATATGTGAGGACACACACACAACCCAATCAACAAATCATCAGTCATTACTGAATCGGCTATACGCCTCATCGGAAGTCCAGCGCATCGCTACTTCTACCGTCAGCAAACACCTGTCAATTCCTTGACATCAACCGTCTCTCCTCAGCAACCAGCAAGTCATGACAGCCTGAAGTCCAGCACCGCCACTCAAAGTAAGCTGCACAGCTGCTTCCACTGTCAGCAACGCTGTCTCGAGCGAAACCCCTTGATAGCAAGCAAATAGGACGCTGTTTCTGTCAAGTCAGTCAGTCTGCCAACTCCTTGATATCAGTCTGTCAATCCTCAGCCGCCAGCAGGACATGACCGCCTGAAGTCCAGCGCCGCCGCTCAAAGTAAGCTGCACAGCTGCTTCCGCCGTCAGCAACGCTGTCTTGAGCGAAACCACTCGATATCAACCAAGTAGCAAGCTGCAACCGTCATGTAAGTGCCCACGTAATTACATGGAAAACTTATCAAGTAGCCATCTGCTTAATGAGCTCGTCAGCAAGTAGCTATCTGCTTGACGGCTATCGATTGAATAGCCATCTGCTCAATTGATGCTCTTTCCAGCGGCCACCCGCTGGTCAGGAGCCCTATTGGTGGTCATCCATCAAGGTTGGGCGACCCATTGATAGTGGTTTTTCTGTTATCAATGTTACTTTCTGTCAACAAGCTATACTATCATACATCATCAGCTCATTGGCAGCTTTACCTGCCAATCGATGAGTTATTTTTAGAACTTAATAGATT
Organism: Penstemon eatonii; assembly: GCA_038501285.1. Taxonomy (NCBI): domain Eukaryota; kingdom Viridiplantae; phylum Streptophyta; class Magnoliopsida; order Lamiales; family Plantaginaceae; genus Penstemon; species Penstemon eatonii. Next base: position 72,615,467 of record CM076715.1, read on the forward strand.
TTTCAACTCGTTTGGCAGATCATGCCAATATAGGAGACTTTTATTGTTTTGCATAGTTTTGTAACATTTGTAAATCGGGGAACTTACTGATTTTCTTTTATAATTAATGGAAGTATTTTGGTCCGTATCTCCTGATTTTTGTTGAAGTATGTTTTACGTCAGAAGATTTTCATTGATGTTGTTTTGTCAAGTTTATGTCTTTGTCAAGTTAAATATTAAACTGATTGATCGTCAACTCGAATGCTGATTTACAAATTCGTTGATATGTTAAGTAAGCCATCAATTGGCTATAAAGCTTTGTAATTTTGGAGAGATTTTCATAAATTGTTTAAGTCCTGCGGACTGGCAGGCATAGAAAAGAACTAGGGGTAGTGTTTGCCTACTCTGTCACAATCGTTTAGAAGTCAGCCTTATCAGGACATTTTACATCGATATCAATATGTCTTTATCAGGACATTTGAATTATTATTACACTGATATCAACATGTCCATTTTTAAATCGTTATGTTTGCACGCAAAAACATTGGCACACCCGCATGCATTTTACATCATATTGAGCCATTTCACATCGAGCCATTGGCTCGTCGAGGTAATTAATGCCAAATTTACAACAAATAATATTCTGGCATGCCTCGATGCCTAGTGTCCCTCGATGTCAATTTTATCGCAAACAATATTTTGGCACGCCCGGTGGGACTTGATAGTCTCTTTACTTTATTTGCCAAAAAACGATTATCAGCCAATTAACATTTTAGCTAGCTGACACTTGATAATCTTTTTGTCAAATAGTCAATCAGTTGATACTAAGTGGTTTTTTGTTGTTATCAGATGATACCACAGATACCGCGAAAGACTCGATCAATCTTAACCAGGACACGTTCTGACCTGACACATACTCTGGAAAATCTATCAACGGTGCCGCTAACTATGGAAGGGATCGATAGAATCGAGGAACTGACAGCAGAGGTCCGCAAGTTCAATAAGGACCTTGAGATCAAGCAGGAGGAATGGTCTAATGTTGTCAGCAAGTTCGAAAACATGCTAGGCTCGGCCACTGCTGCTAGTCAGTCCAATATGAAAGCCATCAACATTGTAAATAATTCCCTGATGCACTTGGAAGCGAAGATGACATCATTAGCCGAGCGTATCAACACTCTCGCCAACGGCATACAAGCGCAGGCCTGGACTGGGCCGCACAGAAATGCCATCGATAAAGGCAAAAGCCCTGCAATCCAGATCGGGAGAAGTACATCAAGGGATGAAACGCCTCTCAAACAAGGAAACGGACAGACCAATGTCCCGGACAGGAGAGGAAACACTTCCAAAGCTAGGAACAACCGTCCAGACTCGGGGGCAGGTCCGAAGAGGACCGATCAGAGGCCGTCGGATGCTGCCAGGAGGGGCATCAGGCCAATTCATTGGCCTATGACAGTGCCCATCGAGCTGCAGATGGTCCAGATGATCTCTTGACGATAAACCAAGCTGAGGAAATGTCTGTTAGGAGACAGGGGAGCCGGGCATCGAGGTATAATAAGCCTCACCCCGAATATATCGATCAGGTGCCATTTCCAATGAACTACAGGCCGCCGAACTTTACTTTATTCTCGGGGGAGGGATCACAATCTGCCACAGAGCATCTGGCTCGATTCTCTTTGAAATATGGCAATATGAGCAACGAGTCGAAACTGAAACTGTTCCCCAACTCCCTGACAGGTATGGCGTTCCATTGGTATGCCAATTTGAAGCCTGGATCGGTCCCTGATTAACCAGCTATGGAAAATGTATTCGTAATGAACCATTATCAGGCCCCGCTCGAAGTGTATGTCATCGAGCTATCAAACATGAGACAAATGACAGGACAGACTGTCGAGGAGTATATGAAGAAATTCATCAAGGCCAGAGGTTTCTGCGCCATCCCGTTACCGGAGAAAGACTGCATCAAGATTGCCATCCAAGGCATGCATTTTGAATTGAGAAAGATCATGATTGCTCAATACCATGAAGACTTGTTCGAGTTGACCGATCATGCGGTTCGATATGAACAAATGCTGAGAGATTAGAACAACCGATAACCCAAGGGGAGTTACTATCAAGTGGGTATGGCTGATTCCAGCGAGTAACAGATCAATTAGGTCAATCGATCAATTGAACAACAAGGAATTGAGATCGGATTGGCTGAAGTGGTCTGCCCCAAGAACACTGTTTGTCCAGCCCTAGCCAAATCGAAAGAACCTCAGCCTACAATCAAGGTGCCGAATAACTTGGTACGACGAGATGTTGAGTATAAGACCGACAGGGAAAGACATTATTCATTTGACGTCTCAAAAATAGAGGCCATTTTTTATCAGTTGTTGGCCGACAAGATCCTACGACTCAAAGGGGACCACGTGATTCCATCGCTGATGAAGATATCAGGTAAAACATACTGTAAATATCATGATGTGTGGACTCACTCTACAAATGAATGTCTAGTGTTCAGCTGGATGGTACTGGAGAACCTCGATAAGGGCATTTTGAGGTTTGCCCCGGATTGGAAAATCACTAAGCCAATGACGGTTGATACTAATCCTTTCCAGCAGAATGATGTAGGAATAAACGTGATAACGGTCACCGAATCATCAACAGGTGATAAGTTTTACTCGGAAGGAGATCCATGTTATGCAATGATAAACAGGGAAATGGGTCTGTATGCGAGATGCCAAAGTGAATTGGCAACAATTTCGTTGTTCATCAACCCTGGAATATATGGCCAGTACATGCCTTGGCCAAATGCAGTTCCATCAGGGTATCCGTATCAAATGATGCCGCAATCGCAAGCAATGCCTCAAACCGCGCCGCCACCGCAGGCAGTACCACCACCTCGACCAACAGGACCTTGTCCACTTGAAGCGCCGATCGAATATACAGGATACACAACATCAACGGCGGAGCAACGCCGAGAACAGGCTAAGGCCAGAATGCCTCGTCGACATCAGGAGGGCACTAGCCGTAGCAGCAGAATCAGGGAGAAATCCCCTGATAAAACACCAACCAGGCAGGTCAGATCGATCGCAAGTTGCAAAGACAGGACACATGGTCCATCGCCGAAAACGACACCGCCAGGCCAATCAAGGCCGTGCATTATCCATACCCCGACAGGTGCTCAAGTGGATCGATGGATACCTGTTAGACATCCGAAGTTCTTCGAGGACCGAATGGTAGATCAGATGACCAGGACACAATATATGCGTTATTTACGCCATAGAAAAAAGTTGAAAATTGCCAAGGGGAAAGCCCCGATGAGAGAATCGGCAAAGAAACCACCATCGGTGGAACTGAAACTGAAACATGGAACGAATGAGGCCAAGGACTCGACACAAATGGACACCTCCAAATGGATCCCGGGGAAAGCCAAATGGGGTACCGTGTCAAACTTATTGGCTGACGAGGAAGACGAAAATGATCTCAAGGCAAAATTTGACAAGATCTATGCCGAGAGCGACGCTAAGGAAAACGAGGCCAAACCTGGCCAGGCTGTTGAGGCCAAATCTGGCCAGGAAATCGAGAAACAGAAGATCGACAAACAAACGATCGAGAAAGAAACGAAGGAAGTGAAAATAAAGGTAGTGGAAGATGCCGCCACCAGTCAGCCGACAAACGGCTCGATGGTGATGGAATGCAATGCCGTCAATTATGAACTTGTTGAGTTCGTCAACGAGGAACTGGAGTATTTCACTGATGACTTTTGGGACGAGGGAGTGCCAGTGGTACAAATGGCAGAAGACTTAGAGCTATTATCGGTCGATGAAGAGAAAAATACCAATTGGGATAAGAAAATTGAAACCATCTTCTAGAAGCCACCCTCTTTTATTGCCTAACACATCAGATCATTATACGTGTCAGGCCATATAGACGGAAAACCCGTCGACAGAATGCTAGTCGACAATGGGGCAGCCGTCAACGTAATGCCAGCATCGAGGATGTACAAGCTGGGTAAGGTCAGCGAGGACCTGATGGAGACAAAAATGATCGTTAGTAATTTCACATGAGGGAAGACTGACACATTAGGAATCTTACCTGTCGAGGTAAAGATCGGAAAGACTAGCCTGAAGATCGCTTTCTTCTAGGTAGATGCTGCCACCTCGTACAATGCGTTTCTAGAAGGGACTGGATTCATTCAGCCTTATGTGTGCCGTCCTCCTAACATCAATTGTTGGTCCCAAGTGGTCAGAAGAGGTTTAGAGGGGGGGGGGGGGGTGAATAAACCTCTTTAAAAATTTTCTTCAATTTTAACTTTAAAACTTTTACTCTAACTGAACAGACTAAGCTGATCAGATTGGTTAGTCACAATTCTGTTCGCGAACAAATCTTTGAACAGCTTTGTTGACCACTCGTCTGATGATTACTTAGCTGATTTTGTTAAAATCAGTTTTAATACTTAGAGTACTTGCAGCGGATTTTCAAAGTGTTTTTCACAAGTAATCTTAGCAGTTTGAAAAATGTTTCCCCAGTTTTATAAACTCCTTTTAACTCTTTTTCAAACAGTTAACTTAACGTGTTTTTATGCAATCACAAAATATGCAAGTTTAAAACCAATGTAAAAACACACGTAATTTTTATAGTGGTTATATGGATTTGAATATCCTTTAGTCCACTCTTCCAAGTCACACAGATCTTGGGTTATACTATAATCACAAAGTTTACAGTATACTCTGCTTGCGCCAATCAACAAATGAAACGGCCACAAGTGCGCAGTAGGAAATCACTAAGAAACTCCTACTCTCTGAAGTAATATCAATCACTTAGACGGATATTTACTTCTCACAACACTCTTGATTACAAAATCACTCAGAAGATGTATTTTTCTTGATTCTTCAACTCTGCTTTCGTCAACAAATGACTCAGCTGATGAGTGAGCTGTTCTTGAGACTTAAAGAATTTTGCTTCGAAAATTTCTCAGAGATTATGTTGCTTGTTTCTTCTTCGTCTCTTTCAGCTATTTATACTTGAGGATTGAAAAGTGTCCGTTGAAGAGAGACATGATTCAAATTCCTCGAGTACTGGTCCTTGAAATCCGCGAACGGCTCTTTTGCAGACTGTCCGTACTATAAACAGTACTATTCTGCAGGCAGCATTAAATGCACCCAGCTGATGCGAAGCAAGTCTTCAATCATTTGTCTTAAATAGCCTCGTACTTCAGCATTTATTACTCCAAGGGGCATTTATTACCGTTGGGAACACTTCATGATCTTCTTCACTTGGCTGACGAAAGTACAAGTCTGATGGCGAACTCGGCTGTTCTCAAACTTGAACAAATCTGATTTGAGTCGGCTGATCTTCATCAGTCTGATAACTTTACTTCAGCAGATCAGAAGTTTTGGACCTTGAAACTTTGACTCTTCTGATGTCTTCTTGTACTTAGTCAAAATTCCTTGATAAGTTTATCAGCTAAGTTACTCCATACTTAGCCACATATGAAGTTTTGGAATGCATCAAAACCTCCCTTATCAAATTTCCTTTAGTGCCTTCATCTTCATCCTTATCCAACAATTTCCCCCTTTTTGATGATGACAAAACTTCAGCTAAGTACCTGTTGAATACCTAAACTAAAGAATGTAATCCTCAAAAATTTTCTGAGATAGAAAATAATATGTTGGAGTGAACTTGTCTTTATATTGATATGATAAGATATTACAATGCAAGTTCATCAGATGAGATTTCTGAAGAAATAGATAAAGTAAACTGATTACAATGAATTTATAATTTCTAACTATCAGCTTCTTCATCTGATCCTTCAAGCACTTCTTCATATTCATAAGATGCCTCTTCGTCATCTTCTTCATCATCAGCTTCTTCTTCCAAGATTGCTTTGGCAGCTTCCATCTTCTCTTTGAGTTGCTGCTCTTTAATTAGCTCCATTGCTTTCTTGGCAGATTCAGTGTTCTTGTACTTGGTAGTTTCTTCTTCGGTCTTCTCTTTTTCTTCTACCTTTCCAAGATTTTCAATCTTGTCAGCAGTGTCTCCAGTTTCTTTGGCTTCAATAGTTGCAGCAGCAGTTTCCTTAGCTGGTTCTTCCCTTTTATCTTCCCCCTTTTTGTCATCATCAACCTTGATGACATTAGAAGGTGCAACAGCAGGGTTGAGAGCAACTGTTGGAATTTTCATTTCAGCACATAAAGCCTTTAGATTCTGATTGACAACATCATGACTTGCTGTAAGATGATGAATATCAGTGCTGATTACGTCAGTCTGGTCATTGAAGTAATCAATGTTAAGGTTGATAGTTGCAATTTCATTTTGTACGTCCTGTGAAGCCTTTGCTACTTCTTGCAACATCCCTAAGTTGATTTCCTTCTCTTCTTTACTGACTTGAATGAAGGTTGTAGTTAAGTCTGCTATTTTGTGCTCAGCTGTCTTTAATGCAGTATGAAGATGATTCACATCACCCTTCACATCTTCAACATTTTTGTTCAGATCTCTCAGGCTGTGCACTAACTGCAGAGAATTATCTTGAGGAATTGGAATACTGTTAATTTCTCTCTTGAGGATCTCTGCTGTTGATCCTTGAACAGTTTCCAGCTGAAGTCTGTTTGATTCTTCCAATTCTGCCTTAAGTTCATTCTTCAGCTCCTCCTTGACCTTCATTAGCTGTTGATTATGCTTCTCTTCCAGTTCCTTTAGTGAATTTTCCATAAGCATCTGGAGTGCTTCCATCAGTGATGAATGTTGATCAGCTGATGAAGCAGAAGCATCAGCATCAGCTTCCTTCTTATCAGTCGCCTGTTGAACAGGGACTTCTTCCATATCAGTCATCTGATGGTCTTCAGAGTCTTTAGCATTGCAATCTAGTGCTAGAGGCTCTTCAGCTTTCTTTTCTTCAGACTTTTTTTGTTCATCAGTGACATCTTCATATATCAGATTTGTGACAGTGCCATCATCATTGAAGCAGGTTGTTTGTCTGATTTGCCTCACAATGATCCAAGGGTTAACAGGAGCATTGTTTCCCTTAGGCACTTCACTGAACTGTTGTACTTCCTTGCCAAAGATTATTTGCTGAATGCTTGGCAGCAGTGGCAAGTCACTTGAACAACCTTGCTGATATTTTGACATTTTTGCCCATCTCTTTAGGGAGGTCATAACAGCAAATTTAATTGCCCTTTCTTCAGCATCTTCAGACTTTCTCTTCTTATCAGGCAAGGTGCTTTTGATCTTTTTGGCCTCCTCCAATGCAAAGCCTTTTGCATAACTATGCATGACATCTCTTACATAGCTGGGATCAAGGGCCTTTTGAATAAAACGTTTTAAATAGTTCGCTTTTATTTAAGTAATCAGATGAGTAGAATAAACACTTATCTGATGGACTACTGTCCTGATGACATAGTTGTTATCAGAGAATGCCAATAGCTGATAACCTTCCTCAGCTGTTTGTCAATCCAGCCAGATAATATAACTTTGTTCTTCGATAGTTGAGTCTTCTGATGAAAACATAACTTCAACTAACTGTCATTAACAAATTTCATCTTTAATTCAGAAGTACCGCTAGTCTTACACGTTCCCCCTGAGTTTAAGAATTCATATGTTAACTAGTATGTTGAAAGTTAATCCTTGAATAGAACACCGGATAACTAAGCTGTTGAACTTCAGTCTTCTGACAGGTTCCCCCTCAGCTTATGCATCCAAATTGAGTGGTCCTAGCTCAGCTCTTAGAGTTGAAAACCTTACTTCACTTAAAGGTTTGGTGAAAATATCAGCAATCTGATTGTCAGTATGAACATACTCTATCATAACATTACCTTTTTCCACATGATCTCTAATGAAGTGATGCTTGATTTCAATATGTATAGTCCTTGAATGACTTGTAGTGTTCTGAGTAAGAGAGATTGCACTTGTATTGTCACAGTAGATTGGTATTCCACTGATCTTGATGTTGTAGTCTTCTAGTTGATGCTTCAACCAAAGTATCTGTGCACAGTAGGCTCCAGCAGCTATATATTCAGCTTCAGCAGTAGATATAGAAACTGAAGTCTGTTTCTTACTCATCCATGAGATCAGACGACTACCTAAAAACTGACAGGCACCTGTTGTGCTTTTTCTGTCAATCTTGCAGCCAGCAAGGTCTGAATCTGAATAACCAATAAGCTCAAATCCAGATTCTCTAGGATACCACAATCCCAATTCTTGAGTGCCTTTAATGTATTTCAATATCCTCTTGGAAGCTAAGAGATGAGATTCCTTGGGGTTTGATTGAAATCTTGCACAGACTCCAACTGAGTACATTATATCAGGTCTACTTGCTGTTAGGTACAACAATGAACCAATAATGCCTCTATATTTGGTTATGTCCACTGATTTGCCATCTTCATCTTTATCCAAACGAAGACTTGTAGACATAGGAATAGTAGCAGTTGAGCTAGTTTCCATACCAAATTTCTTGAACAGATCTCTTGTGTATTTTGCTTGGCTGATGAATATTCCATCAGGCAACTGTCTAACTTGCAATCCAAGAAAATAATTAAGTTCACCCATCATGCTCATTTCAAACTTATATTGCATCAGCTTGGAGAATTTATCACACATCTGTTGGTTAGTTGAACCAAAAATAATATCGTCCACATATATTTGCACAAGTAATATGTGATTTTCCCATTCAATTGTAAACAAGGTTTTATCTACCTTACCTTTACGAAATCCTTTAATTAAAAGAAAATCAGATAGGGTATCATACCATGCTCTTGGAGCCTGTTTCAGTCCATAAAGGGCTTTCTTCAGACGATATACCTTGTCCTCTTCTTGATAGACTTCAAATCCAGGAGGTTGTTCTACGTACACTTCTTCTTGCAATTCTCCATTGAGAAAAGCAAACTTCACATCCATCTGATAGACAGTGAAGTTCTTGTAAGCAGCATAGGCCAGAAACAGTCTGATTGCTTCAAGTCTTGCTACAGGTGCAAAAGTTTCATCAAAGTCAATTCCTTCTTCTTGACAATAACCCTTGGCCACTAATCTTGCTTTGTTTCTGGTTACAACACCATCTTCATTCATCTTATTTCTGAATACCCACTTAGTGCCAATTACTCTTTGATGACTTGGTCTAGGAACTAAGTACCAGACTTCATTCCTTTCAAATTGATTCAACTCTTCTTGCATAGCTTCTATCCAGAAGGAATCATTTAGAGCTTCTTCAATTTGTTTAGGCTCTATTTGAGATAGGAAAGTGACAAACATAGCATCTTGTGCAGCAGCTCTTCTTGTTTTCACTCTATCTAAAGGATCACCAATTACTAACTCAGGTGGGTGATTCTTGAGCCATCTGAGATCAGGTTGTAGATCAGGATGTTGTCCTCTGTCTTGATCTTGCAACACTACTGTCGGAGTTCCAGTAGTAGTCTGTTGAACATTAGTTGTCTGTTGAACAGTCTCTGGTCTGTCAGCTGTTTGCAACTCGTCTGTTAGACAATCAGCACTGTGATTTTGAACAGCACTTGAGTTAGCAGCTGAACTAAGATTAGGTAGTATGATGGGAACATATTCTTCATTTCTTCCAATGTCTAACTTCTGTAAATCAGCAGACAGATCTTGGTTAACACTTTGATTCTTTTCAGAAGATTGACTTGGCTCATCAAATACTACATGGATAGATTCTTCTATTAGTAATGTTCTTTTGTTAAAAACTCTGTAGGCCTTACTAACAGTTGAGTATCCTACAAAGACAGCTTCATCAGCCTTTTCTGCAAATGCAGTAAGGTGATTTTTCCCATTATTCAATACAAAACATTTGCAACCAAAAATCTTAAAGTAATGAATGTTTGGTTTTCTGTTGTTCCAAACTTCATATGTAGTCTTGTTCTGATTTTTGTTGATCATACATCTGTTTTGGGTAAAGCATGCTGTATTTGTTACTTCTGCCCAAAATCTTTGTGGCAGTTTAGCTTCAGCTATCATGGTCCTGACAGCTTCTTTTAGTGTTCTGTTTCTCCTTTCAGCAACACCATTCTGTTGAGGGGTACTAGCAGCTGAATACTCATGATGTATTCCTTTGATGTTACAATACTCTTCAACAGTAGAGTTTGTAAACTCTGTCCCTCTATCTGATCTGATCTTCAATATTTTGATACTCTTCTCATTCTGGATCAGTTCCATCAGATTGGTAAGATGTTCCTTGTTTTCACTTTTCTTTTTCATGAAAATCACCCAAGTATATCTTGAATAATCATCCACAACAGCTAGGCAGTATTTCTTTCCACCATTACTGACTGGATCAATGGGTCCAAATAAGTCCATATGTAGTAGCTCCAATATTCTTTCTGAAGATTGATGCTTCTTGCTTTTGAAAGATGACTTGATTTGTTTACCCTTCTGACATGCGTCACAGAGCTTGTCTTTGCTCATGACTGCTTTTGGAATCCCTTCTACCAAATCATTCTTGATTAATCTGTTTATGGTCTTGAAGTTTAAATGATTCATTCTCTTGTGCCATAGCCAGCTAACTTCACTTGGTGCAGATGCCACCAAACAAACACTTGAATTCTTATTAGCAGAATTCCAGTCGACTATGTAGATATTTCCTTGTCGTCTTCCAGATAAAATTACCTTCTTTGTACCAATTTGTTCAACATAGCACTTATCTGTTGAGAAGATGACTGAATATCCTTTGTCACAAAATTGACTTATGCTCAGCAGATTATACTTTAGGCCTTTAACATATGAGACGTCAGATATCTCTATGTTTCCCTTGATTAATCTTCCTTTAGCTTTAATTTTGCCTTCTTTGCTGTCTCCAAATGTAACACTTGGACCATCCACAGCAACTGCATCAGTCAGCTCATGTATGTTTCCACACATGTGCCTTGAACATCCACTGTCCAAGTACCAAATCTTCTCTACTTTACTCCTACTCCTAATCCTAACCTACAAAACAAAATAAAATTGTTTTAGGTACCCTTATTGAGAGGGTCCTGAAGGATTAGTTTCACCTTTGATAACCCAAGATGTTGATGTCTTAGGCTTCTTAGGCTTCTGAGCTTTGACAGGAGCATGAACAACTTCATTTTTATCATAGTTATCAGATAAGTCATGTTGATGATCAGTATGATAAGAGTAATGTTCATAAGCAGGGTAAGGTGCATGATAAGCAGGGTATGCATGCATTGGATGAGCAGGGTAAGGTGCATAGTAACTAGGAAATTGAGGTGCATGATACATAGGATGATATGCAGCAGGTTGCACATAATATGACTCATTTCCATACCAAGCATTTTGATTTTTCTTGTTCTTATGCTTCTTTGGTTTACTAGACGCTTGCTCTTTAACAGACGACTTAGCTTTATCACTAGTCTGATTAGTTTTAGCCTTGTCAGATGACTTCCTAGGACTCTTCTGTTTAGGCTTACTAGTCTGTTTTCCTACACTAGACTCTTTGCTCTTTTTAGCCTTAGGAGATTTCTTCTCCTTTAACACATTCTCAGGTGAAGTAGGTCTAGCAGTTTGAACATACAGAATGACCTTACTGTTGTCAGCTGATATGAATTTTTCAGTATGGTTCAACTCTTGCTTATCCTGTTCTAAAGGTATCTTCTGTTTACTAGATGTATGCGTGGATGCAACAGATGATTTTTCATGAGACTCGATAATCTTTTCAAGTTCCATGATTTTTCCTTTATAAACCTCACATTCAGCTTTCAGAGATTCATTTTCTTGCTCAAGCTGTTTATATTCAGCTGATTCTTTTGGCTTTTCAGCTAAAAGTTTCAGTGAACTATTTTGCTCTTTTAGCAATATCATCTCTTCCTTAAGCTTTTTATATGCTTCAGCAATACTAGTATTATTAAGCATCATTTGTTCAAATGAATTAAATAATTCATCGTTAAGAGGAGTTACCTCTTCCTCAGAGTCATCAGATTCCTTTGCCATCAGGCACAGGAGAGCAGGTTTTTCTTCATCAGACGATTCTTCATCAGACGTGTCTGAATCTGAATCAGATGAGTAGACAGCAGTCAGCTTTTCCGCTTCAGCCATCATTGCCTTGCCTCTCTGATGCTTTCTTTCTTTTCTCATTTTCTTCTCCTCTTCAGTGTACTTTTCTGCTTTTGGATATGGGCAGTCTTTGATGAAGTGTCCCAATTTCCTGCAGTTGTAACACATTAGTTTTGCTTTATAATCATCTTTATCTTGAGAAGAAAAGTTAGGTTTAGAAGTAGAAGCATTGTTGTATTTGTTCTTCATTTTTCTTTTGTAGAACTTCTTAAAATTGTTCATCAACAGTGCAACATCTCCAGCAGTGTACTCCTTTTTGTTGAGTAGAGTGGCTTCATCAGATGAGTCCACATCTTTGCTTTTCTGTGCTGGTCTTCTGGTGTTTTCAGCAGCAACCAGTGCAGCTGTGGGTCCTGAAGTTGAGGTTTCTTCAATTCCCATTCTAGGCAGTTTATACTCGAATGCCTTGAGTACAGAAAACAGCTCAGTAAGAGAGATTTTTCCCAAATCCCTTGATTCTTCCATTGCTGTCACTTTCATGTTGAACTTTGGGGGTAGGGCCTTTAGTACTCTGACAGTAATCTCTTTGTCAGTGAAGGTCTTTCCCAACTTTAAAACTTCATTCAGAGTTCTGGTGAATCTGGTATCCATCTGATCAATGGTTTCTCCAGACTTCATTTTGAAGTTGTCAAGTTTCTCCAAGGCAACAGTGAGCTGATGCTCCTTTATTGCATCATTGCCTTCGCTCATGTCTCTGACTTTGTCCCACATCTCTTTTGCAGTCTTGCAATGTTTGACCTTGTCAAACCGATCATTGTCCAGGGCTTTAGTCATGATGAATCTCCCAACTTTATCTAGATTGTAAAGCTTTATTTCTTCTGGAGTCATCTCATGAAGGCCTTTTTCCACAACCGTATCAACCTCATTGATTTTGATGGTCTTTGTGAATCTGAATGGACCTTTAATGATACATGTGTACATGTTGTCATTGTAGGCTGCTAGAAAGATTTCCATTCTAATCTTCCAGTCTTCAAAAGACATACCAGCAATGTGGGGAACATGGCTGATACAATCCATTTTTCAAAAAGTTTTGATTTTTCAAAAAGATGCTCTTTTGAAAAGTTTTGAAAACCTTTGAAAAACACTCGGATCAAGCTCGTTGATCAGGCAGCTGATTCTAATGAACCACCTGCTCTGATACCACTTGTTGGTCCCAAGTGGTCAGAAGAGGTTTAGAGGGGGGGGGGGGTGAATAAACCTCTTTAAAAATTTTCTTCAATTTTAACTTTAAAACTTTTACTCTAACTGAACAGACTAAGTTGATCAGATTGGTTAGTCACAATTCTGTTCGCGAACAAATCTTTGAACAGCTTTGTTGACCACTCGTCTGATGATTACTTAGCTGATTTTGTTAAAATCAGTTTTAATACTTAGAGTACTTGCAGCGGATTTTCAAAGTGTTTTTCACAAGTAATCTTAGCAGTTTGAAAAATGTTTCCCCAGTTTTATAAACTCCTTTTAACTCCTTTTCAAACAGTTAACTTAACGTGTTTTTATGCAATCACAAAATATGCAAGTTTAAAACCAATGTAAAAACACACGTAATTTTTATAGTGGTTATATGGATTTGAATATCCTTTAGTCCACTCTTCCAAGTCACACAGATCTTGGGTTATACTATAATCACAAAGTTTACAGTATACTCTGCTTGCGCCAATCAACAAATGAAACGGCCACAAGTGCGCAGTAGGAAATCACTAAGAAACTCCTACTCTCTGAAGTAATATCACTCACTTAGACGGATATTTACTTCTCACAACACTCTTGATTACAAAATCACTCAGAAGATGTATTTTTCTTGATTCTTCAACTCTGCTTTCGTCAACAAATGACTCAGCTGATGAGTGAGCTGTTCTTGAGACTTAAAGAATTTTGCTTCGAAAATTTCTCAGAGATTATGTTGCTTGTTTCTTCTTCGTCTCTTTCAGCTATTTATACTTGAGGATTGAAAAGTGTCCGTTGAAGAGAGACAGGATTCAAATTCCTCGAGTACTGGTCCTTGAAATCCGCGAACGGCTCTTTTGCAGACTGTCCGTACTATAAACAGTACTATTCTGCAGGCAGCATTAAATGCACCCAGCTGATGCGAAGCAAGTCTTCAATCATTTGTCTTAAATAGCCTCGTACTTCAGCATTTATTACTCCAAGGGGCATTTATTACCGTTGGGAACACTTCATGATCTTCTTCACTTGGCTGACGAAAGTACAAGTCTGATGGCGAACTCGGCTGTTCTCAAACTTGAACAAATCTGATTTGAGTCGGCTGATCTTCATTAGTCTGATAACTTTACTTCAGCAGATCAGAAGTTTTGGACCTTGAAACTTTGACTCTTCTGATGTCTTCTTGTACTTAGTCAAAATTCCTTGATAAGTTTATCAGCTAAGTTACTCCATACTTAGCCACATATGAAGTTTTGGAATGCATCAAAACCTCCCTTATCAAATTTCCTTTAGTGCCTTCATCTTCATCCTTATCCAACATCAATGCTTACTAATCTGGGGAGACGCCCCTGAACCCGAGATTATAATGGCTGACAACAGGCCATTCACTGCGAAGATCAACGCCATCGAGGCGGCGTACTATCGAGATGATGTCGGACCTTACAGATTCATCGGACATGATAAATACGGACGACCAAAAGAAGTCACTTTGAGCAAGAAGTCACTTCGAGCAAGAAGTTGACGCAACTTGAAATGACTTGCTTAGACAAAGAATTAAGTCGGCCTTGCAACGTCAAGGAAGAAGGGCCGCATGAACAGAACTATCAGTCCTGATGAACTGTCCTGATGACGAGGTACCATCGACCTATAAGGCCGACAGACTGGAAATCGATGAGATCTTTATTATCGGGCAAGAACAAGAAGCATGTGCCGATTTGATTCAAAAATTTTGGGCCTACGTGGCCGAATGCTATTTCGGCAATCTCATTTTCGAGGAAAAAACACCAACATCAGATGGCGAGGAAATTCAGTTGGAGGAGTTAGGAACAACGCCAGCCAAGCTCGACGACATCAAAATCCAAGTTCAGGACCCTGTCATCGAGATTAAGTTAGGCATCGAAGATGATCACAGGCAAACTTATATCAGTGCATTGCTTGATGATGGCCAGAATGATCGATTGATCCAAGTATTAAAGGAATACAAGGACTGTTTTGCCTGGAATTACGACGAGATGTCAGGATTGAGCAGAGAATTGGTAGAACACCGTATTCCAATACTTGACGGGTACCTGCCCCGGAAACAGCCCCTGAGAAGGATGTCTGTCGAGGTATGCAAATTGATCATGGAAGAAATTGAAAAATTATTGAAGGCCAGTTTCATCGAGATGGCCTGATATACAGAGTGGGTAGCAAATGTTGTTCTTGTAATGAAGAAAAACGGGAAGATCAGGATATGCATTGATCTCAGGGATCTGAACCTCGCATCTCCGAAAGATGAATACCCGATGCCAATGGCAGACATGTTAATCGATGCTGTCGCTGGCAATATATTCCTGACAGCCGTCGACGGAAGTGCAGATTATAATCAGATTTTTGTGGTTGTTGACGACGTACAAAAGTTGGCTTTTCAATGTCCTTGGGGAATTGACACCTTCCAATGTAAAGTGATGCCATTCGGACTCAAAAATGCCGGAGCCACTTATCAACGAGCCATGAACTGCATTTTCAGTGAGTACCTCGATGACTTTGTTAAAATTTCCATCGATGATATCATTATCAAATCGGCAAGTTACGATGAACATCTAACATATTTGGCAAAGTCATTTGCCAAAATGAGGAGACATAAATTAAAGCTTAACCCCTTGAAGTGTGTTTTTGCAGTTGCGTCAGCCAATTTTCTTGGCTTTTAGTGCTTCGCAAGGGGATTGAGATTGATAAAAATAAGTCTAAAGCTATCCTGACAGCCAGACCTCCATCGACGAAAAATGAATTACAACAATTCCTTGGCAAGGTCAACGTTTTAAGGAGGTTCATTTCCAACTTGGCTGGAAAAACGAAGGTTTTCTCGTCTTTGTTGAAGCTGAAGGATAAAGAAGAATTTTGTTGGCAAACAGGGCACGAGCAGGCGTTTCAGGAAATCAAAGATAAGCTGACAACGCCGCCTTTGATGATGCCGCCTGTCAAGGGGAAACCCTTGAAATTATATATATCTACCACGGAGGACACCGTCGGTGGATTTCTGGCACAAGACGACGAGGACGAATTCGAACGAGCAATCTATTACTTGAGCAGGCACTTGACAGAAACGGAGCAGAGGTACTCGCTGATAGAAAAGATATGCCTTGCATTGTTTTTCTCTTGCAAAAAATTACGTCATTATATGTTGCCTGTGAAAGTGTTAGTTATTTCTAGTACTGATGTGATATAATCGCTAAGCCTGTGATGAGGGGACGGATAGGTCGATGGGCCATCCAGTTGATGGAATATCAGTTGCAATACGTACCGCAAAAAGAAGTCAAAGGCCAAGTATTGGCCGATTTTCGGGTTGACCACCCATGTATGAACATTGATCAGACCGTTCTTAAGGAACTGGACTCGATGACAGTGGAGATCAAGCCATGGACATTGGATTTCGATGGGTCTAGAACCGACAGACTATGCGGAGCAGGTATCGTTTTAATTTCTTCATCAAATGTAAAAACTAAGTTATCAATTCAATTTGACTTAGAGTGTACGAATAATATGGCCGAATACAAAGCCTTGATCATCGGATTAGAAATGCTCAGGGAGCTCGACAGTAAATTTGTTGTCATCGTCGAGGACTCGCAGTTGGTCATCAGACAGATAAAAGGTACTTATAAATGCCGAAACCTAACACTTTACAAATACTATCTAACTGCGATGTCTTTGTTGTCGGAATTTGTTGATGTTACATGTTATCATGTGACAAGAGGGAATAATTGCGAGGCCAACAGTTTGGCCCAATTGGCGATTGGTATCAATCTACCTGATGATGTCGAGGAATCTCATTACATCGTCAGGAGACGACACTGTCCGCCATTTATGTATCGGGACAACATTCTGACTGTTTTAAGTGTATTTCAGGATCCCGATGACTGGAGAGAGCCGATCAGAAAATATCTGGCTAATCAGGCTGATAAAGCATCTCGATAGACAAGGCTCAGAGCCGTCAATTATGTCTTGATGGGAGAGCAGTTGTTCAAAAAAAGCTTCGATGGTGTACTCCTGTTGTGCGTCGATCAACATGAAGCCATGTGATGGGGGCTATTTCGCACCCTACATACTGATCAGATCGAACAAAGATTATAAGATCGATTCGACCAATTATAAAGGATCGGGATCTTCTTACAGACCCTGCCAAATGCCGCTCGCTCCGAGTAAAGATTATACTCCGGACCCAAGAAGGATAGTTGGGCCGAGTCCAAGCAGGACTATGATTCCTTGTAATACTAGGTTTAGCACAATATATATACCTAGTTATTCATTGTATGAGAGAACGACGAATTCTCTTAATTCTGAGATTACACAAGAATACGTTGATAACAATAGAACTCAATAATATCCATTATTATTGCAGAACTTTACCTTCATATCGTTGTGTTCTTAATTTTGTTAATGGTTTTACTTCTTGCCTTCGATTGTTGCTTTTCTTTGTAAACGATCCATCCAGAATAAAGTAACAGAGCCCAATATACTGAATAATTCAATATCCAAACCCCCGATATCACAAATTCACTGATATTAAATTAACCTGACGAAAAACGGTTAAATCAGTTGGCGCCCACCGTGGGGCTAGGTTAATTATTCGATCGACATATGGCTCGCCCAAGGAAAAGCGCCCGTGTCGGAGCAAGAAGTAACACAACCACCGGTCATGACACATCTGAAGATCCACAGGAGAACGACAATAATAACGTTCCCAACACCGACGAGAATTTGCAGAATACCCATCCCCGACATAAGGAACCCCTAGAAGGTCCTCCCGGTACGATACAGGAAGAGCCGGAAGTCCCCGAGATCCCTGTTCCTCTCCCGGGTGCTCAGGAGAAATTACGACAAATAGCGATGCTCGTTAAATCGCTCTCCCCGGAAGAATTACTTGTGCTTGATCAAATTCCGCGAAACCCTAGGGCTGCCAGGACAATTCCTGCTCGGAGAACGCCCGGACAAAACGATCAAGTATCTCAACAAGCTGATAGCCCACCAAGCGAGCACCGCTCACTACACAGTCCACAACAGGACAATTCAAAACCCTCCGACAATAATCCTCGAAGAAAACCAGGTCACAGAAAAACCCAGGCGAAGCGCAGTGGATCCAGGGAACGTACAATTATCCCTATTGATGATGACATAGATGATACAATCCCTGATCGACCACGAACGGCTCGACTGACGGAAAGAGAAATTGAAAGGATGGTGCAGGACCGACTCGAACAACGCTTACGATCTATTCAAAATCCGTGGGCCCGAACCACGGAACTCCAGGAGAGCCTTGCGGCCTGTTCTCCCTTCTGCAGGGAAATAAAAGAGGCACAATCGATCGGACAAGTCCCGGGTAGACTACCTCGCTATGATGGAACCACTGACCCGGATGATTATATTTTTAGCTTTACGAATATAATGAATTTATATGCCCACTCTGCCGAATTCACTGCCAAATTAATGGTAACTACATTCGAAGGACTCGCATTGGACTGGTTCGCGAAACAACCTGCCAACTCCATATTCAGCTTTAGGGAACTCTGTAACAAATTGACGCAGCAGTTTGCCAGTCAGAAGAGACAAAAACTTCCGATGAGCTACCTTGGAACTATATATCAACAAGAAGGAGAATCCCTAAGGAATTGGTTGGCCAGATTCAACGTAGAATTACTTAAAATCGATTCCCCAAATATCGATTACATAATATCTATCCTCTTCGATCTCACTAAAAACAGGCAGTTCGGAAATGCCCTCAGTCGAAAACAACCAAGAACGTTCGCCGACATCATGAGCCTGGCGTCTAAGTATATGACCCAAGAAGAGATGAATTCCTTTAAGGATAAGAACAAAAACAAAGTCGCGGCTACAGGGTTTAAGCGGCATGACAAGATTCCCGCCCAAAGATCCTTGGATTACGAGCGATCTTCCAGGAGAGGTAACGTTTTCCAGCGACTGGAATACAGCAGAGCCGACCAAGAAAGGCAACCTAATTTCTACCAAAGACCAAGAAACCCTGAACAACCAATTAGAAGCAGAGTGAATCAAGTAGAACACCCAAGATTAAATGCTCCAATGGAAGAAATCTTGGAAGTTCTAGAAAGGAATAATTGGATTCCCGAGGCGAGGAAAATCGCTCAGCCCAGACCAGGGTCTAGAAACTATGATCAATACTGTAAGTACCATAGGGCACATGGGCATCGAACGGAAAATTGTTTTCACCTTAAGAGAGAAGTTGAAAAACTGATCGAGCAAGGAAAACTAGACGAATACATAGAACGAGATAATCGCAAAAGGGAAAGAAGCAGAAGCCCCCGGAACGGAACTCAAAGGAGAAGTTCTCATCGAAGATCACCTGAACGTCGGCCTACTCAGGAATTGAATCACGACCAGGTCAATGGGACTATCCACACTATATCCGGTGGGGCCTGCGGGTGGAGATAGTCGTAATGCTAGACGAAGAACGACCAGATCCATAATTGCAAATTCTAAATATCCAAAAGAAATATGGACATTAGAAAACAGGCCAACAAATCACCAGCCGATCAGCTTTAACGAAGATGAAGTACCTAAAAACATCACTTGGGATACAAAAGAGGATAACCCAGATTTCCCTATGGTAGTGTCGTTAGAAATAGCAAATTATAATGTGAGAAGAATCCTAATCGATAATGGAAGCTCAGCAAACATCATCTCCAGAGAGGTCTTAGCACAAATGAACCTCGGGCAAATAAACCTACAAAGGGTAGCAACGCCGTTAGTAGGCTTTGGAGGCTCCGAGATCATCCCCAGCGGAACGATATCTTTAAGTGTATCGCTCGGAAAGAAACCACTTCGGACCGTGAAGTTGGTAAAATTCCTAGTGGTAGATACACCCTTCGCTTATAACGCTATATTAGGGCGACCAGCCCTTAACCTTCTTCGAGCTGTAGTCTCTACCTATCATCAGAAAATAAAATTTCCAACCGACAGCGGCATTGGAGAAATAACGAACGACCACTGTATGGCATGGGACTGCTACAACACATCATTAACGTTGAAAGAACACCCCAAGTCAATTACTCCGAGCAAGATAAAGATCGTAGACGATCTCACTAGAAATGAGGTCGAAATTCCTATTACTGATCGATTAGATAAAAAGGGGAAAGAACCACTAGACTTATCCTTGCAACCCCCAGAACATAAAGATATAATTCTGGTAGAAGGCGACTCGTCCAAAAAGACAAGAATTGGTACAGAATTGAGCAAAGAAGGAGAAGTAATGTTAATCGAATTTCTAAGAAATAACGTGGACGTCTTCGCCTGGAGTGCAAATGACATCGAAGGGATCGATCCTCGGGTAATCAAGCATACCCTAAAAATTGACCCTTCAGCGAAACCCGCCAGACAGAAGAAAAGAAATCATGGACCAGTAAAAGATAAAATTATCAAAGCCGAGGTTGAAAGACTCCTGGAAGCAAAACAAATCCGAGAAATACATTTCTCGGAATGGCTATGTAATGTTGTACTAGTAACAAAAGGGGATAAAAAGGACAACAAATGGAGGATGTGTAATGATTTCACCGACCTTAACAAGTTATGTCATCATTGCCAAGTACATGCCAACGTATGTCATCAACCAGCAGAAAATATGCACCCGATTCCAATTTGTTGGCCTTTCGATCAATGGGGAATGGACATCGTGGGGCCGTTCCCAGCGGCCAGATCAAAGAAAGCTTACGTCCTGGTCGCTGTAGAATATTTCAGCAAATGGATAGAGTGCATCGCCTTAGCGCGAATAACTCAATTCCAAGTGATCAACTTCCTCTGGAAGTTCATAGTCTGTCGATTTGGCATCCCTAGGATCCTAATTTCCGATAATGGAACCCAATTCGCTGGAAAACAAGTGATAGAATGGTGTTCGAAACTGGGAATTCAACAAAATTTCACTTCAGTCGGGCATCCAAGAGCGAACGGACAAACCGAAGTAGCAAACCGAGAGATAATAAAATCTTTGGAAAAAAGATTAGGACCAGCCAAAGAAAAATGGTTCGATGAACTACCAGGAGTATTGTGGGCTAATCGAACCACGGTAAGAAACTCAACTGGGGAAACCCCATTCAGCTTGGTATATGGGTCGGAAGCTGTTATTCCTGTGGAAACTTTAATTCCAACGCCAAGAATAGAGATGTTCGATGAACAAGAAAATGAAAAGGCGAGGGAAAATGACGTTGATTTAACAGAAGCCCTAAGAGATAAAGCTGCCGTACGCCTACAAGCCACTAAGGCAAATATGGAGAAAGCATACAATCAAAAAGTACGCGTCCGAACCTTCAAAGAAGGAGACTTGGTTTTGAAAAAGGTAGAAGTATCCAAGCATGTGGGAAAGTTACAACAAAATTAGGATGGACCTTACATCGTCATTGGCGTAGGAAAGAAAGGTTCGTACAAAATTGCACACATGGATGGGACAGCCTTACCAAGAACCTGGAACGCAGTCAACCTTAGGAAATACTATGGTAAATAAATTTTAGCAGATTATACTACATTGTTTTATTTTACTTTACTTTATCAAGTTTTAATCCTTGTAACAAAGGCCTTAGCCTAGAGTTCAATTAGTAAAAATTTCAGCATTTTCTATACATCGATTATTTCGATTAACGCTCTGTGGAATTACACTAGCATATTGATAAATATCAGAACGAAACGAGTTGAGTAAACATCGATCCGCTCGATAAAAACTCCTCGACATATCTACGACGATTGAAAGACTTCAGGTACTAAAAACCTAAGTCCAAACAAAACGAGTTGAGTAAACATCGATCCGCTCGATAAAAACTCCTCGATATATCTATAATGATTGAAAGACTTCAGGTACTAAAAACCTAAGTCTAAACAAAACGAGTTGAGTAAACATCGATCCGCTCGATAAAAACTCCTCGACATATCTACGACGATTGAAAGACTTCAGGTACTAAAAACCTAAGTCCAAACAAAACGAGTTGAGTAAACATCGATCCGCTCGATAAAAACTCCTCGATATATCTATAATGATTGAAAGACTTCAGGTACTAAAAACCTAAGTCTAAACAAAACGAGTTGAGTAAACATCGATCCGCTCGATAAAAACTCCTCGACATATATATTCAACGATCAAAAAGACTTTCAGGTACTAAAAACCTAAGTCTAAACAAAACGGGTTGAGTAAACATCGATCCGCTCGATAAAAACTCCTCGACATATCTACAACGATTGAAAGACTTCAGGTACTAAAAACCTAAGTCCAAACAAAACGAGTTGAGTAAACATCGATCCGCTCGATAAAAACTCCTCGATATATCTATAATGATTGAAAGACTTCAGGTACTAAAAACCTAAGTCTAAACAAAACGAGTTGAGTAAACATCGATCCGCTCGATAAAAACTCCTCGACATATATATGTTCAACGATCAAAAAGACTTTCAGGTACTAAAAACCTAAGTCTAAACAAAACGAGTTGAGTAAACATCGATCCGCTCGATAAAAACTCCTCGACATATCTACGACGATTGAAAGACTTATTGGTGCGAAAAACCTAAGTCCAAACAAAACGAGTTGAGTAAACATCGATCCGCTCGATAAAAACTCCTCGATATATCTACAATGATTGAAAGACTTCAGGTACTAAAAACCTAAGTCTAAACAAAACGAGTTGAGTAAACATCGATCCGCTCGATAAAAACACCTCAACATATATATTCAACGATCAAAAAGACTTTCAGGTACTAAAAACCTAAGTCTAAACAAAACAAGTTGAGTAAACATCGATCCGCTCGATAAAAACTCCTCGACATATCTACGACGATTGAAAGACTTCAGGTACTAAAAACCTAAGTCCAAACAAAACGAGTTGAGTAAACATCGATCCGCTCGATAAAAACTCCTCGATATATCTATAATGATTGAAAGACTTCAGGTACTAAAAACCTAAGTCTAAACAAAACGAGTTGAGTAAACATCGATCCGCTCGATAAAAACTCCTCGACATATATATATTCAACGATCAAAAAGACTTTTTGATGTGAAAAACCTAAGTCTAAAACAAAACGAGTTGAGTAAACATCGATCCGCTCGATAAAAACTCCTCGATATGTTTTCAATGATTAAAAGACTTTTGGGTTAAAAACCTAAGTATAATTACAAACGAGTCGAGTATACATTGATCCGCTCAATAAAAACTCCTCGATCTACTCCTAACGATCTAAAAAAGATCCGCTGATACTCCTAAAGTTTTGAAAGATAAATCCAGTATGAATTCATCTGCTCGGAAATTACTCCTCGTAAATAAAATTATCAAACAACAAAGAAGATGCAAGAAATAAAATAATATTTTATTCATCAAATCAATTACATACAAATATCCTACGTTACAAAAATCTGCTTGCTACCTAAAGATCGTTACAATGATCTAGTTAAATTGATCCTATGGGATCGACTATCTTCACGACAATGTCCACGGAAACACCAATCTCCTCCCTAGTACCTCATCGATCATAATAAACCACCTAAGAAGCATGCTGCTCAGGATGGTCGACTTCTTTGGTTCGATGGCCAGGCTCTGAAGATCAAAAGTTGTTCCAGACGAAATGAACACTACCAGCCAGATAAACTAGCAATGCTCACTCATCCGTAAGAAGATACTGCTTTTACTTTATCTATAAAACATTTTACTCTAGAGCAGCATCTCTTCGGGACCGTCGTGAAACGGTAAGTTTACCAGCCACCCCGGCGGTCTATCACTCCGGAAGTCACATCCAAGAGCGAGGGTGACTGCCAAGTATGAACCCCCCATGTGCAGACGGAAACCACGGACCTCTAAGGTGATGAAGACTAAAGCAGAGATCTCATGGGATCCGTCGATACAAGGAAGGGCTGACATGGGACCCGTCAATACAAGACTGGGGACAATTCCTTTACTGCGAACGAACAAATCACGATAATGTGACTTCTTGAACATTATGGGGTCCGAAGGCAAAATGAAATCTAAGGAAACAGAGATCTTCATTGTTATGAATGGAAAATAAGGAAACTACCTACTTATTTCCGGAATCTTCGGTTCACTACCGACGTCCTCAGTCATGCCTGTATCGTCTCATTCTTCCTCTTCGTCTACTGAATCGATGAAAGTATTATCGAGCTCATCGTTAACATCAGAAGGAGGAATCGGCAATGGATTTCCAAATTCCTCGACAAGATGAGCCAGAGGAAAACCTTGATATTCGACATCTGGAACCTCGGAAGAAGAATAAAGCTCGCCATAACGGTTCAACCGGATATGAGCTGCCTTAAAATACTCCTTCCGACGATCGTCGATCATCTCCAAAGCGACCAGTTGATGAATCGATTTTTTAAAGGTATTCTCAAGAAGAGGGCCGACCATCCGGTACACCAACGCCGTATGAACAGGAGAGTTGAGGAATTCACGAACAACTTGTTCGTCAGATTTCCTAACATATCGATCTCTTTGCCTAAGTGGGACGTCATTTTCATACTCCTCTAAAGAAGCTTCAAGGCTTGATACTTGAGATTCAAGCTCACTAATTCGAGTCGTGCTCTGCAACTGCAATTCCTCTAATTTTCTTGCCATTTGATTGGCTTGTTCTTGAGCACGAGAAACCTCTATCACTCTATCTATCATTTCTTGATCTTCGGTCCCGGCAGCACGAGTCTCTACGACAGGAACAGAGGAAGATGTCGAGGGACCAACTTCTGAACCGGAAGATTTGTGAAGTAAAGCTTTATACTTCTCTTCAAGGAAATCGCACTGTTGTTTCCAGAGAGAATTTTCATAGGCGTACGATGTCAGACAGGTGTTAACCTGAAATAACGAAGGGGTCAGAAAGAAACGAATTAGCGAATTAAGAAAATCCTAAAAGATCACTTCATCAGAATAATAGAAAGAAAAAGATCTCACCTTTTCAGCGTAAAGAGAAGCTCGCTGGAATTTCTCCAAAGGATCCTTATGAAGAAGCTTATTAAGATCACGAGTAAGAACGCCAGACAAAAGAATACGGGTCGCCTTATCGACCGCATTCTCATTATTATCATGAATAAGAGAATCCTTCTCGGAATAACCAGCGGCCCTCCTTCCCTCTAAATGATCCTCGATCATTTCGACCAGAGTAGGATTTGGATGTTTATCCCCGAGTAAAGAAAGGTCGTCACCAGAACGTCCATAGTAGCTCCTCTTCCTGTTAGCTGGATTATTAGATGGATGAGGCATTGACCAGCTGCGACATCCTCGAATACCCAAAGAGGTTCTAAGATGAAGCGGAGGATAACCGGGTCCCATGCCCTGACGAATAGGGGACTCACGTGAAGAATCCGGAGATTCCTCTCTATTCTCCTCGGATTCGTGACCCAACTCCAATTTCCTTTTTCGAGACGCCCTCTGCTCGATAGGATTATTCTCCACTGACTTGGAAGATTTCGACAGCACCATTTTTCCCTTCGAAGAATGTCGGGAGTTTTCTACCATATGAGCTGAAAAAGAAACAAAATAAAGTTAATTTCTCCATATAAACAGTATAATGACAATACTAAAGATCAAATAAAATGCTGACCTAGAGGTTCAGATGATGAACTGATGGGAAAATTATGGACACTTAACCCCGCCTTACGAAGAAAAGATTCCCCAATCAGAAGAGCGCTTTGATATTTGTTTGTACGCATCTCGGGAATCTCAGTGATAAACTGTACATCGTCAGGAACAAGTTCACCAGTCGGTGAGCGACCTCCAGGAATCCAACTGGAACCATGATCCCACGAGAAAGGCGTGGTCGAACCGTCCGCCAAACGGAGATTAGACGGAGGACGAACAAAGAAGAAATGAGATTTCCATGAGGGATTACTAGAAACCGGAGCATCAAAGATTGCTCGGCTAGGCCGCTGACTAGCGAAGAAATATCCACGGTTTGAAGAACTAGAAATATTAAAACGAAAAAGTTGTGTAAAGTTACGGAAAGAAGGTTTAAATCCCTTTGCAATCATCAGAACGGAAAAACAAACCACGAAAGCAACAGAATTTGGAACCAGTTGTGTCAAGCACACGCTGAAAGTTTTTAGAACTTCCAGAAAAAGGGGAGACAAAGGAAGACGCAGTCCGCTATTAAAGTGAGCCGTATAAAAGGCTCGACATCCCTCCGGTGGAGAAGTGACCCTATCAGTAGGGGAAGGAAGAATTATTTCAGAACCTTCCGGAAAATATTTGGTATAGTTATTCACGACTTCAGGGAATGTTTCCTCTGTATATGCGCAAGCTACATCCTCAATTGGTTCAGAAATCTGAGGAACAGTACCTTTGCCCTTTTTGGCTCGGGCGGCTACATCCGCATCGGAAAGGATTCGTACCTTGTAAGTATCTTCTACAGGGATAACAAGGTCAGATACCGTAGTTTGTTCACCCAGAGGATTAGAATGTAACTCCTCCTCGTTATCGGGGGCGATGATCTCTCTAGGAGAAGAAGAAGATCTTCTTACGGAAGCCATCTATATTCTAGTTCTCGGAAGAAGAAGGTCGATGAAAGGAAAATTTTATACGACGAACGACCAAACTAGAAAATGACTGCGATCTAAAAGCAAATATAAAAGAGAAATGGCAAACTCGAAAGTCACCTATTTATAAGGAAATGAGAAAAGACGTTTCGAACTCGTCGCAGCTACTCAAATTCCCGCCAAAAACGGAAGGATACAAAAAGCCTCCTGAATAGACGCGTGGCGATCCATAATTAGACAGAAGAAACGACTATCTATGATACGTAGCACTCTTTTCCTTACTTAAGATTTTTTCCCACTGGGTTTTTTCTTAAGTAAGGTTTTTAACGAGGCTCCGTTCATAGAAAAGAAACAGTCGACCAGATTTATCTACTTCTACGAGCTCCTATTATCTATACGCTCGAAGAAGTGAGGGAGTACTGATGGGGGCTATTTCACACCCTACATACTGATCAGATCGAACAAAGATTATAAGATCGATTCGACCAATTATAAAGGATCGGGATCTTCTTACAGACCCTGCCAAATGCCGCTCGCTCCGAGTAAAGATTATACTCCGGACCCAAGAAGGATAGTTGGGCCGAGTCCAAGCAGGACTATGATTCCTTGTAATACTAGGTTTAGCACAATATATATACCTAGTTATTCATTGTATGAGAGAACGACGAATTCTCTTAATTCTGAGATTACACAAGAATACGTTGATAACAATAGAACTCAATAATATCCATTATTATTGCAGAACTTTACCTTCATATCGTTGTGTTCTTAATTTTGTTAATGGTTTTACTTCTTGCCTTCGATTGTTGCTTTTCTTTGTAAACGATCCATCCAGAATAAAGTAACAGAGCCCAATATACTGAATAATTCAATATCCAAACCCCCGATATCACAAATTCACTGATATTAAATTAACCTGACGAAAAACGGTTAAATCACCATGAGAATAATGATGGAAGCTCATGAAGGAATTTATGGGCCCCATCAAAATGGCCACAAATTGGCATGGCTGCTGCGCTGATATGACTATTATTGGTCAAAATGGTGGGAGATTGTGTACAGTTGGCAAAAGGTTGTGAGAAGTGCCAATGGTTTGGGGTAATTCAAAGGATCCCCATCGATGAGATGAATGTGATAATCAAGCCATGGCCTTTCAGATGCTGGGCCATAGATATAATTGGAGAGATTCATCCATCATCTTCCAAGTACCATCGATACATTATTGTGGCCACATATTACTTTACTAAGTGGGTAGAGGCCAAACCACTGAAACAGGCCAATCAGGCCAAAGTGATGAAATTCGTCAAGGACCTGATTATTCATAGGTTTGGTCTACCACAAACCATTGTCACTGACAGGGGACTGATGTTTGTCGGTCAGGAAATCAAGGAGTTTGCCAGATCGATGGGTTTTGAGTTGATCCATTCAACACCGTATTATGCACAAGGAAATGACCAAGCAGAAGCCTCCTCCAATCGAGTCCTTAAGGACATTATTTCAAAACTTGATGTTGTCGGAGGCATTATGGGCTTATCGGACCAGCAAACGGACAAGTACTGGCACCACTCCGTACAAACTGACTTATGGACAGGATACCGTTCTACCTATGGAAATCAATGTCCGATCACTTCGAGTGATGTAGCAAAATAAGTTGACGTCCAAAGAATATACTGAAAGTACGCTCCAGGAGCTCGATAAACTGGACGAAATCAGGGTTGCAGCGTTAGACAAAATCGAGGCACAAAAAAGTCTAGTCGCCCGATGCTACAATAAAAAGATACGTAGGAAACAGTTTGACGTCGGGGACATGGTCTGGAGAACTGTTTTGCCACTTCATCAGGGCGAGAAAAAGTATGGCAAATGGAGCATAATGTGGCAAGGACCATATGAAGTTTTCTCGATAACTCGGGGAGGAGGTTATATTTTGTAAAAGCCAGATGGGAATCTCTGTAGAGACCCCATCAATGGAAGATACTTGAAAAAGTTCAGACCAACCCTTTGGAAATCAAATGTGTCCAGAACATCAACCAGCTTTGGAGCTAGAAATCGAGTGGCGCCAAGAGTTCTTTAGTGCGCCGATCCCTTTCTAAATATAAGTTAGGTTTATTTTCAGTCTCGTTTATATTTCCCTTTTCGTTTTGTTGGTGTTTGCGTTATTTTTGACATCAAGGGATCGACGTCGAGGGATTGGCATCGAGGCATCGTTGGCATCAAGGGGCGTGCCAAAATATTGTTTGCGATGCAGTGGACGTCGAGGGATATTTGGCATCGAGGGGTTGACATCGAGGGATGTTTGGCATCAAGGCGTGCCAAAATGCAGTTTGTTGCAAACCTGTCAGCGAATACCTCGACGAGCCAATAGCTCGGTGTGAAATGCCTCGATATGATGTAAAATAGATGCGGGCGTGCCAATGTTTGTGCGTGCAAACATAACGATTCAAAAATAGAAATGTTGATATCAGTATAATAATAATACGAGTGTCCTGATGAAGACATATTGATATCGAAATTAGTTGTCTTGATAAGGCTGACTTCTAAACGATTGTGACAGAGTAGGCAAACACTACCCCTAGTTATTTTCTATGCCTGCCTGGCCGCAGGACTTAAACAATTCATGAAAATCTCTCTTAAATGCCATATTTTTATAGCCAATCGATGGCCTGCTCAACATATCAACGGATTTGTAAATCAGTAAACAGGTTGACGATCAATCAGTTTTACACAATCACCTTGACAGAAAACATAAGCTTGACAAAGACAGCATATCAATGAAAATTCGTCGACGTAAAGCATATTTAAGTAAATGAATCACAAGATACGAACCAAATCACTTCCATTAATAATAAAAGAAAAATAGTACATTTCCCAATGTACAAATATTACAAAAACATGCACGTCCATAAAGATCTCCTGTTTTGGCATGGTCTGCCAAATGAGCTGATGAATATGTTAAGTGCTGAAAATTAACTCCTTGATCGGCAGGGAACCCGCCGATGAGCTGATAAAACATGACAATACATTGCGTTGACAGAAAGTAACACTGACGACGGAAGACCTCCGTCAGTGGTTCGCCCAACCTTGACGGGTGGCCATCAATCGGGCTCCTGATCAGCGGGTGGCCACTGACCAAGGCATCGATTGAGCAGGTGGCTACTCAACCGATAGTCGTCAAACAGTTAGCCACTTGATGACGAGCTCATCAGGCAGGTGGCTACTCGATGAGTTTGTCATATAAATATGTGGGCACTTACATGACAGTTAACAGCTTGCTACTTGGTTGATATGAGTGGTTTCGCTCGAGGCAGTGTCAGCTGACGGCAGAAGACGGCGGCGGCGGCTGTTTGAGCGGCGGCGGCAAGACTTCAGGCGGTCAGGGATCACTGGTGGCTGAGGAGGGACAGACTGATATCAAGGAGTTGGCAGATTGATAACTTGACAGAAAACAGCGTGTTATCTGCCTGGTATCAAGGGGTTTCGCTCGAGACAGCTTTCTGACGGCGGAAGACGGTGGCGACGGCGGCGGTTATGTGAGCGGCGGCGGCGGCAGGCCTTCAGGCGGTCAGGGGTCGCTGGTGGCTGAGGAGGGACGGTTGATATCAAGGAGTTATAACAAGTGTTTGCTGAAAAAGAAGCAGCGGTGCGCTGGACTTCCGGTGAGGCGTTGAGCCGATCAGTGTAGACTGAGTTTTTTGCAGATTGAGTTGTGTGTGTCCTCGCGTATGGCAGCTTCTTGAATATTTATAGGTGCTGGAAATTGAGCTGATGGCTGGAAAAAACTGTTCCCTTGATGGCCTATCTCCCACTACTTCCACTACTTTGAACTTCCTCCACTACCTCCACTATTCCACTACTTTTAGAGGTGGTTTTCCTTCTTTGTTTTGCTGAAAATTGATGCTAATGGAAGTTGTAGGAGAAGAAAACGTGTGTTTAATTTGAAATTCAATTTATGATAACTAACTAAGAGATATTTAGGGAGTTTGTTATTTAAGCCAACTAATATGGCTTTATCCTTATCTCTTTAATTAACTATCTTTAATATTAATTAAACACACATTGGGCCAAATTAAATGTTGGCCGATTTTTATTGGGCTGTGGTCGGCTGGAGCTGATCAGACCATGATTGGTCTCGGGTCGAGCCATGTTGGTTTTGTTGGATAATTATGATTTACCTAATTAATTAATGGCTTTATTTATCAAGTGGGCCAATTAATTATACTTGGCCCAATTAATTAATTAACTTAATTAATTGATCCTAAATAGCCAACATAATCTATTGGGTTAATTGGGCTCATTTGTATTTAACCATAATTTAGCTTTAATCCTTAATTAATTAAACTTGGCCCATAAATTAATTAACTTTACCAATTAATTAATTTATATTTGGCCCAAACATTAATTAATTGAGAAATTAGGTCGAGTTTCGAAATTGGGCTCGTGACCAAATTATCGCTTCGGTCGGATCAATTTTCCGGATCATATTGGATCCGAGCTGACCCGACCCATTTGTCACGATTGGGATCGGTCCGATTGCCAATTTTGGCCTGTCATCGAGTCGTCGTTCCTCGATTAATCGAGGGTGATTTTTTTGGTACAAACAGTTGGACCAAGTTTTTAAAGTAATATTAGTAGTTCAATTTGTTTTCAAATTTTTGTCCAGGTACTTCTGTTTTAATTTAAATCTTTGTTTTCCCGATTTTCAAATTTTTGCATCAAGGCATTTTGATTAAGTCATTTGAGTTGATTCGATTTTAGTTAAGTCTTGTTGACAATAAAGTTGTGTTTTTTATTGCAAAGTGGTTTGTTAAGTTGCGAAATTGATGGCTTTTGGGTACTCAGTTTATTTGACTTCGGGTTGAAGAAAAACATAAGGTCAACCAAGCCAAAAAAGAAGTTCTAGTAACAAAAGAAAAACTAGTATGTGGCCGTCAGGCCATTACATCAACAAGTAATAAAAGAAGTATGTGGCCATTAGGCCATTGCATAAACAAAAGCAGAAAATAAACTAAATCTTTGATGCCAAAATCCTAACACTACTTGGCACACTCGCCAACATCAATGGCTCGCATGCCAGAAAATCAATGGAGAAAGTCTTGGGTGAACCGTCCAAGGAATCCTTTAAGGGCTATCTCGATCCTAGCTTGATCAGTCGAGGCAGTGGCTGCCTGTGCACTCACTTGATCCTCAGCAGCTTTAGCCTCGTTGATCAAGGCATCAGTGTTGAACAATTGCTCAGTAATCGATTCAGCCTCCACCAAAGCATCCTTCATTTTGCCTCGAACCATGTCCAGCTCCTTCTGCAGCTTTGCCATGGCCGCAACCAAGTTGGCCTCAGAGTCCTTGAGATTCTTGAGTGAGTCGTTGAGACTGGAACCTTGAGCATAAAATTCACTAAACTTCGAGAGAAGAGCATTAACAGGAGACGCGAACGAGGCCCTTGCCTTGATGGCTTGATCGTTGTTCTTGAACTCGTTCCTCATTTGGCTAAACCGCTGCGCGAAGCCGGAATAGAAAGCCACTTTGTCGCTCGGAAGTGTAGCAGGGGACAACTTGCTCATCAAGTTATCAAGGGATGGTCCCATGTTGATCATCAGGACATCCAAGGGTTGACTTTGGTAATTTGACAGCAACTCCTTGAAGTGAGCAATTTCATCAGGAGTGAAAGGTGTATGGCTCGATTGCTCAGACACAGTTGATGGAGACTGAGAAGATGAACTCATAGATAAAGCTCGTGTGCTAGCAAATCGAGCCAATGCTTGAGCAAGCCGCTGAGAGCTGTCCATGACTTGGCTAGACAAGGGAGTCTGAAAAATAAAAATAAAACGAGGTCAGTGCCAAGTAAACAAGGTAATTTAAAAACAGCTTGATAATGAAATTAACCTCTTGCAAATGAGGGGGAGCCGAAATAGGGGTTTCCTTGATAGGAACAGTTTGAAAGATCGAAATCCCAGGTTGTCGAATGGCTACATCTCCTGACTCATCACCAAGAATGGTGTCGACGAGAGGATCTTCGGAACTAAGTGGAGTAGATCGATGGGGTGGAATATCCACTCGTTCAAACTGTTGCCCGTCATCCTCACTGTCCGACGAGCTATTGGCCATCGTTCTGATCTTCTTGCGGGCCGGGGGATCGTCCTTACCGGCTCGACGTTTGCCTTTGGAACTCACCTCCTGACAGAAAAATAAGACATCAATGTGAGTCTAAAAATATAGTAAGTTAAGCTAAATAAGGACTACCTCCTCGTCAGAACTGCTCACGATTATGGCACTTGTGCCACCTCGTTGATGAAAGAGCCGACGAGAACGTCGGATGTACACGACAGGGGGGGTTTGTTACCTTATCAACGGAGGAATGAGCCTCAGACTCCTGAATCGACTGAGTGGCAGGAGGGGCCGATGGTTTCTTTCCTGCAAATAAACAAATATGTCAGTACATAACAATGATCAAGGAAAGAATAACAAGAAAAGATACCCGATTGATCGAGGGCAATGATGCTCCCATCCTTGTATTCACATAAAATATAAATGTTCGACATGTCCTGAGGGTCATCAGCATGATATCCCACAAAAGAGACTTGGGACATAGCTTGACGACTACGAGGTTGGGGATCAGGGAGTAACGGGAGAGAAGGGCCTAAAGGTTTGTAAAAAGTATACCAATGAGGGAACTCACCGGGACCCCCTCATTTTTTGGCTAACTTAGCGTGAGCCAACATGGCCTTACATATCCTAATATCATTCAACGACTCAAAATTAATGGCAGCCTTCTCATATACCTTATCTCTACGACCAGGATCCCAAACTACATCGTAAAATCTTTCAAAGCGAGAAATGATATATAATTTACCTTTCTTTGATGCCTTGACAGTGGCAGCAACCGATTGCTCGAGAAAAGGGCCATCGGTAGAGATGACCTCCGGATGGTTAGGCACCTTAAACTTGGCTGCAGCGGCATGAAAAGTGCCCTGACAAGGGCAAGGTAGCCATCCCACCACTTGATGAAATCTGGTGAGCCAACGGGATTAGGAGTGAATGGTCGAAAAATGAAAGCGTCACGGGCTATACGTCAACACCGCCGTAACTCATCGAAGCCCTCCATATCTGTCAGCTCCATAAGCTTCTCGTTCCTTTCAGCAAGGGATATGCCATATCGAGGTATCAACTGCACTAGGCTGAACTGACGAGCCACGTAGTGCGCCAGATAGAAACAAGCAGAACACTTGAGGGGTTTCCTCTTCGTGGGATCCTTGGCCTCGGTAACTTTAAGGCCGGAGGGAATGTCCCTCGACGTCAAAAAGCTTGCCCACATTTTCTGATACTCCCGGAAATCATCAGCTGACATCGAGGGAGTATAAACTGACAGCATCGACGAGTAGAAGACCAAGAAATTTGGTTTTGGGCCCTTGACGGTATTATAAAATCTGCTAAAAAATAGTAAAAATTGCAATGTGGCAACTTCTGACGAGCCACAAACAAAGCATAAATTTCATCGTCAACAGGGGTTCCCTCGAAAACACAGAAATCAGGAAAGTACGCAAATAACCAAATCTATAACAACCAAATCGGTCCCTGCAAAGAAACTACAACCCGATGCAAGAAACCCCTCGATATCAGTGCACAAAGTAGAAAAAACAACGGGGCCTAAAGCCACTCTCTCGCCACTCTCTCGCCCCTAGCAAGAGGAGTAACAAAAATTATACCTCGACAGCCATAAAATCAGAAAATGCACATGCTCCGTGTGTGATACCTCGACAGCATCGGACAGATCCTTATATCGGCCGATGATAGGCCCATAAAATAATGCACTACCACCGACACCAAAACTGATAGAAAATGAAACGCATCGTCTCCGGCGGACGGCAAGGGATCGACATAACCTCATGTCGGGCCAAGGCCGCAGATGGCCAAAATATCAAGAAGTGTCGGGGTCATGGGACCATGGGCAAAATGGAACGTGTTGTCCACCCGACACCAAAACTGTACGACTGCCCGTATGAGAGGAAGGTTTAGTGACATTCCCGCCTTGCAAAATTGAATAGCATCAAAGATACCACAGTGCCGCCACACCAGAGCAAAAATCCTCTCGACTCTGTTACACTAAACAAGCCATTCGGAATGGGTTGAAGAACCCGCCCATGGCCAACCGTGGGTGGCGAACTGTAAATCGGTCACCCCGACAGCAAATGGAAGTGCCTCGCATGGTTAGAGGATGGGATGCTCATTCGCCCGTCGCAGATCGGCGGCGGTGTGGAACGGTCCGATGGTGGTGCCGAAATGGGTTTCTTGGAGAACTGGGGTCGAAATGTGTACATCCCTTCGATTAATTTGAACCCCAGCCATGGTTTCTTTGGAAAAAGAGCTCAATTTTGCGATAGGTATGGAGAATTTCGAAGGAGCAAGTTTAGCTATGGTGGGTTTTTCTTGGAAGGAATTTTTGGCTATGATGGGTTTTTCTTGTAAGGAATTTTCGACTATTGGTATTTCTTGGGAAAGAGAAATCGGCCAGGTGAGAGGATGAGAAAAATTGAATAAAAAGCCTGATTTGTGGAGTATTTTGGAGAAGAGAAAAATCGGCTATGGAGGTTTGGGGGGAAGAAAAATCGGCCAAGGTGAGAGAGAGAAACAGGTGAATAGTGAAAAGTGGTGGTGGGGTCTTGGAGTGTGTAATAGCCGAAAAATTGGGAGATAAATAGGGATTTGACACTTGGCATTATAGTTGTTTGAGACGCAAGGCGAGTCGATTCAAAAAGCGAGGGCTTTTTGGGGATAAGGCACTTGAATATAAATTTTTCATAAATAAGTTTTAGTAAGATTATATAAGAAATTTTATACATATTTCATAAATAAGTGAAGATTCATAAATAACTTCTCAAGAATCTAAGGGGGAGGTGGGAGCAGGCAGCCGGCGTGCGGTTAATGGCAGCGGACGGCTGCGACAACTAAGGTGAGAGACATGATTGGGATTAGGGTTTGGTAGAGAAAGAGTGGGAATAGAGAGTGAGTCGAAGAGAGAGATTGATTCTTGAAAATTTAGGAATTTTTTTAATTAAAGTCAATTGACGATTTTTTTTTAAAAAAAAAAGCCTGTCCCCAAAAAACGTTGCCTTGCAGGGCCTTAAGACGGCACAAAGGCGACCAAGGCGAGGCCTGGGATGAGCTTTTTGGGGATCGACGTAGCGAGGCGATGAGGGCTCGCTTCGCCTCGCCTTGGGCAATAGCGAACAAGGCGCTGGGCTTTAATAACTATGCTTGGCATGTAAATTAATAGATTGGGAAACTCTTGGGAATCCCAAAAAATGTTAATGTATTTTAAAGTTGGCTAATTATGGCCAATTTTAAATACAAAAGCTTGCTCAAATTAAATGCCAATCGAGCCATAAAAAATGGGGAGAATTTTTAAACTAAGTCTATCCGATAAATTTTTTCATCATATAAAATTTATCAGATACGACTTACGGGGGGCATTGTTTGTACCCAAAAAATCACCCTCGATTAGTCAAGGAATGACGGCTCAATAGGACCGAACCAAATTAATCCAAATGAATTGGATCGGATTGGATCCAATTTGGTCCGAAAATTGAGCCGACAGAAACCATAAACGGGCCATGAACCCAATATGAAATACGGCCCAATTTTCGCAATTAATTAATTTTTGGCCATACATAAATTAATTAATAGATAAGTTAATTAATTTATAGGCCAAAGTCAATTAATTGATAAAACCAAGTTATGGTTAAAAACGAACGAGCCCAATAAGCCCAATTGATTATGTTGGCTATTATGGATTAATTAATTAATTAAATTAGTTAATTAATTGGGCCAAGCCTAAATAATCGGCCCACATGATAAATAAGGCCATTAAATAATTAATTACGATTATCATATAAAATCAAGTGGCCCAATTAATCGACCCAAAAGCCGCCCACGGCCCAATCACAATAATCGGCCAATCAGATTAATTTAGTATTAATTTAATTAATGATAAAGATAATTAATTAGGAGATAAAGATAAGTCCATATAAGTAGTTGGCTTAATAACAAATTCCTAAATTATCTCCTAGTTAGTTACCTCATTTATTAAAACTAAAATTCAAATTGGCAAACACACGTTCTCACCCAAAACTGCCATTAAAATCAATTTTCAGCAAAATAAAGAAGGAAAACCACCTCCAAGGTAGTGGGAAAAGTGGAGGTAGTGGAGGAATTCAAGAGTAGTGGAGATAGTGGGTGAGATAGGCCATCAGCTACCAGTTTTCGGCCATCAGCCAGTCAATTTCCAACAATCAACCTATAAATACAAACAGGACAGCCATACGCGAGGACACACACACAACTCAATCAACAAATCTTCAGTCATCACTGAATCGGCTCTACGCCTCACCGGAAGTTCAGCGCACCGCTGCTTCTTCCGCCAGCAAACACCTGCCAATTCCTTGACATCAACCGTCCCTCCTCAGCCACCAGCAAGTCATGACCGCCTGAAGTTCAGCACCACCGCTCAAAGTAAGCCGCACAACTGCTTTCACCGTCAGCAATGCTGTCTCGAGCGAAACCCCTTGATAGCAAGCAAATAGCACGCTGTTTCTGTCAAGTCAGTCAGTCTGCCAACTCCTTGATATCAGTCTGTCAATCCTCAGCCGCCAGCAAGACATGACCGCCTGAAGTCCAGTGCCGCCGCTCAAAGTAAGCCGCACAGTTGCTTCCGCCGTCAGCAACGCTGTCTCGAGCGAAACCACTCGATATCAACCAAGTAACAAGCTACAACCGTCATGTAAGTACCCACATAATTACATGGCAAACTTATCAAGTAGCCATCTGCTTGATGAGCTCGTCGTCAAGTAGCCATCTGCTTGACGGCTATCGGTTGAGTAGCTATCTGCTCAATTGATGCCCTTTCTAGCGGCCACCCGCTAGTCAGGAGCCCGATTGGTGGTCATCCATCAAGATTGGGCGACCCATTGATGGTGGTTTTTCTGTTATCAATGTTACTTTCTGTCAACAAGTTGTACTATCATACATCATCAGCTCATTGGCGGGTTTACCTGCCAATCAAGGAGTTATTTTCAGATGTTAATAGATTCATCAACTCGTTTGGCAGATCATGCCAATACATGAGACTTTAATCGTTTTGCATATTTTTGTAACATTTGTAAATCGAGGAACTTACTGATTTTCTTTTATAATTAGTGGAAGTATTTTGGCCCGTATCTCCTGATTTTTGTTGAAGTATGTTTTACGTCAGCGGATTTTCATTGATGTTGTTTTGTCAAGTTTATGTCTTTGTCAAGTTGAATATTAAACTGATTGATCGTCAACTCGTTTGCTGGTTTAAAAATTCGTTGATATGTTAAGTAAGCCATCAATTGGGTATAAAGCTTTGGCATTTTGGAGAGATTTTCATAAATTTTTTAAGTCCTGCGGCCAGGCAGGCACAGAAAATAACTTGGGGTAGTGTTTGCCTACTCTGTCACAACATTTTACATCGATATCAATATGTCTTTATCAGGACACTTGAATTATTATTACACTATGTCCATTTTTAAATCGTTATGTTTGCACGCACAAACATTGGCACGCCCGCATTCATTTTACATCATATCGAGCCATTTCACATCGAGCCATTGGCTCGTCGAGGCAATTAATGCCAAATTTACAACAAACAATATTCTGGCACGCCTCGATGCCAAGTGTCCCTCGATGTCAATTTTATCTCAAACAATTGCAAGTTCATAATTTTCTAATTCATCATATTGTATGTGTGAAACATATCGAAACAAATATTATCAAATCAATTATAGATATCTAATTACTTAGAATATGGGATTACATTATCCCTTAATTATGCAAGAGTATCAATTATGATTGATACTTATCTTTGTAGAACTTAACTATATAATGTACTCACATACGTATTGTACATATGAATGAATACAATACTTTTCTCCTTGAGTGCTTACTTAATTCATTGTCACTAATCTTCTATTTCTTCCTTTACAATATGTTTATCATAGTTCTCACATGGTATCAGAGCAGGGATTAATCCCTGTTCTGTCCAGTCCATAATTCTTCATCGTTTCGACGTCACAAGCAAAAGAAAATAGAAGGAAGAAGAAGGATTCCTTGCTGCGATTTTTTTCTCATAACCAGGTGTCATCTTTTTTTTTTTCTTTCTTCCCTTTTCTTGATTAATCATGTCTTCAATGGAAAATTCATCCGGTAATTCACATACCTCCTCAAATCATGACACAAATGTTGAACTTACTTCCATACTTTTAAATGGATTAAATTATCTACCATGGTCTAGAGCAGTCACTATATCTCTTAGTGGTAGAGTAAAATTGGGATACATAACTGGAAAAATTACTTCTCCTAAATCTGATGATCCAAAATATGATGAATGGCTTGCAAATGATAATTTGGTAATGTCTTGGATATTTAATTCCATGGAATCCCATATATATAAGATATTTGCTTATGCTGAAAATTCCAAAATTTTATGGGATTCCATCAAAGACATGTATGGTCATGAAAAAAATGCATCACGTGTTTTTGAGTTGCAACAGGATTTGGGTCGGGCAGAACAACAAAACACCCAATCTTTTACAGAGCAACTGAGTTTCATGAAGAAAAAATGGAACGAGTTGCGACAATATCGCCCACCAACAAATGATATAAATATATTGTTGAAGCGTGAAGAGCAAGATCGGATTTTCCAGCTCTTGGAAAGTCTAAAACCTGAATACGAAGATCTAAAGAGGCAAATTCTTAGCAGCCCAGATCTCCAGTCGTTTTCTAGTGTGTGTTCTACCATCCAACAAGAGGAAACCAGAAAAAGGGTTATGAATTTTGACACAAGACAAGGGGGAGAAACAGAATCAAGTGCATTGATTGTTAAAAATGATACTAGAGGATTTCCGTATAGCCAACGCAGGGGCGGATATATTGGAGGTCGAGGTCGTGGGCGAGGGA
Source organism: Penstemon eatonii (assembly GCA_038501285.1). NCBI lineage: Eukaryota > Viridiplantae > Streptophyta > Magnoliopsida > Lamiales > Plantaginaceae > Penstemon > Penstemon eatonii. Next base: position 72,655,119 of record CM076715.1, read on the forward strand.
CTGACTCTTCCATTAGTTGCACGTACTGCCACAAGCCAAACCACACCAAAGATCATTGCTTTAAGTTGTATCCCCATCTTCGTAAAGATAAGGGCTTAGAAAGCAATATGGCAGCCCAAGCAAGCACCTACAGTTCAATTAGTACTCCTAATGCTCCTGGTTTGCAAAATTCATTAGAAAACCTCGCAAACCAATTGCAGCAACTTTTAAAATCAGGTGCTTTGCATGAACCTTCCGCTTCAATAGCTCAATATTCAGGTAATGATTTGGCTTTCTTATCTATTTTTGGTCCTCCTTGGATTGTTGATTCTGGTGCAACAGATCATATGACTTCAAACTCTCAAAACTTGTATAATATTAATGAGAATCATAACAAGCAGCCAATTACTATCGCTAATGGGAATCGTATAACCGTTAAAGGGATTGGAAACATGAAAGTAATTGATTCTAAAACTAACGCTTTACTTGTCCCTTCTGTTTCTTCGAATTTGTTGTCTGTAAGCAAGCTAACGAAGGATTTAAATTGCAATGTTATATTTACTCCTAGTGATGTTTTTCAGGATCGAACAACAAGCTTGACGATTGGTAAAGGAGAATTATACAATGGACTCTATACTTTAAATCCACAAGAAATAGCATTTGTTACTAGTTCTAGTAAGGAAGGTCTTTCACTACTTTGGCACCGTAGACTTGGGCACCCATCTGATCATGTTTTACATTTATTAGATAATTCATTTAATTTGGACTCAGAAAGCTGTGAAACTTGTCATTTCTCGAAACAGCATAGGCTGGGTTTTGCTCGAAGTAATCGTGTGTCTGAAAATATTTTTGAATTAATTCACTCTGATTTGTGGTGCTCACCGGTTGAGTCCCGAGATGGTTTCAAGTATTTTATAACATTTATTGATGATAAATCTCGTGCTACTTGGATATATTTATTAAAGTCCAAAGAAAATGTTTTATTGATCTTTCAAGAATTTCATACAATGGTATTAAATCAATTTAATGCTAAAATCAAAATTTTAAGAACAGATAATGGTACTGAATATTTCAATAAGAGTTTTTCTAATTTTCTAAAAAGCTATGGTATTATACATCAATCTTCATGTGTAGGGACGCCTCAACAAAATGGCGTTGCCGAAAGAAAAAATAGGCATATTCTTGAATGTGTTCACTCTCTTTTATTTCAGATGAATTTGCCTAAGAAATATTGGTCTGATGCTGCTTTAACTAGTTGTTATCTGATTAACAGACTACCTAGTAGGCTATTGCAAAACAGGTCCCCTTTGGAAATCTTAAAAAGTCGTAAAATAGATATAAGCCACTTGAAAGTGTTTGGCTGCACATGCTTTGTCCACTTACAAAAAAGTGGAAAACTAGATCACCATGCTGAAAAATGTGTTTTTCTTGGTTATTCTTCCACCCAAAAAGGATACCGTTGTTATGATCCGGAAAAAAGGAAACTTTATATTTCTAGGGATGTTGCATTTATTGAATCTGATGCTTATTTCAAGAATTCAAGTGTTGGTAATGACAGGAATCAAATTCAGGGGGAGATTGAACGAGAATTTGCTCATATTCCAGTTCTGAAAGGTGAAACTCCCTCTGACTTAATTGAGAACGAACGAGATAACTGTGAAGTGATTACCAACAATGCAAACGGTAGTGAACATTCACAGTCAATTACAACAACAAATGAAGATGGAGCTCAAAGAGAAGAAGTTGAAACAAGTAGCCAATCTCTTCGTAGGTCAACCCGTACATCTCACCCTCCTTCCAGGTTTAAAGATTTCCAAGCATACCATACTGCATCATTCCCTATTCATATTCAAAATTATGTTTGTTATGATCATATATCTCCTACACATTGTGCTTTTCTTAGTTCTTTAGAATCTCAATTTGAGCCATCCAACTTTAATGAAGCTAAAAATATTCCTATTTGGAAGAAAGCTATGAAAGAAGAATTAGATGCTTTAGATAAAAATCACACGTGGGATATTATTAAACTCCTAAAGGAAAGAGACCCATCAGGTGCAAATGGGTATACAAGATTAAATACAATAGTGATGGCTCCATTGAAAGACACAAAGCTAGGCTTGTCGCAAAAAGGTTCACTCAAATGTATGGGGTTGATTATAAAGAAACATTTGCCCCAGTAATTAAAATGAACACAATTCGAGTTTTAATGTCTATTGCATCTAACTATGACTGGCCCTTATTTCAATTGGATGTTAAAAATGCTTTTTTACATGGTGAATTAGAAGAAGAGGTCTATATGGATCTTCCCCCTGGTCATTACCTTGAACACTACAATGGACTTGTGTGTAAGTTAAACAAAGCTATTTATGGGCTTAAGCAATCCCCAAGAGCATGGTACAATAAGTTAAGTAATACATTTGTTAACTTTGGTTTTAAACGTAGTTCGTCAGATTCATCTATGTTTGTCAAAATCAACAATTCTGGAACTATTGTTATTTTAGTATATGTTGATGATATTGTTATTACTGGTGATAATATTAAGGAAATTGAAAAGTTAAAGGTATATCTAGATAAAAAATTTGATATAAAAGACTTGGGGAAAATGAAGTATTTCTTGGGAATTGAAATTGCTCATTCTAACAAAGGATTGTTTATTTCTCAACGAAAGTATACTCTTGATATGTTGAAAGAAACAGGAAAATTGGGTGTTAAGCCAGCTGACACTCCAATGGACTACTCAAACAAAGCTAACTTAGAAGACGAACCTTTTGAAGATGTTGCAAGATTTCAAAGACTAGTTGGTCGACTTATCTATTTGACCATCACAAGACCGGACATATCTTATGTTGTTAGTTACATTAGTCAATACATGCATGCACCTAAAGTGGGACATATTGCTATCGTGGATAGAGTGCTTCGCTACCTAAAGGGGTCACCGGGAAAAGGAGTTTGGATGAAGAATAATGGCCATCATGAGATTTAAGCATACACAGATTCGGACTGGGCAGGTGATCATCTTGATAGAAAATCAACTACAGGGTATTGCACGTTTGTCGGGGGTAATCTCGTCACATGGAAAAGCAAGAAGCAAAATGTTGTTGCTCGTTCGAGTGCCGAAGCGGAGTATAGAGCCATGGCATCAACTACAAGCGAAGTGATTTGGCTTCAACACCTTTTACAAGATTTGGGTCTAAAATTGAAATTTCCGGTGAAATTATTTTGTGACAATCAAGCTGCAACACATATTGCAACAAACCCAGTCTTTCATGAGAGGACCAAACACATTGAAGTAGATTGTCACTTTGTACGGGAAAAAGTGCAGGCAAAAATAATCGAAGCTCTACATGTTCAAAGCGATAACCAATTGGCTGATATTTTTACAAAGGCGTTACCCAGAGGTAAGCTTAATGAAATGCTAGCCAAGTTGGGTTCTATTGATATCTTCGCCCCAACCTGAGGGGGAGTGTGAAACATATCGAAACAAATATTATCAAATATATTATAGATATCTAATTACTTAGAATATGGGATTACATTATCCCTTAATTATGCAAGAGTATCAATTATGATTGATACTTATCTTTGTAGAACTTAACTATATAATGTACTCACATATGTATTGTACATATGAATGAATACAATACTTTTCTCCTTGAGAGCTTACTTAATTCATTGTCACTAATCTTCTATTTCTTCCTTTACAATATGTTTATCATAGGTCTCACAGTATGTGCAGTATTTCTTTTTAACTTAATGAATTACTAATCGACGAACTCCAGATCAAGAATCACTCAAACTCATGCATGGATATATCACTAAAAGAATTATGTTTTGGATCACTAAAAGAATGAAGGAAGATGAGTGGATGGAGAATGAACAAACATTATGTAGATTGAATTCAAGAAAAATAAAAAGCTACAGCTCGATTTCTAAAGTGGAAATTCTTAAAGACAAAATTTGAGTAATAGAATGAATAGCATTACCTGGATTTTGGCTAGAACTTGCTATATGATTCTGCTGTCTTGTTTCCACTGTTAGCATTTTCAAAGATATCATTTTTAAATATTCGGACTGCAAGAACAAGTTATAAAGAAAGAAGTTTAACACTTAATAGAAATGCAAGTTTAGATTTTGGAATAATGCGATGGAAATACATTTACCTGACTTTGGGCCGCAGTATAAATCTTTTCCTCAAACCTAATAGCTATTTTTTGAATTTCCAGTAGTCCCTCTGCTCCAGAGAAAGGAAGATGCCTTTTCAAAGTGTCCACTCTATAAAATTGAGTGTCACAATTTTAGTTAGTCATTTTCACTAAATAAACACAAAATCTTGATATTCAAGAATACACTTTTATATACAAACCAGTATTAATTAGAATTTATAATATATAATACGGAATTATAAAATAAAGTAACAATATTTACATTTTGTTGACAATCCTCTGTCTAGAATCGGATTGTAGCGGAGTCCTCCAATCGCCGGCTTCCATTGCTATCCAAAAGAAAAAAGAATTGTTAAGAGATGATGAACATAAATTTCTTGAATTGTGATTGATGAGTCATATTACGACAATTAGATTTTAGTATTGACCTAGTTTACGAAAGGGCAAAGAGGAATTCGTTTCTTCTGCAAAACCCAATACCCAAAAATGTTCTAACTATACGAATTTAATTTTCTGATTTATACGATGGACAATAATATACTCCGAGGCCCAAAAGGCCAAAACCAAGAGGTCTGGGTTAAATTGTCACTTATGTCACACTTTAATAGTAATTAGATAGTTATTAAAAGATATATATATTTTTTTAATTTGGTTGTTAATGAAATTATTATGATGTCATAATTGATGATTGATGTAAGAATGTATTCGAACATAGCTGACACTAATATTGGAGTTTATATATGTAAATAGTTTTGTTTGTCTATCTAAAATAAGATTTTGAAGTATGAGAAGCACATGACACTACAAGAAAATCGAGAAATTTAGACGGAAAATTTTCGACCAAAAAAAAAATAAAAATTTCGACGGAAATGAGTTTCCGTCAAATTTTCAAATTTCGATGGAGACAATTCCGTCGAAATTAATTAAATTTTCGACGAATTATTTTTTATTTTTTATTTATTCATTTATTTCTTTCTTTTATATTGTTATATTTCGACGGAATAAAATCTATCAAAAATTTCAAAATTTTCGAAAATTATAGTTTCCATCGAAACAACATTTTAGCTAGAAATAAAATAAAAAGGGAAAAAATATCAGGAGAAAGGGTGGCGAAAGAGATTCTCCGGTGGGTGCTGGCGACGTTTGATTATGATAAGATTAATAAAGAACAAAAATGTGGCATGATAATATATTAATTATTTACACAAAGTACATTGTTAAGCTCAATAAAAGAACATTAAATTAGCAATAATTCAACTGCCCTATAATGTAAATAAGTAATAAATCATATTTATTGACAATTTGTAGGCATACAACTATATTTGCTTGGTTGTTTTGCTTCGAAGTGCTTTGCATGATTATAGTAAAAAGGAGTCAAACACAAAAGTATATGACATCCATATTTTATATAATTAGTAAGAAAAAATCCATATAGCATATGGCATAAATATTTATAGCATATAGCATATAATTATTTTTTTCTCAAAATATAAAATAAGCCAAATTTTAGTAAATTAGGATTTGTTTAGATGAATTATGAAGATGGGGAAAACAAAAATACATATAGCATAAACATATATTCCAAAAGATAAAAATAAAAATAAAAAGTGCAAATTTATTGATATCCGGAATAAAAAAAATGGAAAAAAAAAATGAAAATTGACACTGGAAAATGAATAAAATTCAAGATATTATGGTAAGAAAAAGGAAAGTAAAAAACACATAAGAGAGAATCAAATACTAAAAAACAAATAAGAAACCCAAAATATCATTAAACAATTTACTGTTAGAAGAAAACATATAAATTAATCTAGAAATAACTATGAAAAAAATAGAAATTCACATTATTATCTAAAACACAAAAAATAGAAGTTATTGAAAAATAAAAATTATATTAAAAAAAAAGCTAGCCTTTTTTTTTTTAATTGCGGGCTACATTTCCATTTTCATGCGTCTTTCTCCCCAAATGTTATTGAATTAGCTCTCTAGAACATGGTTTCATGTGTAAAATAATTTCAGTTAATTCCTTTGACTAAATTGATTACATGGTAAAAAAAACATAAATACATAAATATACATATAAACACGCTTTTCCATATATTAACATTATAACTCTTTTAGTTCAAGCTAATAAACGATGAAAATTATAATTAATTACATATATTCCATAAAATATAATAAAAAAATATGCAAAATACTAAATTTGGTAAATCGACCAATTATACTTTTTCTATGTAAATAAAGGGTTTATTTGATAATCAATAATTATTCCACTTCTATAAATATGTACATGTATGTGTATATTTTTTTCCAGATAATTTATGTTAATAATGTTAATATTTGGTCAATGCTTTAAAGATAGAATGACACTTTTTATAAAAACATTATCATAACATGATATATGGTTTATTTAGAGTGAATTTGCTTACATAAAACAATTAAATAAATCTCAATATTAAACCTATAAATATTAATATATAAAATAGAAAAAATTAAAACGGTAGGAGACCTACCTCTGAAAAATGGAATGGAGACTTTAGACCTGCACTTTCATAGTTATCTTTTATCAACCTACAAATAACACAAAACAAATATAAAGTCAGAATTATTTACACAAAATTAGCTTTTACATAAAAAAATCAAATATAAATCATAATAAAAATAATATGTACATATGTAAAACAGTGAAGTATATAAACAAAGAAATAGTACATATGTAAAACAGTGAAGTATATATATAAACAATGTCTGACTATTTGTACATGTTATGTATAGTTTGGATTAGAAGAAATGAAGAATATATATAGCAATGACAATAATTCGAATTAATTAGGTAATTAATTTCCATAACCGTACGAATTAATTAGTAGAGAAAAATGGTGATATTCTTGGTCAATGCCTATTGCCATGGTCATGTATCTAGACACGTGAGCAATGTACATTTTTAATCTTAAATTAAGTTATGATGGTTACCTTAAAAAAATAAAAGAAAATTTACGTTATGATTTTTTTTTTTGGTAACAGGGGAAAAGAAAAAAAAAAACTATCCAAAATCGTCTTTCAATAACTCATTCAAGCCTTCCGGTGGGAAATCCCATTTCGAACAACAGCCAATAGCCTGGTCATGTCCCAATTTGGCCAAAGCATCCGCACTTCTGTTACTATTTCTTAGTGTATGTTTTAAAATACACGTCCATGGATTTCGAATTAGTCTCCTGCAGTCCTCGATAATCAGCCCGAGGGGGTGTAAAATAGTGTCCGACCCTTTGATCAAGTTGATCACAACCTGAGAATCAATCTCCACCTCTATTTTCTCTATTCTTCTTTCCCATGCCAACGTGAGACCCATACGAAGCCCCAAGAGTTCTGCTTCTGTAATGGTACATGTTCTCAGATTCATACTAAAACCAAAGATCCAGCTGCCTCTCTCATTCCTCATGAGGCCACCGGCAACAGCTTTACCCTCGTTGTTTAAAACGCTGCCATCCGTATTAAGTTTATACCATCCAACCGGCGGTGCTATCCATTTGATTTCGATCTCAGATCGTGGTGTTAGCTTCTTCGGCAAAACATATGCATTAGACCAACTGATTGCTAAAGATTTAACTTTGCTTAAGGTAGATCTTGGGCATTCTGGTTGGCCTTCAAATATAAGCTTATTTCTAGCTTTCCAAATAGACCATATCGATGCAATTACCACCATATGCCAAGGCACGTTTGCCGCAACTGGGCTTCGAAAATATGGAGAAGTGCTTTCTTTAACCCAACATATAGGCTGGATTTGTTTAAAGGCTAGCCACTGAGTCGGATTAATAACAAGTTCCCAAACCTTTGAGGCTTGAGGACAATCCCGTAAGGCGTGAATTTGATTTTCGCTGACTTCATTACATCTGGGGCATAAATCAGTAGGTGAGATGTGTCTTAGCTTTCGTAAGTAGTTGGTAGCAAGGCTGTCATGTCCAATGAGCCATAGAAAAGCTTTGATCTTTTGGGGGCAGTTTAAACTCCAAACCCATTTCCAGTAGGTAGAATTATTAGATGTAAGGTCATGCATAGAAGTTTGAGATGCTGCTTCAAGTGCTCTATAAGCCGATTTACATGAGAAGTCTCCGCCACTTGAAGCTCCCCAAATTCTCACATCTTGGTGCAGATTATGTTGCGGTATAGGTATTCTTAGGATTTGTTCTTTGATTGTCGTCGATAAATGGGTTTTAACTTTGCTGAAATCCCAAACTCCATTAATACTAATGATATCACAAACCCGCAACTTTTTATCATCCACATCAATATCACCGTCAATAATATCACAAAGACGATCATCGCTCACCCATCTATCATTACACTAACATGATATCTTTACCATTTCCAACACGCCATTTAACTTGAGAAGCCACGGCCTTGAAGCTGCGTATTATTCCTTTCCAAATGTGTGAATCAGTCGGTCGCGGTTCGTACTCCAGTATGTCAAGATATTTCAGATATTTTTTCCAGAAAACCTCCCCCCATATTGTTGGATCCTTCTTAAGAATTCTCCAACCAATTTTTGCAAGTAGGGATATGTTTCTATTCCTACTGTCTTGCAAACCAAGTCTGCCAATTTTTTTACTTTTAGTCACCTTGCTCCACCCCACCAAATGAATCTTTTTTATATTGCTTTCTGTACTCCACAAAAAAGTTCTATTTAACTTATCCAGTTCATTACAGATTGACGAGGGAAGCCAATTCGTTTGCATTACATATGTGGGCATAGCCGAAGTTACGGCTTGTATCAGGGTCGCTCTGCCGGCGAGACTTAAGAGTTTTCCTTTCCACGAAGCAAGTCGTTTTTGTACCCTTTCCACCATTTCTCTATACAAGGATGAATTTACTCGCCCATGTACCATGGGAATACCCAAATATTTCCCATTGACAATGTTCCAAGAATTCTACTCTTATTCCTCGCATTATGACCGGTAGAAAAGAAGACTTTTGATTTACTGTTATTAACTTTCATGCCGGATGCATCGCAGAAACGGGCGAGAATATCCCTAATACATTTAGCATTCTTTAAAGAGGCTCGAGCAAAGAGGATGAGATCATCCGCAAAGAAGAGGTGGGAAATTTTGGGACCACCCCTACACGGTGTGAGTGTTTGCCATCTTTTCTTTTCCACCGCTTCATCGATCAAGTAGGAGAGTCTTTCCATACACAAGACAAAAAGATAGGGGGATAGAGGGTCCCCTTGTCTTAGGCCACGCTTGGGTTGTATTGGATTAAGAGGCTCCCCGTTCCAAAGAACCTGAAGAGAGGAGTTTCTTACACAAGCCATAATTAAATTAATAAGAGGATCCGACAAACCAAATAAATGCAAAGTTTGTTGCAAAAAAACCCAACTAACCCTGTCGTAGGCTTTTTCCAGATCAATTTTAATCACCATACCGCCAACTTTATCTTTCGATCTTCTTAGAGAGTGGAGCATTTCCTGGACTACCAATATATTATCATGCGTGCTTCGTTTAGGTATGAAACTGCATTGAAAAGGACTAACCAATTCCGACATAAGAGGTTTCAACCTAAGAGAGATAGTCTTCGTAATAACTTTATATAACACATTACAAAGTGCAATGGGGCGAAACAGGTTGATCGTTACTGGATTCTCAACTTTGGGAATGAGAGAGATGTAGGAATTACCAATTTGGTTCGGGAACTCTCCTCGCTCAAACGCACTTTCCACTGCTTCAAAAACAGATTGTCCCACCTCCGACCAATAGGTTTGGTAGAAAAAGGCTTGACAACCATCTGGTCCCGGTGCCTTATATGGACTAAGGCTCTTGACCACTCGAAAGGTTTCCTCAAGCGTGATAGGTGATGAAAGTTTGCTGCTCCCAATATTATCGACACATCTCTGAAATTTGCTCTTAGTTAAGCTGCTCATTGGGTCCGAAACTTCATCTGAGAAGCTACGTTTAAAGTAGTTGAAAACATGGTTTTTTAGTTCCTGAGTATCAGTCTGCCAGAAGCCATCGATCTTTAGTGTATTTATTCTATTCCTTTGTCTACGGCAAAGAGTCGACACGTGGAAAAATCTAGTGTTTTTATCACCAAAGTGAAGCCAATTAACCCTTGATTTTTGGAACCAAAGAGCCTCCTCCTGCCAAACTATTCTATTAAATTCAGCGATAAGCTCTTCCTCTAGACGAGCAAGAGATTCATTTTCCTTAACTACCAAACACCTTTGAACACCACCGATTCGCGCTAAGAGTTGTCGTTTTCTCTGAAAAATGTTCCCAAAAACCTCCTTATTCCAATTCTTCATAACAGTAGGGAGGGTAACGAGAGCATCCACAATACTAGTAGATTCCGACCAAATTCCCTGTATCAATGACTTACACTGTGGGTGATCCGTCCAGGCAAGTTCAAAGCGAAAAGGTCTATCAACTGACCTAAGAACCACTTTAGCTGTACAAGTGAGAATAGGATGATGATCGGAGTGAGTTCGAGGAAGGTGGTGGACTGAACCATTCGGATACTTAAGGCGCCACTCATTGTTAACTAATGAACGATCCAATTTTTCTCTAATTTTTGCAAAACCCCGCCTGGAATTTTGCCATGTGAACCTTGGTCCCTGAAAACCCAAGTCCATCAAATTACAATTATTAACCATCTCATTAAAACGATTACACCTAGCCAGATTCGGACTTAGGCCACCCCTTTTTTCACCACTTTCGGAGATCTCATTGAAATCCCCCGATACAAGCCAAGGGAGATCCATGGTATTGCTCATCTCTTCAAGATTCGACCATAAATCTTCCCGAGTTGATCTATTTGGACTAGCATAAAGTCCCGTTAATATCCACCTATTTTCAGATTTAGGCTCAATGACCACATGGATAGCCTGCCTGGTCACTCCAATAATTTCAATATCGATGTCCTGTTTGTTCCAGAGCATCCAAATCCCCCCTTCACGACCATTTGTGGGGGCTCTACATACATCAGTAAAACCCAGCTTAGATGACACTTTGATAGCTCTGATAGCCGAGACCTTAGTTTCCAGAAGAAACACAATATCCGGTCGATTTACTGAGATTAAGTCTCTAAATGAAGTTCTGAATTCCTCACTACCAGCTCCTTGACAATTCCACGTAAGTATTTTGATTGTACTCGTCATGTAAAAAAACTTGAGGAGTTTAAAAACTTACTCATACCAAGGGGGTGACGGTTTATCATTCCATATTATCGCAGATTTGATCCGTTCCTTGGGGGATATCCAAGTTGATTTCAGAGCCAGCGAGGTCTACACACGGATGAAAATGTATCCTAGGTGGGTCTTCGAGGTGCGGTATAGATGTCCCACCTGATTCATTAATATTCCCACAATTGTGTAGATTAGGAGGACGTCCCGGGGTTCTTCCATCTGAATTATAAACGTTCGCGGGGGAGATGTCTGATGCTTGGTATTGTTGAGAAATATGAGGGATTTGTATGGTTGGAGATGTACTCATGTTGGCTTCTGCCTGGGCTGCTGGTCTATTTCTTAACCCATCGCCTGCATCCGATTTTTTAAGCATGGTCACTTGTCCAAACTTGAACTCTTTTCCCACTGAAATTTTATTCAGATCCACTCCACGTTGTGGGTCTCTATTTTCATCACTTTCCCCGTTATTTTTCATGTTATTCATCCTTTGAGTTGTTTTCTGTGGGTGAACTCTCTTCCTAGGATTAGGAGTCTTCTGCGTCTTGCGGACGGTTTCAGAAAGAGTTAAGTCCTTACTAGCATCTGAGATATCATTGTCCAGGTGGATCTCTTCAGCACTATCTAAAGGTTTGAATCTATTATGCAGGGGCCTCCCATGGGACTCTCCATCTAATTGGCTGTTTTTCGTCCCATTTATTCTCGGTTTGCGGACGTGTATCCATTCCCCATATTTAGTCTCAGTGCTCTTGGTCGGATTGGTATATGTCTGAGCAACCATTTCCACATCCGGCGACGTCTTCTGCCCCATAGTCGTGTCTTGTTTATCTTTTTTCGAAAGTGAGCAATCGGAATTCCTATGCCCCACCCTTCCACATTCATAACATACTACATGAAGGTTCTCATAGAACAAACTATAGGTTTTGCCGTCGATTGTGACAGCTGTCTCTAAAGGTTTATCGATCTCAATTTGGACACAAATTCTCGCGAATTTACCCAGTGTTGTCCAATATGTATTTCTGTCTAATTTAATAGGCGTGCCTAGGCCAAGGGCAGTGGAATAAAGAGTCTCCTCCTTATAATATTCGACTGCAAGTTCAAGGACCCTAACCCACGTTACTGCCGTTGTAATTCTGTCCTTGGAGGCTTGAAACTGTGGAAACCATTTTCTCACAACAAGATAAGAGGAGAAAATCATCCACGGTCCTTCCGTAAGTATGTATTCAAGTTTCTCCATCTCAGTCAATTTGAGCACAAAACAATTATATCCCAAATCGATAAGTTCGAAGTCGCCGCTTAGTTTCCACAAGTTATCTATTTTCGCAGCCAGAACATTGAAATTTATTGATCTACCCATAAACTTTAGGATTAAAGCTTTCTGCCATGATTTATGTAAACTTTGAACATAATTCTGTTCCAATTCAATACGAGGATGCGGGCAGTTTTCAGAGGGTGGAAAGACCTTTACCTTATCCAGGTTCATCATCTCGTTTGCGTCAAATCGCGGTGGGGGCTCTTCTATAAATTTCCCTTTTAACATCTGAGAATAAGAGGGCATGTGATGCTTTGTCGGTAGTGGTCTATTGCCATCGTTTAAACTAAATTTCGAATTTTTTCCATTGATTTCTTCATGAGTTTTAACTTTCTTTGTGCTTCGTTCCATCTGATCTTTCTCCTCCAAAGAGGAGGGTAGAAGTTCATCCACGTTCATGCTACGGTGCCTCTTCTTAACCTACTTTTCTATTCACCTTTGGTAATTCCAAAATTCCAAAATTAAAGGCTGGTTTATAGGAAATTTTAAACTTAAATTGAAAACAATGAACCAATTAACATCAATCTTAAATTGATTAACTTGGAATAAATATTCCTTTGAACTGAAAGTTGCCGAAAATATTTTAGATTAATTTGTCTATACTTTGCCGAAAATATTGCACTAATAAATTTATTGGAATATATATTCCTTTCACTCTTTTAGATTAATTTGTCTAAACGTTTCCAAAAATATTGCACTAAACCCACACATTGCCGAATTTATGATGTATTAACTATTCTTATTTCTTTACATTCATTGGCTTAAGTAAGTTAAATGAATTAAATTAACACTTAAAAAATTACATTTTTAAAACAATAAAAAAAATTCAAAATTCTAAGAAAGAGAATTGAGTCAAAGTTACATGATTTGGGTCAAAAGACCATTTTCTTATATATATATATATTATATATATATATATATATAAGATAAGATACTATTCATTTTATTAAAGAAAAAAAATGTCAAGAAACAATAATTCATCTAGAGCTAGAGCAGCACTGATCCGCTTTCTCTTTTAGTCTTCATTCTCTACTTTACCTCTCTCCATTTTCTTTCTTTACTTGCTTTTCTCCATTTTCCCCTTCTCATATATATGGGTTTGTTCATTTGTATATATTTGACAATTACATAAATAGTTAGTAGATGACGAATTTATTGCTGAATTATGTGGCTTTGAATCTGTAAATGGAGTATGGGATGAGATGAGATGGAATCAATTTTTTTATCATATTCCGGGTATCCGGCGGATCCGGAATCGGTTTCGATTTTGAGGAGTCCGCAGGGATAGGTCACAACAAACAAAAGTCGGATTCGGAGACGATTCGACCTAGATCCAGTCCCTAGTCAGAGTCCGACTCATTGACAGACCTAAGTACCGACAAATATAAAAACAAGGATAAAAATTTTGACCGTTATGTAGAAAATATTGATTTATTTTCATTTTTCAATCAATGAAAACGAAAATAAGGCGTAATTCTAAAACTATTAATTAGTTTGTCTTATAATTTACTTAATTTAATAAAAACAAATTCAATTTTCCTAAATTATCCAAAACATTTATGAAAAGTTATTGAAAATTTTCAATATTTAGATCATCGAAACATATCGATGATAAAAAAAAATTGATCTATGTATAAAAAATCATTATTAACCACTCATGATCCAGCAATAAAAGTACGTTACACAGCTCGTTACACAGCTCATTAAAGTAGATTAATGTATGAAAGTGATTTATTACAATAGGATCTGCATGAAGAACCATGCAGGAGGGGGATAGCTTTTCCTAGCTATTACATATTACTCCACACTTTGATACAAAACACTAGTGAAATGTAAAAATAATCCCTATATTTTGTCTAACTATAAAAAAAAATCTCTGTATTATTTTTACGATCAAAACCCCCTATGTGCTAATTTTTATTTGCGAAATACTCCTCCCAATTAAAATGACAACTATACCCCACCAAAAGATGAAAAAACATCTTTATTCACCTTAAAAGTTTGCAATATTCCCTCTATTAACTTGCCAGTCCATCTTTTCACTTAAGAAATTGACCATACCTCCCTAGAATTTACGGAAGAATATTAAATTTAGCTACTTAAAAAGAGCATAAGGGGATTTTGTTAATAAAATAACGGCTAAAATTCAATTTTGGTATCATAGAACTGTGCAAATTTCATTTTTAATACCAAAAGTTCAAAAATCATACAACCGTTAAGTTTTGCCACGGCCGTTTAGTCTCCTCCGTTAAGTGCATGTGAGGGGCACGTGGGGCACTAATCTGCCCGTTCAATTTTGGTACCGTAGAATTGGGGAATTTTCAATTTTCATACCAAAAGTCCAAAAATCATACCAATTCTCACTCAGCCGTTTCAAAATAGGGGGGGAATGCAATTGTCTAAAATTGAGCAGGTTGTTTTTGCAATTATTGCCTTCTTCCTCCTATGGACGATCGCCGGATTCTGGTGGCCGTTTGTCGAAATTGGTTGAAGATTTTTGTTCCTCTTGTCAAGGGCGGAGCTCAACCGTCTATGGCAGCCACTTGGGCGGAGCTCAACCGTCTATGGCAGCTACAATAAACCTATGGAAAATGATGCCCACGGTCAGGGGAAACTAATCAACAAGAATTACGAAGTTCGGTTACAAATCGAAGAAGAAATCATGATTTGAAATTTCGAAAATTTTGACCTACAATTCGAAAATTAGAACTCAATATTCGAATAGATTACTCAAATGATTGAAAAGATCTTTATATGTATGAGTTCTCCACGACAAGGGGAACATTAACTTTCAACCAATTCCGACCAAAAGCCACCGGAGCCGGCGGTCGTAGGGGTGGGATCGGGACTGGTTTTCCGGAATTCGGGTATTTCGGGAAGAGATTTTGGGTTTCGGGATTTCAAATTTAAGTCCCGAAACCCAGTAGATCAACCAAGGTCCCGTGGGTTTCGGGTACCCGATTTAATTTCGGGATTTCGGGACGGGTTCGGGAGTCCCGGGAATCTAAGTTGCAAATTTAAATTGTGCAAATTAAACTTTTTTTTTTTTAGCTTCTTGTTAAAATGAAATGAAAAAAAAAGTAACATGACTACTAGTATACTGTAGAACAAACCAATTCAAACATATCACCACAACCATTTAAAAAAAAAAAAAAACATAACCGAATTTGGTATGAAAAATGAAATTTGTCCAGTTCTATGGTACCAAAATTGAATTTTATGTTCCAACGGGCAGAATCCGACCCACGTGCTCAGCCCGCCCACGAAGACTTAACGGACACGTGGCAGAAACGTTAAGAAAATTAACGGAAGTGCCTTTTTTGAAACGGCTGAGTAGGAACTGATGTTATTTTTGAACTTTTGGTATGAAAAATGAAATTCGCCCTGTTCTATGGTACCAAAATTGAATTTTTGCCATAAAATAACATATAATTTTTTTTTTTTTGCTAATTATACAAAACACAGAGCATAGTTATGCATTTAGCTCTTCTATATAGACAAACTATTATTTAACATAAAAATATGATATCAAATTCACCTGGGGAGAATACATTTATTTTCAAAAATTCGATCACGTAAATTGTCGAAAAATCGACAAACACTTATCCTCCCACGAGTGATGTGTTCTTCTATCATATTTCTCAAGAATTTTTTCGTACATACGATAAAACAATTCGGTTGAAGATACAAGAATGAAAATGACATAGAGGAAAGGCTTGATTGAGTCGGGATAGAAAATTGATGCGAGTGATGCAATTGATACGTTGCACAAAAACACCATACAATGATGAGTGAAAAAACGAACCAAATCATTAGTAGGTGCTATAATATTGTGGTGCACGTGCATCAAGTACGTCAAATAGTACAAGAGTGAAGAGGAAATGGCGACTCTCATTGTGTAGGGATGTGTTAAAAACGGGTTTTTGTCATCACTCATTCCCTGATATTTGAGCTGCATGAAAGTGAGAAGAGCGGTAACGATGAAGGCAGTGCTTTTAACAAACGAAGTAATGGACGACCCCATAATGTCGATCGATCGCAAGAAGTATGAGTAGAAGGAGCTAAGACTAATTATATATGAAGATTTGTGTAATTGATGGAGAAGGTATGTATATAGACGTACTGAAGAGAATTATATATATATGCGAGAACTGAAGCAGTAATGGAAATGGTGAAAATGTCATTTTGAAGATGATGAGGTTTCTATATTCATATACATTTGAATTTTCTAATTTTCCTTTTGCAAATTAAATTGGAGGAAATTTCGGGGAATCCCAGTTTAACCAATTTAAAATTTTGTCAATAAGAAATTGCACGTTCATGATATTAAATAATTCCTCCATGCATACACGGATAACAGTAGATTATCATATTTAAGTTTATATTTAAAAAAAAAAATTGAAAAATCCTCCCATGGTGTACGTCACGACCGTCATCACCCTGATACCAAAAGACAAATCACAAATCACCATCATGATCATCAACAAGAACACAAGTCGGAGTTTGAGAAAAATTGGAAAGTTTCCTTTGCACCAAATCACCATCATTTATGATAATTGTAGTTGACTTGTAGTTGACTTGGAGCTAACGTAATTTTCCACACATATTTTCAATATGATATATTAAAAAATTCAACACGACCTGCTAGATAGGTAAAAAATTGTCAGTCATATTTTGTGTTGATTTATGTGTAAATCATTAATATATAATTGTATTATTTTAATGAATATTAAATAAATCAATACTATTATATTAATTTTAGTTTTGAAAGAAAACTGAATTTTATTCAGATTTATCTTAAAATATTATTTAATTTAATAATATTGTTTTATAAATTTAAATTTGTTAAATAAACGTGTAAATATAATAAGTAAAATAATCAAATTGGTCCTAAAAAATGTATGCACATTATGGTAAAATTTCAATTTTCACATTTACCGGCATAATTAAGGTTATCATGAGCGATAATATGCCGGGCTTGGAACTTCTTAATTTTAAAATTAGTAAACCGTATGCCAAGTTCATATTCAGAAAAATCATGAACGTGCAACTCATATTGACTAAATCTTCGAAGGAAATAAAGTTGCCCCCCTCATTGCTAAGTTAGGTTTAAGTTCGAATTTTTTTGGAGTTGTTCTTCCTTATTTTATCATTGATATTGTAAACTCAGACTCTCCTGATTAATATTTTTACCTTCGGATTTCTCTAAAAAAAAATTAAGAAGTTTCAGTTTCATCATTTTTTAATTTAGAAAGATTTTTTATACTTTAACTGCAACTACTTATTTATATAAACTTAATTTTCTCCCACTTTAATGCATATCAATTTTCTTTATGTTTTTAACAAGCAAAAACTTTAAAATTATTACATATTAATTCTTTCTCTAGGTCTTTAATTGCATTTGAATCTGATTCGGATAAAAAAAAAGTCTTTTCTTAATTTATAATAATTACAACTTTTCATTTTGCCCAATGTTAAATAAAAATTGAAATTTGTAGACCAAAGTAATAAATGAACAACCTCATCAGATTTACACTGCATACTCTAATTTGTAAGGTATCCACAAAATAAATTTCAAAACATCATGAAAAATTGGATGTTGGCAACTGCGATTTTTCGCGAAAGGTATATTTAGAAAAATATTTTTGATTTTAATTCATATTGAAAAATGACTCGCTGTTCACTCGCTTTTTGGGTAATAGAAGCTGCACATGATTAGAATATTTATTCATGGAATACAAAGTTGTTAAATATTTAATTAGGAGAGAAGATTTGACTTTATAAAATAAACTTCAGTGAAAATTGACAGATTTTTGGATGCTTGCCAATTTCTGGATGACACTGAAAATTGACAAAAATGCTTGCCAATTTCCCGATGACAAAAATGCTTGCCCCAATATCCGGATGACACTGAAAATTGACAAATTGGCAAGCATCCAAAAATCTGTCAATTTTCACTGAAGTTTATTTGAATGAACAGAATGGATTATTTTATTGCATTTGAATCTGATTCGGATTAAAAAAAATATATTTTCTTAATTTTTAATAATTAAAACTTTTCATTTTGCCCCATATATGTTACAGAAAATAAAAATTGAAATTTGTAGATCAAAGTAAAAAATGAACAACCTCTTAAATTTACACCGCAAACTCATAATTTGTAAGGATTTCACGAAATAAATTTTAAAAAATAAAGAAAAAAGGCTAGTGAGAGTACTCGAGTCTTTTTTATATGACATGCAGTTTTTTTTTTTTGAAGCAAAATAATTCAATTCGTAAAAGCGGAAAATATAGGGGTCAATTGGCAAAATTGTCAAAGTCAATTATTATCAAATTGGGGGTAAATCGATCTTTTTTATATGACAGGCAGTTTTTTTTTAGAAGCAAAATAATTCAATTCGTAAAATTGGAAAACATAGGGGTCAATTGGCAAAATTGTCAAAGTCGATTATTATCTAAATTAGGGGTAAATCGGTCTTTTTTATATGGCAGGCGGTTTTTTTTTTTTTTTTGAAGCAAAATAATTCAATTCGTAAAATCGCAAAATAGGGGTCAATTTGCTAAATTGTCAAAGTCAATTTAGTTTCAAAAATGGGTGTAAAGCAGTCTTTTTATATGACATGCAGTTTTTTTAGAAGCAAAATAATTGAATTCGTAAAATCGCAAAATATAGGGGTCAATTTACAAAATTGTCAAAGTCAATTATTATCAAAATTGGGGGTAAATCGGTCTTTTTTATATGAAAGACAGTTTTTTTTAGAAGCAAAATAATTCAATTCGTAAAATCGAAAAACATAGGGGTTAATCGGCAAAATTGTCAAAGTCAATTATTATCAAAATTTGGGGTAAATCGGTCTTTTTTATATGACAGACAGTTTTTATATTTTTTTAGAAGCAAAATAATTCAATTCGTAAAATTGTTAAACATAGGGGTCAATTTGTAAAATTGTCAAAGTCAATTATTATCAAAATTACGTGTAAAGCGGTCTTTTTTATATGACAGGCGGTTTTTTTTTTTCAGAATCAAAATAATTCAATTCGTAAAGTCGGAAAACATAGGGGTCAATTGGCAAAATTGTCAAAGTCAATTATTATCTAAATTGGGAGTAAATCGGTCTTTTTTATATGACAGACGGTTTTTTTTTTGTTTTTTAGAAGCAAAATAATTCAATTCGTAAAATCGCAGAACATAGGGGTCAATTTGCAAAATTATCAAAGTCAATTATTATCTAAATTGGGGGTAAAGCGGTCTTTTTATATGACATGTGATTTTTTATATTTTTTTAGAAGCAAAATAATTCAATTCGTAAAATATCGGAACATAGGGGTCAATTTGTAAAATTGTCAAAGTCAATTATTATCAAAATTGGAGGTAAAGCGGTCTTTTTATATGAAAGGAGGTTTTTTAATATTTTTTAGAAGCAAAATAATTCAATTCGTAAAATCGCAAAATATAGGGGTCAATTGACAAAATTTTCAAAGTCAATTATTATCTAAATTGGGGGTAAAGCGGTCTTTTTATATGACAGGCGGTTTTTTTATATTTTTTTAGAAGCAAAATAATTCAATACGTAAAATTGCAAAATATAGGGGTCAATTTGCAAAATTGTCAAAGTCAATTATTATCAAAATTGGGGGTAAAATGGTCTTTTTATATCATAGACGGTTTTTTATTTATTTATAGAAGCAAAATAATTCAATTCGTAAAATCACGGAACATAAGGATCAATTTGTTTTAGTTTTAATTATTTTGATTTAAAGGTTATAAATGTATTTTATTAATTGAAGATTATCTCAACTTTTATTTAAAATAAAAAAAAGGGTAAAATTGTCTATTTACAGACCGAGTCAACTCGTCGAGTTACATAATAGTTACGCACGCCATATGACATGATTTCAGGGTCGTCCCGTATGTAAGGGCGAGTTACCTTTCCCGCACTTTAGAAGCCAGAACTCTTCTTTATTACAAAGCAATCACTAACGATATTCAACAAAATTAGAAAATGATAAACAGAGTCAGCATTCAGCAATATGCTTTTTGGGGTTTCGCGAATCTTCCTCCAATTTAATTTGCAATCGAGCTCTCTCTAATATAGAAACCTCCAACCTACATTTGATCTATGAATATAGAAACCTCATCATCAAAATTGGATAGTACCCATTTTTTCTTTTTTTAATTTGAGTACTAAAAAGTAAAAGTTACACTGTTTACAATGGAACGAAAAGTTTGCCTTGCAAATTCTTCCTTGATACTTGAATGCACAATAAAATCCAAAGCCAAACGAGTAATTTGGATAAAAGAAAAAAAAAAAGAGATTGTTGTGAAATTTTGGTTTTACACTAAATTTAAGTAAATTATAGTTTTGAAATAAACAATTAATATAAATTTATAATATGATATATGACATAAAATAATTAAAATATAAAACGACTGGCCTGATGAGAGTCACGCCACTAGACGCTCGTCCTAAGAAAGTGATTGCCTCCCCTCGTGCAGGTGTTGGCAACTGATCACAATCCCAAGATAAAACCCATATGACGACGCCGCGTCCTCGTCTATGAGCACGTTCATAGGAAAACAAAGAACCAGACCTTATCTTAAGTGGCCCTTGAACAATGTATGAAAATATTTTAGTGGATGTAACTAGTGAGTGTGTGAAATCCCTAAGACCCCTAACACTTATTTATAGTGTGTTCATGAGACGTTAATGGTAAAAAACAATAAGAGCCATATAATGGCGCATTAAGGGGAATTATTTCACTTTATTTCACAATCAATTTTGATTGTTACAAAATTTATTTTATTTGATGTTTTGAAAACTTAAAATTCCAACAATCCCCCACAAGTTTTTAAAACATCAAAAGCCTACAAAATAAAGGGCACTAAATATTGTGCAATGGGTGTAGGAGTCTTCCGGGCTTGAACCTACACTTATTGTTGATGATTTTCATTTGAGAAAGCCATAATGGCGCAAGCTCTTTGAATTAGGTCCCTTGACCAAACTTCAATACATCACACACACAATATCGACATCGGTCTTAGTTCGCGGGTTAGCGCGTTAACGGCCATGCGCTCGAATCTTGATTCTCATGAGAGTTTCTAGGGTCAGCCCAAACCCATAGCCACGACCCCATGTCAACTCTCACTTAGGTGAAACCTCCAAGGGTACGTGTGACCTATACCCTGCGGAATTCCCGCCTTGATCTCATTAAAGGTTAAACTCAACCGTAATATATATCACACTATGAAACACTATCACCATAGGGATGGGAAGGAGGTGCTCTCCTATAAATTAGTGTTAAACGAGTCACGCATTACAGATTGTTCCTACCCATTGAACCTTCTTCATGGGGTCTCCAATCACAAAGATTGGGTTACTCCCGGAGGTGACTTCCTTACGGGCTTACGCCCATCCCCCTAGATGAAGGATCTAGCCTTTATAGCTAGTCCTGAGACAAAATTCAACCTCGTGAAATTATTATATATTGCCTCTTATAATTTAATTTTCACCATTGTTTTTGAAGTACGATATGTGTCGCATTAATAATTTCTAGATATTCCTCTTTGTCTCGTGTATGTGCACGTGCACCTGTTACAAAATCACCTCCACAAGAGTGGTCAATAAATTAACAACAAAATTAGAAGATGATTATCATCACTTCCTTCTTTATTTTGGAAGCTTTTCAACATGACGTCTAGCATAAATTCGCGAAATAATAAGGAATAAAATTTATTCTTCATAAATTTTATATATCATGTTCAACCCCCACATTTCTTAAAATTAGGTGTAGAAACCAATTGATACAAAATAGTTGCAAGTTTAATTAATGTTTCTACATGATAAATGAAACCACCGTATTTGGTGTTATTCCTGATTAATATGATCAATTTGCACTTAAACAATTCACATACACAATATGTGTGAAACAAATTTAGTCATGTGAACAACTCTTATAAAATCGTTATCTATTGGAAAGAAATTATTAAGCTAGAAATAAAGCTCAAAATATTAGGAATGTAACCTCCACACTTTTCCATTATCAAACAAATAAGTTCTTATTTGATTTGATTTTATTTTATTTTGATGTTACTTACAAGGTATACATGACCGTAAGCTAACACATCCACATTTTTCATAAAATCATAAAGTCAATCACATGCATAAATTAGCATCCATACTACTATTTCATCAATGCATGTATATTCAGATCTAACCATTAATGATCTTCATCTCAACAGAATATCATACTAGTCAATTATCATTTTTTTTAAATTTATCTTCTTTAAAAAATGCATTGTTGTATAGCATTCAAAATGCTTTTATAATAGTTTTAATGATTAGACCTCTTTCTAAATCATTATAGTCATATATTAGGTCAAAGACCTTAAAATATAATATGACAAGCATTGAGAATGCAATAAATCATTACACAATCATGTAATCCCTATGCAATTATGGTCGATAAATCATTTTTAGGAAATCATAATTAAGATGCACTAAATTTCATGTATTTGTGTTTTTTTTATAATAAATATATTGAACAACTTATGACAATATATGTTATAAGTAAAGGTAAATGTAAACTAAATCATACCTGATAGCACACTTATTTTAATCGTAGACAACTTCAAACAACAAAATTCAATTTGGTCTAATCTTGTACAAGTTCCATTTTGAACTATCTTCTTTAACTTTGATATTATGATACAAGAATCACTTTGTAGACTCGATTGTTAAATTATAAGAGGTCCAACTCCAATCACAAAAGGAAACCAAACAAATAATGTTTATTAATTTGTGTGAACTCCCCAAGTAAGATGCAATGAGTATATTCATTATAAGCATTTATGTGCATAGTTTAATATCCTTTAAATATGTATATAAACTTCAGGATTAACATTTATATGCCATGTATAACGTGTTGAGCTGTCAAGAATAAGACTTTTGCCATACTGCAAGGTAGCAATTGATTCATTGCATAGTAAAATTAAAAGACACCTCAAAGTCTTTTTTCCTTTAACCTTTCAAGAGGCAATTAATGATGAATATAATTACGTCATTATAAAGATATCAGTACCAATTGAGGTTACATAATTTTACTGTACAAATGCATATGAAACATATATTTCCTATTTTAATTGCAAAATTAAATGCATTTATGGCAAAATAATTCATGCATTTATTTAGTATAAGTCACATGCATGTATACATGTAGATACACATAAAACATAAAATTTATAACACATAAATTCTCATTTACTCCTGGCTAGTGATATTGTTGACACTTTGATAAAATTAGACCACCGATCAAAATCTTTCAAGGGATCTATGAATTCAATATAAGAAATATACATACACACGGCATAAATGTGAAAATGTCCAACAAATATTTAAGTTTAAAAATCAAGCACCTTCAGACACACATTATCATATAATGAAACTAAAATTTAGTTTCACATTATCACAAAACATACCTCTGAATAGTAGTAAATTGATCTCACCAACATCCATTTATTAGAGCATGTTTTCTTAGAATGAAAGAAATTCACCCGCGATATATATTTTTAACGGAAAAACTCATTTAATAGTTTAAAATGATTTAAATCCCAACGATAGTAATGACAATATTTAATTACCGAATAATGCACTAATTGCTAGCAAAAGTCCTTAGGCAATCCTTTTTAATAATTAATAAAATGCAACTACCAACTTTTTTTTTAAGCGGTCAATATAACTTAATTATATTGACTTTACTTAATTGCAAGAATTTCATTTCCTGTTGACCCAAAGCTACAGACTTTAGCAAACCGTAAGACTAGTCAACATTTATATTTTTTAATCAAAATTGTATAACCTAGCTAACAACTACTTCATTTTCTTTTCTTTTAATTTTAATTTTCGGAAAGGTAAATTATTGTTCTAGTGTCAAATGAAATTCATATCGGCACAAAAAGCATAACCGAAGTATATACACCACTAATTTGCCTTAATTATCTTGCTTTTAAGAACCACTCAAAATTCTAAAAATAAATATTTTAACGATCATAATATAATCAATATGTACCTCTTCATGAACATGAATACATAAAATGACACCATTAAATTTTATATGTTTTCAGCATATATCATCATACACTTGAAAAACTATAGGTCTCAAAATTCAACAATTTCAACTAGAAGTCAAATTGGGTGTTTTTATTCTTGCAAAGAAATCAATTTAACTTCCTCCTATCCAACAAATCCTTTTAACCGCTAATGAAACCAATAAAGTATCCTCCAATATCAATTGTTCAATAATATAATTTTCCATCTAACGGCAAAACAATTTCTTATGTGATTTCAAGATCATAAACATCTATGACCAAATAATATTAATTAATGCATTTGAGGGCTATCTTTTGGAAGAAATTTTGCACCAAAGGTAGGAGGAGACTATTCAATGAATAGTTTTTATAATTTTACTCAGAAAATTTTCCAGCAATAAATAGAAATAAGACACGGGTAAATATCACTTTTGGTCCCTTTTATCATTAACTTTTTACAGAGTGGTCCCTCTTATATTTGATTTTCCATTTTAGTCCCTATTATGAATTATTTGCTTCACTTTAGTCCCTACTATGAATTATGTATTTCACTTTAGTCCTTATCAGGTGGTTCCGATAACACGTGACATGCATATGAATATCTTTTAGGGCATTTTCGTCCGTTTACTATTGAGACTATTTGAGATATTGTTTAATTGGTGAGCTATTTTGGTGTTTGAAAAAGATTTTAGGAAAAAACTTTAGTTTGGAATGAAATGTACGATTAAGTTGGATTGGAATGAAAGCTTAGTTTTGAAGAGATTATATATTAAGTTTTTTTTAAATAATTAGAATGACGAAAATATCCCTGTTAGTTTACTTGAAATGACAAAATTGCCCTCGTGAGCATATCATATTTTATCGGAATCGCCTTGGACCACTTGAAAAGGACTAAAGTGAAACAAATAATTCATAGTAGGGACTAAAGTGAAAAAAAAAACATAAGAAGAACCACTCTGTAAAAAGTTAATGATAAGAGGGATCAAAAGTAGTGTTTACCCAATAAGACACCATAGCTATTAGGAAAGGAAATGCATCAAACTCACATGTGTTTTGGGAGATCTTCATTTTTCAAAATTCCATATGAGCATTTCATGTAGGAGTATCTCAAATGCTTCAACCTTTATTTGACTTAGAAATTCCCCCCTTATCGATTCATGAAATACATAAAACATGGGTCAGACATAGTATTGAACAATTTCTTTAGATATTAATCATACAATCACTTTCTTAGATTGTTGTGTGAAATTTTGGTTTTACACTAAATTTAAGTAAATCATAGTTTTGAAATAAACAACTCATATAATTTTATAATATGATATATGATATAAAATAATTAAAATATAAAATGACTGGCCTGATGAGAGTCACGCCACTAGACGCTCGTCCTAAAAAAGTGATTGCCTCTCCTCGTGCAGGTATTGGTGGCTGATCACAATTCCAAGATAAAACCCATATGGCCACGCCGCGTCCTCATCTATGAGCACGTTCACAGGAAGACATAGAACACTACAACAAATTTTATATTTGGGGACGCTTTTCTTGGCTACAGACAATTTTTCGTCACCAAACAAATCTTTCAGAGACGGAATATTTAATTCGTCTTGAACTAATTCCCTACGCCCAAAAGTCGTCTAAATATGTGAATAGATTTCTTTCAATGTAAATTCCAACTTTTCAGCAAGAATATTTCGTGCCCAATCCTTCTTTATCCTAGAACAATATAAAAAGAATTATCTTCAGTTAATTTCTCCTTTTCAAAATTCGTGCCCAATTGAAGCTTAGACAAAAAAGGCGGTGGCATACTTGTAATAAAAAGAAAAAGCAGGGGTATACGCGAAAGACTATAAGACAAGAAGACTCCGTAGGATTGAGCACCATCTCCCACTTTCACTGCACAACACTCCAAAATTTTAGTCGAACATCCATGGCTCAATCCCAAATTCACGGATATGTTCAACTTCACTACATTGAGGAGGCGATATAATTTTTCAATCCTATGGAAAGCAGGATGTCTAGTTGAATACAATTTCTCCATCCTGTTGCAAATCGGTAAATCTGAACTTCTATTTGCCCTAATATCGGCAATTTTTTTTTGGCACGAAGCTGAAAACAATCCTATCGGCATTTTTTTTCAATTTTCTGTACAAATTGACGGCGTGCTCTCTTTGTTCACCTTTTTCTTCAGTTTTGGTAAAATATGCATTCAAACCCAAACATCTACGTATAATTCTCAAGGTTTAATTGATATTAGCAGTTGCGCTCACAATTTTCGTGTCAGTTCGTTTTTCTTTTCCAATTTCGTTATTTTCTACACACTTGAGCATTAAAATTATTTGTTCTAGTATTTTTGTCATTTTTTTAATTAGTATTCTTTTGATTTTGATAAAAATGTAAACTGAAAACTTTTGTGTTCAGAGAAAAATACTTGTTGTTAATCCTTAAATGCTTATGACAGTATCGAACAACTATTCAAGTTTAAGTATTACTTCTCTCGATTATACTTATCTTTATTATTAATGAAAAAAGAGGAGAGAGGTTGCTTTTGGAATCTATGTAGTTATTAATGTAATACTGTCGTCCATTGACTACTTAGAGCTAATAATTTTCTCATATTTATTTCAGTGCCAACAATTTCGGCAAGTGAAGCTGTTGTGGATGTTTCAAACTTGAATTTTGAAGCAAGGTCAGCAAACCTTGTCATGTGATTTTGTTGCATTGTAAACAACCTGAACGTAAGCTACCTAATCCAAAGCTGCTTCTTTGGCTTCTTAGGTTTGATGTCGGTTCTTTCCTCAACTTCAGAGTCCTCTTCTCAGGAGAATTGGTGAGTTCCTGTTTTGTTATGTGATATTTTCTTTTAAAGTACCCATCCCTTCGTGCTCCCTAGATGTTTTATGAAGTATTATTTTATTCTTAATTGAAGGCCTTGAATTATAGTTATATATATACTATGGTTTGCTGTAGCTGGATAAGTTTTGGTCCATGGAATATTGACTGGATAATAATCTTTACCGAGGTTGTCTGTTATTCAGGATTTCAGTGGGGCCAGTTTAAATTTGAATCTAGTCTAAATCCAGTCCAATTTACTGACGGAACATTGCATTAGACCTAAAACCACAACGTGACAGGTTGTTCGTGTGAGACTTGCTGGCTTTGGCAACAAAGAGGATGAATGGGTGAGTGTGAGAAGGGCAGTATGTGAACGTTCAATTCCTTTAGCTCATGACACATAGGTATTTGCATCTTAATATTTTCTTTTCAAAAATAAATATTTATATCGAGTTTTCTAATTTAATGCAGGTATAATACATATATCAGAGTTGGCATTGATACTTGAGCATCTAAACATTGATGCAGAAAACTGTAGTGCAAGTATGGATTTGCCTAGTTAAATCGACTTTAATATCAATATGATAGAGGTATTAACTTCCTTTCTGTTTTGTCCAAATTTTGTGTTTTTTCTTGCTTTCTTTCTGAAAGGTGACCTTAATCTAACTTGTATTCCACATTTCTTTTCCAGGGAATATGAATTCTCTCTGTTAACTTCCTAGTAGAGAAAGCCTTTTAGTATACTTAAAGATGTATGAGGTATCACCAACCAATTACTTTCTTGCTAGGTACTCCAGTTGATTTTACCATGTTTACATGGTCAACACATATTTTCTAATTTTACCAGGAGATAAGTTACGATGATGGGCAAGTTATAGGTGCAACATTAGCCTTAGCCAACTACCAAATTCAGCTCCATCTAATGTTGATGTATATACAATTCTTACTGCACCATGACAATCTCCATCTGGATTTGGTTAAGCTTAAATCACATGCTAGTGGCTTCAAATTAAAGTTCCATCTGTTTTCAAGAAAATAATTGTCCTTATTGCATTATGGATGTTCATATGTTTCCTTCCTTTGCTTTCTCACATATATTTACTTTGATGTTAGAAAAGGAGTTATCACATATTACTTGTTTCTAATTTATCCCCTCAACCACTGTTTAAACAGGACCACAAAGATTTAGCTAGAAAAGCAATATCCTAGGTTTGATGTCAGTTCTTTCCTCAATTGCAAAGCCCATTACTCAGGGTAATTGGTGAGGTCTTATTTGTTTTGTGGTACATTCTTTAATGTAACCCTCCCTTCGTGCTCCCTAATTCAACTTATTTCATTCTAAATTGAAGGACTTTTGCTTGAGTTATAGACTTATAGATTGCATGGCTTTGGTTATTTGGCTATCCATTTTTTTAGCCTAGAAGGAAAAGAGCACCTAATTTATTTTTTCTTATACCTTATGCAGTTGATAGGGTTTACAGGAGGGAGATTGTTATAGCTTGGGCTTGTTTTGATGTATTCCTACATGCAACACAAGCCTATTAGGTCCTTCGAGGCTTATGAATTTGATCTACAGGGAAGTGTTCAAAGTCTTCATTAAAAAAATCAAGATTAAATTTTTCTTGCTAATCAAGAACTTGTTGCTTTGTTTTCTTATTGGTATAAATTAAAGTACTATTTATTTTTTAAGCAAGATGGGTTAAGTTCAAATTGTTGGCACACGTGCTCGGCCTTCTGAAACTTGTGCAATAAATTGAGTTCTACACTTTGCTACATCAGAGCCTACTGTGAAGGAATATCATATTTCATTATAAATTTACATTTGTATTTTTTTTTTTTGCAGGCGGAAGGAGTGACTCAATGCTTGCCAGCAGAAATATAGATCAGTGGATTGGTTGATGACATTGTGAAGGAAGGTTTTGCAAATATTGAGCAATATATGGTAGTTAGTAGGGATTGTGTAAGAATTGTGTATTGGATCTCTAAATTGGTAGTTAGTAGGGATTGTGTAAGAATTGTGTATTGGATCTCTAAATTGGTACATAATAATGTTGCAACAAAATCAAGAAATGTGATCATTTTTTTCAGAATGATGTACATTTATCTTTTATTGTGCCACATTAGATTTGATTTTTCATGAAATGTTTATTTTGGTTATAGAAATCACAAAAAATAATGGGCTCTATAGGTTTATATTAGAATTAGCATTTTGGGACGAAAGTGATCGTCCCTAAAAATATATATTTGTGCACAACTTATTCGTCCTCTAATGTGATATTTAGCTACGAATTTCGTTTATTTGCTACGAAAATAGAGGTTATTAAAGACGAAATGAACTGTACCTAATGACCTAATGATAGGGGACGAACAAGTAAAGCGTCAGAAATACTTGTCTTTTCGGGACGAATTGACTAAAATCGTGCACAAATACATATAGCGTCGCGGAATTTGCCACGAGCTGGCGACGATTTATTTTCGTCCCCAGTGGTTATGCGCGACAAAAAGCTGATTTTTAGGGACGAAAATTTTCGTGCCTAAAACTCTGATTTCTTGTAGTGGAACCAGACCTTATCTTAAGTGCCCCTTGAACAATATATGAAAATATTTTAGTGGATGCAACTAGTGAGTGTGTGAAATCCCTAAGACCCCTAACACTTATTTATAGTGTGTTCATGAGACCTTAATGGTCAAAAATATTAAGAGCCATATAATGGCATATTAAGGGGAATTATTTCACTTTATTTCACAATCAATTTTGATTGTTACAAAATTTATTTTATTTGATGTTTTAAAAACTTAAAATACCAACAGAGAGAGATAAGAAGGCCAAAAGTTAAGATAGAACTACAAACAAAGAGCATCAATAAATCAATCAAACTTTCAGGCACTTTGATCAAATTTTGAATAATGTATTCTAGAATTAGATATTACCAAGAAATTAGTATATAACTCGCAATTGAAATTAAATATACTCCTCTATCTCAATTTAAATAACTAAATTATTTATTATAATAAGTTAAACATTATTTGAGTTGATCAGTCAAACTATAACAAGGGATGGAAAAATAAGTAAAATATAGTAGTTACTTATGCCATTGACTCCAGACTCTCATTTCCCTCATACTTCACTTTCTTTCTTCTTCATACTCTTTTTTTTATAGTCATCTTCAATGATTCAATCTTCTCATTCTATTTAATTTCAATTTTCATACTTCCCCACTTTCACTTATTAATAATAAATAATTTATAGCAGGGACTAAAGTGGAAAAAAAATCATAAGAGGGACCACTCTGTAAAAAGTTAATGATAAGAGAGACCAAAAGTGGTATTTACCCTAATAATAATAATAATAATAATAATAATAATAATAATAATAATAATTAAGTCAATAGTAAATTAACATTGACATTAATACTAGGTAATTTAACATTAGCATTAACTATAACTAATTTATCATTGACATTAATAATAAAAACATTTAATAATAACACTACAATAATTAATAATCCATATATAGAAATTCATCGTCGTTGTCATCATTACCGTCGTTGTTGTCACCATTGTTGCTATTGTAGTCACCATTGCCTTGATTGGATGAGCCTCCGGATGAACCTCCAAGTAAACGAGTCCGAATATTTTTTTCACGAAAATCATTTCTCATGTCATGCTAATATACATTAATATTAATTTTGAATAATTTAGGACTAAAACTACGACAACTTAAAACATAACGGATATAAATTGCTTGTATGTAACAAAAATATTTTATGTTTTCTTTCTTGACAAAAAAAATTTAGATAATTTCGTTCTTGACAAAGTTAAAAGACTATTTTTCTTTTTTTCCTTTTTTTAATTAATGCATTCTGGATTAGAAACTACGCCAGTGGAACTCAAAGCTAAAGGTAAAAACAATAATGTTTTTATATAGAGAGAGGTCAATGAAGCGGATATGATTCCAACTAAACCCAATCCAACGTACAAAAAGGTAAAAGAAAGAAAGGGTTGAATCAGGCTGCACTAGATTGGGCCAGACGAACCCGTAAATCAAGACCATGTCAAAATTGTTAAAAGTTGGGTACATGTACCCCTAAGTGCGGGGTTTCTATGGTGCGGGCAAGGTAACTCGCTTTCATATGCGGGACGGGCCTGAAATCATGCGCGCGTAATTAATATGTAACTCGGCGAGTTGACTCGGTCTGTAAATAGACCATTTTACCCTTTTTTATTTTAAATAAAACTTGAGATAATCTTCAATTAATAAAAGACATTTAAAACCTTTAATAATTGACTTTGACAATTTTGTAAATTGACCCCTATATTTAGTGATTCTACAAATTGAATTATTTTGCTTCTAAAAAAAAACCACATGTCATATAAAAAAGATCGCTTTACCCCTGATTTTGATAATAATTGACTTTGATAATTTTGCAAATTGACCCCTATGCTTTGCGATTTTACGAATTAAATTATTTTGCTTCTAAAAAAAAACCTCTCATATAAAATTGCAAAACATAGGGGTCAATTATTATCAAAATTGGGGGTAAAGCGGTCTTTTTTATATGAGAGACGTTTTTTAGTTTATTTTCTTAGAAGCAAAATATTTCATTTCATAAAATCACAAAATATAGGGGTCAATTTGCAAAATTGTCAAAGTCAATTATTGTCAAAATTGGGGCTAAAACAGTCTTTTTTTATAAGAGAGGCGTTTTTTTTAGAAGCAAAATAATTCAATTCGTAAAATCGCAAAACATAGGGGTCAATTTACAAAATTGTCAAAATCTATTATTATCAAAATTTGGGGTAAAACGGTCTTTTTTATATGAGAGGTGTTTTTTTTTTTGAGGGAATTGCACTTTTTATACCAAACATTTACCTACTTATACATTTCATACCACACCTTTCAGAATGACACATTTCATACCAAAATCAATCAACCTTTTTCAATTTTCATACCACCGTTAAATTTTGGATGGAATCGTACACGTGCGCCGCACGTGTCCGTTAACTCACTTTAAAAAAAAAATTAATTTGGGCAGGGAGAAAATTTTTTGGGCAGGAGTTATGAATTTCACTTTTCATACCAAACATTTATCTACTTTATACATTGCATACCACACCTTTCAGAATGACACATTTCATACCAAAATCAATCAACCTTTTTCAATTTTCATACCGACGTTAACTCACCAAAAAAAATAAAAATCGCGGGCACTGTACTACCACATATGCTATTCTTAATTTGAGGAAACTGTAAAAAATCATATGATAGATGACATTCCCGTTTCTTTTTCGAAAGGATAAGTATCTTAGGTTCGTCACTTTTTTACAATTAACCCCTTGCCCCTTAAAATGTTCCAAGTTTACCCTTGGGTGTTATTAGTACTAATAAATATGTAAAAAATTGAAATAATTTTTAAATTTATGGGCAATTATAAATTATATCAATTAATGAATATGATGATTTTGAATTGAAACAATAGTACCACATAGGGTCTTCTCAATGTGAGGAAACCGTAATAAATCATATAATCAATAACATTCATGCTTCTTTTTCGAAAGGGTACAAAATATAATAAAATACGGACTTCTCTATCTATGAAAATCATACTCAATCATAATTTTGTAATTTTTCTGCCCAATTTTTAAGTATAATTCATTTACAAAAAAAAACCCTCGTGTTTGTCACTTTCTTATCATTAATTCATTGCCCCTAAAATATTACAATTTTGACCATTGATTTTGAGCTGAAAATATCAAATATGGTCTACTCAGTTTGGGGAAACCATAATAAATAGTAAATTTGAACTTTTTCTGCCAATTTTTTCTGTATAACATTACGGGCAATTATGAATTTTATTAATTTATGATTCATAAGAAGATTTTGAATTGAAACAGTACTACCATATATGGTCTTATCAATTTGAAGAAACCAAAATAAATCACGTTTTTTGAATTGATAGGATTATTTTCGAAAAGGTAATTACGAATAACTCCATGAAAAAAGGCCTACTTACAAAAATACACCCCACGTATTGGTTGTGACAAAAAAAAAACCCTCAGATTAGGATTTTATTACTGGATCTGTTTTTAATTAAATAATAAGTAATCAATCAAACAAAATAAAAATCCTCGGCTGGGCGGCCACCGCGAAGCTGCTACAGGGGGTATTTGCAAATTTACAGGGGGGTATTTGCAATTGTACAGGGGTATTTGCTATGTTATATGCATTTTCCATTCAGGGGGATATTTGCAATTTTACAGGGGTATTTGCAATTTTACCCAATTGATTTTTCCCCCAATTTGCAAAAAACAGATAATGAAAGGAAATTGATTTCCCCCTTCCCTCCCCCCCCCTCTCCCCTGCCCGCGAGCTTTTTTTTTTTTTTTTTTTTTTTGTGAGTTAAACGTCGGTACGAAAATTGAAAAAGATTGATTGATTTTGGTATGAAATGTGTCATTCTGAAATGTATGGTATGCAATGTATAAAGTATGTAAAGATTTGGTATGAAAAGTGAAATTCATAACTCCTGCCCAAAAAAATTTCTCCCTCCCCGAATTTTTTTTTAAGTGAGTTAACGGACACGTGCGGCGCACGTGTCCGATTTCGTCCAAAATTTAACGGTGTTATGAAAATTGAAAAAGGTTGATTGATTTTGGTATGAAATGTGTCATTCTGAAATATGTGGTATGAAATGTATAAAGTAGGTAAATATTTGGTATGAAAATTGCAATTCCCTCTTTTTTTTTTTTAAGAAACAAAATAATTCAATTCGTAAAATAGCAAAACATAGGGGTCTGTCGAAGTCAATTATCAAAATCGGGGGTAAAGTGATCTTTTTATATCATAGGCGATTTTTTTTAGAAGAAAAATATGTGAAAGGGTAAATTAGGTAAATTGTAATTTAATTAAAATCAATAGTTACAAATTCATTTGACCAAGTTACCTAATCAACGACTCAGATCAATCTGAATCAAATGAACGGCATGATGAGGCTTCCTGCATGTGAAAGCGTAACTCACATGCCCACACCCTAGAAAAATCCAACTAAGTGTTACTTATAGAGCTCCATTAGTTAACACACCAATATTATTACCATATAAAATCATCATGCATAAGACCCTAGAAAAATCCACCTAAGTGTTACTTAAATCCAATGAAAATAATCTACTGCATGATCCATCTCCTATAGAAGGTTAATATATATGACCATACTAGGCCTGATATTTCTTTTACTGTGAATAAATTGAGTCGGTTTTCATCTAAACCTACTAATGCTCATTTAAATGCATGCTCATCTATTAAGATATTTGAAATCAACACCTGGGCATTTTATCCTAATGCATCTAATCTAGCATTAACAGGGTTCTCAAATTGGGGATCCTGTCATGATTCAAGAAGATCTACCATAGGCTATTGCAAATTCATAGGAAATTCCTTAATTTTTTGGAGAGCTAAGAGACAAACTACGGTTTCACATTCATCTATTGAGGCTAATATCGTGCAATGGCATCAATTACTAGTGAAATACTTTGGCTATCACAATTATTACATGAATTAAAAGTTCAGCTTCACTTACCTTCAGTTGTGTATTGTGATAATACCTCCGCAATACATCTAGCTCATAATCCAATCTTCCATGAGCGTACAATACAAAGCACATTGAGATAGATTTACACTTCGTATGCGAACACATTTCCAGAAATCATTTGAAGATTTTGCCAATTTCCTCCTCTGCCCAACTTCCTGATATATTCACTAAACCGCTTCCCAGACCACAATTCTCTCTAATTTTATCCAAGATTGGCGTTCGTAAGCTATACGCGCCATCTTGTGGTGGGTATCAGCAGGATATCAATGAAGCACAAATGTAGAAGAAAATTCGCATAAATTGGAAGAACAAATTGAAGAGGAAGAAGGAAAAATAAGAGACGTTAGGTTAATTATTTTGATTATTTTGTTTGTATTTTCATGCTTTTCACGCTTTCACTGTATTTATCCGCTTTTGTTTCAGTTTGTTAGTTAGGGTCTTATTACCTTTCTACCCTTTGTATTCTATATTTAAAGAAGCTTGGCTTCTAACTTTGTAGACAGATCAATTCGTTCAATATACTCATTGCTCAAAAAAAAAAAAAAAAAAAAGAATTCAATAATTTAATTTTGTTTCTTCTTCAATCATACTGCCATTTACACATTAGAATTCATTCATAATCAAGATTGCATAGATTAACACTTTGATTTTTACTTTTTAGTATGGACCTAGTTCACAAAAGGGTAAAGAGAAATTGTAAATGAACTTTTCGTTAATTTCTTCTGCAAAACCCAATGCCCAAGAAATGTTTTAACTGATATTATACGAACTTTATTCTCTGATTTGGATGGACAATAATATACTCCATCTATCTTAAATTATTACTTTTATTGACTTTTTATTAAAGTCAAGAAACTGCGGATAGTTTAGTATAAATAATTTTATTATTTTGAAACAGGATGTAGTATAGATTCAAAATAATTGATAGTTTGTACGCGCATCAGAAATAAAATATTTTGATATTTTGCAATTGAATTCTTGATATTTTGTACCCTCAATTTGAATATTCTACATGGTACAAAATGTCTATTATTTTGTCAAAGAATATGGAATTTGATGATGTTAAGTTTCAAAATGACTTTGAAGTGCAAAATATTAATATTCACATAAGATAAATAATATGATCACGTCATTAAGGTGTTGTACTACAAATATGACTTGAAACATAAACAGTGAATCTTCGATTGCATAAGATATTTTGCCAAATCTTCACTTTTGGAAAATTAAGTTATAAAGTGTTGTTTATAAATATATATATAACCAATTCACATATCAGCATCAACCACCACTTTCGGAAAATTATGAACAGTGAGCGACAATAATTATTTCAGAGAGAAGTAACCACTAAGCCGCTTTCTCTTTTAGTCTTCAATCCTCTACTTTAGTGGGTTTGGCTTTACCTCTCATCATTGTCTCTAATCCATTGAGATATCGATTTATTTTCATTTTTCAATCATACAAATTCAATTTTCCTAATTTATCTAATTTATCCGAAACGTTTATGAAAAGTTTTGAAAATTTTCAATATTTAGATAGCCGAAATATACCGAGGATTAAAAATTGATCCATGTATAGAAAATCATTATATATTAACCACTCATGATCCAACAATAAAAGTACGTTACACAGCTCATTAAAGTAAATTATTACAATAGGACCTGCATGAAGAACCATGCAGGAGGGGATAGCTTTTCCTAGCTATTACATATTACTTGACACTTCGATACAAAACACTAGTGAAATGTGAAAATAGTCCCTATATTTTGTCTAATTATAAAAAATTCCCTGTGTTATTTTTATGATCACACCCCTATGTGCTATTTTTTATTTGCGAAATACTCCTCCCAAATCGAAATGACAACTATACATGCAAAAACATCTTTATTCACTTTAAAATTTTGCAATATCCTCTTTATTAACTTTAAAAACTGACAATAAGCACCTTTTCAATTAAGAAATTGACCATACCTCCCTATAATTTACGGAAGAATATTAAATATTTGAATAGGATTTTTTGCTAATTAAATTAGCATAAGGGGATTTTGTTAATAAAAATAACATATAATTTTTTTTCTAATTAGACAAAACACAGGGCATAGTTATGCATTTAGCTCTTCTATACAGACAAACTATTATTTAACATAAAAATATGATATCAAATTCACCTGGGGAGAATACATTTAGCTCTTCAAAAATTAATACTAATGAGCACATTATAAAGAAAATGCTTCATTCACCCCATTATTTTCACTTCATTAACTAGTA
The DNA here is from genome assembly GCA_038501285.1 of Penstemon eatonii. Taxonomy (NCBI): domain Eukaryota; kingdom Viridiplantae; phylum Streptophyta; class Magnoliopsida; order Lamiales; family Plantaginaceae; genus Penstemon; species Penstemon eatonii. Next base: position 72,692,515 of record CM076715.1, read on the forward strand.
TCTAGTCAGAAATTTTAATTTTTTAAGCGATTTATCATATTAAATTATTCATAATTATGGTCTAGTAAACTTTTTAAATATTAATATATATGGTGTCATATGATATTATCAACTTATTAGTGAAATGTATTAATTAAATTATTTATTATAAATTTAGTCAAGTTGACTAGTCAATTGTATTAGAGATTCAATGTATTTCAAATTTTAATTTCACATATTATGATATTTGTGTTTTTATTTTATATTTATGAGGTTTAAGTCTACAAGCATAAATTTACTATATTTTTTATAAGGTTTGTACCTTATTATTATATTTGTAAGTTTAAGGAGTTCGAGGTTCATCATTTTTTTTATTTTTAAAATAAATTTTGTAAAAATTCCGAGAGTCATGATCATCATTTTTTATTATGATTAATTTATCATTAAACTTATATAAAAAAGATATAATATTTCAATTCATCTTAGAAATATCAATTCAAAGTTGAAATGAGTAATTATGATGATTCCAATATCTTTTTATTTTGTTGAATATAGTTAGTGATTGCTTATATAATAAAGAAGAGTTGTACCTTTTCAGACCAAAGTATCAAATCAAAATTCCCATTTTCGGGAGTGGTCTTTTTGTCTACATATACATACCTTAATATTCATACAAGAACAAAAGGACCCGAAGGAGTGAGATGATGTAATCATATATGCTTCTTCTTTTTGTAAATGATGTAATCTCACTCCTTCCTTTTTCTTTTCTTTTTTGTTACACTTCTCACTCGATCCTTCCATCAAAGACCGACGATGTAAACATTCTCAAGCTTCTTCCTTTTTTTTTCTTCCATCAAAGACACTAAAGCTTTATTATGAAAGTAGTTTGAATATGTTGTCTCAGTTTGGTCTAGGAAAGTGATTTGAAAGTTTTCGATAGAAACTTTTGAGACTCAATTTAAATAATAATTTTAATTGAATATTACATTAATAAATACTCCAATAGTTAATGCAGTTTAAAAACTTGAGATATAAATGATTTGGAATAGGATTTGGTTGTTGAACTTTGAAGGAAAAAAATAAGTGGTAAGTGTTAAATCAATAACTTTCTAGATTTTGAGATGTAATGAATTATGTAATGATTGAGATGATATGTTATATATAGTAGTTATTGAAAATTGATTGTCATTACTTTATTATGATTTATATTAATATAAACAATAGAGTGTATATTTAAATGAAATGATTAATAATTTAGTTATTTTGTATATTATAACATATGCACAATATTTGCGATGGCATAAATTTATTGCCAATATATAAGTGAATCTATCATAAAAAATTTAAGTAAAATATTTTTGATAACAATTGATAAATGCCAAAAATTGATGAAATATTATTAATAAAAGCCAGCAATAGTTGATGAAATCTGCACGGTGTAATATGAACCACATGATATAAATATAACTAATAAAGTAATGGTTAAACTAAATAATTTCTCTTCCAAGTTGGGGGATTACGTGTTGTTCTTAATGTGCTTCATGTACGAAGGTGGGTTATAGGCGCTGATCCCAAGAAGAGGCATGATGCTATCTAATAAGCATATCTGCTGGTAATTTGGGCTGAAATCCGTCAAAACCTTTTCCCAAAGCAAGTTGGGATTGTTTAGAATGGCTCATCCCCGGATTTTCACGAGTCATTGACGAAGACACGACCAATAACCCCCGCCACCACCCTCCCCGAGACGACATGGGATCACCGATACAAGGCCGGCGCTCCTCACCCACTAGCAAAATTCTTACATAGTTCCACAGAGAACATAAGATGTAATTCTAAAATTATTTATTTATCTTAAATTTATTTTATTTTATTTTATTTAGTAAAAAGAAAATTCAATTTCCCTAAGTTATTTAAAACGTTTATGAAAAGCTATTGAAATTTTTTAATATTTAGATAATCGAATCATACACAAAAAAAAAATTAATCCATGTATAAAAAATCATTATCAACTACTGATGATCCAACAATAAAAGTGCGTTACACAGCTCATTAAAGTAAATTAATGCATGAACACTTTTATACAAAACACTAGTGAACACTACTGAAAATGGGTAAAAATCGGTTGAAAAATTGAATTTTCAACCTGTTTTGCAACCAAAGATATCGGTTGGAAAAACCTAAATATTTTTGCAAGCAACCGAATTTCCAACCGATTATTTTCGGTTACAAATTCAGTTGCGAAATTTCCAACAACAAATCCAACCACTCAAAATCGGTTGGAATTTCTCCCCCTTTTTTTATTTTTATTTTTTATTTTTGCAATTTATAAACACAATCTAAAATCAATAAATACATTTCAATTTTCATAAACATAATCCAAAATTCATAAACACATTTCAATTTTCATTAACACAACCCAATATCCAATTCATAAACATAATTCACAATCCAAAAATTACACCCCCAAATAATTCTCAATCAATAACTACACCATTAAAACTACGTACTCGACAATCCATACTCCAAAAACAACTAAGTATGTGAAACACAAAGAGAATAAACTAGACACAAATAAAATATCATTTAACTGCACACAACCTCGACTGAGAGTTTTTCCATGACATCCGGGCATGGATCTCCTCCAAATGTTTCAGGTAAGTCAAAGTACGCTCAACAAAACTATCCCCATATGCAAATAGCATAAAATTCACCTGGGGAGCATCCATTTATTTTCAAAAATTCGATCACGTAAATTGTCGAAAAATCGACAAACACGTACCCTTCCACGAGCGATGTTTTCTTCATCATATTTCTCTAGAATTTTTTGGTACATACGATAAAACAATTCGGTTGAAGATATAAGAATGAAAATGACGTAGAGGAAAGGCCTGACTGAGTCGGGATAGAAAATTGATGCGAGTGATGCAATTGAAACGTTGCACAAAAGCACCATACAAAGAGGAGTGAAAAAACGAACCAAATTATTAGTAGGTGCTATAATATTGAGGTGCAGGTGCATCAAGTACGTTAAATAGTACAAGAGTGAAGAGGAAATGGCGACTCTCATTGTGTAGGGATGTGTTAAAAACGGGTTTTTGTCATCACTCACTCCCTGATATTTGAGCTGCATGAAAGTGAGAAGAAGGGTAACGATGAAGGCATTGCTTTTAACTAAGGAACTAATGTACGACCTCATCATGTTGATCGTGAAGTATAAGTATCTGAAAATTAAGGTATGTATATGTAGACAAAAAGCCCGTTATTTGTAGGAGGACCCAAAAATGGGAATTTTTCTTTTGGTACATCTCAAAAATGGTGTAAAAGCTACATAACCCTTCTTTATTAAAAAGCAATCACTAACTATATTCAGCAAAATTAGAAAATGGTAACAGAGTCAGCATTCAGCAATATGCTTTTTGGGTTTCCGCGAATCCTCCTCCAATTTAATTTGCAATCGAACTCTCTCTAATATAGAAACCTCCAACCTTCATTCGATCTATGAATATAGAAATCTCATCTTCAAAATTGGATAGTACCCATTTTTTCTTTTTCTTTTTTCTTTGTTTAATTTGAGTACTAAAAAGTAAAAGTTACACTGTTTAGGGTTTTTTGCACTTTGCACCCCCGAGATATGGAAAATAGGCACTTTGCACCCTCGAAACTTAGATTTAGCACTTTGCACCCTCGAAATATGATAAATGCAGCACTTTGCACCCTCATAATTTTCAAGCAAAAATCCAAGGGCAAAATAGGTAATTCAATAGTATTGACACTTTGCACCCTCAAAACTTGAGAATTTCGCACTTTGTACCCCCAAAATAAAATTAGCACTTACCACCCTCTAATTAAGAACAAAATAACTTCCACCCCCGAAACACAATAAATGGGCACTTCGCACCCTAAAATACAAAATTAACACCCTCAAATTTAAAAAATCCAAACCCCTCGTTTTTTCTTCAAAGTTGACTATCGGAGTGAAAAAAATTTAAGGCAAAATCGGTAATTCAATTTTTTTACTTAAATTTACAAAATACAATTATAAATACTCGAATACTCACTCATTTCTCTCTCCATCTTTCTTTCCAACAATATAACCATAAATAACTAAATAAAGTACAAGTAAACTTCTCGAAGACCCATTGTCTACTTCAACATATCAAAGACTCATAAATAATTACCTATTTTGCCTTAATAAAAATTCACCTTAATGGTCGACATTGGCTGAAAAAATGAGGGGTTTGAGTTTTTTTTTTTTTTTTTTTTAATTTGAGGATGTGAAGTTTTAATTTTGTATTTCGGGGTCCAAAGTGTCCATTTATTGTGTTTCGGGGGTGCAAATTGTTATTATTTTGTTCTTTATTAAGGAGTGTTAAGTGCTAATTTTATTTTGGGGGAGCAAAGTGCCAAAGATTTACGATAGAATTACCTATTTTGCCCTTGAGTTTTTTCTTAAAAATAAACGAGGGTGCAAAGTGCTGCATTTTTCATATTTCGGGGGTGCAAAGTGCTAAATCTAAATTTTGGGGGTGCAAAGTGCCTATTTCTCATGTTTCGGGGGTGCAAAGTGCAAAAAACCCCACTGTTTACAATGGAAAGAAAAGTCTGCCTTGCAAATTCTTCCTTGATACTTGAATGCACAATAAAATCCAAAGCCAAACGAGTAATTTGGATAAAAGAAAAAAAAAAAAAGAAGAGAGAGAGATAAGAAGGCCAAAAGTTATGATAGAACTACAAACAATGAGCATCAAGAAATCAATCAAACTTGCAGGTACTTTGATCAAATTTGAATTTGAATAATGTATTCTAGAATTAGATATTACCAAGAAATTAGTATCACTACAAAAAAAAGGGGCTTCACCTACGACCCGATTCCAACGAAAATAAATCTGTCGCTATTAGTGACGGATTAGTAACCAAATACCAACATAATTTCAATTAGAAAATCTACCTTCAATAATAGCGACAAATTACCGACGGAATGTCGACAAAATTATTTTTTGTAGGAATTCGGTTGTTAAGTTGTAGGGAAAAGTTATTCATAGCGACGAAATCACTCCAACGAAAAATTATCCGTCGCTATTTAGATTTTAGTAACTGAACAGCGACGGAACCATCAACAAAAATACGTTCCGCTAATAATAACGACAAATAACCAACAAAAAATTGGGAAAAAATATTTTTCGTAGGAATTCAGTTGTTAAGTTGTAGGAAAAATTTTATCCATAGCGACGAAATCATTCCAACGAAAAATTATCCGTCGCTATTTAGATTTTAGTAACTGAACAGCGACGGAACCATCAACATAAATATGTTCCGCCAATAATAACGAATAATAACCAACGAAAAATTGGGAAAAAATATTTTTCGTAGGAATTCAGTTGTTAAGTTGTAGGAAAAATTTATCCAAAGCGACGAAATCATTCCAACAGAAAATTATCCGTCACTATTTAGATTTTAGTAACTGAACAGCGACAGAACCATCAACAAAAATATGTTCCAATAATAACGAATAATAACCAAGAAAAAATTGGGAAACAATATTTTTCATAGGAATTTGGTTGTTAAGTTGTAGGAAAAAGTTATCCACAGCGATGAAATTGTTCCAACGGAAACTTCCGTTGCTATTCAGCTCTAGTAACAAATGTGTAACTGAATAGCGACAATACCAACGAAAGAAATATGTTTCCCGAATATTTTCATTGATTAAATTCATTTTCCAATGGATTAACCAATTTTTTATCGATTCATAAATTTTATATATTTTCACTGATTTTACACTTCGATAAAATTAGTGAAAAAACAAGATACTCGGCGAAAAAATGTGTATATCTGTAAATTGGTGGGAAAATGGTGAAAATGGGTTAAGTCATTGAAAACAGGTGATTTCAGTTAAATTGAAGAAAAAAATTGGTGAATTCGATTTAAAATGAGTTTAACCTATCAGAAACATGTAAATTTGATCAATTGTTTTGAAACATGTTGAATCAGCTAACTTAGTTAAAAATAAGTGAAGTCGATGAAAAATGGGTGAATACGGTTAAATTTGATTAAATTAGTAAAAAGAGAATGAAAATGGTGAAAAAACTAGTTAAATTGGTCAAAACGATTGAAATTAAGGGGAAAAACTAGCTATATCGATAAAAAAATAATTAAATCAATAAAATTGGGGAAAAAATGGGTGAAATCAATGACAAAATGGGTTCAATCGATGAAATTGAAAAAAAAAACTTATGAGATTGGTGAAAAAATGAGTTAAGTTGGTCCAAAACAGTTTAAATCGCTGAAATTTGTGAACAAAACGGGTTAAATCAATAAAAAAAATTACAATCGATGAAATTAATGATAAAACAGATGAAATCGGTGGGAAATGGGTCAACGGTTAAAAATGATTTAAATCGATGAAAACTTGGTTAAATAAACTATTAGTTGGCTCATATATATAATTGTCAAATGAAAATACAATAAAGTTGTTCAGCTCAACTGGTTTGATCCTTTAATATGTATATGTGAGGTCAAGGGTTCAAATCCCACATTCAACAAGTAACTTAAAATTACATTGCCTAGTCGCCCAGGCGTCGCCCGGGCGCACATTGCCTAGGCCAAGCCCAAGCGAGACCTAGGCATCCGAGGCAACCCTATGAGTGGCCCAGGCAAAACCCGGACGTGACCTAGGCACCTAGGCCAAGCCCAGGCGAGCTCGAGGCAGTCCCATGAGTGGCATTGGCACCTAGGCCAAGCCCAGGCGATACAGAGGCGCCCGGGGCAGCCCCATGAGTGGCCCCTGCGCCTAGGCACCAAGCATGGCCTAGGCGCCTCAGTCAAGCTTAGGCGAGACCTAGACACCTGGGTCAGCCTCAGGCGCGCCCAGGAACGACTCAGTCAATGCTAAGTCGAGGTTCAATTTTTTGCTTCGACCCGATTGCTAGTAACGGAATCAGCAACAAAAACCAAGCATAGCCTAGGCGCCTCAGCCAAGCCCAGACGAGACCTATGCGCCCGGGTCAGGCTCAGGCGCGCTCAAGAATGACTCAGTCAATTCTAAGTCGAGGTTCAATTTTTTGCTCCGACCCGATTGCTAGTAACGAAATCAGCAACAAATAAGTTGTCACTAGGTTCCAACTGATTTCCTTCAAATTAGTGACAAATAAACTAATGGAAACATTTCAATGCTAAATCCGTCAGAATGATTCCAACCGATTGGCGACAAAATACCGACATATTTATGCCGTTGGAAATCAGTTAGTAACTTTCCTACGCATTTCCAACAACAAAATTGTCGCAAAAAATAATCGGGCCCGATCGTTCATCCGACGCTTTTTCCAACAAAAATACCAACAAAAACAAACCGTTGCAACATTTACCAACGGAAAAAAAAACCGTTGCTTCATTTACCTACGGGGCCTTCACCTACGGATCAACTAACGGAAAAAAAGCGTCGCTACGCATGAATACCAACGGAAATCAAAGCTTCACCAACGAAATCTGTCGTAGGTGAAGCCCAGTTTTCTTGTAGTGTATCTAACTCGCAATTGAAATTAAATATACTCCTCTATCTCAATTTAAATAACTAAATTATTTATTATAATAATTTGAACATTATTTAAGTTGACCGGTCAAACTATAACAAGGGATTAAAAATAAGTAAGATATAGTAGTTACTTATGCCATCTCCACTGACTCCAGACTCTCATTCCCCTCATACTTCACTTTCTTTCTTCTTTAGACTCTTTTTTTATAGTCATCTTCAGTGATTCAATCTTTCCATTCTATTTAATTCCAATTTTCATACTTCCCCACTCTCACTTAATAAAATGATAATAATAATAATAATAATAATAATTAATAATTAAGTCAATAGTAAATTAACATTGACATTAATACTAGGTAATTTAACATTAGCATTAACTAATTTATCATTGACATTAATAATAAAAAAAACATTTAATAATAACATTACAATAACAATACTATAACATTACAATAATTAATAATCCATATATAGAAATTCATCGTCGTTGCCATCATTATTGCCGTCGTTGGTGTCACCGTTGTTGTTAATGTAGCCACCATTGCCTTGATTGGACGAGCCTCCAGATGAACTTCCAAATAAACGAGTCCGAATATTTTTTTCACGAATATCATTTCTCATGTCATGCCAATATGCACTAATACTAATTTCGAATAATTTAGGACTAAAACTAAGACAACTTAAAACATAACGGATATAAATTGCTTGTATGTAACAAAAATAATTATTTTTTCGTTCTTGACAAAGTTTTTTTAGATAATTTCGTTCTTGACAAAGTTAAAAGACTATTTTTCTTTTTTTCCTTTTTTTAATTAGTGCATTCTGAATTAGAAACTACGCCAGTGGAACTCAAAGCTAAAGGTAAAAACAATCATGTTTTTATATAGAGAGAGGTCAATGAAGCGGATATGATTCCAACCAAACCCAATCCAACGTACAAAAAGGTAAAAGAAAGAAAGGGTTGAATCAGGCTGCACTAGATTGGGGCATTGGGCCAGACGAACCCGTAAATCAAGACCATGTCAAAATTGTTAAAAGTTGGGTACGTGTACACCTAAGTGCGGTGCTTCTATGGTGCGGACAAGGTAACCCGTCCTCACATACGGGACGGACCTGAAATCATGCGCGCATAACTAATATGTAATTCGACGAGTTGACTCGATCTGAAAATAGACCATTTTACCTTTTTTTATTTTAAATAAAAGTTGAGATAATATTCTATCAATAAAAGACATTTATAACCTTTAATAATTGACTTTGACAATTTTGCAAATTGATTCCTATATTTAGTGATTCTACGAATTGAATTATATTGCTTCTAAAAAAAAAACCACATGTCATATAAAAAAGATCGCTTTACCCCCTAATTTTGATAATAATTGACTTTAACAATTTTGCAAATTAACCCCTATGTTTTGCGATTTTCCGAATTGAATTAGTTTGCTTCTAAAAAAACAAAAATAAAAGGCTCATATAAAATCGCAAAACATAGGGGTCAATTGCAAATTATCACAGTCGATTATTATCAAAATTGGGGGTAAAGCGGTCTTTTTTATATGAGAGACATTTTTTATCTTATTTTTTTAGAAGCAAAATAATTCAATTCATAAAATCACAAAACATAGGGGTCAATTTGCAAAATTGTCAAAGTAAATTATTATCAAAATTGGGGGTAAAGCGGTCTTTTTTATATGACAGGCCTTTTTTTTTAGAAGCAAAATAATCAATTTGTAAAATCGTAAAATATAGGGGTCGATTTGCAAAATTGTCAAAGTCAATTATTATCAAAATTGGGGCTAAAACAGTCTTTTTTATATGAGAGGCGTTTTTTTTAGAAGCAAAATAATTCAATTCGTAAAATCACAAAACATAGGGGTCAATTTGCAAAATTGTCAAAATTAATTATTATCAAAGTTGGGGGTAAAACGGTCTTTTTTATATGAGATGCGTTTTTTTTAGAAACAAAATAATTAAATTCGTAAAATCGCAAAACATAGGGGTCAATTTGCAAAATTGTCAAAGTCAATTATTATCAAATTTGGGAGTAAAGTGGTCTTTTTATATCATAGGCGATTTTTTTTTAATTTTTAGAAGCAAAATAATTCAATTCGTAAAATCGCGGAACATAGGGGTCAATTTGCAAAATGGTCAAAGTCAATTATCAAAATCGGGGGGTAAAGTGGTCTTTTTATATCATAGGTGATTTTTTTAGAAGAAAAATAAGTGAAAGGGTAAATTAGGTAAATTGTAATTTAATTAAAGTCAATAGTTACAAATTCATTTGACCAAGTTACCTAATCAACGACCCAGATCAATCTGAGCCAAATGAACGGCATGATGAGACTTTCCGCATGTGAGGGCGTAAATCACATGCCCACACCCTAGAAAAATCCACCTAAGTTTTACTTATAGAGCTCCATTAGTTAACACACCAATATTTTTTTCTATATCTATATACAAATAAAAGTACGAGTTTAGAAAATAGAGTTTCTTGAATTTTTTGTGAAGACTAATATACCCTTACTTAAAAGATAAATCAAAAGAAATCTACTTTAATGTAAACATTGTTAAATAAATACAATGAATTATACATAAAAAAGAAGTCTACTTTATGAATTATACATGAAAAAGAAGTATACTTTTATATGATCATTATCATTAAGCTCATCTTCTTATATTAACTTAATCAAAAATCTGCCTAATTTAAAAATCCGCTCGAGTTGCAGTATTGGAGCAATATATATATATATATATATACAATTATTTGGGGAATAAGAAGAATCGACAAGCATTTTTTCTACACGTCCAAATTATTATCTAGCTAGAAACAATTTTCTTTTCAGCACCCCAGTCCAAAAATTTGAGGCATATTGAGTTTTGACTCCTACGAAATTGAGGTGAAATTTCTTTCCAAATCATCCTAACAAAATCAAAGAAACAATAGCGTGATGCATCAATTACTGAATACAAAATCAGGTTTGAACATTTTGAGATTAAATTTTCTCCATCTTTACTTTTTGGTCTTTTTTATAGTTATTTTAGTTCAAATACTTGAAAATCCAATAAATCATGGAATTTTATATTGAATGTGTTTTTAATTGTTCATGTCTGGAGATGAGATGGCCTTCTCTTAATTATTTGCACACGTGCTAATTTTATAAGTTAGTTGAATCATATAATAATTTTTTTTATCATATTATGGTCTTAATGTCACATCCTATAATTCTTTTGATTAAAGCACTTTAATTATTATTATGTTGTTATCAAGATTTAAAGTTGTTATCATGAATACCTAAAATCAAAACTTGAAAATATCTGAACAAGTTTTCACATGTTTAATCCATATATGTATGTTGATGATACTAAATAGAGCTAGATTCAGCAATGAAACTCAAGTATTTATTGGACTTTATAGTGTTTTTTAGGAATATTTTTATATATTCATTTATGTGAAACTAATGCACCCTAAAATTCAAAATTTATTAAATATTTAATTTTATAATTGGTTTATTTCGTGTATGACAGATGTATTACTACAAAGAAAGTTGAATAGAATAAAAAGAAAATATGCTAGCCAAAGTCTTATATAAAAACAAGAATACACTGATAAAGTTAAAAGGTCAAGGGTTACCATAAACGAGCAAGGGTCCATTGATCTGGAAAATCAGAAAAATTATGAAACTATTCAGAAAATGATTCAAGGTTGTATTTTTCACTTTACTTATTTCTAATTTTTTTTTTTACTAATTAGACAAAACACGGGGCATAGTTATGCATTTAGCACTACTACACAGAAAAACTATTATTTAACATAAAAATATGATATCAAATTCACGTGGGGAGAATACATTTATTTTCAAAAATTCGATCATGTAAATTGTCGAAAAATCGACAAACACGTCCCCTTCCACGAGCGATGTGTTCCTCATCATATTTCTCAAGAAATTTTCGGTACATACGATAAAACAATTCGGTTGAAGATATAAGAATGAAAATGACGTAGAGGAAAGGCCTGACTGAGTCGGGATAGAAAATTGATGCGAGTGATGCAATTGAAACGTTGCACAAAAGCACCATACAATGAGGAGTGAAAAAAGGAACCAAATTATTAGTAGGTGATATAATATTGAGGTGCAGGTGCAGCAAGTACGTTAAATAGTACAAGAGTGAAGAGGAAATGGCGACCCTCATCGTGTAGGGATGTGTTTGAAATGGGTTTTTGTCATCACCCATTCCCTGATATTTGAGCTGCATGAAAGTGAGAAGAGCGGTTACGATGAATGCAGTGCTTTTAACAAAGGAAGTAATAGACGAACTCATCATGTCGAACGTGAAGTATAAGTATACGAAATGATGAATATCCAATTTTGAAGATGAAGTTTCTATATTAGAGAGCTAGCTCGATTGCAAATTAAATTGGAGGAAGATTCGTGGAAACCCAAAAAGCATATTGCTGAATGCATGCAACCGCCAGCAGACCACTTTTTTGAAGATGAGGTACGAATTTCCTTTTTTTTTTTTTTTAATCAATCCGGTCCATCATTTTTTATACAATTCACATTCCATACTATGTGTCCGTTAAATTTACAATGTGAGTGAAAACATGCACAAGTTTTACATATCTTGACACATGAACTCTAGGACTTATAAGTTCGAGAATTAATACTAATGAGTACATTTAAAAAAAAAATACTTCATCCGCCCCATTTTTCTCACTCCATTAACTAGTATCTTGTCAAAATTTTTTTATTTTTAAGTGATTTATCATATTAAATTATTCATAGTTGTGGTCTAGTAAACTTTTTAAATATTAATATATATGGTGTCATATGATATTATCAACTTATTAGTGAAATATATATACAGATTGATTAAATTATTTGTAATAATTTTATAAGTTTAGTCAAGTTGACAAGTCAACTATATTAAGGGATAAAGAAAAATAGAACAGATGAAGTATTATATAATTAGAGATTCAATGTATTTCAAATTTTAATTTCACATATTATGATATTTGTGTTTTTGTTTTATATATATTTATGAGGTTTAAGTTACTACAAGCATAAATTACTATATTTTTATAATTAAGGTTTGTACCTTATTATTATATTTGTAAGTTTGAGGAGTTCGAGGTTCATCATTTTTTCATTTTTAAAATAAATTTTGTAAAAATTCCGAGAGTCATGATCAATTCAAAGTTGAAATGAGTAATTATGATGATTCCAATTCCTTTTTATTTTGTTGAATATAGTTAGTGATTGCTTACGGAATAAAGAAGTTATGCACCTTTTCAGTTTTCAGACCAACGTATCAAATCAAATTAAAATTCCCATTTTGGGGAGGGTCTTTTTGTCTACATATACATACCTTAATATTCAGATCCCTTTTTTCCTTTACGTCATGCTTCTTCTTTTTGTAAATGATGCCTTCCTTTTTCTTTTCTTTTTTGTTACACTTCTCATTCCTTCCATCAAAGACCGTTGATATATATATATGTAATCATTCTCACACTCCTTCCTTTTTTTCTTTTTTGTCACACTTCTCACTCCTTCCATCAAAGACCGATGATATATGTAATCAGTCTAATCATTCTCACACTCCTTCCTTTTTCTTTTCTATTTTGTTACACTTCTCACTCCTTCCATCAAAGACCGAAGATGTAAACATATATTCTCAAACTCCTTCCTTTTTTTTTTCTTCCATCAAAGACACTAAGAGAATTTCCTTATATCTTCTTACAAATAAATTGGGTGTGCAGGACTGGCCTTAAAAAAAATAAAAGGTAAAATGGTAACTCGCTTAATTTGTACTGTTCTTTATTGAATTTAGTGACATTGACACCATATTTTCCGTACATAACACCCAGAAAAGAAAGGGATATTCTTGCATAGACCTGGTCTATGAGATTTTTATAGACTTTGTGGTGGTAAATACGCCACATCATACATTTTGAGAGCATGAAATCATCAAAATGTATGATGTGACACATTTACAATCACAAGGTCTATGAAAAGCTAATAGACCAGGTCTATACAAGAATTTTCCGAAAAGAAATTACCTTAGGGCGTAATATAAATCACCCAATTTATTTTGTTTATTTATATCTTCACACCCTTTGTTGATTTTGGCATACCATGTACACATAAAATCAATTCATAGGATTTTAGGACCACATTTTCGCAAAAAATATATGATCTAGACTTGGTGGACGTACAATGAAAATCTACCATTTTTTCTTTTTCCCTTTCTTTGAAGGCGACTTGTCATGATAAATTCCCACTAATTATCAAAATTCTTTAAAGGGCTATGTGATGATGGCTGACATATTTAGATTTAATGCTCACATGTATGCACCAAGTTTAATTTGATGTGATTAAATTTTGAATTCACTTAATATAGTTGTTCGATAAAAAATGATAAATAAGACGAAAACTACAATGAGTTATTTATTACTAAGTATTTTGTTACCACGAACTTAGGTGGTCGATCTATTCTTCTTTAAAAAAAGCACCATAGGCAAATTAATATTTCTAAATTTTTAGTACATGATCCGTCAATAGTTTAACGTAGAGGATCAACCACGTGGAAATATAAAATGTGTTCATTTAAGAAAAAAAAAAGTAGTAGTATTAGAAGTGCAATTTTATTCAACACAAAAATCAGAAGTGTTGCTATATATTCAGTTCTTTGGAACTAAAATGCGATCTTTCCGCAACTTGGAAAAGTCTCGGGTCCATATGAATCAATTTAGTTTGATTAAGGCTCTGTTTGGTTTGCGTAAAACGGTGAGGAAAATGAATTAAAATGATAAGTAAAATACTTTACCTGTTTGTCCACCAAGAATTCCAGTCAGGAAAATATTTTACGAGAAAACTTGAGGAAAATTTTATAATTAAAATAAGGGAAACCCAATTCCCCAAAAAAATTGAGGAAAAATTGAAAACCCTATGTAAAACTCATCGCGCTCCCTCTCTTTCTCTCGTGCTCTTCTCCATAGCTTCGTCTTTCTCCCGCTCTCTTATCTCCTCTCTCTTCCATGGCGTCCAAATTTTTATCAGTTCAATTTCTCGTCGAAATTCTCCTTGTCTGAATGTGAATCCACGGTTGCGTCGGTGAATTATCGAGCAGTCAAAGACCATCAATATGACAAGGCCCAGGTTCCGAATTGACAGAGATATATAGGCTTCGATGATAGTTTTATTGGCTTGGATTAGATGATCGATGATGAAATTGAAGTAACCGAAGAGGTATATTTCTGAATAATATCTTCTCTTTGATTTAATGACTTTTTAATTCAATTTGTTCTTAAGATTTTTCTGTTTGTTCATAGTACAGTATTCTGAGATGGAATTTTGAGTGTATCTTCCTGCATAATTAAAACAATTGCATTTAGCTTATTTTTTGAGTTCTTATGTGCTATATGTTGATATTGTCTGATCCTTGATTTATATATGTTGGTAGAAATGAGGTACAAAATGACTTGAAGTCTAATTGGGGATATGTATTGAAAATATCATGTGGGTATGAATTGGTATTTGTGATATATGATCATGAAAATTAGAAGAAATTAGAATGGCTCTGGTTCCCCATCTTTGTTACTGCACCCCTCTCTAATTTCTCTTCATCTTTGGATACACTCTGTATATGTGTGTATGCACTTTGAGTAATAGTAATTCTTGAATATCTCTATGTGTAATTTATATCCTTTCTTGTGTGGGTGGAGGAATGGATTAAGGAGTATGCAAGAATTGTGGGTGGGGGAGATGTTGGAGTTTTTTTCTTTTCATTCAACTGGACCATGATTAATAATACCACATACTACTCGAGTAATTAAATTACACAGTCAAATCTGATGGTCTGACAAAAATGGGTCTTTGTGAAGTTAAATGCTTTTGTTTTTTTCGGTTTAGGCAACAAAGTACGCATGAAACATAACATAAAAAAGGGAGAGAAATTATATACATATATTAATTCTTTTTTGTCTGTGTATTGTGCATTGATATATATATATGTGAAGGCTTGTAATTTGCTATGGTGTAGGAGAAACTTGAATTTAATTTTATTTATTTATTTTCTGCCTTACAACTTTATCTCCATGATGCTCTATTTATACATATCAATTGAACTTACTAGAACATCCTAATTAAATAAAAAACCCTTCAACATTCTTATTCAAACTTAGGAAATATACAAGAGGACTTTTGACTAAATTTAATAAGTGATAATTCTAGAAAAGTGATTGTTCAAATTCAATTTATTCCAACAATGCCTCCCGTAAATTGAATTTGCTCTTGACTCCCAAAGTTGCAATATTCCTTGAAAACATTGGTCCTCCAAGTGGTTTTGTAAACACATCCGCAAGCTGCTCTTCACTTTTGCAAAATTCAAGATTGACTTCTCCATCATTAACAAGTTCTCTTAAGAAATGAAAACGTAGACGAATGTGTTTTGTTCTTCCATGCAAAATTGGATCCTTTGAGATGGAAATAGTTGAACTATTATCACAATATAATGTTGTTGGATTACTTTGCTTGAATTCCAAACTTTCTAAAATTCCTCTTAACCACATAACTTGACATCCAGCTGAAGAAGCTGCAATGTACTCAGCTTCGGTGGTAGAAAGTGCCACAATTGGTTGTTTCTTTGAACTCCAAGAAAATGCTCCACTTCCAAGATTAAAAACATAGCCGGAGGTACTTCTGGAATCATCAATACTACCTCCAAGATCGCTATCCGTATAACCAACAAGTTTGATAGGAATATTTGCTTCATAGAAAATTCCATAATCAATGGTTCCTTTGACATATCTTAAAATTCTTTTTGCCGCTTCCCAATGATTTGAACAAGGTTTTTCCATAAACCTGCTAATCAAACTTACCGCAAACATAATGTCGGGTCGAGTGGCTGTAAGATACATCAGGTTTCCAATCAAGCTTCGAAACATGGTTTGATCCACAAATTTTCCTTCTCCATCTTTGCTTAACTTCAAACCTGTAATGCAAGGAGTTGATACCGAATTTGCATGCTCCATTTTAAATTTCTTCAAAATCTCAGTTGCATACTTTTCTTGAGAGATAAAAATTCCTTCATTTGATTGTTGAACATTAATTCCAAGAAAGTGATGCAACTCTCCTAAATCAGTCATTTCAAATTCATTCATCATGGAAGTTTTAAAATCTGCCAACATCTCCAAATCATCACCCGTAAATATTAGGTCATCAACATAAAGACTTACAACAATAAAGCCACCTTTAGAATTCCTTTTGATGTACAGTGTGTGCTCAAAAGGACATCTTTCAAAGCCAAATTTAAGAAAATAATCATTAATGCGACCATACCATGCACGGGGTGATTGTTTTAATCCATATAGCGCCTTCTTGAGTTTGTATACCTTATCTTCCTCGCCTTTTCTAACAAATCCAGGAGGTTGATCTAGGTAAATTTCTTCTTGAAGAAATCCATTTAAGAAGGCTGATTTGACATCCATTTGATACAATTTCCAACCTTTTTGAGCTGCAAGAGAAATAATTAACCGAATTGTATCAAGTCTTGAAACGGGAGCAAATACCTCATTGAAGTCTTCTCCTTCCTTTTGCTTGTACCCCTTTGCAACCAACCTTGCTTTGTATTTATTGATGGAGCCATCAGGATTGGTTTTTGTTTTGAAAACCCAGTTAACACCAATCGAAGATTTGTGCGGAGGCAAATGAGTAAGCTCCCATGTTTCATTCTTTTCAATTGAGTGTATTTCTTCGTTCATAGCCTTGATCCACTTTTCTTCTTTTGAAGCTTCTTCATATGTAATAGGATCTTCTCCAGCAAAGAATGCAAAGAAAATGTGATTTGATGCCGTCACTTCTTCAGTTGCATCATAGATTTCTCTCAGACTTCTTGTTTTTCTAGCCAATGGTGATGGTGAATTTTGGGGAGAATCATTTTCAACATCATTTGGCTGCATTGCTTGAGGAGAATCATTGTCAACATCATTTGGCTGCATTGCTTGAGAATTACTTTCTTCATCGCCAAGAATCTGCCAAGTTAATGAATCGGAAAATTCCGAAAAATCATAAGAAGATTTTTCATCAAACCGAACATCCCTGCTGATTACAATTTTCTTTGTTTTTGGATTATAAAGCTTGTAAGCTTTAGTCCTCTCACTATATCCAATAAAAACACATTTTTCAGATTTATCATCAAGCTTGGTTCTTAAAGCATCTGGAATATGTGCATAAGCAAGACAACCAAATGTTTTTAAATGACTAACATTTGGTTTCTTACCATACCATGCCTCGTTTGGAGTAGAATTCTCCAAGCTCTTTGTAGGTGATCTATTGATTAAGTAAACAGCACAAGAAACAGCTTCAGCCCAAATTTCCGACGGCATATTTTTCTTTTTTAACATACATCGGGCCATGTCCATGATCGTCCTATTTTTTCGCTCCGCTATTCCATTTTGTTGTGGAGAATACCGAGCTGTCAATTCATGTCGAATTCCGTAGTTTTGACAAAATTTCTCAAATAGAGAGGATAAATACTCTCCACCACGATCACTTCTCAAATTTTTTATTTGATGGCTTGAAAATTTTTCAACTTGAGATTTGAACTCTTTGAAATGAGAAAGAGCTTCAGATTTTTGTTTTACGAAATAAACCCAAACTTTTCTTGTAAAATCATCCACAAATAACAAGAAATACCGATTACCTCCAAGAGAAGGAATTCGAAAAGGTCCACAAAGATCAGTGTGAACGAGCTCCAATGGTGAATTTGATTTCCAATTTGACTTGGATGGGAATGGCTCTCGGTGTTGTTTTCCCAATTGGCACTCTTCACAAACTTCATGGATAATATTAATACCCGGCAATCCTTGAACAATTGTTTTGTTTGATAACTCCTTCAAACTTTGAAAATTGAGGTGACCATATCTGTCATGCCACAACTTAGAAATTTCTTCATTAGCAGTAAGGTAACAAGAGACATTCAAAATATCAAGTTTGAGAGGAAATAAATTATTTGAACTCAAACCAATATTTGCAACAAGCTGGTTCTTTTTCTTCATGAGGCAAGCATTGTCAACAAAACGAATATCAAAACCTTTTTTTAATAAATGACCAACACTTAGCAAATTACTTTTCAATCCAGGAACATAGAATACTTCAGACATTTTTTCAACTTTTCCAGTTTTTGTCTTGAAAGTAATTTCCAACACCTTCAATTTCGTAGGATTTAGCATCTCCAATTGTAACTTGCCCATGATTATCTTTGACAAGTGCTGAGAATAAATTTTTGTTTCCTGTCATATGTCTGCTTGCACCACTATCCAAATACCAAATATTTTCAAAATTTCCATCAGAAGCAATCAATAAAGTTTCAGAATTCTCAACTTTATTTTCATGTACGAAACCAACTTCATGTTTTTTTTCTGGAAATTTTTCCCAACAATCAAAAGCTTTGTGTCCTGGCTTATGACAATAATGACATTCAATATACGGTTTTGTACCTTTATACGTACCTCGACCTCTTCCTCTTCCTCTTTGAAAATTACGAGAGAAATTTTTATTTTCTTCTTCTTTTACCTCTTCATTTTCTTTTGATTGTTCACGGTTATTGTAAGAATACCTTCCACCTCTAGTTTGTCCACGACCTCTACCACGTCCACGATAAGAACCACGGCCTCCCGTGAATGAAAATTGGGATTTAAATGCATGATCAGAAGAGGAAATATGAGGACTTCTTTGAAGAATCCTAGTTTCATGAGCTTCCAATCTTCCTTGCAAACTCTCCAACGACATTGATGAAAGATCTTGTGATTCTTCAATAGCCACCACCACATGATCAAATTTACTTGGTAGGCTTCTCAAAATTTTTTCAACAACCCTTTGGGTCTCCATGACTTCGCCATTTGATGCCATTTGATTTACAAGAGAATTGGCTCTTGTAAAATATTCAGAAATTTTTTCGTTTTCTTTCATCTCCATTTTCTCGAATTCAGCCCGCAAGGATTGTAATCGAACCTTCTTCACTTGATCTTGACCGGAATAAGTTGTTTGAAGAATATCCCATGCTTCCTTGGAATTTTTGGCCTTGGATAATCTTTCGTAGACTGGAATTTCAATTGCTTGATAAATTTGGAATAGAGCTTTTCTATCCTTTTGTTTCTTGCTCTTCAAAATATTTTTTTGTGCTTCGGTCAATTGAGATTCATCTTCTAGTGAATTTAAGCCTTCTTCAACAACACTCCATAAATCTTGAGATTCAAGACATAACTTCATTAGATTACTCCAATAATCAAATTTTTCTCCATTGAAACGAGGTATAAGAGAAGCAAGATTGTTGGACATTTTAAGAGGCTCTGATACCAATTTGAAGGCTTGTAATTTGCTATGGTGTAGGAGAAACTTGAATTTAATTTTATTTATTTATTTTCTGCCTTACAACTTTATCTCCATGATGCTCTATTTATACATATCAATTGAACTTACTAGAACATCCTAATTAAATAAAAAACCCTTCAACATTCTTATTCAAACTTAGGAAATATACAAGAGGACTTTTGACTAAATTTAATAAGTGATAATTCTAGAAAAGTGATTGTTCAAATTCAATTTATTCCAACAATATGTATATATATATATATCACCTGGGGAGCATCCATTTATTTTCAAAAATTCGATCACGAAAATTGTCGAAAAATCGACCAACACGTACCCTTCCACGAGCAATGTGTTCTTCATCATATTTCTCTAGAATTTTTCGGTACATACGAAATAACAATTCGGTTGAAGAGATAAGAATGAATATGATATACAAGAAAGGCCTAGCTGAGTCGGGATAGAAAATTGATGCGAGTGAAGCAATTGATACGTTGCACAAAAGCACCATACAATGATGAGTGAAAAAAGGAACCAAATTATTCGTAGGTGCTATAATATTGAGGTGCAGGTGCAGCAAGTACATTAAATAGTACAAGAGTGAAGAGGAAATGGCGACTCTCATTGTGTAGGGATGTGTTAAAAATGGGTTTTTGTCATCACTCATTCCCTGATATTTGAGCTGCATGAAAGTGAGAAGAGCGGTAACGATGAAGGCAGTGCTTTTAACAAAGGAAGTAATAGACGACCTCATCATGTTGATCGAGATCAAGTATAAGTTTACGAAATGATGAATTTCCAATTTTGAAGATGAGGTTTCTATATTATAGAGAGCTCGAATGCAAATTAAATTGGAGGAAGATTCGTGGAGACCCAAAAAGCATATTGCTGAATGCATGCAACCTCCAGCAGACCACCTTTTTGAAGATGAGGTACGAATTTCCCTTTTTTTTTTCAATCAATCCGGTTCATCATTTTTTATACCATTCACATTTTATACGATGTGTCCGTTAAATTTAAAATGTGAGGGAAAACATGTACAAGTTTCACATATATTGACACATGAACTTAATTTAGCACTTATAAGTTCGAGAATTAATACTAATGAGTACATTATAAAAAAAAATACTCCATCCGCCCCATTATATTCACTGCATTAACTAGTATCTAGTCAAATTTTTTTATTTTTTAAGTGATTTATCATATTAAATTATTCATAGTTGTGGTCTAGTAAACTTTTTAAATATTAATATATATGGTGTCATATGATATTATCAACTTATTAGTGAAATATACTCCGTATTAATTAAATTATTTATAATAATTTTATAAGTTTAGTCAAGTTGATAATTCAACTGTATTAAGGGATAAAGAAAAATATGACAGATGAAGTATTATATAATTAGAGATTCAATGTATTTCAAATTTTAATTTCACATATTATGATATTTGTGTTTTTATTTTATATTTATGAGGTTTAAGTTACTACAAGAATAAATTACTATATTTTTATATGGTTTGTACCTTATTAATATATTTGTAAGTTTAAGGAGTTCGAGGTTCATCATTTTTTTATTTTTAAAATAAATTTTTTAAAAATTCCGAGGGTCATGATCATCATTTTTTATTATGATTTATCATTAAAATTATATAAAAAAGATATTACATTTCAATTCATCTTAGTTGAGTTGAAATATCAATTCAAAGTTGAAAGGAGTAATTATGATGATTCCAATTCCTTTTTATTTTGTTGAATATAGTTAGTGATTGCTTATGTAATAAGAGTTATGTACCTTTTCAGACCAACGTATCTAATCAAAATTCCCATTTTTGGGAGTGGTCTTTTTGTCTACATATACATACCTCAAGGAGTGAGATGATGTAATTAATCACGCTTCTTCTTTTTGTAAATGATGCCTTCCTTTTTTCCTTCCTTTCCTTTTTTGTTACACGTCTCATTCCTTCCATCAAAGACCGATGATATATGTAATCATTCTCACACTCCTTCATTTTTTTCTTCCATTTCTTTTTTGTCACACTTCTCACTCCTTCCATCAAAGACCGATGATATATGTAATATTGAAATCTAATCATTCTCACACTCCTTCCTTTTCCTTTTCTTTTTCGTCACACTTCTCACTCCTTCCATCAAAGACCGATGATGTAAACATATATTCTCAAACTCCTTCCTTTTTTTTTTCTTCCATCAAAGACGCTACGGGTTGGCTTCCACTCACTTGTTGCCATGTGGCAACAAAATGACTTGAAATCGGTTGAACATTTTTACTACTAGGTTTTGAATATTGTCTTAAATACCCTTCTTCTTCACAACTAAATTAAAGTAAATTTATAAACTTGAGAAAAATATATAAATGCTTGAAAATCATTAAAATTGTATTCGATTTTCTCTATATCAAGTTAAGTATAAGATCAATAAAAATAATATAATCAAATATATAAATTTATAATTTTTTTCCATAGATACTAAATTAAACTGAATTCAAACTAAATATGTTTAGCTTGCAATATACATTTTCATTATAAATTCAATATTTTTATACAAGATTTGAATATCATCATGTATTTAATATTCTAATTTCACAGATCTTTATTATTTATTATATAATTATATATTTAAAAAAAAGAATTTCTTAAGGAAAAAAAAAAAAGGCTTTCTTCTTCAGCCTTCCTTGCCGTCACCACCTCCACGTAAGAGCATCATTTTTCGGTAACTATTCACCAGAATTAGCTTAGGGGTTTTGTTCGTCTAGTCGCCGCGAACACATACGTATCTTCAATTCGTCAGATTGCGCCGCCGCCTCCGCCGCTCGGACGAGTGGTCCGACCAAACTTTTTCATTGTTCTTCCAATTGTTCTTCTCCTTCCGGGTTGTTCGGGTCCAGATCTGTGTCGAGTTAATTTTGATTTGGGGTTTCTTCATCATCTAAAATTTGGGGATGGGGATCTTGTTGTTCGACTTCGGATTCGCGTTCCGATTCATGCTCTAGAGGATGTGGGGGGGTTTAAAGGACTGGACATGGCTTAATTATTTGCTTAATTTAAGTAGGGTTTACAGTTCAAAAGTTGAGGTGGTGGCGGCCAGGAAGGCTGCTAATATATATATGACCACCATTTAGCAGTTCAATACAACCAAGGGTATTACGATAATATTTCCTAAATCAACAAAAAATGTGACCTGCTAATATGACCTATTCTCCAGGTTGCAATAAATAAAATAATATTAATGAGTGACTGGGAAGAGTGAACTGCCGGTAGTTTTTCACAACCCCAACTGCTATTAGCCATCCCCTAGACACTAAAGGTTTATTATGAAAGTAGTTTGAATATGTTTTGTCTCGGTTTGGTCTATGAAAGTGGTTTGAAAGTTTTCGATGAAACTTTTGAAACTCAATTTAAATAATAATTTTAATAGAATATTATCTCTATCTCTATCTCTATCTCTATCTCTATCTCTATCTCTACTATTATAAAAACATGAATATTTCTTAACTTTTTTGTGAAGACTAAAATACCCCTATTTAATTGTAAAGTGATATTAATTAAATAGTAAATATAAAAAAGAATAAAAGTAATTGAAGAGGTATATTTAGACATGAAGTCTTATTATATTTATCTCCTACATAAACTCTTAAAATTTATGAATTTTCTTTTACATGAATTTTTATGATTTTAGTCTTGAGAAAACATTATTATTTTAAATAGCCCCTAAAATATATATAAAAATTATTATAGCATCAATTGTATGAAAATATTCTTAATTTAAAGATTTAGTGGTAGATAGGTCATAAATACTCTAAATATAATTATTTAGAATAAAATTCTCTCAAATATCATTATGTCACAAAAAAAATTTAAAATTGAATCGCCATCTTACTATGAAAGAATAAATATTACTTATAACTTAGCTAATTATGTAATTTTACTTTGGCTATAATATAAAATATGAAAAATATTCAATAATTTCAAGACATGCATAATCTCTATGTAATTCTTTTCATGAAAAGCGGGTGGAATTCGTGGAAAATGGAGAAATAGATAAAATATAATCATTGAAACATGTGAAATCAATGAAAATTCGGGTGAAATTAGTGAACATTGGCGAAGTTGATGAAAATGATAAAAAAAAAAAAAACCCCTGAAATTGATGAAAATTCGTTAAAAAAGATGAAACCGATTTTGAAACGACAACATTAGTGAAAAGCAGGTGAAATCGGTGAAAAAATGAATAAAGTCGGCGAAAACGTGTCAAATCAATGAATTTTCAGGTGATATTGGTGAAAGAGAACATGTGAAATCACTGGAAAAAATGTTTGAAATAGGTGAAAACGGGTATTATGATAAAAATGTTTGAATCAATAAAAAAAAGTTTAACAGACAAAATAAGGTGAAACCGATATAAAATTAGTTTAAAACAAGATTACAAAATTATATAAACAATGAAAATAAGTTATAATTGATAAAAATGGGTAAAACGGTTAAAAAACTATAGTGGTAAAAATGAATAAAATCGGTTAAAAAATAAATTAATTCGGTGAAAAATGAATTAAACTAATGAATTAAATAGGTGAAAATGGGTTAACTTGTTATAAATATTATGTTAGTGGATGTCCATTTTAATGTAATATTCATTGTATTGAATATATATATATATAGTGACTATTGAATACTTTTAAGTTGTAACTTATGGCTTTTGAGTTTCTCCTCTAGCCCTATAAATAGAGGCTTATTGTAATATGTTTAGAAGAATAAGAATGAATAAAATTATCTCCCTACTTCACTTTTCTTCTCCACAATTACATTGTAGTTTTTACTTGTTATTCTTTTAATTTTATAACACGTTATCAGCACGATACGTTCTATCTTTTGATTCAAAGTTAGCTAATCGGATTCGTAAGAAAGTTCATATTTATCACTTCAAAAGGTAAGATCGAATCAACGAATGGGTAAGACGGTGAGTTATTTATTTTATTATATATTATATATTTTTATTAAATATTTTATGCTTATAAGAACATTAATAAATTAACGAAATGAATCAATTGGAATATATGTTACATCATATGATCCTATGTTATTTGGATCTATATCAATTTCCCGTGTATAACTTTTCAAAGGATCAAATAAATATTGATGGCTACTTCAACGTTTAGATTGAATAATATTTGAACAGAGTTGATGGTTCTTTCAACTTTTGGATTGATTTAATTTTGGTGTAGTTGAATATTATTTATTATATCAAGAACTTGAAGTTCTTAAAGTCAAATAATATGTTAGGCCGGAAGCCTAAATGATACAAATGAGAATTTGAACGTTTTGGTACATTTTTATGTTAGGCTTGAAGCCTAGGTTATAAACTCAATCCTGAAGATTTGAGTATATTTTTATTGTATATCTTAATTTAGGCCTGAAGCCTAGATGACAAGGGCATAGAGCTCAATATGTATTCAAACCCGAAGATTTGAATACATCTGACATTGATTCAATATATTGATTGAAGTTGATTCATTGTGTTGATTTTGAATCTTGAACAAATATGGAAGCCATAACTGAATGTGCGCATGAGAAATGAGACGAATGAAAAGTCATGATTTAGATCTTGTTAAATTAAAAAAGTTATCAATCTTTAAGTTGATGAATCAAAATTTGTCAAAATATATTAAATCAAAAGGTTCTTGCAATGCCTATTCATTTGCTCTTTAATCAATTAATAAAATTGAGAATTGATGACAGTGCCTACTAAGAGAATAGCATTCGTATGTAAAATTGTACAACTGGGGTACATGTTATTAAATTAACAAATATTTAACAATGCTTAGTAAGCCTGTAAAACTATTGGTTTGAATTCACTGGAATGTAAAGAGCCTCAAAATACAGTTATAAAATGAGACATTTGATAAAGATAAAGTGAAGGCAATGTTACCTCCTTGAAGAATTGAAATCCAATATATATATTTAAGTAGATGACCCATTTGTCCTAAAAATATTTGGAGGAATTATTTTAACACAAAAGTAATGATTGTTTTCACTTGAGTAAAACAATTCCAGTCCAAGCTAAATGGCAAATTTATGCTCATGTTCAACTTTGTGTATGAATATGGACAAAAGCATGTGTTGCCGTTTAGAATTCTATTAAGAATATCTAGTTTAATGTTTTATCAAATCTTTTGGCTAATATTAAGAGCTTTCAAAGGTCGAGATTTCTTGTATCAACAATTTGAATATTTATAATTACGGAACTGATGTGGACTTGATAAAGAGAGTTCAAATATAGACATTTTCCCTTAAAAGCTTGCTATGAAAGTTTGCACCTAAAAGTTGCATCATTTTAAATTGAGAAATGAAATCCACAACTAAAAACTAATTATCAATTTGGAGATATAATATTACAACTTTTGGAATCCTAAATTCTTATTAAGTAGCAATAATGTGGAGAGATTTTAAGAAATACTACCAATTTGATTATGGTAGTTGGAAAATGAAACATTGATGAAAAATCGAACTTCTATTATGATTGATAAGCATTCCTTGAAATGGATGCAAATGTGAATATAAGTGATTTATTCCCAAAAGTGAGAGTACATGATTCAATCTCATAAATTAATGGAATGTACGATAGACATTGACATTATTTAGACATGTCAAATTATTTTATGCATTTCATATATTGATTGCATCATACCATCCGTAACGAAACGAAATTGTGGTAAAACTTGGGAAAATTAAAGGTATGCAAATTGATTCTACAAGGCGTCAAAATGACACTTGTTGAAAGAAACATTCATCAAGTTAAAAATGAATTACAACGATGTAAGTGACATTCTTGATGGTAATGATTGAACCACTTAACATTACTAATTTGAATTTTGATAATTTCTATTGAGATAAGTAGAGCTAATAGTGATAATAAAAATAATAATTGTTAATATGAAATTAAGTTTATGGCATAACGTTTTGTGATTAAATATCTGAATTTCTGATATGATTTATTATATTTCAATTGTGTATTTAGGTATGATTTGAGTGGATGGAAATATATATGTGATAAAAGTCAATATACGGTAATTCATATTTAAAATTAAGTTATATTATCATGCTTGAAATGTAAATATGAACTTCTCATATTCTCTCAATTATGATTATAAATAAATTGTTTATTTCTTAAATGAAAAAAAAAAACGTAGATATATATATGATATTCTTTATACCTTATTTTTATTTGTGTTTATTTATCTTATCTCATGTCGTGGTTAAAAGTAAAATGAAAACTGGTTAACTTCATAATTATTTCATTTGATTAAATTATTCACTAAGTCATAAGCTATATGAGGTTACTTTGATGTGATTATTGAGCTTATGAATCCTTAATAATAAGTGAAGACTTATTATTTTGATTAACCTCATTTATTTAAGACTTCAAATGGGGATTTTATAGAAAGAAATGTGTTTATACAATTGAAACACATATTACAGTAAACCAGAAGTTTACTTACCAAAATAAATTTGGCATAACCGGTTAGACCATCCCGGATAAAATATGATGCGAAAAAAATTATTGAGAGTTTGTATGGATCTTCACTGAAGAACCAGAAGATTCTTCAAATCAAAGAATCCTTTTGTGCTGCTTGTTTTCAAGGTTAATAGATTACTAAATCATTTCAATTAAGAATGGGTTAGACTCTTCAGCATTTTTGAAACACATTCAATGTGATACACGTGGGCCCACTCATCCTCTATGTGGATTTTAATAGATGCATCTACTACATATGTGACATGTGTGTTTATTGTCAACCTGCAACCTTGATGTTTGCGGGATATTTGCGCAAATAATTAAATTAAGAGCACACTTTTCAGATTATGCAATGAAGACGTCTTAATAATGCTGGTGAATTCATATATCTGACTTTCAATGGCTATTGAGAGTCATGTTGCCCATATTCATACACAAAATGATTTAGTAGAATTATAAATCAAATGCCTCCCGTTAATATCTTGAAAATTATTAATGAGAAAAAAAAAAAAACTTTTTGTTACATGTAGCAGCGCTTGTGTGCATCACGCCAACAAATACTGATAAATTCTCCCTGATGAAACTACCGTTTGGTCAGGAGCCAAACTATCTTAAAATTTAGGAACGTGCGACATATTTTCAATTGCTCCACCACAACGCACAAAGATGGGTCCTCAAAAGAGGTTGGGAATATATGTTGGATATGAATCCCCATCCATAATAAGTATCTTGAATAAATGACAGAAATTTTATTTACGGCATGGTTTGCCGATTGTCATTTTAATGATATAATATTCCTAACATCAGGGGGAGGTAATAAAGAGCTGGTAAAAGAAATTACATGAAAAACATCAATATTATCTTCTCTAGATCCTCGAAAAAAATACGTGTACACTAGAAGTCCAGAAGATAATTTATTTGCAAAATATTGCAAATCAAGTGCCAGATGAATCTACTAATTTAAAAAGAGTTATTAAATCTCATATACCAGCTAGATATGCTCCAATTCAAATGAAATCAATTGGTTCCAATGATAAAATTCCAGTAAAATAAGGAGCTAACATTGAAGATGGTCATATTATGGAGGCAAGCACTCATGAAGAGTCGCAAGACATAACTAATAGATAATACCCCAGAAGAGGTCCAGGTACCTGAAAATACTAAAATAAAGAGATCTCTATAAGTTATGTCACTACGAGAAAAAGATGGAACCGAATTAAAACAGTTGTCGACAACACTTTCGCATATAATTATAAAATAAAATGAGGATCTTGAAATTAAATTTGTTATAAAAATGATATCATATAAATGATTGGCCAAAATAAAATGACGCAATTCAAGCAGAATTAAGTTCACTTTCAAAGTAGTTAAAACACCTAAAGGTGTAAAGCTGTTTGGATATAAATGGGTATTTGTGCGAAATCCAAATGAGAAAACTGAAGTCGTTATATATAAGGCACATGATTTTTGTAGAGACTGATATTGATTATGAGGAGACGTAATCTCTTGTGGTGGATGCAGTTATTTTTACATAACTTATTAGTCTGGCAGTACGTTAAAAACTTTATTTGCGTCTAGTGAATATTGGTACAACTGATTTATATGGCTTGCTCGATACTAAAATTTATATGAAAATCCCTAAAGGGTTTAGATTTATTATACATTTGGAAACTCCGGAGAAAACTGTTCAATACGCCTGCGTAAATTTTTGTATGGATTAATACAATTTGGACGTATTTAGTACAACTGTATTAGTGAATACTTGTTAAAGAAAGTTATAGAAACGATCCAATTAACCCATGTATTTTATGGAAACATTGGGATCATGATTATTGTTATATATATTGATGATCTAAATATTATTGGAACTTCCGAAGAGTTTTAAAGGAAGCATTTGAGACAAAAGATTTTGAAAAATAAAATTTTATCTCGACCGACAGATCCAGCATTTAACAGATGAAATCTTTTGTCCATAAATCGATACATACAAAATCGATTAATAAATGATTTTATTTAGATAAAGAGCTCAATCATTGAGGGCAATTTCATGGTTGTTTCAATCTTTGGATTTAATAAAAGATTATGTTTGTCCTCAAAATGATCGAACAATGAAAAGTTTTGGGACCTAAAATACCTTTATCCAAGTAAAATTAGAGACTTAATGAATCTTGCTAATTCTACAAGCATGATTTAGCATTTTTGTTTAAATTATTAGCAAGATAAGCTTTGTACAAACACGAAGGCATATGAACGATGTTAGATATGTATATTTGTTATATCAAGATATTGCCTTCAAACAGAGGGTCCAACATTGAAATGTGTCAACTTGTGGACATTGTGTTGGCACCAGGGGGAGCGTGTCATTAACAATAATATGTATACTGTACTCTTTTTCCTTCGTCCAAGTTTTTGTCCCAATGGGTTTTTCTTGGCAAGGTTTTAACGAGGCAGTATTACACGCTTATTAGTTTCATATGGATATGTACTCTTTTTTCCTTGTCTAGGTTTTTCCTACTGGGTTTTTCTGACAAGGTTTTTAACGAGGCATATTTTATAAACAATGAACATCCAAGGGGGAGTGTTATAAATATTATGTTAGTGGATGTCCATTTTAATGTAATATTCATTGTATTGAATATATATATATATAGTGACTATTGAATACTTTTAAGTTGTAACTTATGGCTTTTGAGTTTCTCCTCTAGCCCTATAAATAGAGGCTTATTGTAATATGTTTAGAAGAATAAGAATGAATAAAATTATCTCCCTACTTCACTTTTCTTCTCCACAATTACATTGTAGTTTTTACTTGTTATTCTTTTAATTTTATAACATAACTTACTTTATTTTATGACATAATAAAATTAATTTTACTCTAACTTACAAAATATATGAAATTAACTAGACACGTACAACGTACGTGCACTTTCCTAGTATTAATAAATACTCCAATAATTTTGCAGCTTAAAAACTTGAGATATGATTAGGAATAGGATATGCTTGTTGAAGTTTGAAGGAAAAAAATAAGTAGCAAGTGTTAAATCAATAACTTTCTAGATTTTGAGATGTAATACTAAATTATGTAATGATTGAGATGATGTGCTATATATAGTGGTTATTGAAAATTAATTGTAATTACTTTATTATGATTTATATTAATATAAACAATAGAGTGTATATTTAAATGAAATTTAATAATTTAGTTATTTTGTATATTATAACATATGCACAATATTGCGATGGCATCAATTTCTTGCCAATATATAATTGAATTTTATCATCAAAAATTTAAGTAAAATATTTTGATAACAATTGATAAATGGCAAAAAATTATGAAATATTATTAATAAAAGCAAGCAATATAGTTGATGAAATCTGCACGGCGTAATATGAACCACATGATATAAATATAACTAATAAAGTAATTACAAATTGGTGGTGGGTTGGTAATAAAAGGGGGGAGGGGTGTGGAGAGAGATTATTTAGTGGAATCGATGTACCATGTCATCAAGTATTGTGGTGTAGCTCATCAATATAAACAGTAGGGTGTATGGGAAGGTGTATTAGATTGAAGTCGGATTGAAGGTCATATTAAAAATATATTTGGTAGATTTTATTGAGTCATATACTCTTATTATATTAAAGCAATCTATCGAAATATGTTTTGTAGAGTTATGAGATTAAGCATATATTAATATATTTTTACTAATTAATTGAACATATTATGTTCGTTAAGATATATCAATTCATTGAAGCCATTTTTTAATATGTATAAGAGTATGAGTTGACCAATGTTTGTTCAATATTTTAGTTTGAAAGCCTCCATGTTTATTGTAAATTGATATATATTTTAATTTATGATTTATTTATGTAGTATGTGTTTCCGTTTTCAGATATTTGAGAAGAATTTACGATATTTAATGTCATGTAAAAAACGAAATATATAAATTTGAGGTTATAAGTAAACATTTTACCTAATCTATATTCACTCGGATCAACTAATTCACCCATACATGGATGAATTATGACATAGTCTTAATACTGGATTGTAAGGATTTAATCCATTTGTTCCGATCTTACAACAATATCACCAAATATTGTATTAGCCTATATTAACTTATATAATATAACATAATACCTCATATTAAATCCTATCAAACGACCCTTAAGTGTACTGATGTAATGCACTATGTAATACATAATGATTTGATGTGGTGTAACGACTAAACTAAATAATTTTTCATGGAGGATGGGGGATTGAGGTTTTTGTTCTTTAAGGCCATCTCTAATGACTCCGAGAGGGAATACCCTCTCCCTCTCCCACTCCCCCCCCCCCCCCCCCCTCTCTCCCCCTCCCTCTCCCCCTCTCTCTAGTTTTTTAGTCATCTCTAATGACTCATTCTATCAAACCCATTTAATAATAAATTTTATCATTCTCCATTATTGTTATTATTATTATTATTATTATTATTATTATTATTATTACTACTACTAGTACACCAAAAAAAAATTTAAAATTAACATTAATTTAAAATCAAAAGTATATTAGGGAACTTAGAAAATTAAAAATTACATCAAATATTAAATTAATTCATATAAGGAAATCCATCATCTCCGCCATATTCGTTGCCACTATTATTATTGATGTTGATATTACTACCACCACTGTCTAGATTGATCGAACCTCTTGACGAATCTCCAAATAAACGAGCTCGACGACGTTTTTCGCGAATTTCAGTCATCACCTCATGCCAATATTCTTTTGTATTAGGGATCATGTATGTATCGTATTATTTTAAATTTTTAGAAAGAATTATTTTTGGGTGATAAATACAACCCCAAAATTATTAAAGGGAAAATTGCAAAATTGGTCCCGTAACTATTGCTCGCTGGCAAAAAAGTCCTGTAACTTTTCGGGCTGGCAAAAACATCCTGTAACTATTATATTTTGGCAAATTAGTCCTATTTTAGCCCGAACTGCCAACGTATCTGCCAAGTCACGCCCGTTGCTGACCTGGAAAGTAAAGGAAAAATTGCAAAATTGGTCCCGTAACTATTGCTCGCTGGCAAAAAAGTCCTGTAACTTTTCGGACTGGCAAAAACATCCTGTAACTATTATATTTTTGGCAAATTAGTCCAATTTTAGCCTGAACTGCAAACGTACATGCCAAGTCACGCCCCTTTGCTGACCTGAAAAGTAAAACCCCCTTGTTGACATGAAAAAATAGCAAAAAATGGTTCCATAACTAACGATCACTAGCAAAAATGTCATTTAACTTTTTGGTTGGCAAAAAAGTCCTATAATTAAATTATTTCAGCAGTTTAGTCCTATTTGGTCCAAATTCCGAGCTCTCTTATTTAGAAGTAATTTAGACTTATGATAATATTGAAGGGCACTTTATCACATTGCACCAAGGCACATATTGAACAAGAATCAATCTTCGACAATTAAAAAAAAATCTCAGATTATCGAATGACGATGACAAAATCAATGCTTTGTATTCCATAACTACTTTTGAACTTAATTGCTCCATAAAGACTTTTGAACTTAATTGCAGCTGATTCTAACATACGTTAACTTAGAAGTAATTTAGAATTATGATAATATTGAAGGGCACTTTATCACATTGCACCAAGGCACATATTGAACAAGAATCAATCTTCGACAATTAAAAAAAATCTCAGATTATCGAATGACGATGACAAAATCAATGCTTTGTATTCCATAACTACTTTTGAACTTAATTGCTCCATAACGACTTTTGAACTTAATTGCAGCTGATTCTAACATACGTTAACTTAGAAGTAATTTAGAATTATGATAATATTGAAGGGCACTTTATCACATTGCACCAAGGCACATATTGAACAAGAATCAATCTTCGACAATTAAAAAAAAATCCCAGATTATCGAATGACGATGACAAAATCAATGCTTTGTATTCCATAACTACTTTTGAACTTAATTGCTCCATAACTACTTTTGAACTTAATTGCAGCTGATTTTGTCATCGTTATTCGATAATCTGGGATTTTTTTTAATTGTCGAAGATTGATTCTTGTTGAATATGTGCCTTGGTGCAATGTGATAAAGTGCCTTTCAATATTATCATGAGTCTAAATTACTTCTAAGTTAACGTATGTTAGATAAGGTTAACTTTTCGTTTGAAATGGGTGGGAAAAAAATCACAATTTGGACCAAATAGGACTAAACTGCTGAAATAATTTAATTATAGGACTTTTTTGCCAACCAAAAAGTTAAATGACTTATTTGCTAGTGATCGTTAGTTATGGAACCATTTTTTGCTATTTTTCCATGTCAACAAGGGGGTTTTACTTTTCAGGTCAGCCAAGGGGCGTGACTTGGCAGATATGTTGGTAGTTCGGGCTAAAATAGGACTAATTTGCCAAAAATATAATAGCTACAGGATGTTTTTGCCAGCCCGAAAAGTTACAGGACTTTTTTGCCAGCGAGCAATAGTTACGGGACCAATTTTGCAATTTTTCCTTTACTTTCCAGGTCAGCAACGGGCGTGACTTGACAGATACGTGGGCAGTTCGGGCTAAAATAGGACTAATTTGCCAAAATATAATAGTTACAGGATGTTTTTGCCAGCCCGAAAAGTTACAGGACTTTTTTGCCAGCGAACAATAGTTACGGGACCAATTTTGCAATTTTCCCTACTAAAAATCAAAGTGTGAAAATATGACTCATCAATCCAATGTTATTAAAATCGGACCGGACCGGCCGGTCCGACTGGTTGGATCGCGAACCAGAGCCTGGTCCGATCCGATTTATCTCCTAAAACCAGTCACTCCAAAACCCAGTTTGAACCGGTCCGAAACCGTCGAACCGGTATGGACCGGTTCAACCCGGTTTTGAATTTTTTTTATTTTTTTTAATTTTTTTAATGTTAAAAATTCTTGTAAAAGTTGGGATTTGAACACCTAACCTTTAGAGTGAAACATGACTTCCTTACCATTTGAGCTACATCACTTTTGTTAAGCTTTTAGTACAAATTAAAATTTATAAATTATAAAAACTTGAAGCCAAATTTGTTTAAAAATTGGATAATTAACTCAAATAAATATTTTACACATTATGAATGAAAATTAATACTCAAATAATAAGTTTTTATTAAAATTTATTTTATAAAATATTTAATTTCAATATTATTTTTAGGATAAAGAGTTAAATCGATATAATATGCAAGTTTGACTTTGAATATTAGACTTTTATACATAACCATATTTTAAAATTTATAAATTTCTTAGTTTGTTGTATTTTTAACTTACACTTTTAAACTTTTATAAAGAAATATAATCATTTATATGAGCATACAAATTAGTACCATATTATCGTTATGATATAAGTTAGATAAATAGTAGTATATGATTAATTTTAATATAATATAACAAATTTTATATTTATAATAAATTGTAGGATAATATTTAAATTTTACGCACATTACATATATTTTAAAATTAAATATATTTATTATATTATTATGACGTCATTCGGTCCGATTAGTGGTTCGACCGGTTCGACCAATAAAACCAGTAACAAGTTGGCTCACCGGTTCACTATTCGGTCCGGTTCTAAGAACATTGCATCAATCACAATTTAAGAAATTTCTGTTCATCATTCTCTAACAACTTTTTTTTTCTTTGGATAGAAATGGAAGCCGGCGATTGGAGGACTCCGCTAGACGCCGATTCTAGACGGAAGTTTGTCATCCAAATGTAAATATAAATTGTTACTTCATTTTATAATACTATATTTCACTATTAATTTTGGATTTTCTTAATCGCTTCGATCACTTCTTTTTATGACGTGTTTGCTAACTTAGGCTATGTTTTGATTGTGGATTTAATCAATCCTACCTTTGTGATTTGCCTTCTGTTCTTCTTCATTTAATACCGTGATTGTTTTTCTAAGTTTTCATATGAACATTAAAGAGTGAAACACTAAAATACCTTCTTTGTTTTGTCACTCTCAAAAAAATTAATGTTTTATTTTAACTCTTAAGTTAGGTTTCAATTCCCACACTCGATTTAACTAGAATTTGATATTTGACGTAAATTTTGACCCTATGTATTGGTTTATTTTTATTTTTATTTATTCCTTTTAAAAACCCAAGTATATACTACTTGGATCGATTGTTGTAAATAAAATCAAACACGGGAGAAATTTTGGGAGTTAAAATAACATAAGAGGGCTTTTTAGGAGTTAGACAAAGCATAGGGGATGTTTTAGTCTTTTGCTCATTAACATTATGATGTATGGATCAGAAAGGAGAAAATGCACGATACTACTTTGTGTTATGCGAAACCTGCACCAAAATACTTTATGAATTTTTTTTCTTCACCAAACTCCCTTGCACTTTTAAGAATCTAGGATATGCGCGTTAAAAAATGGACGGAAGGAGACAAATTGGGTGTTTTATGTAAGGATTTTAAAGTACAAAGTAAAAAAAAATTCAAAGGATATTCTTGTGCAGGTTTCGTATAACACATTGTAGTATCGTGTATTTACCCGATCAATTATTATGCTCCTTTTTTGTGTGGGGTTGGGGGTAACGATATTGTTTCCGAAGATGCTGATAAATTTATCATATCGGTCTAAGTTGAAGGGAGATTTTTAAATATCACTTTGGTTTTTTTCCTTTTTCTTAAAGTTTGAATTTTGAAACTACATTAATTTTCATTCTCTTATGGAAATGTAATTTTATCGATCGGTTCTAGTGGATTTATTTGAATAGTTTCAAAGTATAATTTTCATTTATAAAAATTGAATGAAGGATGACTTGATCTGTAGTATTTATTGTATTTGATTTTCGCAAGTGAATCAATGGTTCAATAATGTCTGTTTTCTTGAATTTCTAAACATGACGATCATTTATCTACTTAATTTCTACTAGAATCTTGGAGTTTATAATTATTTAGTGAATAATTAACTAAATAGTTGTGACACTTCAAATGCACAGAATGGAGACCTTGAAAAGGCACCTTCCTTACTCTACACAAGAGGGACTACAGGAGCTGGAGAGTGTAGCTCTTCGTTTTGAGGAAAAGATTTATACTGAGGCGACAAGTCAGGTACATGTAGTTTACCTCCTTCAATCGATGAGTGTAACTCACTTGCTGAAACTGTGAGAGACATGAAAAGTGTTTGTAATATAGGGGAATAAATTGTCACGATTATCGTGTCATGAGGGTAAATTATCTCATTTATCGTAATACATGGAGTAAATTGTGACATTATCATTCATAAGAGGATAAAGTGCCATATATAGGAATGTTAGGAGAGACTGTGTGAAACTTTTATAAGATTACATTATGTATATCACAGGATAAATAACCTTTAACTCGTTAAATGATAGATAGAATGAAAAAGAACAAAAATTGAAGTTCAAATGATCTATTATTTGGTGCATTAAATTAGTGCCATATATAGGAATGATCTGTTTTGGGTTCTTGTTGCAGTTGGATTATTTAAGAAAGATATCTGTGAAAATGATGAAAATGGAGAAAATGCCGGATAGCGATAATTGGCAGGTTCCCCAGGCCCGAATTCAGATTCCGGGTCAAGTTACGGGTGTTGAGCCGGGTCAAGGAATGGAAGCCCGTGATTGGAGGACTCCTTTACGAGCTGATTCTAGACAGATGATTGTCAACAAAATGTAAATATACTCCGTATTATAAAGTCTTATTGATACTGGTTTGTATATAAAAGCATATTCTTGAATATCAAGATTTTGTGCTTATTTAGTGAAAATGACTAACTAAAATTGTGTGACACTTCAAATTGTATAGAGCGGACACTTTGAAAAGGCATCTTCCTTTCCCTGGAGCAGAGGGACTACTGGAAATTCAAAGAATAGCCATTAAGTTTGAGGAAAAGATTTATTCTGAGGCAAAAAGTCAGGTAAATATGCATATCCATCACATTATTCCAAAATCCAAACTTGCATATATAGTATGTTTTAAGCTTCTTTCTTTATAACTTTTTCTTGCAGTCCGAATATTTAAGAAAGATATCTTTGAAAATGCTAACACTGGAAACAAAACAGCAGAATCATATGGCAAGTTCTAGTGAAAATCCAGGTAATTCTGTTCATGCTGTAACTTGATTTCTGAATACTTGACTCAATATCGGTTAAGCCCGTCATTTTTCACCCAATCTTTTTCCGTATAATTTTTGTTTATTTTCGTCTCTAGAAACTACTTGACTCTTGCAAGGTCATCATTATTTTTAGTTTACCTAAATTGTGTTTGTGAAATACAGGTTCTGGAATCACGGAGTCCGAATTAGAGGCTCTACTCCAAATTGATGCTCCAGAAGTTATTGACATCGATTACTCGGACCATGACGAAATTGACTATGATGAAAACACTACTAAACTATTGATGTTATTTCACTAGTCGGCTTATGCGCCCTTAAAAAAAAAAAAAAAAAAAAAAAAAAAACTTAGTCGTCTTCGTCTATGTGGTTAATTCGCATTGTGTCACTTAATTGTCTTATGCATGATGATTTTATATGGTAATATTATTGGTATGTTAACTAATGGAGCTCTATAAGTAACACTTAGGTGTACATGTACTACAAGAAATCCTATCTTTGGCTACACTTTTCATATTAGGCGACGGAATATGGTTTCCGTCCCCAAAAAGTAAAATGGTGACATATTGGCGCGATAGCGTCCCCAAAAATATGTATTTCAGGCGCGATTTAATACCGTCCCCAAATAGATTATATTTTTAGCACGTTTCAATTTCGTCTCCAATGTTCTCAAGACTGCAGCAAAATTTAAATTGGGCCGAATGTTTAAAGGATATTAAATATATATTTATATAGTAGTTATTGGGCCAAATGTTTAAAGCACAAAATTGGGCCTTATATCTAATATGTTATAGCAATCCCACGTAATACTTCAAGCGACCAATATATAGATATCTGATAGAAAACAAAATTCCCTAAATTCAAAATACTCTCTAATGGCCCATTTGGATGGATGGATTTGAGTTGGTTGGATTTGAAATTCATTGTCAAATCTATCATGCTATTTGGATACAAAATTAAATCCATTCATTTGAAATCCTATATTTTAGTCCAATGGATTTCAGGTCAATTTTAAGTGGATTTGAAATTCCTCCGAAAAGTAGTCATTTGAAATCCACCTAAAAAAAATTCACATTGTATACTTTTAAAAATTGCAATTTGATCCCAGATTTTAAAAAAACCCTAGAATTGCAATTCAGTCCATAATTTTTAAAAAATTAAAATTTGCAATTCGACTACTATTTTCAGAAATTTGAATTGCACTTTTGGTCCCTCAATTTTTGAAAATTGCAATTTTGACCCCAAATTTTCGAAGAACCCAAAATGACAATTCAATCCAGAATTTTCATAAATTAAAATTTTCAATTCGGACCCTGATTTTCAGGAACCGAATTTGCACCTTTGGTCCCTCAATTTTTGGATATTGCAAATTTGACCCTAGATTTTCGAAAAATCAAGAATTGCAATTCAGTACAGTATTCTAAGAAAATAAAAAGTTTCAATTCGGCCCCTAATTTTCAGAAATTCAAATTTGCACTTTTGGTCCTCAATTTTTGAAAATTACAATTTGACCCCAAATTTTTGAAAAACCAAGAATTGCTATTCAATTACTTTCGGAAGATTAAAATTTTCAATTCGGCCCTTGATTTCAGAAATCCAAATTTTCACTTTTGGTCCGTAAATTTTTAGAAATTGCAATTTGACCCTATATTTTCAAAAAAATCAGAACTGCAATTCAGTCCATAATTTTCAGAAGATTAAAATTTTCAATTCGGCACCTGATTTTCAAAAATCCAAATTTGCACTTTTGGTCCCCTGATTTTCAAAAATTGCCATTTGACCCCAGATTTTCGAAAAACCCAAAGTTCCAATTCAGTCTAGATTTTAAGAAAATTAATATTTTAAATTCGGCCCCAGATTTTCTGAAATCCGAATTTGCACTTTTGAAATATGTAATGCAGGTTAATTCGACTCATATAAAACCGTGTTTGTGTATTCGTTTGGCGTATTATATGTCTCGTTTGGATAATGAATAGATAAATGAGAGGTTTAAGATTATGATCTTTTTCGATCGACATATATGCATGTCTTATGTCATAATTTTCAATGTTATGGGGAGAATTTGTTTAACTTATACATATATGCTTGTTTCCAGGTGTACAAATGTACAGGTAATGTACAGATAGGAGACTCCTTTAAAAAAGGGATTTTTTGCAGTCAGAAAACAGAATTCTGCTAATTGTGAAAATATGTGATGGTTTTATTGTTTAGCATACGAAACCGACCCTAGTCATTCATAAGCAGTTTAAGCCTTCTTCCCCTGTATTTATTACTGTATTTTATAATGCAGTAAATATTATTTTCTTGTAATTTAATTTGGGTTATAAACAAATAATAGCTTATTCTTTTACCAATATATATTGATTTTGCCAGATTTAGAATATTTTCTTAACCACTCTCTTTCTGCACAAGTGTAATTTAACGCGTTATTCTATGGTGCATTGTGTAGAAATATTGCTAGCAAATATCCACCTGACTGGGAGTTTTCTGAAGACAAAACTAAGCCTACTTTTGCAACAAATTACACAGGTAATTATATCATTTTTAAACTATCCAACTGAAAGTCTTTAATTTAATTAGCATGTTGGTTTCTATAATTTAATTTTCCTACTTCATTTTAGCATGTTTGTTTCTATATCCCATAAATGAATAATGTTTTCTTATTAATGAATTAGCTTTTGGTTTTACATCAGGTTTGTATTATTTGAATACACTATGGATAGAAATTGGATGAATACAAAGAGTGAGCCTATAGTTGATGCCAATACAGTCCAAGATGAAGAACAACCATTGCTACTTTACAGAAATGATGTTGAGCCAATTGTACTTGATAGTCACACATTGCAGCATAACACACGCCTTGATGACAAGGAACTTTATGAAGAAGATGAATGTGATGAAGACGATACTATAGTTGAATATTTGTGTGAAGAGGAATTGGTTGATTTGATTGATGAAGATAGTGATTTAGATCCAAATGAATAGTTAGAGGAGAGGATGTAAAGCTCTTGATGATAACATTGATAAAATTTTTTGATCATGCATTGCTTTATTAAATACATTGTGGACTTGTGATTTTGCTTTATTTAATTTAAAGATTTCATATACTTACAAGTTTTTAAAATGTTTTCAAATATTTAATATATTTCATGTCATACTTGTATTATTGTGACAGCTTATTCAAAATGGTGAAGACTTTGCGCACCAAATCTGGATCAAGAAATTTAGGATTGTCTTCTCTTGGTCTATCGGCTGACTCATCTGCGGAATCAGTGCCTTCAAGGTCATCAAGGCCATTACAAGCACCACTTAATACTCAAGATGGTTTAAGCAACGATGGTAGTATAATTCTTTAATGGTTGTTCTCTTTTGACTCTCCGATTATAATAATTTTTATATGAATGACTTAATGAATTATGTATGTTTAATAGGCACTGCAACTTCAGTCTCAAAAGGAAAAGGACTAATGTCAGCCCCTTTGGGGATCTCTTTTGCCATCACAAGCACATATAAGGGATCGAGTATCGACTTCAAGCGATACTACTAACCAAACCACTTCAATCAACACTACTAAACAAACCACTTCAGATGATACTTGTATATATATATATATATATATATATATATATATATATCGTATGATTATAGGTGCTGGTGTGATGCGATATAGGTGCTGCAAATAAGGACATATGATTTAAACTCGTGCAATATTATGAGTATAGAAAAAAGAAAACGGAAATGAGAAGATTGCGTGAATACTTGTATTAATAATTTTATCATTTTTTATGTTATCCTTTCATTCCCTAGGTTATAAACTTATCTTTCTATTTAATTTTTCAGCTTGTACCTCAAAAAGAATAGTCCGAGGAAAAACTAGAAGTGTTGGTCTTACGAATATGAACATGAGAAATGGTATGATTTATTGCCTGCGTTTGACTATCTTTCGGTAAATTTATACTTCACTAATTTCCATTATCCTATGAATAATTGATGGATAGTAGTAAGTTAAGGATACAAGGATGGTTAGCATTTAAGAATATTTTAGCTGTGTACGAGTTATTTTTTGAATGAAACTCTAAATACTCAATTAATAAGTACAAATTAAGAATACCCAACTAACAAGATTAAATATTAAACGAAAAGAATTTATATCCACACTTTTAGTGAAATTCGAACCTAATTATATAATACCTCAAAAATCTGGGAAACTCTCCCCACTTCAACTTCTTTTTCTTATTAATCTCTTTTGCTGTAGAATTCCTAAATTTGTTTGAGTAGGTATATATTTTGTGGTATTTAAATATAGTAAAGAATGATGCAATTGATAGAGAACTGGATGATGATGATTCTTCTATAAATCTATATGCATTAATTTCTTGTTTAATTGATGATCATATTAAGTACAGTACTACTGTTTGAAATTTGTAAAATGTACCACTTGCATGGTTATAAAATTGATTAAATGCCTAAAATTAAAAATATCTCCAGGAATCAAGGGAAAATTGCTTTTTTGGTACCATAGGATAGGCTGACTTGCACTTTTGGTACCATTGGATGCGAAAATGCAAATTTGGTACCATAGGATATGTTTTCATTGCAATTTTGGTACCAAATCCAATTTTTCTACAAAGTTAATGGCAATTTACCCCTTATGAAATGAATAATGTTCAATTTATCCCTCTATAATTTGAAAAAAATTAATTTACACCCTGTAAAATTTTAATGAAGCAATTTACCCCCTTCAGCCGGAGATTGTAACTCACTTGCCGAAATTGAGTGTATACATGCAAACTATTTTATTTAACATAGGGGGATAAATTGCCACATTTATCATAACACAATGGGTAAAAAATCACATTATCATAATAAAAGTGGATTAAGTGCCGCCTATAAAAATATCAGGGAGGCGATGTGAAATTTTTACAAAATTTCAAGGGGTAAAATGCTCTTTTTTAAACGACGAGGGGTTAAATTGAATATTATGCATTTAGTAGGGGGTAAATTGCCATTAACTTTGTAGAAAAATTGGGTTTGGTACCAAAATTGCAATGAAAACCTATCCTATGGTACCAAATTTGCATTTTCATATCCAATGGTACCAAAAGTGCAAGTCAGCCTATCCTATGGTACCAAAAAAACAATTTTCCCAAAGAACCAATGATGTCAGTGCTTACATAAACTCAATTTTAATTCTTCTATTTTCAATATTTGATATTGACAGTTTGAAAACTATGCCAACAAGCTGAAATTTGGAAATTCTGATTGACTAAAAAATTGATCCACTTATTATCAAGTTACCCTGACCTGCAGTCAAGATGCAACACTTTATACTACTCCATGAAATATGAATCGTCCATTTGTTACTTTCTTGTTTGGAAAAATATAATGATGTAAGGCTATTTTTGACATTTTAACATTAGTATTATTCAAAATATTCTATCTTCATGTTGA
This sequence comes from Penstemon eatonii, assembly GCA_038501285.1. Taxonomy (NCBI): domain Eukaryota; kingdom Viridiplantae; phylum Streptophyta; class Magnoliopsida; order Lamiales; family Plantaginaceae; genus Penstemon; species Penstemon eatonii. Next base: position 72,735,492 of record CM076715.1, read on the forward strand.
TAACAGAAAGGATTTATATAACTATATGTTTAATTTACTAATAGTTGAAGCTAGATATTGTTGGACTTGAATCGTGAAAAGAAGGACATGGTGCTAGATTTATTGAAAAATCGAACAAGGAACCAACGTTATAAGTTGCACCAACGCTTTCTCAAACATCCAACAAAGGAAGAAGCATTACTAGATGTTCCTAGTGAGTTGAACGAAGAAAATTGGGAATCTCTTTGTGCATATTGGTCTGATCCGAAAGTGCAGGTATAATTTATTATCTATATAGTTTACTGATATGAAGATTAATTTGTGGTTTAACTTTTCATATTCCTGTGAATTGACTAAGTAATATTAACATGTATTAACTTCACCCAATGTAGGAAATATGTGAGGTTAATAAAAGGAATAGGAACAAGCTTTCTATATTGCATAATCAAGGATCTCGGGCTTTTGTCACACTTCTGGACGAACTTGTAAGTATATGATTGTTTGTTTGTTACTTATTTTTTGTAATCTCTAATGTGATTATGTAAACAGGAAGAAAAAGAAGGCAGACAACTTAATAAAGTATATGATTGTTTGTATGTAAATCTTGCTAATATGATTCTTATCATATTTATAATCTTATTTTCATTCATTTTGAACAGAAAGCTATGCAAGATCTACAAGCCAAATCAATAGAAGAGATAAGTTCTATGACTCCCAATGAATGCTATGATAAAATTATGGGGGTGAAATCTGGGTATGACAAAGGATTTGGGTATGGGCCAAAACCACCCAGCAAAGCTTCGAGCACAAGCACCAGAAAGCTTGAGATTGAGAATGCCCAACTCAAAGAACGTTTGGGAGAAACCGAAGCGAGGTAGCTGACCTTAAAGCTCAAATGGAGAATCAAGAAAAACTCTTAAATATGCTACTAGCACAACAAAACATGCAACCCCCAATATTTGATTGGTAAGTAATCTTCTTTGAGATAAACTTTTTCCATGAAAATAGATAAATAAATTGTACTGTAGCGGAAGAAAAGAAAATAGTCTCTATCTATCTCTCCCGACTTAAATTTCAAAGAGTAGTAGTAACTAGTAAAAAGTAAAGTCTGTTTTCTTTTTACTCCAAAAGGAAATGATCTCATTTATTTATTTAAGTGTGATGCTCATTGTTATGTAAAATGGAAATATGCTCTTATGATATTCCTTTTTGTTCAATTATTTTGCAGATTTTGCTTATGGAAGTGAGGAATTTAAGATATGCTTTATGATGATTTGTAAAACTGAAATTGGTATGTTAGTTTCTCCATGTTACAACAAATTCAATATTCTATTTTAAACACTACCAAATGCAGAAACAATTTCAAAATATAAAAAAAATTAATTGTTTTTTTATGATGGTGAATCATTTGTCTTGTAGGTGCCAAAGTAGAAGAATTGATGATGCAAAATATATGCTTGGGGGAGGGTCTGCTTTTATGCCAAAACATAACTTTTGATCTATGTTTTTGTTTGAATTAGAGATCTAGTATCTATTTTGATCTATGTTTTTGTTTGAATTAGAGATCTAGTATCTATTTTTTCTAAGTGAAGCATTGATATTATATATAGATTCAACTATATCTCCAATGATAATGAAAGCCTTTTATGATTTAGAAATTTAAATTGAAGAAGTTTCCTGATAAAATAATATTTTATTTTTATATGTGCCTACCGATGGCATATAAATGCAAATTTTGAAAGCTGGGTATGAAAATATTTTTTCCCCAAAGAATTACCTTTGTGGGTATGCTAAGTAGAGTCCTCAAATACTAAATAATTTGGGTACACTATCTAGCGTCCCCAAAGAATTACCTTTTTGGGTACGAAAAAGATTCACATTTTAGGTACACTATCGGGCGTCCCCAAATATTAAACGAATTGGGTACGCATACTATTCGTCCCCAAAATATAGATATTTGGCTACATACCACACATTTTAGGTACAGTATTATTAAGTTTTTGTGACGAAATATGCCGTACACAATAACACATATTTAGGGACGATATTTTGCAAATAGTCACAATTCGCGACAATATCATATAAACCGTAGCTGAAGACTATTAGCGACGCGGAGTTGGAGACAATCTGAGCAACGAAAATATTTCGTCCCTAATACACTTTAGCGACGAAATTTTTCGTAGCGAAAAGTCAAATTTCTTGTAGTTTAACAATTTTGACATGGTCTTGATTTATGGTAATAATATTGGTGTGTTAACTGATGGCTTAATTCCACTTTGCACCCTACAATTAGGAGCTTTTTTCACTTTGCACCTTATAAAAAAATGTATCCCACTTTGCACCCTACAAACCACTATTTCATTTCAGATTGCACCCTCAACCATTTTCAACCCATTTTAGTTGCCGGAGTAAGGGTAAAAATGGTCCATTCACATTATTAACCACCCCAATTTTTTCCCAAAAATAATATATGGACAAAATGACATATCTCCATAATAACTTTAAAAAATGAAAATAGAAAACAAGTCTTACGGGGGTTTACTCAATTTCTCATCTTTCTTCTTCAAGTCGAGTCCAGTGCCGCCTTTTTCTTTTTCACTTTACATATAATCATTGAAATTAATCTAGAGTAATTATGAGAATGTACATGTGGTTATCCCTAATTACTAGTTCTACAAACAAGTATAATAGTGTTGTTAACGAAATGAAAATCAAAACGTAAATAAGATTAAAAATTGAGAATATGGTAAACACAATTCGTTCTCTTTCCTTAACACCCAACCCATTTTTCTTCAAACATAAAAAAAAAAGGACGGCACTAGACTGAATTTGAAGAAGAAAGAGAAGAAATTGAGAATATGGTACCCATAAAACTTGTTTCCTATTTTTCATCATTTTTTAAGTTAATATGGTGATATGTCAATTTTGCTCATATATAGTTGTTAGAGGGAAATTGGGGTGGTTAATAATATGAATGGACGAATTTACCCTTACTCAAGCGACTTAAATGGGATGAAAATGGTTGAGGGTGCAATCTGAAATGAAATAGTGGTTTATAGGGTGCAAATTGAGATAAATTTTTTTGTAGGGTGCAAAGTGAAAAATACTCCTATTTGTAGGGTGCAAAGTGGGATTAAGCCGTTAACTGATTCAACATTTTCTTTCTTTTACCTTTTTGTACGTTGGATTCATCTTCAAAATTGGATATTCATCATTTCGTAAACTTATACTTGATCTCGATCGACATGATGCGGTCATCTATTACTTCCTTTGTTAAAAGCGTTGCCTTCATCGTTACTAGGGGTGAACGCGGTCGGGTTTTAGCGGGTGACAACGAAAAAATCAACCCGACAAATGCGGGTTGCCAAAATTTCAAACCGCACCCATATTTTTAAGTTCATAAACCGTGCGGTTCGGGTGAGGCGGGTGTGGGCGGGTTGGCGGGTTGAACCATTGAATATAGTATATTCAACTAACTTATACTACATAAAATTCAATCTTACTAGAAAGAATAAAAATAAAATAAGATTGCGAAAACTCATGGTTAACGGCCCATTTTGCAACTATAATTCCTAGCTACACAATTCTCCAATCCGCGTTGTTCAACAAAATAAATCATTGGTACGAAGGTACGAGCTTGAAGTGTCCATAAGCTTGAAGCATATAGGGGGTGATTTTTATGGGTAGGATCAATTCCTACAATTGTTTTATAAGAAGAAACTATATACATACAGTGCAAAAATTAATAAGTTAATTGATGCATTAGTTATAGTACTCTTTTTTTTTATAGAAATAAAAATAAAATTTAAATATATTTTAAACTCAAATATTCTTCAAACTCTTTTTGTGTACTGCAAAAAAAAAAGGATCTACAGTTAACAAGAGCACGTAAAATAAGGTAGGTGTGGCAAGATATTTAAACTAAACATCCAGGAAACGAAATTGGGCACTTGGTTAATAATTATGAATAACATAAACTTAGAAAACTTTGATGTTCTTCTTTCCTCTTGCTCGCTCAAATTTCCTACCCTTGTCTCGCACATATGGCTTGGTGTGAATTATGAGTGATGAAAATTGAGAACATATTTTGAATCTTAATTTTTGAAGAGAGGCGCATTGGAGAATAAAACTGGAGAGTGGAGCAGGCATGAAGCTTAGAGATGGAAAATCCTAATTATTTCTCAATATTTTGTTTGATAAGTGGTGTTGGGTAGAAAAAACATATAATATTTGGATGGGTCGGGTTAGAGGCGGTTTTTAACCATTAAAACCACAACCGACCCATAACTTTCGGGTGGTCACAATTTCAACCCGTTACTAGTTTTGTAAAAATAAAAATCGTCGGGTTCGGGTTGGGTCGGGTCGGGTTGAGCGGGTCGGGCGGGTTAGGCGGGTTAATGAACACCCCTAATCTTTACCGCTCTTTCTCACTTTCAGACTACTGGGGATGGTGCAATACAAAGAATATGTTAGTTTAGATGTTTTATTGAAGGTAAAATTGCGTCCCAAACTAATTATTGATTTTGGATTTTCGTCCCGTAATTTAATATTTTTTTTTGGAATATCGTCCCAAATTAATTACTAATTTTGATTTTTCGCCCCAAACTATATCAACTCGTCAAATTTCGTCCCATAATTTACCATTTTGTATGAATTTAGTCCCAATATTAAATTTCTAAGTTAATAAAAATGACGTTCAATTTTGTAATTAATTTGGGACGAACTCTGCAATATTATATAATTATTCATGTTAAAATTTACCATATCATGACCCTTTAAGCAGCTATGTGATAATTCATCGGCAAAAGCGCAATTCCGTCTTATAATTATGGTGGGACGATATTCCAAAAAAAATTAAATTACGGATCGAAATTCGCCAAATTAAATAGTTTGGGACGAAAATTCAAAATCAGTGATTAGTTTGGGACGATTTTTGCAATTTTGCCTTTATTGAATTATGATACCGAGCTAATATATTGCTAGTATATATGTGTGGAAGGTGAAAAGTCATTTTTACATTAATTTTTATAATATTTATAGGCTAAAAAGGATAGCCCTAATAGAGTTCTAGGGCCCACAGGAGCCTTCGTATGGCCTACGAGTTGTTCATAACCATAGACCTGCCAGACGGGTCATTAGGAGGGACTTCGCGCTGTTCATCTGTTTGCCAAGGTTGAAGAGTTTCAAGACTAATCGGAAATGTAATGTTCCAGGTCGATATTGATCAGGTCGGAGAATCCGACCTAACTAGATATAAAATAGCCTTCATCAGTACTCTCCCATTTCTCGTGCTAAATTGTAGCTATAACTCGGAGAAGTAAGACTATGCATCTAATTATCTTCCAGATGTATGTAGAATATGCATTATTAAAAATTTTACTCGAAAAAATCCATTGGAATAAAAATCGAACAAGGGAAAAAGCGCACATTTGTCGAAACATACATGTTGCTGAGAAAGACGTTATTTGTCATTATAATATTTACGAGGGCTTGAAATGCAATATTTGTAGGCGGAAAACTGAAACGTCGTCAAGAAGCTAAGAGTTGAAACGCCATTACGCATGTCCCGTATATATAACAGAAGTCAACGAAGTAGATTTTTTTTTTTTTTTTGGGTACAAACGAAGTAGATTTCACTTTTACCTTATCTGACTTGAAATCCGAGCAGTAAAAATTTCAGATTATGTGATTATGTTGATAATGCATACAAACAAAACATAATTTAGATATGGATTTTTAATTTATTTAGGTAGGATTTTATTCTGAGTGAAATATGGATTGATTATGTGGCCAGATTCTAGAAACTTCTCGAAAATGATCTGAAAAAATTTGAAAATTAAAGAAATATAAGTTGCTACAAATTTTAATTGAGACAACATATAAGTGAAAAATATGAGATTTCTGGAAATTTTTTACTTAGACCTGGTCTAGGAGATATTTCCTAGATCTCTTGATTGAAATTGCACCACATCATTAATTGTGATGATGTGGTGCTCTCACAATGATGATGTAGTATATTTTTAACCACAAGGTTTTGATAAATCTCCTAGACCAGGTCTAAGTAGGACTGCCAATCGGGCCTTGTGAGCCGAGCTTTAAGTAGCTCAAACTCAAATAACGTCGAGCTTCATAGTTATAGGCTCAAACTCGGCTCATAAATTTTCTATTTTCTCTAGCTCAAACTTAGCCCATGTAATTTTTCGGGTTTTGGGTCTATATCGGGCTTATATCGGGTTTGTTAATATAGGTACAAATAGCTTGAGGTATAAAATATTTAGATTACCGAAACACATATGAATAGACTACTATTACTTAAGACACGAGTATATATTATTAAATAATATTTTAATTGAAAGATCAAGCTATTTGCTCACATTTTTTAAGATACATTTGATCTATATGAATATGCAGTAGAGTTTCAGAGTCTCAAAACTCCAATTTATTGACCTGCATTTATTTATCTTTGATTTAAATTTTTTCTTTGTATTTTGGCCATCAAAACGAAATTGATATACCAACATATATGTGAGCTTACATTATAACTATTTGTAAGTTTACTTAAGAAAATTAATAATTAGTAAATATAACTACAATACAAATAATTAATCATAATATTTAAAACAATCATCTGTTCGAGCTTTATTCGGGCTGAGCCGTGTTAGGCTCAAGCTCAACTCATAAATTGATCGGGTTTAATATAATGGCTCAAACTCGATCCGGCTCACAAATATTCATGTTCGAGTTAATTTTAATCGGGTTGTGCCATCGAGCTTCGGGTAGGCGCGGCTCAATTGAATGTCTTAGGTCTAAGCAAGAATGTCCTGATATTTCTAAACAATACTTGGGGTAGGCCTAGGAAAATGGGACAGAACCAACGGTCCCACCCGTGAACTGTCCTAACTCCTTATCCGCAAAAATCCAACCCATATATTACACTATTTATTCGGTTAAGTTGGGCTGGTCTAGGTTGGATAAAATTAAATTTCTATGGATCAGTATTGGGTTTTAATGGATCACTAATGGGTCTATTTATCACAATCTCAAAAACATAAAACAAAAATAGTTGAGCCCGTTTTATAATAAATGGATGATTCATGATTGCATCAGTAATATAAAAAGTGTCTCTCGAAAAATAATAGATGCATACCTGGAAAGATTAGTGCATTTAGTAAATTTTTTTTTATTAAGTTATTTATTTATACTATGATGTTTCGCTTTTGCTATTCCGAGTTGTACAAGCTCCACTCTTAATAGTCGGTGTGCTCATTATTGTCTGTTGTATTTATTTTTGTGAAATATTATTGTTTTATAAAAGTTACCAAGAACTTTTTGAATAAAACACAAAAATGCATTTTAGTGATTGAATATAGGCGGTCAAAAGATTTTTTCTCTCATAGTGAGACGAATTTTTCTCTCTTAGTGAGATGAGTGTCTTTTCCCGTTCCTTTTCTCCTCTTTTTTCTTCTCTCTGTTTAGATTAGATTTATGCATACTCGAAGGAACTCCACCTCGAAATATTTGTGCTTTGCTCGTGCCACCACAAATCGTCTTGGGTTTTCTTTGATTTTTCTGGGTTTTTTTTCTTTGGCGCTGTTTGTGCTTTTTTTTTGCTTTGCCCTTACCTGTGCTAACCCTATCACTTCCATTTCCTTATACTCAGTGCAGGTGTAAAGAAGGTTTTTGGGGTCTTTAGTCTTGCTCTTGGTATACAACGAATTCATGGACGGTCCTAATCTAGATCTTTGGAATCGTCTCGACCTCCGGGAAATTGAGGATGTTGGGATTGTTTTGTCTGGAGAGGTGTGGGATAGTCAGGATAAGTCTACGGAATTGATACTGATAGGAAAGATCTTGGGTCAACGAGCAGTTAATCTAGAGGCTTTGAGAACTATGATGTCGCAAGCATGGAGCCCGGCGAAAGGAGTTGATGTCCGTCAGATTGGGGACGACCGGTTTATCTTTGTTTTCAAACATAAACTTGATAAGAATAGGGCTCTTACTGAAGGTCCATGGTCCTTTGATCGTCGACTAATAGTGCTGAACTCAATAAAACCCGATGAAAATCCGGAGGCAGTTGATCTTGACTGGTGTGAATTTACAGTCCATATCTTGGGACTACCTATCAACAAATCCACCAAACTCGTGGCTGAGACCATATGTAATCGAATACGAAAACTAAAGGGATTAATCGGAGAGATCGAGAATTCGGTTATGGGGGATATCATCAAAGCTAGGGTCAGTCTCAACATTACAAAACCATTGATTCGTGTCATGAGAGTTAGCAACGATAAGGGTGATTCGATAGGGGTCTCTTTTAAATATGAAAAGCTACCGAACTATTGTTTTCATTGTGGATTGTTTTCACATACAACACTTAAATGTGACATCCGTTATGAATCGGAGGAACCCATAAAAGAGAAAGACATGTAATTCGGTCCCTGACTAAGGGCCCAGGACAAATCGAATAAGCAAGGAGGGAGATGGCATAATCCAACCGGTTTCTATGTGAACAACTTGAAAGACTCACCGGAATTCCCATTCGGAAACAGAGTTACAGGGGCAAATATTTTTTCTCCGGGAACCAAGAAATCGGATAACTTTGGTAGGGAATCAATCGCGAGATTTGGGGGATCAAGTCCGAGTATCTTGGGAAATTTTCAGAATAAAGGAGAGGCAATCAGGGATACATTTATCGAAGGAAACAAAAATTAGAATTTTGGACCTTCTATAAATATAACAGGCCAAGATCGAGAAGTTGGTTCGAAAAATACCAAGATTGATACTGAAGAGAGAGAACAGCCCAACAAATTGGATAAAGGAAAAGCCACTATAGCAGGTATGTCTAATAAGTACTGCCCCCCTTTTAGATTAAATAAACAGACCACTTTTGAGTCCAAAACCTCAACACAGCCCAACAAAACCTCCACAAATCAGTCCATACTAAGGCCTCACCCATCATTGCTAAGGAGCCTAGAAATTGTTACAACTTTGAACCACATAGCTCAACCCAATGACCCACCTAATAAATCTGACACATTGAACAAGGTCCCCATCCCAACACCTATCAAACCAAAGTCTCCAGCACCTCAATCACAATCTAGCTCTACACGTGCCAATACTCAAACCACTAAACCAAAGACTAAAACCGAAACCTATACACTTAACCAAGCCACCATCAAACACCAAGATGCAATTGCTCAACAACTACACCCTATATCCGAAATCAAACCTATTAACTTACAACCAAAACCATGTCTCGAACCTACTCACCCACAACTCATCGAACCAAATCTGAAAACCCCCGGAGAAATTCCAAAAATCCCCCACCAAAAAACCAAACCTGCTCATTCCTCACTTCCTACTGCCATAATCAAGAAAATTGCAAAATCACCCCGAAAAACTATTCCACGTCAACCTCTGAAACAAAGCAACACAAACATAAAATTGGCTACCCACATCGGCCACGATCAAAGCAGTCTACTACCTAAAGGCATTACCCAACAAACCCCTGAAACTATCCAAAAAAAAAAACGTACCTCTTCACCCACCCAAACCAACGTTTGAGTTTAAATTAGTTGATATCCCTCTGCTGATCCCTAAAGTTGAAAATATTGAGATGAAAAAGTCAAACAAAGGAAAGAAGAGAAACATGTAAGACAGGGAAAACCTGCTTTGGAATAGCAGTGTGAACAATCAAGATAAACGAGGAGAGGAGTTCTCGGAAGATCGATTTAGACCAGCCAAGAAGACTCACCTAGTTTCAGATTTGGCGGCGGCTGCGGAGCAGCCCCGCCAAGCGCCATGAATTGCTTAAGTTGGAACTGCAGGGGATTAGGGGCTCCCGTGCAGTTCAAACCCTTGGGACACATATCCGAGAAAAGAACCCCCCAATTATCTTTCTCTCTGAAACCAAAGCAAAAGGGAGAAAGATAGAGTTACTGAAACAGTTTTATGGGTTACATGGTGTTCATGTAGATGCTAAAGGGAAATCTAGAGGTTTAGCTTTGCTTTGGAGAAAAGAGATACAGCTGGATATTCTTAGTTTTTCTGATAATCACATTGATGCGATTGTTACTGATAATAGAGTTCAAATGGGGTGGAGATTTACGGGCTTCTATGGACATCTAGATGCCACAATGCGCAAGAAATCGTGGGACTTACTTCGCTGCCTTTTGAAGAAATCGAATAAACCATGGATTTGCTGTGGGGATTTCAATGTAGTACTTAAACATACCAAAAAGGAAGGGGGCAATTTGACACCAAATTGGCAGATCAAAGATTTCAAAAGTTGTCTTCAAGATACTAATTTGATGGACTTGGGTTTTACTGGATATCCTTACACTTGGTCTGATAAAAGATTACATCCTCACACTATCCGTGAATGATTAGATCGAGCTTGTGCTAATACTGAGTGGAGAGAAGCCTTTCCTCATTCAAGAGTGGTTCACTTGGAATTTCGTAGCTCCGACCACTGCCCGATTTTGATTCAAGTTATGGATCAACCGTCCTCAATTGATAAGAAAAAATCGAGACGATTCATGTTTGAATCTATGTGGCTTCATAGTCCTGATTGCACGAAAGTCGTCAAAGATAGTTGGGATGACTTGGGAGCTGATTTTTGGGACAAATTTGATTACTGTCGAGAAAGTCTAAGAAGCTGGAGCAATGTTAATTTTGGTAATGTTAATAAAAAGATCAAAAGACTTCGCGAAGAAATTGATTCTCTACACAAGGGATATCTAACTGAAACGGCAAAAGCTAAAGAGCTTCAACTTACCACTGAACTTGATGAATTCCTTGACAGAGAGAGCGCAATGTGGAGACAACGTGCAAAAGCGCACTGGATGAAGGAAGGGGATAGGAATACGAAATACTTCCACAAACGGGCTTCGGGTAGGAAAAAAGTTAACAAGATTAGGGGACTGCGTAATAAGTTGGGGGTTTGGTGTAATTCAGATGTTGAAAAAGAGAATACAGTGGTTGATTACTTTCGAAATATTTTTACCTCGGGATCTCCAACTGATCAAGAAAAGGATCTCGTTCTGAATTCACTGTATACGAGAGTAAGCCAACAAGACAATGACTACCTTCTTCAACCCTACACAGCGGATGAGGTAACCCAAGCTATTCTCAATATGCAACCCCTTAAATCCCCGGGTCCTGATGGACTTCCTGCACTTTTTTATCAAAGGTTTTGGCCTATTATTGGAAGCGATGTTATTAAGTGTCCTCAAGTTCTTAAACAGGAGAGTCTTTAACGAAAAGTCAAATTTCACTCATATTGTTCTCATACCCAAATGCAAAGACCCTGAAACCGTAGCTCAGTATAGACCTATTAGCCTCTGTAATGTAATTTACAAAATTGCTTCTAAAACCATAGCCAATAGATTAAAACCCCTGATGAACTCAGTGATCTCTGACTACCAATCAGCTTTTGTTCCCAATCGCCAAATAACTGATAATGTTTTGGTTGCCTATGAATTAACTCATTTTATGAAAAAGAAAACAAAAGGTGACGTGGGCCATATGTCTATCAAACTTGACATGAGCAAAGCATATGATAAAGTAGAGCGGAGCTTTCTAAGAGATGTTATGATTAGGCTAGGTTTTCATGCTGATTTTGTTAATTTGATCATGATTTATGTTTCGTCTGTCTCTTACTCGTTTATTTTGAATGGAAGTGTGAGGCCGGAGAGAGGAATCCGTCAAGGAGACCCTCTCTCGCCATATTTATTTCTCTTCTGTGCAGAGGGATTGAGTTCGCTAATTAAGCAGGAAGAATCCAGGGGCATAATAAAGGGCATAGCAGTTTCCAAAGGAGCACCGAGAATATCACACCTCCTCTTTGCTGATGATACACTCATCACATGTGATGCTTCAACTGATGCAGCTACACGGATACAATTGCTCCTTCACACTTATGGCAGAGCTTCAGGACAAGATATAAATTATGAGAAGTCGAGCATTGTGTATAGTAAAAATGTTGTTGATTCCCTCAAAGGTGCCATTGAAGCGATCCTCCCTATCCGTCGAGAAGAGAAGCATGATAAATACCTTGGCATGCCTCTTTCTATTGGGAAATCGAAAAGGGAAGTCTTCGACTTTATCCGGGACAGAATCTGGAAATTACTCCAAGGCTGGAAAGAACAAGTCCTATCACAAGCAGGAAAGGAAATATTGATTAAAGCAGTAATCCAATCGATACTGACTTATATTATGAGTTGTTTCAAACTCCCGGCCTATGGTCTCGAATTATTGGTGGAATAACAATGACACTAATAAAATACATTGAGTGAGATGGAGTAAACTTTGTAGAAGCAAAAGAGATGGTGGGATGGGCTTTCGGGATCTCGACACCTTTAACTCGGCTCTATTAGCAAAACAAGGGTGGCGAATTCTACAGAATCCAGGAAGTCTACTTAGTAAAGTTCTCAAAGCTAAGTATTTTAAAAATAGTGGTTTTTTCGATGCAGATTTAGGCTTGGCGCCATCACTGACATGGAGAAGCATTTTGGGTTCAAAGCGTTTACTTGTGGAGGGCATTCGTTGGAAAGTGGGTTCGGGTAATATGATTCAAATTTGGGACAGCAACTGGCTGCCAAGGGATGGTTCTTTTAAAATAATTTCTCCATGTAACACATTATCCCTGTTGGGATTCGGTAAGATAAACAGCCCTAGGCACAGCGGAATATAAAATTTTTAGGACCTCTTACGGAATCTTGCCAGGATACTACTCTAGGTGTATATATATGAACATAAATAAAACGATAGTATAAGTTTGCACGTTATACCTATCTCCTTGCAAATCCTCGGCTAGCAAAACGAGCTCTGAATTCTTCTCCAGCAGAAATCGATCCAAGCTTCTCAGGAGCGCCCCACGTGTTGCGCCTCTACGAGTTGATACACCACAATTACACGAAAATAATAAATCTTGATCAGCTAGAACACAAGATATATTATGATCTAGGATATAGGAACGATTTTGGAACAAGAATCGAAAACGAAAATTCTTCCAAGAGAAGAACAGGGTTCGGTCGACTTTTAGCTTGGGAGAGGGAGAGAAAACTTTGCTCTTGCTCAATTTTGCATATGGAGTTATGTGAAAAATAACTACAAGAAGGCTACTTATAGTTATCTTCCTAACCTAGTCCTATTAGGACTAGGGTACTTCTCTCCTACATGGGCCATGGCCCTCTTTAATTAGAAGACCAAGTCTTCTAATTAATACATGGCCCAGTTAATTAATTTTGACCAGGCTTTATTTAATCTCCCAATTAAATAGCCCAATTAATTAACTTAATCTCCCTTTTAATTAAATCAGACTCTAAGTCTATTTAATTAAAATCATTTCTAATTAATTAAATCCAACTTAATTAATTAATCCATAAATTAAATTCCAATTTAATTTATGATCCTGATCCAATTCCAATTGGATCCCATTTTGTTCCATTTGGGTCGACCCAGTCGACCCACCCATAATAATCGACCCAGTCGATTATTTACCCTGTCGACCCAGTCGACTCGGTCGTTCTTATTTCCTCGCTTTCGCTTCATGTGTATTGTGTATGCCCCCGTAGGTTCACCACATAATTGGCCGTGGGTTATAATTAAATATTATTTAATTATTCGAGTAAGACTTACTCTAAATCAATCGAACACTCTGTCGATTGATCATTCCAAAATTAGCACCCCTGCCAATTTGGGAATTCTCCCACACTCCACGGTCGATGTCCAGCCACAAGCCCATGGAGCCCAATCACTGGTGAATTAATTCAGTGAACCTTCTATCATTTACAATTTCCATATACGACATAATCTCTCCATCGATCAATCTCCCAGTCGAGACTTAAGGGTATGGTCTTTCATCGGATTCCCTTTTCTTTTGTCTTGACCTTATGCATTCTGGTCTCGAAATAATTCTCTTTGACTTAACCTTTATGAGCTACTTACATAAAGCCGTCAGATACCTTGGCCGAGGATTTTACCAGAATTAATTTCTCACAGAAATCCATAGGAGAATTTCCCAACCTATCAAGTCGGGTCAATGGATCCTTTGTTGATGATATGAATCTGCATACGAGTTCCTCTATACCCAACATGAGTCCACAGAGACTTTCTGGCGATCCCCAGTCAGTCGGAACTCATATCAAAGCATAGACGTTCTCGCACCAAATAAACCCTATCATCTCAAGTAGTTAGGGATCGTTCCTCGTATACTATTGCAAATTGGAATAACTTCAACCCCGATATGCGACTACCGCTTCCATGGTGAGTTATTTCCTAATTGGGGTATTCAGTGCACTTGCCATCCCAGCAAGCCACCCACTTATGTGTATCGACTATCCCAGTCACGCTCGTGGACCCCAGCGTTCTCCAGTTCATCGGAGTATACACAACAGTGAGAGTCTAACCGAATCCAATGATGTCCTATCTCGATTGGATTCTACGACTCTTGAATATGTTCTAGATCACGGCCTTGGAGATCAGTCCACGGGTTGTCCCATAGCCCTGTGATATAAGGACTTCTATCCTTATGCGTAGATAATTATTACATAAGATAAAGATGACCATATAATAATAAAATGCATTTATTAATCCAACTGAATGGTCCTTAAATGCAGCCAAATAGTTGGCTTGCAGGACACTATTCTATCAATCTCCCACTTGTACTAAAGCCAACTTTTCATACTTCTGATTCCCATCTTAGACAGATGTTTTCGGATGCCTTTGAGGCAATGGCTTAGACAGCGGGTCCGTCGTATTATCCCTTAAGGTGACACGTTCCATCTTTATGTCTCCTCTACCAATGATATAACATATCAAATGGTATCGTCTTAGTACATGCTTGGATTCTGATGAGATCTCGACTCCTTCGCTTGCGAGATAGCTCCATTATTATCACAGAAGATAGTAATGGCTCGACAATGCTAGGTATCACATCCAATTCCCGGATGAAGTTTTTCATCCAAACACCTTCCTTTGCTGCTTCACTCGCGGCAATGTATTCTGTCTCGGTGGTTGAATCTGCGGTAGTGTTTTGCTTGGAGCTCTTCCAGCTTACCGCACCACCATTGGGGCAGAACACGTATCCAGATGTCGACTTGAAGTCGTCTACATTACATTGGAAGCTAGAATCAGTATAGCCTTCCAATTTCAATTCTCTTCCACCGTATACCAAGAACAATTCCTCAGTCCTTCTCAGGTACTTCAGAATTGTCTTTACGGCTATCCAGTGCTGCTCACCTGGATCAGACTGGTAGCGACTTGTAACGCTTAAAGCGTACGCTACGTCTGGTCTCGTACATAGCATACCATACATTATGCTTCCTATCGCGGATGCATACGGTACTCGAGACATATTGCTTCTCTCTTCAGGCGTCTTTGGGGCCATGGACTTAGAGAGTGCAATTCCATGTCTCATTGGAAGCAATCCTCTCTTGGATTCTTCCATGCTAAATCTTTTCAAGATTTTATCTATGTAATGGGATTGGGAGAGGCCCAGCAGTCCTTTTGATCTATTTCGGTAGATCCTTATACCCAGTACAAAGGATGCTTCTCCCAATTCCTTCATTGAGAATTGTGTAGATAACCATGCTTTAGTTTCGTACAACACTTTCACATTGTTTTCAATGAGAAGAATGTCATCAACGTAAAGCACAAAAAATTCAACTGTACTCCCACTGATCTTCTTGTACACGCAAGGTTCGAACATGTTTTTTGATGAATCCAAAAGTTTGGATTGTCTCATCGAAACGAATGTTCCAACTTCGGGAAGCTTGCTTCAGTCCATAAATGGACATCTGGAGTTTGCACACCTTGTGTTCATCTCCTTTGAATGTATATCCTTTTGGTTGCTCCATGTAGATCTCCTTGTCAATGTCCCCATTGAGAAAGGCAGTCTTTACATCCGTCTACCATATCTCGTAGTTATACCACGCAGCTATGGACAGCAAGATTCGAATGGATTTAGACATTGCGACGGGCGAGAAGGTCTCCTCAAAGTCGATGCCTGGCCTTTGAGTGTATCCTTTTGCCACTAGTCGCGTCTTGTAGGTTATTACCTCTCCGTTCACTCCAAGCTTTCGCTTATAGATCCACTTGCAACCCACGGGAGCTACTCCCACTGGTGGATCTACCAAGGCCTAGGCCTTGTTCGAGTGCATGGAGTCCAATTCGAATTCCATGGCTTCATGCCACTTTCCCGAGTCTATGCCTAGCATAGCCTCTTCGTAAGTCCTTGGGTCAGTTAGAGACTGTCTAGTCTCATGCAGCAGACCGTAGTACCTCTCGGGTTCTCTACGTTGTCTTTCTGACCTACGAAGTATCGGTGTACTCTCTGATGTACTTTCATGCTCTTGTTCTCCCACTGCCTGTGGTGATGGGTCAGCTTGATCGACCTCTTTGGTCTTTTCAGCTTCAGTGACCTCATCTAGTTCTACGTTGTGTTCCTTCTTGCCTAGCAAGAAATCCTTCTCCAAGAAGTGTGCGTTCCTTGAGACAAACGTAGTTTATCTTGTAGGATCGTAGAACTTGTATCCTATAGAGTTTTCTGGATACCCCACGAATTGCATAAGATGGACTTCACGTCCAACTTATCTCCCACCAGCTTATTCACATAAGTAGGAGACCCCATATGCGCATGAATGCATGTGAAGGTACAATACCAAAACTCATATCACGTGATATGTTTTGGATCTGGCTTCAAAGATACTTAGCTCAGTATCTTCGATTTTCTCGATCAAGTTTCATTTGTTTGAATAAGGAATTTCATGTAAGATTTCTTTAATGGACATTTACATGTCCAAAATGCTCAACAACTGACAATGTTTTGAGCGAGTCTTACATTTCGAGAATCTAATTCTCTATTAAATAATCAATTGCGTGCATGTTCGATTTTGAATTGATCCAAATCTCTTACATGCTTTCATTGATTAGGCTCTCTTCTTTTATTCCAAAAGTAATTTGGAATTGTACATCACAACGTACTTTTACCCATGAGGGTACTAGAGACGCCTTATCTCCCACTAATGCTTTAGTGTTTCTACACACTTATAAATGGATTAAATCCATTGCAAATGTTTATGCCTCTTGGTTGCCTAGCAACCAACTACTAAATCTAATTTCCATTAAGCAAGATTCGAAAGTCGGTTACTATGTACAGCATCCCAGTTAAGCTCGACCCAGTCGAGCTCAGTCTTTGAATCTTTTAATTTAGAAATATGTTTTAGTATTCGTGTATCGCCTTTCGGTTTTTACAACGACTCAAGTGTGTGAAATTTTGATTATTTATATTTTATTGACTATGCATATTTTATTTAGTCGATATATGAGTATCCATACTCATTTGCTTATGTACACCTTTTGCGTATAAATCTTATAGCGCAATCAGTTCCAACCATTATGGAACTATCACATCCCTTAAGACAAGGGATGGTATAAGCAAATTCCAATGATCTAAATAATTCATGGCTTTAGATGCATTGAATGCATCAATGAGTGCTTCATCGGGCATCCAACACCCTTATGCATTACTTTAACCATAAGGTTAAGTTCAATAAAATTTAATCATCCCTTATGGGATGAATAGGTTCAATTCCCTCTTCCCTTGATCTTAATCCATGGAAGAATCATTTTGATTGACTTTTCAACTTATCATCCTTACAGAAAAACCTCCAAGGTTATGTCCCTTTAGAGAGGATACATTCCTCTTCTTCCATTTCTCGAGCCTTTTGAGGCCTTTTCACAAGATGTTACTTCCCATTCATGGGAGACTTCATGTTTGCCTTCAAGAAAATTTGGGCTTGAGAACCATCCTCAACCCTCTGGTGAAACTTATCACCTTTCTTATTTGAAGAGTAACTTCGAAAAAGGCAGCTTGGTGAAACCTATCACCATTCCAGTCGAAGTGTAACTTCGAAAGGAAAAACAATGAAATCTTTGTAAGGAGATTAGTCCTTGCTTGGACTCGAGAATAATTTCTCAAGTTTTGAAGTCATTCAAAATTCATTTGGGTTCAGTCAATTTATTTGATTCAAGTACGATGGTAAATATTCATGGATACATAACTTATGATTAAACTATCATAAACATGACGATAAATACACGGCAGATTAATATCAATGCATAATTTACAAACATGGTTTTCATTTGTAAATTACTCCCACTATTTTTGTCGAATACTTATGCCCCCACATAAGGTTCGGGAAATAAAAATTTCCTAATGGGCTCAAGGCCCAAATGCAATCGCTCAGTACCCACGACTCGTTGGCCATACCAATCGATCCACTTGGTGGGCGATCACGTCGCCGGTTAACCATCCCAGCTAACCCTTGAGTTCATTCAGCCTCGGTTTTCGTTATGGACCCACGACTCGTGAGACATCCATACTTACTCGCGTTAAATCATGTCCAATACTCGTGAAGAGAAATAGTTCAATCCTAGACGCCCCACGACTCGTGAGACAGCGCCTAGAACCTTGCTATCCCCTCCCTTGGCACTAAACTGTGCATCGAGGCAATAGACATATCATCTTCCTATAGCTCGACCCGCTACTCGTGAGACATCGAGATATATTTGTACAATATGCCTAAGACCTAGTAATTGGATAGGCTCGGACCATAGACACCATTCATATGCGCCCGTTAATCGATTTAATATTCTAATTGAGTTTTTAAGTTCAATTGGAGGTTTTAAGTTTTCTTCGTGCGAGGTCTCATCAGATTATGCTTTATCTTGTTTACGTGATCTATTCTAAGCATGCAAGACATACATCAAAGAATAATTGTAAACATATATCACCTAGCATTGCACATATGATTGGTCGATTGCCCATCCTATGCGATCCATCACGAGCCACATGATGGACCAATTGGTCAGTCTAGGGTGGAAATTAAATGTCCTAACTATTACAATTTTCAAATCCATACATCATGGGCCTTCTTGTAATATCCACCTTGATTGGGCCTCCATGTAATGAATTGGGCCTCCATGTCCTCCAAGGTTATGGGCCTCCATGTGGATCTCCAAGTCTTCATGAGGTCTTCTCGGCTCCAAGCCTAATCTAAGCCTAGCTTATAAAAATAAAGGCCCTATTCTATTACAATTGTTTGCGCAAGCAAGGGCACCAATCAGGCCTATTTAATTACAACCCATAAAATAAATAAACCAAAACTACACAGGGCTTAAGGGCAAAATCGACCAATCCACATATTCACTCAAGAACATGCATAAATTCACATAAGGGCATAAATGTAAATTTACCGGCTCCTTTAATTTTAATTCACAAAAATTATCTAAGTTAATTTAATTTTGAATTAACAATTAATCTCCAAGATTAATTAACTCTTACTTGAGTTCTAAGTAATCTACAACTCTTATCTTGATATAGTTGGTTAATTAAGATAGTTACAAATCTTCCAAGATTACTATCTTATCCAAAACTCTAAGTTTCGCAATTTTACAAATCTCTAAGATTCACAAGATAATCCTATTTTGAATAGATTAGTTAACTAAGGTAGTGTCCAAATCCACCAAGATTTCTACCTTATCCAAAACTCCAAGTTTCCTAATTTAATAAGATCTCTAAGATCTTTAATCTTGGTAACTTACTAGAAGAGATTAATTTTAATTAAATCTCTTCTTACAATTGAAACTCTAAGTTTCCTTGTTTAATAAGATCTCTAAGATCTTTAATCTTGGTAACTTACTAGAAGACATTAATTATAATTAAATGTCTTATCTCAAATGAAACTCTAAGTTGCCTTGTTAATTAGATCTCTAAGATCTGTCCAAGATTCACCAAGATTCCATAACAATCAAATCTCCAAGATTTTCAGATTTATCAAAATAGGCAGAATTAGAGTCCAACCGAAAGTCAGCCAATATGTGACCAATCGAGGATTGCCACGTGGCCAACACACGCGACCACAAAGTCCGCGCGTGGGCTGTCTGTGGCAGCCGCGGCTGCGCGTAGCAGTGCACGGCGGCGCGCGGCTGTGCGTGACAGCATGCGGCAGACAGCCCGTGGGCTGCTGTCGTGTGCCGCACGCGCAGCCAGTGTGCTGCTCGCACGCTGCTGTGGGCAGCAGCTCGCGGTGGCCGCCCAGCCGCGGTACGTTGCCTCGCACCGCCGCGTGCCATCGCGGTTGGATCCAATTTTTTTTTTGTTTTGTGTTTCGATTACTTTTGATTTAATTAAACAGATCCAATTAATTAAATCCCAATCCAAAATAAAAATTAAGACGATAAAATTTTAGAATCAAAATTTTACATTAACTCTAAGTTAACATATCTACGTTCTAAAACATATACAGTTAAAGAACTAGCCATACATAAATCAAACATATGATTTAAATCACAGAATTTGCAAATTCATATATATACAAAGCCTAGAGTTGGCTCTGATACCACTGTTGGGATTCGGTAAGATAAACAGCCCTAGGCACAGCGGAATATAAAATTTTTAGGACCTCTTACGGAATCTTGCCAGGATACTACTCTAGGTGTATATATATGAACATAAATAAAACGATAGTATAAGTTTGCACGTTATACCTATCTCCTTGCAAATCCTCGGCTAGCAAAACGAGCTCTGAATTCTTCTCCAGCAGAAATCGATCCAAGCTTCTCAGGAGCGCCCCACGTGTTGCGCCTCTACGAGTTGATACACCACAATTACACGAAAATAATAAATCTTGATCAGCTAGAACACAAGATATATTATGATCTAGGATATAGGAACGATTTTGGAACAAGAATCGAAAACGAAAATTCTTCCAAGAGAAGAACAGGGTTCGGTCGACTTTTAGCTTGGGAGAGGGAGAGAAAACTTTGCTCTTGCTCAATTTTGCATATGGAGTTATGTGAAAAATAACTACAAGAAGGCTACTTATAGTTATCTTCCTAACCTAGTCCTATTAGGACTAGGGTACTTCTCTCCTACATGGGCCATGGCCCTCTTTAATTAGAAGACCAAGTCTTCTAATTAATACATGGCCCAGTTAATTAATTTTGACCAGGCTTTATTTAATCTCCCAATTAAATAGCCCAATTAATTAACTTAATCTCCCTTTTAATTAAATCAGACTCTAAGTCTATTTAATTAAAACCCTTTCTAATTAATTAAATCCAACTTAATTAATTAATCCATAAATTAAATTCCAATTTAATTTATGATCCTGATCCAATTCCAATTGGATCCCATTTTGTTCCATTAGGTCGACCCACCCATAATAATCGACCCAGTCGATTATTTACCTAGTCGACCCAGTCGACTCGGTCATTCTTATTTCCTCGCTTTCGCTTCATGTGTATTGTGTATGCCCCCGTAGGTTCAACACATAATTGGCCGTGGGTTATAATTAAATATTATTTAATTATTCGAGTAAGACTTACTCTAAATCAATCGAACACTCTGTCGATTGATCATTCCAAAATTAGCACCCCTGCCAATTTGGGAATTCTCCCACACTCCACGGTCGATGTCCAGCCACAAGCCCATGGAGCCCAATCACTGGTGAATTAATTCAGTGAACCTTCTATCATTTACAATTTCCATATACGACATAATCTCTCCATCGATCAATCTCCCAGTCGAGACTTAAGGGTATGGTCTTTCATCGGATTCCCTTTTCTTTTGTCTTGACCTTATGCATTCTGGTCTCGAAATAATTCTCTTTGACTTAACCTTTATGAGCTACTTACATAAAGCCGTCAGATACCTCGGCCGAGGATTTTACCAGAATTAATTTCTCACAGAAATCCATAGGAGAATTTTCCAACCTATCAAGTCGGGTCAATGGATCCTTTGTTGATGATATGAATCTGCATACGAGTTCCTCTATACCCAACATGAGTCCACAGAGACTTTCTGGCGATCCCCAGTCAGTCGGAACTCATATCAAAGCATAGACGTTCTCGCACCAAATAAACCCTATCATCTCAAGTAGTTAGGGATCGTTCCTCGTATACTATAGCAAATTGGAATAACTTCAACCCCGATATGCGACTACCGCTTCCATGGTGAGTTATTTCCTAATTGGGGTATTCAGTGCACTTGCCATCCCAGCAAGCCACCCACTTATGTGTATCGACTATCCCAGTCACGCTCGTGGACCCCAGCGTTCTCCAGTTCATCGGAGTATACACAACAGTGAGAGTCTAACCGAATCCAATGATGTCCTATCTCGATTGGATTCTACGACTCTTGAATATGTTCTAGATCACGGCCTTGGAGATCAGTCCACGGGTTGTCCCATAGCCCTGTGATCTAAGGACTTCTATCCTTATGCGTAGATAATTATTACATAAGATAAAGATGACCATATAATAATAAAATGCGTTTATTAATCCAACTGAATGGTCCTTAAATGCAGCCAAATAGTTGGCTTGCAGGACACTATTCTATCAATCCCGAAGTGACACGGTTGATTCTTTGATTGACAATAGTATGAGAACATGGAATAGAGATCTTATTGACTCAATCTTCTGGGAAGATGAGGCTAAAATCATTCGTTCAATTCCGCTGGGATCTCAAGCTTATCATGATAGGCTTATATGGCATTATGAAAAATCTGGCTTATTTTCTGTAAAGTCAGCATATCATCTTTTCCTTGCTATTAAAACAACAACTAATGAGGAACATGGGGGAGGTTCGAGCAGTTCAATTAACAAAGTATG
Source organism: Penstemon eatonii (assembly GCA_038501285.1). NCBI lineage: Eukaryota > Viridiplantae > Streptophyta > Magnoliopsida > Lamiales > Plantaginaceae > Penstemon > Penstemon eatonii. The sequence goes on from CM076715.1 coordinate 72,758,148, forward strand.
GGATAAAATCTGGAATATGAAAGTTCCTCCTAAAGTGAAGATTTTTATGTGGAAATGTGGAAGCCAAGCTGTACCGGTATGCCAGCTGCTATTTCAGCATAAATCAGTTGATAACGACAAGTGTCATATGTGTTCTGGAGGGGAGAAAGAGAGTATTATGCATCTACTCATTGACTGCCACTTCGCAAGACAAACATGGGCCTTAAGCAATCTGCCGTCCGCAGCTTATAGAGTTTTAAGAGGGGAATTTTTGGATTGGTTTACACACCTCCATTCCAAATTAGACAGTGATCAACTCGCTTTAGCTGGAATCATTTGTTGGTTTTTGTGGTTCATACGCAATCAAAAGTTGTGGAGTTCTTGTACAAAAACTCCCTCAGAGGTAATTACTCTTGCCCTGGACTTTCATCATAGATTCAAGAGAACATGTCTTTCTCCAATGCGGGTAGGCCTTACTAGAAATCAGACAACATGGAGTCCACCTCCCTTAAACTCAATTAAACTTAACTTCGATGCAGCACTTACACAAGATGGTACGGCTTTTGGAGTTGGGATCGTTGCTAGGAACTCAAACCGTACGTGCATAGCTTGGGCATCTTACCGGATTGCATCACCATTATCACCCGAATCCGCAGAAGCTATGGCAGCCAAACTTGCTCTGGATTTGGCTGTTTCGTATGGATGGGAGGAAGTGGTCCTTGAGGGTGACTGTAAAGTTGTAGTGGATGGCATCAGTGAACTCACACCTTCACTAAGGAATAGTGGGATAATCCTAGAAGATATCAAAGCCTTGATTCCTTGTTTCAATGTCTTCCAAGTTCGTCATATTTTTCGGGAATATAATCGAGTTGCGCATGAGATTGCTAGGTTTACTTTGTTACATGGTCCTATTATTGAGACTTTGCCTAATTCGATTGTTGAGATTGTAAACTCAGAATTTTATGATTAATGAAACTTCATTCTGACCCTAAAAAAAAAAGTCATAAATTAATCAAGTTATTGATCGACTGTTTAAACTTTTTTGAAAATCGATTGTGAAAAATGAAAAAAATTAGATCTAGAAAATAGATCAAGATGCAGAACATCTTGTCCTGTTTTAAACAGATATAACAACTCTAAAACTAAACAAGTTCAACCTACCATTCTTACACCTTTTTTTACACTGGCGTAGTCTGGGGTCATTATATATTAAAAAAGTCAAGTACATCCATAAATTGTTCCATTAAAAATAATATCAAGTACATAGTTATTTATATATGTAATCTTGTAGTCATTTAACCATTCATCGTTCATTCGATTTCTAATAAGTTTCATAACATAGCAGAAACAATTCCTCTACAAAATTGTTGGAGCAACTAGCGAAAACAATGTCAAGACTAGAAGCACTATAAAGAGATTATTTATCTTTGTCTCTACAAAATTTAAATAATAATTAGTTTCTTTCAATTTCGAAAACTCTTTATGCACCCACACATAAAATATGTACCAGTGTTGAAAATTCCACGTTAAAAACTTCATTGGATAGTTTACGAAACTTTCTTATTGAAAGAAGAAAATGAATAATTTAGAAATTTAAGTAACTTTCAATACACCTCCATAAAATTTCTTTCATTTTACAATTTTGCATACCAACCACCTATTAAAAAAATAACTAGAAAATATTGTATTTCTTTTTTTATAGATGAAAGAAAATATTGCTAGTTAGTTATTAGTTGAGCTTTGTGTTGAGACCTTCCTTGGTTATTATCCATTTCAAGTATAATAATGTTATGAATATTGCAATATGTAGAAACTCCAATAATTTTTTACAAGGTTATTTGATATACTTTAACTTGATTAATAGCATTTAAAATATCTTGATTTTTAACATTTCAAAATTATAAAATAAGTGTCATAAAAAATAAGTTAACTAATATTTCATCTAATAAAAATATGGCCCATTTAGTGTGTAATTTTTAACTTTATTTAGTGTGTCCATTTAATGATTACACAAAAATTAGAAGAAACATAAAAGTTTCCTTGGGGTCGTTGCACCCAAGTGAAGTGTACGTGACTACGCTAATGACTAAAACTAAACAAGTTCCACATCTCCGCCATTATTACACTTTTTTTTTATCATCTGCTGTCAGACAATTTCTTACGGGGAATGGAAAAAAAAACAATTATTGGGTTGTTCAAAGAATCAATAGCTCAAATTAATCATTTGAGACATATATTTTTATTAGATGCAAATACAATATGAGTATTTTTAGACCTTCTCAGTTCAATCAAGTTCGTCTTCATATATGTGTCATAACTTTGACAAAAATTGGACAAAATATTGTCACTCAACAGAATAGACATAACATAAACATAATATCATTAATAACTTTCCAAATAACAACTAGCAAGATTACATAACTATTGCTAAATAAGTAGAACATAAGACTGACTGCTAAAATAAGTAGGACATAACTTTTCCAAATAACAAGATTACACAATTAATGCTAAATAAGTAGAGCATAAGATAAATGGCTAATAAATAAAGTAGGACATAAATAATATAATAGACTAACATTCTCTTTCCTTCATTTTGCATTTTCTTTCTTTTCATCATTCATCTTTTTCCTTTTCTTTATCATCGTACTCAAAAAGATCACTTCTGTAGGATTTGGTATTTTCTCGTTGGGATGCACGATCATTATATGTTCCACCAATGAGGCATAATTAAAGAACCTTTTTGTACACCAACTCCCATCATTATGTTTGTATGGACAAAACTTTTTGAGTTCATACTCACCAAAGACTTCCTTATCACTCTCAGTCGGATGCGGAATCGGGTCATTTTTATGGGATTCCATCACATGCAGTGCAAACATGGCATAATTAGGAAATACATTATTACATGAATGGCCCTTATGATTTTTTAAATGACATTCCTTTTGTTTGTACCAAAAAAATCACCCTCGATTAATCGAGGAGTATTGGCTCAATGATGGGCCGAAAAACGGCAATGGGCCGAACCGAGCCAAGTGAATTGGATCAGGATCGGACCCACTCTGATCCGGAAATCAATCCGTCCGAAATTAAACGGGTCACGAGCCCAATTTGAGATACAGCCCAATTGTTATAATTAATTAATTAAGTTAATTAGTTAATTAATTGGGCCGAGTATTATTAATTGGCCCATATAATTAACAAAGGCCAAAATAAGTAATTAATTGGATAATTAATTACAATTAAGAAATAAGGTTAAATGGCCCAATTATCGGGCCAACTGATCCGAAATGGCCCAAAATGACATGGCCCAGCCGATTAAATCGGCCCAGTGATCCAAATGGCCCATACGAAATTTAATTAAATGATGGCCATTTAATTAAATAATAGCTAATTAAATAGATAAGGCCAACTAGTTAGGAAGTGGCCACATAAATCTCTCTAACCAAAAAGAGATAGATTAAAACACAACCACTTCCTAATTTATCTCAAGTTGGTTACTACATTAAAATTGAATTTCAAATGGGCAGAACATCACGTTCTTTTCTCCTACAACTGCCATTAACATTAATTTTCAACAAAATAAAGGAAAAAAACCACCTTCAAAGTAGTGGAGATAGTGGGGAAATCTGAAAGTAGTGGAGAAAGTGGGAGATAGGCCATCAAAGGAGCAATTTGTCGGCCATCAGCTCAATTTCCAGCAACTATAAATACTCCAGGATAGCCATACGCGCAAAGTACACATACAACTCAATCAACAAAATTCAGTCTACACTGATCGGCTCTACGCCTCATCGGAAGTCCAGCGCACAACTGCTTCTTTTTTTCAGCAAACACTTGTTAATCCCCTTGATATCAACCGTCCCTCCTGAGCCACCAGCGACCCCCGACCACCTAAAGTCCTGCCGCCGCCGCCGCTCAAAGTCAGCCGCCGCCGCCGCCGTCTTCCGCCGTCAGAAAGCTGTCTAGAGCGAAATCCCTTGATAGCAAGCAGATAACACACTGTTTTCTGTCAAGTTATCAGCCTGCCAACTCCTTGATATCAGTCTGTCCCTCCTCAGCCACCAGCTATCCCTGACCGCCTGAAGTCTTGCCGCCGCCGCCGCTCAAAGTAAGCCGCCGCAGCCGCCATCAGCTGAAGCTGTCTCGAGCGAAACCACTCGATATCAACCAAGTAGCAAGCTGTTAACCGTCATGTAAGTGCCCACGTATTTATATGACAAACTCATCGAGTAGCCATCTGCCTGATGAGCTCGTCGTCAAGTAGACATCTTCCTGATGAGCTCGTCGTCAAGTAGCCATCTGCTTGACGGCTATCGATTGAGTAGCCATCTGCTCAATTGATGCCCTTTTCAGTGGCCACCCGCTGATCAGGAGCCCGATTGGTGGTCATCCATCAAGGTTGGGCGAACCATTGACGTTGGTCTTCCGTCGTCAATGTTACTTTCTGTCAACAAGCTGTTCTATCATGCATTATCAGCTCATCGGCGGGTTTACCTGCCGATCAAGGAGTCAATTTCCAAAACTTATTAGACTTATCAACTCGTCTGGCAGATCATGCCAAAACAGGAGACTTTATCGTTTTGCATATTTTTGTAATATTTTTATATTGGGGAACTTACTAATTTTCTTTTATTATTAATGGAAGTACTTTGGTTCGTATCTCTTGATTCTTTCGCTAAAGTATGCTTTACGTCAACGGATTTTCATTGATATGTCGTTTTTGTCAAGATTATGTCTTTTGTCAAGGTGTATGATTAAACTAAGTGATCGTCAACTCGTTTGCTGATTTACAAATTCGTTGATATGTTGAGTAGGCCATCAATTAGTCATAGAAAGTTGGCATTTAAGAGAGATTTTCATAAATTATTTAAGTCCTGCGGCCAGGCAGGCATAGAAAAGAACTAGGGGTAGTGTTTGGCTACTCTGTCACAATCGTTTAGAAGTCAGCCTTATCAGGACAACTTATTTCGATATCAATATGTCTTTATCAGGATACTTATATTATTAATATACTGATATCAACATGTCTATTTTCGAATCGTTATGTTTGCACGCACAAACATTGGCACGCCCGCATTTATTTTACATCATATCGAGGCATTTTACATCGAGCCATTGGCTCGTCGAGGTATCTGCTGACAGGTTTACAACAAATAATATTTTGGCACTCCTCGATGCCAAACATCCCTCGATGTCAGCTCCTCGATGCCAAGCATCCCTTGATGTCAGTTTTATTGCAAACAATATTTTGGCACTTCTGGATGCCAAGGGTTGCTCGATGTCGAGGTGCCCTCGTTGTCAAAATTAACGCAAACAATATTTTGGAATGCCCGGTGGGACTCGATGCCAAGTTTTGCTCGATATCAAGTTATACGCGGTGTCAAATTTATAGCAAACACCTTTATAAACATATCGGGTTTCCTCATGTGCTCGTCCAAGTGTGTTTCCAGTTGATGTCTAGTCCGAAATACATAATCTGCACCAAAATCTCTAAAGTCGATTTTTTTTTTGCTTTCATCCTGCAGTAATGGCATATGAATTTCCGCTGTGGATCTTCACCAAAATTCCTTTGAAAACTCAACCGGGCAGGTTGCAGATCGAAACTCAGGCGGCTGGTTTCACTTGGTAAAACTCCACTAATGGAATTCCTTCCGTAATCGAAGGAAAACCGTGGAGAACAATAAATAGGCGACCTCCGCCTAGTACTGTCGATAGTTTCAGTTGAACGGCACTGAGTGGATCGAAATACTCTTTTTAAACTTTTTAATGCTGGTTCAAAAATATTTTTCATTTTTTTCTCTCATGTTTTCTCTCTTTTTCTTTCTTTCTCTTTGGTTTGAATGGATCGGCAGAGGAACAACCGTCCAGACTCGTGGGGCAGGTCCGAAGAGGACCGATCAGAGGTCGTCGGATATAGCCCGGAAGGACATCAGGCCAATTCATTGGCCTAGGACAGGGCCCATCGAGTTGTAGAGGGTCCTAAAGACCTCTTGACGATAAACCAAGCTGAGGAGATGTTCGTCAGGAGACAGGGGAATTGAGCATCGAGGTATAATAAACCTCACCCGGAGTATATCGATCAGGTGCCGTTTCCAATAAATTACAGGCCACCGAACTTTACTTTGTTCCCGAGCGAGGGATCACAGTCTGCCACAGAGCATCTGGCTCGATTCTCTTTAGAATGTGGCAATATGAGCAACGAGTTGAAACTGAAACTGTTCCCCAACTCCCTAATAGGAATGGCGTTCCATTGGTACGCCAATTTGAAGCCTGGATCGGTCCCCGACTAGCCATCCATGGAGAAAATATTCGTAATGAACCACTATCAGGCCCCGCTCGAAGTGTCCGTCATCGAGTTATCAAACATGAGACAGCTGACAGGACAGACTGTCGAGGAGTATATGAAGAAATTCATCAGGGCCAGAGGTTTCTGCGTCATCCCGTTACCGAAGAAAGAATGCATCAAGATTGCCATTCATGGCACGCATTTTGAATTGAGAAAGATCATGATGGCGCAGTACCATGAGGACTTGTTCGAGTTGACCGATCATGCGGTCCGTTACGAACGAGTACTAAGATATGAGAACAGCCGACAGCCCAAGGGAAATTACTATCAAGTAGGTATGGCTGATTCCAGCGAGGAATAAATTAATCAGGTCAATCGACCGATTGAGCAGCAGGGTATTGAGATCGGATTGGCGGAAGTGGTCTGCCCCAAGAACACCGTCTGTCCAGCCCTCGCCAAAACGAAAGAACCTCAGCCTACCATCAAGGTGCCAAATAACTTGGAATGTCGAGATGCTGAGTACAAGACTGACAGGGAAATACGCTATTCCTTTGATATCTCAAAAACAGAGGCCATATTCGATCAGCTGTTGGCCGACAAGATCCTACAACTCAATCGAACTCAATCCAAGTACCTATTTTAATTAATTTAGTTAATTAAAACCCAAGACTATATTTGAATTTGGAACCATATTAAAAGTAAATTATGAATTGGAATTGGTAGATATTAGTCAAGTCCCTGTGGAGACGATACTCTTATACTTACTCTTTATTACTTGTTCGATACGTGCACTTGCGTTTATTTGCGTGTGTAAATTCCGCAACAAGTTTTTGGCGCCGTTGCCGGGGACTTGCAACATTTATTTGCCAATTTTTATTTTTGATTTTTCTTTTGGTTGGTTCCTAGTCAGTTATTCTTTTTCTCGTTCTCTTCATTTGGTATGAATCATAGCAGTTATCATTGGCTTAATGAAGGAACGACATGTGTGTATTGTGCAGGTGAACATTCGTACGATCGTTGCCCACTGAATTCAAATTCCTGGTTATACGTGGATCAATTTCAGGATAGTCAGTATGGTCAGAATCTTCACCCCAACAACTACAATTCAGGGTGGGGGACTAACCCAAATGTTCCATGGAGCGATGATATGGGGAGTAATCAATACACAAACTTCATGATGACCAACTCGTTCATACATCCAAGCTACCAAGAGTATTCTCAGTCACCACCAACAGAACCAAGTATTGCATTTATGATAGCATTCACCGATTGTATGGAGGAGATGAAAAAGATCGGATCTAAAATTGATCAAGCGTATTCTCAACCATCAACAGAACCAAGTATTGCATTTATGATGGCATTCACCGATTGTATGGAGAAGATGAAAAAGATCGGATCTAAAATTGAGGCATGCAAGATGACCAACTCGTTCATACCTCCAAGATATCAAGAGTATTCTCAGCCACCATCAACAGAACCGAGTATTGCATTTATGGTGGCATTCACCGATTGTATGGAGGCGATGAAAAAGATCGGATATGAAATTAAGGCATTAAATTTAAGAATGGGTAATCTACCTCACGGCTCACTCTCGAATGAAGAGGATAATTCGATATTATCAGACACTAAGCCGAGCGAGACAAATTCTCTTATTTTTGAGAATGAAATAGAGCAGCCACATCGCAATAAATTGACAAGTTTCGATGTTCATCATAACAAGGGGATCCCAGATGAAGAAGAAAATATCTTAACCATTCCGGAAGACGATCAAATCAGGAAATACATCGAAATCGACAAGTCAATGACGTTGATAAGAATACAAAGTGTCAAGTTTTTATGCATTATTATTTGCTATTTAATATTTATTTGACACCAAACCACACTCATTATTCTTATATTTTTATCTAGGATACAATTGGAAGCATTAAGTGCAAAAGAAGCTAAGTAGAAAATTTCTGGACAGTTTTGACACTACTTCGTATTATGGGCGTAAAATTCTCATACGAGATCCAAATGAGATTATACAAGATGCTTTAGATCGGCAAAAGGAATGTCTACAACTTTCATCTTTGGGGAGTTTCAAGATTCTGAAGGGATCCTAGATGAAATCGGACATAAAGTAGCTGTACCTGTTTTATGGAAAGTTTCCTAAATTCTAGTCTAATATATTGACTTGATATTGGGGCAATCCTTGGTGGACGAATTTGGAAGGAATAAATCAGCATTCTCCTATTTACATTGAGATAATATCCTAATTTTTATATTATTCTTATAATATAAAGATTGGATATCAATTTTAGAGGATTCTTTTAGGGTTGTGTTGGCTTCTTCTATAAATAGGACTTTAGAAGACCACCTAATTCATTCTTTCCTCCCACATATACCTAGAGTTATTAATGGCCGTACGTGGCTAAATCTTTGTTATTGGTCGAAGAAAACTGAAGCTTCGGAAAAAAGAAAACTGTGAGATCTAATTAGTTTTATTATACGGTTTATGTTTTGAATATCAATTGCTCTTCTGTTATAATTAATATGGTTGTTTTGTTTAATTGCTAGGAGGCCTACTAGTATATTATTCTTTTCAATCTACTGCTTGATTAGATATCAAATCTGTAATTGTTTGATCCATCTAATTTTTTGAAGCATCTAAGATTCAATAATTTGCTGCGTCAGAAATTGTTAATCTTAAGAAGATAAATCGACTAAGTTAAATCCAACCGCTTGTGTTTGAATTGTTTAGTTTCATTGATCTCTCTAATTCTTAAAGCATCTGCTATATTAAACCTTTAGTGCTTATCTTGGGTTATTTAGTAGTTAGGATTAATTGGATATCTTCTTCTGATTAATTAAAACTAAGGAGAGATAGGGGATTAGTTTCCACGGTGAATATTCAAAGTGTGAATTGTTATATATATTTGCATCGATGATCAGTTATATGATTCCGACAGTGGATGTTGACTTGGACCAATATTTGTTACATTGATTAAATTTAATTTGCATTACTTCTTAATTATTGAATTCCATCACATTTAAACCCCCATTTGTTTTAATTCATTTAGCATAAAATTAGACTAGATATTCTCTGTGGGATCGACCCTTACTCGCTCTACTACATTATTAGGAGTATAGGTTTTATTTTTGGTTGCGTACGACAGCACACCAAATTTTGGCACCGTTGCCGGGGAATTTTCTAGTTGATTTTTTGTTTTTTGTGATCCTTATTTATTTATTTATTTATTTTTATGTTGGCAACTCGATCTTCTAATCAAAGTGAATTGCAGTACGATCTAGAAATTGAGAAAACTTTGCGCAGGTTAAAGAAGAAACTTCGAGAAGACACTGAAGAAATCAATCCAACTTCTGATTGGTCTATAAGCAATTCTGATTCTGAAGAGAAAGAAATTATGGATGGAAATCAAACTTTGAAAGAGCTTGCTGCCCCTGATTTGAATCAACACCCTCTATGCATTACTTTTCCTACTTTAGATGCTGCTACTACCTTTGAACTAAAATCAGGACTAATACATCTTTTACCAACTTTCCATGGTTTTGCAGGGGAAGATCCTCACAAGCATCTAAAGGAACTACATGTGGTATGCACGAGTATGAAACCTGTGGGGGTGACTGAAGAGCAAATAAAATTGAGAGCCTTTCCATTTTCTTTGAAAGATTCGGCTAAGGATTGGTTGTATTATCTACCGTCTGGGACCATTACCACATGGAACGAGATGAAAAGGATGTTCCTAGAGAAATATTTCCCAGCTTCAAGAGCAGCAAACATTCGAAAGGAAATATGTGGTGTAAGGCAGCACAATGGAGAATCTCTTTACGAATATTGGGAACGATTTAAGAAATTATGTGCAAGCTGCCCCCATCATCAAATTACTGAGCAGCTACTTATCCAGTATTTCTATGAGGGCCTTCTACACACCGATAGAAACATGACTGATGCCGCTAGTGGAGGAGCTTTAGTGGATAAAACTCCGGATGCTGCTAAGAACTTGATTGCAAATATGGCAGCAAATTCCCAACAATTTGGCACTAGGCTTGACGTTCTAGCAAAGAATGTTAATGAGGTAAACGTTTCCTCCCTTGAACAACAAATTGCTAGTTTAACTTCTCTTGTTCGTCAAATGGCTGTAGGTAATGTCCAAACAACAAAATCTTGTGGGATTTGTTCGGTAGTAGGACATCCAACTGATTTGTGCCCAACTCTTCAAGAGGAATCCGTTGAGCAAGTGAATGCTACAGGTGATTTTCATGGACAACCACAAAGGAAGTATGATCCCTACTCCAACACGTACAATCCGAGATGGAGGGACCACCCCAACCTTAGCTATGGGAACCCTCAAATGAATCAGCCCGCAAGTCAAAACCGTCAAAATTACCAACAATATAAGCAGCCATACCCTCCTAGACCACAACCGATCCAACCTTCTAATTCTGGTATGTCGTTAGAAGATATTGTTAAGTCTCTTGCAACTAATACTTTGCAATTTCAACAGGAGACCAAACAATTTCAACAAGAAACGAGGACCACTATTCAGAACTTGGATAATCAAATGGGTCAAATGGCAACCGCAATTAGTCGGCTAGAGGCTCAAAGTTCGGGGGAATTACCGTCTCAAACGATAGTAAATCCAAGAGAAAATGCAAGTGCTATAGTTTTGAGAAGCGGAAAAGAGGTTGAAATTCCAATTGAGGCAATTCATGCGCCGTCAAAACAAGAAAAGGAGAAAGAAATTATAATCGAGAAAGACATTCGTAAGGACGAGGACATACCTAACCGTAAGTTTTTGCCTTTTTCTGATTATAAACCAATACCCCCTTTTCCTCAAGCATTAGCAGAATCCAGGAAAGATGAACAAAATAAAGATTTGTATGAGACTTTCCGTAGATGCGAGGTAAATATTCCACTTTTAGATGCTATTAAACAAGTACCTCGTTATGCTAAATTTCTAAAAGAACTGTGCACAATCAAAAGAAAACAAAAACTTAAGGGAAGTGAAAAGGTGACAGTAGGAGAGAATGTTTCTGCAATTATTCAAAGAAAAATACCTGCTAAATGTAAAGATCCAGGCATGTTTACTATCCCTTGTAAGATAGGTAACACTAGATTTGAAAAGGCCTTGTTAGATTTAGGAGCATCGATCAATGTCATGCCATATTCTGAGTATGCTTTTCTAAAAATTGGACCTTTAAACAAAACTGGTGTTGTGATTCAATTGGCTGATAGATCTAATGCATATCCTAAGGGAATAGTTGAGGATATTCTTGTGCAAGTTAATGATTTGGTTTTTCCTGCTGACTTTTATGTACTTGATATGGAGAATGGTGATCAAGCTACACCTATTTTGTTGGGGAGACCATTCTTAAAGACATCCAAGACTAAAATAGATGTTCATAGTGGCACACTAACTATGGAGTTTGATGGCGAAATTGTTAAATTTAATATTTATGATGCCATGAAATATCCTAGTGATGATAATTCTGTTTTTTCTATTGATGTCAGTGATTCTTTAGCACAGGAAATTTTTGAACTTGATGGAGAAGATAAATTGGAAGTTGCTATTAGTAAGCATATTGAAAAAGAAAATGAGGAGTTAGCCTTGAACATTGATTTACAGGAAACTGTCGCAGCGTTGAATGAATTTCCAAAGTTAAAACAAACAGGTAACATTTCTTATATTACGCTACCAGTTTCTAACGAGAAGCCTTTACCTTCCATTTTACAGGCCCCTATTCCAGATTTGAAGCCCCTTCCTAGTCATCTCAAGTACGTGTTCCTTGGAAATGGAAATACACTGCCTGTGATCATCTCTAGCAAACTTAGTGCACTACAGGAAGAAAAGCTCGTGAAAGTACTTAAGGAGTATAAAGAAGCCATTGGTTGGACCATTGCGGATATCAAAGGAATTAGTCCGTCTACGTGCATGCATCGAATTTTGCTTGATGAAGGAGCAAAACCATCTCGACAAGCGCAAAGGAGATTGAACCCACCTATGATGGATGTAGTTAAGAAGGAGATCCTCAAACTCCTTGAAGTTGGGATGACTTTTCCTATCTCAGATAGTAATTGGGTTAGCCCGGTTCAAGTGGTTCCTAAAAAGTCCGGGATAACTGTCATAAAAAATCAGAACGATGAGTTGATTCCTACCCGAGTTCAGAATGGGTGGCGGGTTTGTATAGATTATAGAAAATTAAATAGTGTAACCCGCAAAGATCATTTTCCTTTACCTTTTATTGATCAAATGCTTGAGAGATTAGCTGGTCATGCTTTCTATTGTTTTCTTGATGGTTTTTCAGGTTATTTTCATATTGCAATCGCCCCAGAGGATCAAGAAAAAATGACTTTCACATGCCCTTTCGGTACTTTTGCTTATCGGCGCATGCCCTTTGGCCTTTGCAATGCCCCTGCGACTTTTCAAAGGTGTATGGTTAGCATATTTTCAGATTATATTGAACACATCATAGAGGTCTTTATGGACGATTTCACTGTTCATGGAGATTCCTTCAATAATTGTTTGCATAACCTTGCACTTGTTCTTAAAAGATGTATAGAAACTAACCTTGTTTTAAATTATGAAAAATGTCACTTTATGGTTGAACAAGGAATAGTTTTAGGCCATGTTGTTTCACCTAAGGGAATAGAGGTAGATAGAGCTAAAATTGATATTATTCAATCTTTACCTTACCCTACTTGTGTGCGGGAAGTTCGTTCTTTTCTTGGACATGCAGGTTTTTACCGAAGATTTATCGAAGGCTTCTCCAAAATAGCAGTACCCCTATGCAAGTTGTTACAAAAGGATGTGTCGTTTGAGTTTAATGAAGCATGTAGAAAAGCGTTTGATAAGCTGAAGGAGTTGCTAACTTCTGCCCCAATCATCCAGTCCCCTGACTGGAATATTCCTTTCGAAATAATGTGTGACGCAAGTGACTATGCAATCGGTGCTGTTTTGGGTCAAAGAGTTGGAAAATCATCTCATGCCATTTATTATGCTTCACGGACTTTGTATGATTCCCAAAGAAACTATTCGACGACTACTGAAAAAGAACTTTTAGCCATTGTTTTTGCTTTAGAAAAGTTTCGATCTTATTTGCTTGGTACTAAAGTTATTGTTTACTCTGATCATGCAGCCATTCGATATTTGATGACCAAGAAAGAGGCGAAACCAAGGTTAATAAGATGGATACTTCTCTTAAGTGAATTCGATTTGGATATAAAGGACAAAAAAGGGATAGAAAATCAAGTGGCTGATCATTTGAGTCGCTTAGTTCGTATGGAGGATGAACTTTCTCTACACGAGACCTTCCCTGATGAGCAACTACTTTCCGCGAGTGTGACATTACCTTGGTATGCAAATATTGTGAATTTTTTGGCTACTAATATGTTACCTCCTGGTTTATCCAAGGCTCAAAAAGATAAGATGAAAAGTGACGCAAAGTATTATGTATGGGATGACCCGTACTTATGGAAGCATTGTGGTGATCAAATAATAAGAAGGTGTGTCTCTGATAATGATATTATTTCTGTTCTCACCTTTTGTCATTCTTATGCTTGTGGAGGTCACTTTGGAGCAAAAAGAACAGCAAGAAAGGTACTAGAATGTGGTTTTTATTGGCCATCTTTATTTCGGGACTCATATTTATTTTGTAAATCATGCGAGCATTGTCAAAAAACGGGTAATATTTCCCAGAAAAATGAGATGCCACAAACTTCTATACTATTTTGTGAAATTTTTGATGTTTGGGGCATCGACTTCATGGGACCCTTTCCTGTATCTTTCGGCCATGTTTACATATTACTTGCTGTTGATTATGTCTCGAAATGGGTGGAAGCTAAATCCACTAGGACTAATGATTCTAAAGTTGTTACAGATTTTATCAAGTCTAACATATTCTCCAGGTTTGGAATCCCAAAAGCTATAATAAGTGATTGAGGCACTCACTTTTGCAACCGTACTATGGAGACTTTGCTTAGAAAGTACCACGTGACACACAAGGTTTCTACTGCATATCACCCACAAACTAATGGACAAGCAGAAGTATCAAACCGAGAGATCAAGTCAATACTTGAAAAGACTGTCAGTCCAAATAGGAAAGATTGGAGTTTGCGCTTGGATGATGCCTTGTGGGCATATCGAACTGCATATAAGACGCCCATTGGTATGTCACCTTATCGATTGGTGTTTGGGAAGTCATGTCACCTTCCAGTTGAGTTAGAGCATAAGGCATATTGGGCTATAAAGAGTTTCAACATGAAGATGGATGAAAGTGGAGAACATAGGAAGTTGCAACTACAAGAGTTAGAGGAAATTCGCAATGATGCCTATGAGAATGCTAGGATTTACAAAGAAAGGACGAAGACTTTTCATGACAAGATGATTAGTAGGAAGGAGTTCAAAGTTGGTCAAAAAGTCCTTCTGTACCATTCTCGACTTCGTTTGTTTCCAGGTAAGTTACGTTCTCGTTGGATTGGACCTTTTGTTGTTACTAATGTTTTTCCTCATGGTGCAGTTGAAATTCAAAGTATGGAGACCTCCAAAATATTCAAGGTGAATGAGCATAGACTAAAAACCTTCTATGAAGGTTTTCAAGTAGACAATGTTGCTACATTAGACGTTGGGGATCCAATTTATTCTGACTAGAGAAAGAAGCATTGGGTCTAGCCAACGACAGTAAACATAGGCGCTGCTTGGGAGGCAACCCAAGGGGAGTACATCTTTCTTATTCTTATTTTTTTATTTTTTTTGTTTGGTTTGGTAGTTTTTCCGTACATTGGGGGCAATGTCAGCATCAAGTGTGGGGGGAGAAGTTTTAGTTTTGTCATGAGCAAAAGTTCGATTGAACTTGCCTTAAAGTCATAACATGATTGAATAAGTAATCTTACAACATAAAATTGAGTAGTTTTGATATTTTCTTTGAGAACGGTAGTAACTAAGTTTTGTAGACAAAAAGCCGGTGAGGTTTCGAGCTTTTAGATCGACACATCAATATCGATCTCATTTTTTTTCATGAGAGATATTCTTCCATGGTCTTGTTTCTCTAGAACTTGCATTGATTCTATTTGAGGCCATATTGACTCATGCATACGTGAATATGATTAAGGCAAATTTTTTTTTTTGTGAGCCACTTAAGCCAAATAGCCTACCTTGAATTAATTTTTCCCTCGTTCAGCCCCTTCTGAGCCTTTCTTTAGCCTTTTCTTGTTTTTTCTAACCCACATTACAAACTTTAAGCCGAAAAAAAAAATGACATCTTTACCCAAGTCTTAGAGCTAGTGGAGCATTATTCATCACTATAATTGGGTGCCTGAAATAAGTGTGGGGGTTAATGAAGTTGTAGTATGTCTGTGTTTTAAAAAAAAAAAAAAAAGAGAGAAAAAAGAGAAAAAAAAAATTGAAAAAAAAAAAAAAAAGAAAATTGATTGAAGGGAGTTTATAATGTTTCATATGATTTGAAAGCATGGTCTTCTCTCAGTGCAAGGATTTTATGTGGTTAGTACTTTAGAGCCAAAACAAACAAATATGATAAATAGAGTGTTTGGTTATATTGAGATTAAACCGATTACTTGCTCCACTAGTTTCGATGACTTTTAAACTCAGTTCCAAATGTTCATTCCTTGTCCCTAAGTCCCGTTACAACCCCTAAAAGTCCTTATGATTCTTGTTATGCATGTGGTCTCAATGGAGGAGAATGAGAAGATATGCAAGCTTATGGTAGATCATTTCCATAGGAATGAATTTGAGCGAAACACATACCCTTCAAACACATGAGAGTTGAGTGTACATTCCTGTAAGGGTCTACATATTTAGTCTACTGTGTTCTCAAATGAAAATACTTGCTATCTAATTGTAAGTTGTTTAAGAATGTTGTTCATGATGTGTTATAATTTTGGAAAAGTTTGGTTGTTCTTTGTTAATGGCATTGCAACCTTGATGTTCTTTTTTGGGGAAGTGAATTTGAATTTTGCCCAAGGACGAGCAAAGAACAAGTGTGGGGGAATTTGATAAGAATACAAAGTGTCAAGTTTTTATGCATTATTATTTGCTATTTAATATTTATTTGACACCAAACCACACTCATTATTCTTATATTTTTATCTAGGATACAATTGGAAGCATTAAGTGAAAAAGAGGCTAAGTAGACAATTTCTGGACAGTTTTGACACTACTTCGTATTATGGGCGTAAAATTCTCATACGAGATCCAAATGAGATGATACAAGATGCTTTAGATCGGCAAAAGGAATGTCTACAACTTTCATCTTTGGGGAGTTTCAAGATTCTGAAGGGATCCTAGACGAAATCGGACATAAAGTAGCTGTACCTGTTTTATGGAAAGTTTCCTAAATATCTAGTCTAATATATTGACTTGATATTGGGGCAATCCTTGGTGGACGAATTTGGAAGGAATAAATCAGCATTCTCCTATTTACATTGAGATAATATCCTAATTTTTATATTATTCTTATAATATAAAGATTGGATATCAATTTTAGAGGATTCTTTTAGGGTTGTGTTGGCTTCTTCTATAAATAGGACTTTAGAAGACCACCTAGTTCATTCTTTCCTCCCACATATACCTAGAGTTATTAATGGCCTTACGTGGCTAAATCTTTGTTATTGGTCGAAGAAAACTGAAGCTTCGGAAACAAGAAAACTGTGAGATCTAATTAGTTTTATTATACGGTTTATGTTTTGAATATCGATTGCTCTTCTGTTATAATTAATATGGTTGTTTTGTTTAATTGCTAAGAGCCTACTAGTATATTATTCTTTTCAATCTACTACTTGATTAGATATCAAATCCGTAATTGTTTGATCCATCTAATTTTTTGAAGCATCTAAGATTCAATAATTTGCTGCGTCAGAAATTGTTAATCTTAAGAAGATAAATCGACTAAATTAAATCCAACCGCTTGTGTTTGAATTGTTTAGTTTCATTGATCTCTCTAATTCTTAAAGCATCTGCTATATTAAACCTTTAGTGCTTATCTTGGGTTATTTAGTAGTTAGGATTAATTGGATATCTTCTTCTGATTAATTAAAACTAAGGAGAGATAGGGGATTAGTTTCCACGGTGAATATTCAAAGTGTGAATTGTTATATATATTTGCATCGATGATCAGTTATATGATTCCGACAGTGGATGTTGACTTGGACCAATATTTGTTACATTGATTAAATTTAATTTGCATTACTTCTTAATTATTGAATTCCATCACATTTAAACCCCCATTTGTTTTAATCCATTTAGCATAAAATTAGACTAGATATTCTCTGTGGGATCGACCCTTACTCGCTCTACTACATTATTAGGAGTATAGGTTTTATTTTTGGTTGCGTACGACAGCACACCAGACGTTGATAGATGAGATTGAGGTAATGGAGATAGAGGAGAATACAATTGAGTTTATCATACCTCCAATTTATGAGTCAAAAAGCGATGAATCTTATTTTGGTGTGGATGAGATATTAGTGAGAGCTACGCAGGACGGAAGGGTTGATTATAAAACAAACTACAATATGCATACCCATCCTCAAAGCGTGACTTGGATAAGAGTTGGTAAAGATTACAAAAGATTTGAACCTGGGGATAGAGCTTATCGATTCGATACAAGGTTCAAATTTGTCCCAATTGAGCTTACAAGGGAAAGACCAAATTTCGGGACATCAAATAAAGCAAAAAGACCTAGACTTATGCTTGACCCGGACGGGACCCTATTTGATTATTGGCCACCTTAAAAGGGAAGTATCAAAGTTGAGCTAAGGACTTAAACCTAAGCGCTTCTTGGGAGGCAACCCAAGCTTTTATTTGTTTTTGTTTTTGCGTTTTTTGTTTCATTTTGTTTTAGTTTTAGTGTGATCTGTGGTGTTTTGTCAGGTTTTGCAGGCGTATCGCAGTGCAAGGTAACGAGGAGATGAATATTTCATGAACTGGGGCATTTTGGAGAAGAAGAATAATCAAGTCATGGCACAATTGGAGCCAGGCCATGACTCAATTTGGAACAAAAAGAGTGCATAAATTTCAGAAGCTTGAAGTCATGGCACAACTTCAGTCAGGCCATGGCTCAATAAAATGCACAAATTCCAGCAGTCTTAAGCCATGACACTACTTGAATAAGGCCATGGCTCCATTTCAAATGCTACAAGACATCAATTTCCAGCAGCTTCAGGCCATGGCTCCAATTGGATCGAGCCATGGCCTAAAAAAAAAAAATAAAAAAAAATAAAAAAAATAAAAAAAAAAAAATTCACAAACGAACGGCCTTCTCTCCAACTTCACAAACCAACAAATCCTTCATCTCTCACAAACCACCACCGAAACCCCAACGCCGCCGACCACCGCACACCAGCCGCACCCAACCCATCCCAGCCGCGACCGCCGCGACCCTCAGATCTGCCCCCTGCCTCCACCGAAAACCAGCAGCGAAAAGCCGCCGCCGCACCAGCCGCGACCACCGCCCTCAGATCGAACACCAGCCGCGATCTGCGTCTATCTCAGATCCGCGCGACCCCGACTCAGCCCGACCCAGCCGCGACCACGACGCGAAACCCTAACTCCACCGCACCCAGCTGCGCAGATCTCCCCACGCCACCGCGACCTTCCTCCCCGCGCGACCTGCCTTTTCTCCTCGACATCAGCCGCAAACACGACCCCGACGCGCCTGCCGCCGCCTCCTCTCTCCCTCAGATCTAACCCCGCCGCACCACTCAAACAACCACCGAAACCCTAACCCGCCGCCGTCAGTCACACACAGCCGCACCCAGCGCGACCACTGAACCAGCCGCGATCTGCCACCTTCTCAGCCACAAATCCGCCGTCCCTTGCCCAAAATAACCACCTCCTTCACGCCGAAACCTAACTCCGCCGCCCCTTGCACTAAACCACCACTAGACGAAACCCTAACACCGCCACAACACCTCCATCTCGGTTGGGCATCTTTCAAGGGCCGGTAACAATTGATTTTTTGCGTTTCTTGGCTCGATTCCTGATTCTGATTTCGATTGCTAGTTGAAGGGGTTGTTATGCTTTTTTGGATTTTTTGCTTGTGGTTAATTGAGAAGTGTGGAGGAACGGTGTCTTGATCGGTTCTTGTGGTTACGATATTGTGCTTGATTGTGTGATTAGTTGGTAGGAGTGGTTGGGATTGATTACACTTTAGTTTCGGTGTGATACCTGTGAATCGATTGTTTTGGTGGAGTGAACCAAATGGCAACACGAAGTCGAGCGGTCCCGAGGTTGATGCGTAAGATAGACAGACATGCAGGAGACCGCCATATACAGCCTCGCAGGGACGTATTCTTTTCATTGTTCTCTGTTATATTTTGTTGATGGTTTTATTACTGTCTTCATGTGCATATTCTCGTATTTCCTGTTTGGCTAATCTGGCATGTTTCAACTCGTGTGTTTATGTCACAGTGAGGACATTGTTTGTTTTAAGTTTGGGGGTGAGGTCGCATTTGCTTCGTGCATGCTAGGTCGACTTTGACTAAATTTTTTGAAATTTTATGTGTTTTTTAAAGTTTTTCCTGCACATTTTAAGCACGAATACATAATCGAGAATTTAGGATGACGTTAGAGAATTATAGTTAGAATAGAGCTTAAGAAATCCTTTCTTGCCTACATGATCTCTAGATTCGAGGGTTAAAATGCTAAGGATCTAAGTGATAGTTTTGCCTAAGTGTGGGGGGAAGGATAACTTTAACAAGAACCAAATGAAGCAAATAATTGAAAAACTATAAGTTAAATTCAAAGAAAATAACCTCAATTGTATGAGACCTGAAAAACCTCATCACTTGAGACTTATACTTGCACTCCTCTAACTTGACTGCGATAAGATGAACGATATATGGGTGCATCGACTTAACTATTCTACTATTCTGCACTCCTCTATTTTGACTGCTTCTTTAGAACCAGTTATGAGTGTGAGTGGTGCTAAATATACTTAAGTTATGCTAATTAATGAAGAAAATGCTAAGTGAAAGTTTAAACTTAAAGGATTCCATAACTTCGACTGAAAGCTTTGCTAGAACTTAGTAATTAGTATGATAATCTGAGGAAATAGAGAATATGTTTAGCAATTTAGGAATTCATGCAATTAGGCTCAATGATTTCGAAGCTATATGGATCTAGGTGATTCCAACATTCTCGTTTTATGTATACACACACACGCAGGAACTACAATATAGAATGCATAACGTTTTGAAATTGATGGTTAGTAGTTGACTTGGGATGCATGATTGTAAATGTTCGTGTCGTTGTTTAAGTTTTTGTCATTACTCGAGGACGAGCAATAGTTTAAGTTTGGGGGTGTGATAACAATGTGAAAACAGTGTTATTAAGTCTATTTCCTTAACTCATTCGATTATTCTTATTAGAGTCCTCTAAAAAAGGTACATTTGTCCTTCAAATAAACAAGTTCATTAACCTCGAAAATGAAAGAGATTTGTATCACAAGTTCCACGTTTAGTGACCTCTATATATAGATTGAGTTCTCCTCTCCTCTGCCGATCCATTCAAACCAAAGAGAAAGAAAGAAAACAGAGAAAAAAAGAAAAAAAGAGAAAACAGGAGAGAAAAAAATGAAAAATATTTTTGAACCAGCATTTAAAAGTTTAAAAAGACTATTTCGATCTACTCAGTGCCGTTCAACTGAAACTATCGACAGTACTAGGCGGAGGTCGCCTATTTATTGTTCTCCACGGATTTCCTTCGATTACGGAAGGAATTTCATTAGTGGGGTTTTACCAAGTGAAACCAGCCGCCTGAGTTTCGATCGGCAACCTGCCCGGTTGAGTTTTCAAAGGAGTTTTGGTGAAGATCCACAACGGAAATTCATATGCCATTACTGCAGGATGAAAGCCAAAAAAAAAATCGACTTTAGAGATTTTGGTGCAGATTATGTATTTCGGACTAGACAGCAATTGGAAACACACTTGGACGAGTACATGAGGAAACACGATATGTTTATAAATGTGTTTGCTATAAATTTGACACCGCGTATAACTTGATATAGAGTAAAACTTGGCATCGAGTCCCACCGGGCGTGCCAAAATATTGTTTGTGTTAATTTTGACAACGAGGGCACCTCGACATCGAGCAACCCTTGGCATCCAGAAGTGCCAAAATATTGTTTGCGATAAAACTGACATCAAGGGATGCTTGGCATCGAGGAGCTGACATCGAGGGATGTTTGGCATCGAGGAGTGCCAAAATATTGTTTGTTGTAAACCTGTCAGCAGATACCTCGACGAACCAATGGCTCGATGTAAAATGCCTCGATATGATGTAAAATAAACGCGGGCGTGCCAATGTTTGTGCGTGCATCAATTTTGGCTATTATAAATTAATTAATTAAGTTAATTAGTTAATTAATTGGGCCGAATATTATTAATTGGCCCATACAATTAATAAAGGCCAAAATATGTAATTAATTGGATAATTAATTACAATTAAGAAATAAGGTTAAATGGCCCAATTATCAGGCCAACCGATCCGAAATGGCCCGAAATGCCATGGCACAGCCGATGAAATCGGCCCAGTAGTGAAAATGTTATTTAATTAATTATGAAGATAATTAATTAAATTTTAAGATAAGGATAAAAGCCATATAATTAGATGGCTATTCAAACTAAGCACAACCACTTCCCGAGAATATCTCAAAGTGGTTACATAAGAGTAATTGGCAGTACACGTTTTATTTCCTCTCATATTCGAATCTGAAAATTGAATAAGCAAAAAGAAGGAGAAAACCACCATTAAAGTAGTGGAGATAGTCACACAAATTAAAAAAAAAAATCTTCAAAACTCCAAATCAAAATATCTTCCATCCAAAATGGGTTAAACTGAGACAAAATACGTCCAAATTGGCATAATTCTCTCACCAGACAATAATGTCATTCTCCTCTAAAAAAGGTACATTTGTCCTTCAATAAAACAAGTTCATTAACCTCGAAAATGAAAGAAATTTGTATCACAAGTTCCACGTTTAGTGACCTCTATATATATATATTGAGTTCTCCTCTCCTCTGCCGATCCATTCAAACCAAAGAGAAAGAAAGAAAACAGAGAAAAAAAGAAAAAAAGAGAAAACAGGAGAGAAAAAAATGAAAAATATTTTTGAACCAGCATTTAAAAGTTTAAAAAGACTATTTCGATCTACTCAGTGCCGTTCAACTGAAACTATCGACAGTACTAGGCGGAGGTCGCCTATTTATTGTTCTCCACGGATTTCCTTCGATTACGGAAGGAATTTCATTAGTGGGGTTTTACCAAGTGAAACCAGCCGCCTGAGTTTCGATCGGCAACCTGCCCGGTTGAGTTTTCAAAGGAATTTTGGTGAAGATCCACAACGGAAATTCATATGCCATTACTGCAGGATGAAAGCCAAAAAAAAAAATCGACTTTAGAGATTTTGGTGCAGATTATGTATTTCGGACTAGACAGCAATTGGAAACACACTTGGACGAGTACATGAGGAAACACGATATGTTTATAAATGTGTTTGCTATAAATTTGACACCGCGTATAACTTGATATAGAGTAAAACTTGGCATCGAGTCCCACCGGGCGTGCCAAAATATTGTTTGTGTTAATTTTGACAACGAGGGCACCTCGACATCGAGCAACCCTTGGCATCCAGAAGTGCCAAAATATTGTTTGCGATAAAACTGACATCAAGGGATGCTTGGCATCGAGGAGCTGACATCGAGGGATGTTTGGCATCGAGGAGTGCCAAAATATTGTTTGTTGTAAACCTGTCAGCAGATACCTCGACGAACCAATGGCTCGATGTAAAATGCCTCGATATGATGTAAAATAAACGCGGGCGTGCCAATGTTTGTGCGTGCATCAATTTTGGCTATTATAAATTAATTAATTAAGTTAATTAGTTAATTAATTGGGCCGAATATTATTAATTGGCCCATACAATTAATAAAGGCCAAAATATGTAATTAATTGGATAATTAATTACAATTAAGAAATAAGGTTAAATGGCCCAATTATCAGGCCAACCGATCCGAAATGGCCCGAAATGCCATGGCACAGCCGATGAAATCGGCCCAGTAGTGAAAATGTTATTTAATTAATTATGAAGATAATTAATTAAATTTTAAGATAAGGATAAAAGCCATATAATTAGATGGCTATTCAAACTAAGCACAACCACTTCCCGAGAATATCTCAAAGTGGTTACATAAGAGTAATTGGCAGTACACGTTTTATTTCCTCTCATATTCGAATCTGAAAATTGAATAAGCAAAAAGAAGGAGAAAACCACCATTAAAGTAGTGGAGATAGTCACACAAATTAAAAAAAAAAAATCTTCAAAACTCCAAATCAAAATATCTTCCATCCAAAATGGGTTAAACTGAGACAAAATACGTCCAAATTGGCATAATTCTCTCACCAGACAATAATGTCATTCTCCTCTAAAAAAGGTACATTTGTCCTTCAATAAAACAAGTTCATTAACCTCGAAAATGAAAGAAATTTGTATCACAAGTTCCACGTTTAGTGACCTCTATATATATATATTGAGTTCTCCTCTCCTCTGCCGATCCATTCAAACCAAAGAGAAAGAAAGAAAACAGAGAAAAAAAGAAAAAAAGAGAAAACAGGAGAGAAAAAAATGAAAAATATTTTTGAACCAACATTTAAAAGTTTAAAAAGACTATTTCGATCTACTCAGTGCCGTTCAACTGAAACTATCGACAGTACTAGGCGGAGGTCGCCTATTTATTGTTCTCCACGGATTTCCTTCGATTACGGAAGGAATTTCATTAGTGGGGTTTTACCAAGTGAAACCAGCCGCCTGAGTTTCGATCGGCAACCTGCCCGGTTGAGTTTTCAAAGGAATTTTGGTGAAGATCCACAACGGAAATTCATATGCCATTACTGCAGGATGAAAGCCAAAAAAAAAAATCGACTTTAGAGATTTTGGTGCAGATTATGTATTTCGGACTAGACAGCAATTGGAAACACACTTGGACGAGTACATGAGGAAACACGATATGTTTATAAATGTGTTTGCTATAAATTTGACACCGCGTATAACTTGATATAGAGTAAAACTTGGCATCGAGTCCCACCGGGCGTGCCAAAATATTGTTTGTGTTAATTTTGACAACGAGGGCACCTCGACATCGAGCAACCCTTGGCATCCAGAAGTGCCAAAATATTGTTTGCGATAAAACTGACATCAAGGGATGCTTGGCATCGAGGAGCTGACATCGAGGGATGTTTGGCATCGAGGAGTGCCAAAATATTGTTTGTTGTAAACCTGTCAGCAGATACCTCGACGAACCAATGGCTCGATGTAAAATGCCTCGATATGATGTAAAATAAACGCGGGCGTGCCAATGTTTGTGCGTGCATCAATTTTGGCTATTATAAATTAATTAATTAAGTTAATTAGTTAATTAATTGGGCCGAATATTATTAATTGGCCCATACAATTAATAAAGGCCAAAATATGTAATTAATTGGATAATTAATTACAATTAAGAAATAAGGTTAAATGGCCCAATTATCAGGCCAACCGATCCGAAATGGCCCGAAATGCCATGGCACAGCCGATGAAATCGGCCCAGTAGTGAAAATGTTATTTAATTAATTATGAAGATAATTAATTAAATTTTAAGATAAGGATAAAAGCCATATAATTAGATGGCTATTCAAACTAAGCACAACCACTTCCCGAGAATATCTCAAAGTGGTTACATAAGAGTAATTGGCAGTACACGTTTTATTTCCTCTCATATTCGAATCTGAAAATTGAATAAGCAAAAAGAAGGAGAAAACCACCATTAAAGTAGTGGAGATAGTCACACAAATTAAAAAAAAAAATCTTCAAAACTCCAAATCAAAATATCTTCCATCCAAAATGGGTTAAACTGAGACAAAATACGTCCAAATTGGCATAATTCTCTCACCAGACAATAATGTCATTCTCCTCTAAAAAAGGTACATTTGTCCTTCAATAAAACAAGTTCATTAACCTCGAAAATGAAAGAAATTTGTATCACAAGTTCCACGTTTAGTGACCTCTATATATATATATTGAGTTCTCCTCTCCTCTGCCGATCCATTCAAACCAAAGAGAAAGAAAGAAAACAGAGAAAAAAAGAAAAAAAGAGAAAACAGGAGAGAAAAAAATGAAAAATATTTTTGAACCAGCATTTAAAAGTTTAAAAAGACTATTTCGATCTACTCAGTGCCGTTCAACTGAAACTATCGACAGTACTAGGCGGAGGTCGCCTATTTATTGTTCTCCACGGATTTCCTTCGATTACGGAAGGAATTTCATTAGTGGGGTTTTACCAAGTGAAACCAGCCGCCTGAGTTTCGATCGGCAACCTGCCCGGTTGAGTTTTCAAAGGAATTTTGGTGAAGATCCACAACGGAAATTCATATGCCATTACTGCAGGATGAAAGCCAAAAAAAAAAATCGACTTTAGAGATTTTGGTGCAGATTATGTATTTCGGACTAGACAGCAATTGGAAACACACTTGGACGAGTACATGAGGAAACACGATATGTTTATAAATGTGTTTGCTATAAATTTGACACCGCGTATAACTTGATATAGAGTAAAACTTGGCATCGAGTCCCACCGGGCGTGCCAAAATATTGTTTGTGTTAATTTTGACAACGAGGGCACCTCGACATCGAGCAACCCTTGGCATCCAGAAGTGCCAAAATATTGTTTGCGATAAAACTGACATCAAGGGATGCTTGGCATCGAGGAGCTGACATCGAGGGATGTTTGGCATCGAGGAGTGCCAAAATATTGTTTGTTGTAAACCTGTCAGCAGATACCTCGACGAACCAATGGCTCGATGTAAAATGCCTCGATATGATGTAAAATAAACGCGGGCGTGCCAATGTTTGTGCGTGCATCAATTTTGGCTATTATAAATTAATTAATTAAGTTAATTAGTTAATTAATTGGGCCGAATATTATTAATTGGCCCATACAATTAATAAAGGCCAAAATATGTAATTAATTGGATAATTAATTACAATTAAGAAATAAGGTTAAATGGCCCAATTATCAGGCCAACCGATCCGAAATGGCCCGAAATGCCATGGCACAGCCGATGAAATCGGCCCAGTAGTGAAAATGTTATTTAATTAATTATGAAGATAATTAATTAAATTTTAAGATAAGGATAAAAGCCATATAATTAGATGGCTATTCAAACTAAGCACAACCACTTCCCGAGAATATCTCAAAGTGGTTACATAAGAGTAATTGGCAGTACACGTTTTATTTCCTCTCATATTCGAATCTGAAAATTGAATAAGCAAAAAGAAGGAGAAAACCACCATTAAAGTAGTGGAGATAGTCACACAAATTAAAAAAAAAATCTTCAAAACTCCAAATCAAAATATCTTCCATCCAAAATGGGTTAAACTGAGACAAAATACGTCCAAATTGGCATAATTCTCTCACCAGACAATAATGTCATTCTCCTCTAAAAAAGGTACATTTGTCCTTCAATAAAACAAGTTCATTAACCTCGAAAATGAAAGAAATTTGTATCACAAGTTCCACGTTTAGTGACCTCTATATATATATATTGAGTTCTCCTCTCCTCTGCCGATCCATTCAAACCAAAGAGAAAAAAAAAACAGAGAAAAAAAGAAAAAAAGAGAAAACAGGAGAGAAAAAAATGAAAAATATTTTTGAACCAGCATTTAAAAGTTTCAAAAGACTATTTCGATCTACTCAGTGCCGTTCAACTGAAACTATCGACAGTACTAGGCGGAGGTCGCCTATTTATTGTTCTCCACGGATTTCCTTCGATTACGGAAGGAATTTCATTAGTGGGGTTTTACCAAGTGAAACCAGCCGCCTGAGTTTCGATCGGCAACCTGCCCGGTTGAGTTTTCAAAGGAGTTTTGGTGAAGATCCACAACGGAAATTCATATGCCATTACTGCAGGATGAAAGCCAAAAAAAAAATCGACTTTAGAGATTTTGGTGCAGATTATGTATTTCGGACTAGACAGCAATTGGAAACACACTTGGACGAGTACATGAGGAAACACGATATGTTTATAAATGTGTTTGCTATAAATTTGACACCGCGTATAACTTGATATAGAGTAAAACTTGGCATCGAGTCCCACCGGGCGTGCCAAAATATTGTTTGTGTTAATTTTGACAACGAGGGCACCTCGACATCGAGCAACCCTTGGCATCCAGAAGTGCCAAAATATTGTTTGCGATAAAACTGACATCAAGGGATGCTTGGCATCGAGGAGCTGACATCGAGGGATGTTTGGCATCGAGGAGTGCCAAAATATTGTTTGTTGTAAACCTGTCAGCAGATACCTCGACGAACCAATGGCTCGATGTAAAATGCCTCGATATGATGTAAAATAAACGCGGGCGTGCCAATGTTTGTGCGTGCATCAATTTTGGCTATTATAAATTAATTAATTAAGTTAATTAGTTAATTAATTGGGCCGAATATTATTAATTGGCCCATACAATTAATAAAGGCCAAAATATGTAATTAATTGGATAATTAATTACAATTAAGAAATAAGGTTAAATGGCCCAATTATCAGGCCAACCGATCCGAAATGGCCCGAAATGCCATGGCACAGCCGATGAAATCGGCCCAGTAGTGAAAATGTTATTTAATTAATTATGAAGATAATTAATTAAATTTTAAGATAAGGATAAAAGCCATATAATTAGATGGCTATTCAAACTAAGCACAACCACTTCCCGAGAATATCTCAAAGTGGTTACATAAGAGTAATTGGCAGTACACGTTTTATTTCCTCTCATATTCGAATCTGAAAATTGAATAAGCAAAAAGAAGGAGAAAACCACCATTAAAGTAGTGGAGATAGTCACACAAATTAAAAAAAAAATCTTCAAAACTCCAAATCAAAATATCTTCCATCCAAAATGGGTTAAACTGAGACAAAATACGTCCAAATTGGCATAATTCTCTCACCAGACAATGTCATTCTCCTCTAAAAAAGGTACATTTGTCCTTCAATAAAACAAGTTCATTAACCTCGAAAATGAAAGAAATTTGTATCACAAGTTCCACGTTTAGTGACCTCTATATATATATATTGAGTTCTCCTCTCCTCTGCCGATCCATTCAAACCAAAGAGAAAGAAAGAAAACAGAGAAAAAAAGAAAAAAAGAGAAAACAGGAGAGAAAAAAATGAAAAATATTTTTGAACCAGCATTTAAAAGTTTAAAAAGACTATTTCGATCTACTCAGTACCGTTCAACTGAAACTATCGACAGTACTAGGCGGAGGTCGCCTATTTATTGTTCTCCACGTATTTCCTTCGATTACGGAAGGAATTCCATTAGTGGAGTTTTACCAAGTGAAACCAGCCGCCTGAGTTTCGATCGGCAACCTACCCGGTTGAGTTTTCAAAGGAGTTTTGGTGAAGATCCACAGCGGAAATTCATATGCCATTAATGCAGGATGAAAGCCAAAAAAAAATCGACTTTAGAGATTTTGATGCAGATTATGTATTTCGGATTAGACAGCAACAGGAAACACACTTGGACGAGCACATGAGGAAACCCGATATGTTTATAAATTTATTTGCTATAAATTTGACACCGCGTATAACTTGATATCGAGTAAAACTTGGCATCGAGTCCCACCGGGCGTGCCAAAATATTGTTTGCGTTAATTTTGACAACGAGGGCACCTCGACATCGAGCAACCCTTGGCATCCAGAAGTGCCAAAATATTGTTTGCGATAAAACTGACATCAAGGGATGCTTGGCATCGAGGAGCTGACATCGAGGGATGTTTGGCATCGAGGAGTGCCAAAATATTGTTTGTTGTAAACCTGTCAGCAGATACCTCGACGAGCCAATGGCTCGATGTAAAATGCCTCGATATGATGTAAAATAAATGCGGGCGTGCCAATGTTTGTGCGAGCATCAATTTTGGCTATTATAAATTAATTAACTAAGTTAATTAGTTAATTAATTGGGCCGAATATTATTAATTGGCCCATACAATTTGTTGGTCCCAAAAGTGGTCAGATGAGATCTAGAGGGGGGGTGAATAGATCTCATAAACTTTAAAACTTTTTCTCTAACTTTTTCTGTCAGCAGACTAAGCTGATCTAGAATTCGTAAGACTACTAAGCTGATCGCGCACAAAGCTTTGAACAGCAGAGTTGACCACTCATCTGATTTCACTAGGCTGATTCAGATATATTCAGAGTTTCAAAACTTGTAAGCATCGGATATATCAAGTATGTTTTTCAAACAAGTTCCTCTTCAAAGTTTTACCACTCAAAAGATTTTATCCCCAGTTTTCACAACTCCTTTTAAAATCTTTTGGTTCAGTTCGTATGTTTGAGTTCTTTGAAAATAAGCAAGGTAAAGAAACTATGAATCAAACACACATAATTTTTATAGTGGTTATATGGATAAAAATCATTTAGTCCACTCTTCCAAGTCACACAGATCTTGGGTTATACTAGAAAACACAAAGTTAACAGTATACAATGCTTGCGCCAAACAACAAATGAAATGGCCACAAGTGCGCAGTAAGAAATCACACAGAAATCCTACTCTCCGAAGCTAGATCACTCACATAGATGGATCTACACTCCTCACGCTATTTTAAGTATAGGAGCTCACAAAGAAAACCTACACTAAGAAGCTATATCACTTCACACAGATGGATATATACTCATTTCTATTCTCAGTTGAAAGTCACTCAGACAGACAACGCAAGTTCTCTGTTCTTCAACGAAAAGCTTCGTCAACAAATGACTGGGCTTGTGATCAGACGACTCAACTGATGGATCTCGCTCTTAAGATGTGATCTTGAATTGTGCAAGTCTCATTTAGATCTTCTATTTATACTCTTGAATTTGAATTTCTGCCCGTTGAAGATGAGACAGAAATCTGCAGTCCTCGAGTTCTGGTCCCCATTTTCTGGAACGGCTCCCTTCAACTGCTAAAGTACAGTCTGCTGTACTTTCTGTCAGTCGCATTTAATGCACTAAGCTGGTTACCGTTGGACAGCTTACTGACCGTCTTCACTTGGCTGATGGGAGTATTAAGCTGCTGGCTACTCTGCTGATTCAAGAATGAACACATCTATCTTGACTCTGCTGATGATAACCAATCTGATCTTCACTGATCTGATATCCCACTCGGCTGATTCGGTCACATAGCTTCCAGACCTTGAGATAGGTTTCACTAAGCTGTTCTTAGTTGATGACGTAACCTTTTTATCTTCAAAACCTTTATGGCCTTTTTGTCATCTTCAAAACCTTCTCTAATTTACACCAACAATTTTCCCCTTTTTGATGATGACAAAACCTTCAACTAAGAACGTCTTCTAAGTCTTCAGATTTGGTCTTCATACCTTGAGATGGAAATTTATTGATCTGATACAACTTTCAAAAATTACCAATAGTTGGTTCTTTTCCCTTTTCTGATCTTCTGTTTAAAGGGTTCTTAGTTGCATCATTTATCTTCCCCCTTTTTGTCATCAACAATAATACTTGAGTTGCATCTCTTCTTCCCCTTTTTCTCTTTATAGGATTGCATACTTAGTATGCTGAAGACAATTAGGTGAGTACTAGGCTAATTTAGGTAGTTTTCGTTGCTGTTTATCACTCCAGCTTAGAAAATTTCCCTTAACTTCAAGAATTTATACCACTTGATGCTATTTGTGGTCTGATTCCACTTGTAGTCTGATACTACTTGTATGAATGTAAATCAGATTAGTCAGCTGATATCACTTGTTGATGTGATAATACTTGCTGATACCACTTGATGTAGTACATTCTTGAATAACACTTGTCTGTTGAGTTCCAGTCGGCTGATAAGAAGCAGTCTTCTGATAGCTCATTTTGACTTATTGAAAACTTCATCTTTATTTAGGAGTACCGCTCGTCGTACACGTTCCCCCTAAGTTCAAGAATCCGTGGTCAAGTAGTCTGATGAGAGTTTCTCTTCGAAGATACTCTGCCGTTGAATTCCAGTAAGCTGTTCTGGGTTAGTATTCTGATAAGTTTCCCCTCAACTTATGAATCCAAAATCAACAAACCAATTTTCTTTGTCACATGGTTGACTGATACCACATTTGTTGGTGATACTACTTGTTGCGGTCAGTTGATGGTCTTTAATACCACTTGTTATTCTTTGATAATCTTCAACTTTTCAACACTCTTGCGTTCCTTGAAATCTCCAAATGTAGAGTCTATCATTTGACTTATACCACTTTGTTGATACCACTTATTTGATAACACATTTGTTGGTACATGCTTGTTGGTGAGACCACTTGTTGAACTTGGTGAAATTTGCAAGGCAGTCAACTCATCTTTGTCATCTCACATGTACTTCACCTGTAAAACAGATGACTGATTTTGGTACCCCTTATTTATTGGGTCCAGCAGGGTTAGTAAAACCTTAACATGTGATGATCTAGTGACTTATGTTTTATCATGATGATACCACTTGTCATTATGATACAACTTTACTGGTCATGATTAAAACAATGCTCATAAGCAAGGTAAGATGCATGAAGTGTGTGATAAACATGCATATTGAAATGAGGATGGCAATCAGCACAGTGAACATGATCAGCATGATAATATGGATAAGCATAGTGCATGTCATAGCAATAATTATCATAATGTGATTCAAATTCTTGCCTAATTATTTCATTTTTGCCTCAATTTCTTACCTGAGTTATTTAATAACTCACCTTAGATTTAGCAGACTTGACATTTAAATTTTACTCCTATCAGCAGCCTATTCGGCTGATGGGTTTTAGTAGTCTGATTAGTCTTAGGTAGCTTACTAGGTGTTCTAACCTGTTGAGCATCAGTAGACTTCTTCTTCTAAGCCTCTGATTTCTTTTAATTTAGAGAATGATGCAATTTCTTCTTTTAAATTCATTTATATCTTCAAAACAAACTGCATACTCAGCCTTTAGAGTTTCATTCTCATGCTCAAGCTTTTTGTAGTCAGCTGATTCTTGAGGTTTTTCAACCTGAAGTTTCAGTGATCTGTTTTGCTCTTTTCAGCAGAGTTATCTCATCATTAAGCTTGGCAAATGCACACAATATTTGAATTTGTAATTTAGCATTTATTCAAACGATTCAAATAGTGCATTTCATTAATTGTAGAAGTTACCTCAATTTCAGAATCATCAGATTCTATGACAGTTAAGCATAGAGTTTCAGGTACTTCTTCAAATTCTTTATCAGACGACTGGTTGTCTGAATAAGATATGCCGAAGTTTATTAGCTTTGCTGCATCAGCTAACTTTGATTTGCTCTTTCTAAGCTTACGCTCCTTTTTGGCACGCTTTTCCTTTTCAGCAAACTTTTCAGATGATGAGTGAGAATGATCTTTGATCAAGAGTCCATACTCCTCTTCATTGTAGTCTCTAAGTTTTGCTTTGGAGGAATCCCTGTTTTCCTGAAAATGATCATAAGAAGATGAAGTAGCATTTTTATATTTTGATTTCATTTTCTTCTTGTAGAACTTCTCAAAATCATTCAGCAGCAGGGTAACGTCGTCAGCAGTGTAGACTTTTTCTGAATTCAGCAGAGTCTTCTGTTTTGACTTGTCTGCTGATTTTCTTGACTTGTCTGACGCCATTAGAGCAGCAGTAGGGTCTGAATTGGTGACACTTCTAATCCCATTCTTGGCATTTGATATTCATATGCTTTGAGAGAAGAGAACAGTTCGGAAAGGGAAATCTTCCTTAAATCCCTTGATTCTTCCATGGATGTCACCTTTATGTTGAATTTAGGTGGCAAGGCCTTGAGAACCTTTGCGGTGATCACCTTGTTCGAAAATTCTTTACCAAACCTTAGAACTTCATTCAGAGCTTTGGTAAATCTGGTATCCATCTGATCAATCGTTTCACCAGACTTCATCTTGAAATTTTCAAACTCCTCAAGAGCCACACTGAGCTTGTGTTCTTTGATAGCGTCGTTTCCTTCGCTTAGCTCGCAGACTTTATCCCACATCTCCTTAGCTGTTTTGAGATGCTTGACCTTCTGGAATCTGTCTTCATCTAGAGCTTTGAACATTATGAACTTAGCCACCTTGTCAAGATTTACTAGCTTGATTTGTTCAGGGGTTAGCTCATCCAGCTCTTTGTCAACAATCTGATCAGGCTGGTCAGTAGTCTTCACAGTCTTCTGAAATCTGAATGGTCCTTTTGTAATACATGTAAACATGTTTTCATTAAAAGCAGCAAGAAGGATTTCCATTCTGATTTTCCAATCTTCAAAGTCCATATGGCCAATGTGAGGAACATGGCTTATGCACTCCATTTTCAAAAGGTTTTTGATTTTCAAAATATGCTCTCTTTTTGAAAAATTTGAAAAACACACCTTGGATCAAGTTCGTTTGATCAGGCAGAAGATCAGGTGAACTAATCTGCTAAACTATCTGTTCTGATACCACTTGTTGGTCCCAAAAGTGGTCAGATGAGATCTAGAGGGGGGGTGAATAGATCTCATAAACTTTAAAACTTTTTCTCTAACTTTTTCTGTCAGCAGACTAAGCTGATCTAGAATTCGTAAGACTACTAAGCTGATCGCGCACAAAGCTTTGAACAGCAGAGTTGACCACTCATCTGATTTCACTAGGCTGATTCAGATATATTCAGAGTTTCAAAACTTGTAAGCATCGGATATATCAAGTATGTTTTTCAAACAAGTTCCTCTTCAAAGTTTTACCACTCAAAAGATTTTATCCCCAGTTTTCACAACTCCTTTTAAAATCTTTTGGTTCAGTTCGTATGTTTGAGTTCTTTTGAAAATAAGCAAGGTAAAGAAACTATGAATCAAACACACATAATTTTTATAGTGGTTATATGGATAAAAATCCTTTAGTCCACTCTTCCAAGTCACACAGATCTTGGGTTATACTAGAAAACACAAAGTTAACAGTATACAATGCTTGCGCCAAACAACAAATGAAATGGCCACAAGTGCGCAATAAGAAATCACACAGAAATCCTACTCTCCGAAGCTAGATCACTCACATAGATGGATCTACACTCCTCACGCTATTTTGAGTATAGGAGCTCACAAAGAAAACCTACACTAAGAAGCTATATCACTTCACACAGATGGATATATACTCCTTTCTATTCTCAGTTGAAAGTCACTCAGACAGACAACGCAAGTTCTCTGTTCTTCAACGAAAAGCTTCGTCAACAAATGACTGGGCTTGTGATCAGACGACTCAACTGATGGATCTCGCTCTTAAGATGTGATCTTGAATTGTGCAAGTCTCATTTAGATCTTCAGTTAGTCTTCTATTTATACTCTTGAATTTGAATTTCTGCCCGTTGAAGATGAGACAGAAATCTGCAGTCCTCGAGTTCTGGTCCCCATTTTCTGGAACGGCTCCCTTCAACTGCTACAGTATAGTCTGCTGTACTTTATGTCAGTCGCATTTAATGCACTAAGCTGGTTACCGTTGGACAGCTTACTGACCGTCTTCACTTGGCTGATGGGAGTACTAAGCTTCTGCCTACTATTTTGGCACTTCTGGATACCAAAGGTTGCTCGATGTCGAGGGGCCCTCGTTGTCAAAATTAACGCAAACAATATTTTGGTAAACCCGGTGGGACTCGATGCCCAGTGGTACTCGATGCCAAGTTTTGCTCGATATCAAGTTATACGCGGTGTCAAATTTATAGCAAACACATTTATAAACATATCGGGTTTCCTCATGTGCTCGTCCAAGTGTGTTTCCAGTTGCTGTCTAGTCCGAAATACATAATCTGCACCAAAATCTCTAAAGTCGATTTTTTTTTGCTTTCATCCTGCTGTAATGGCATATGAATTTCCGCTGTGGATCTTCACCAAAACTCCTTTGAAAACTCAACCGGGCAGGTTGCCGATCGAAACTCAGGCGGCTGGTTTCACTTGGTAAAACTCCACTAATGGAATTCCTTCCGTAATCGAAGGAAATCCGTGGAGAACAATAAATAGGCGACCTCCGCCTAGTACTGTCGATAGTTTCAGTTGAACGGCACTGAGTAGATCGAAATAGTCTTTTTAAACTTTTAAATGCTGGTTCAAAAATATTTTTCATTTTTTTCTCTCCTGTTTTCTCTCTTTTTCTTTTTTTCTCTGTTTTCTTTCTTTCTCTTTGGTTTGAATGGATCGGCAGAGGAAATGAGAACTCAATCTATATATAGAGGTCACTAAGCGTGGAACTTGTGATACAAATTTCTTTCATTTTCGAGGTTAATGAACTTGTTTTATTAAAGGACAAAGGTACCTTTTTTAGAGGAGAATGACATTACTGTCTGGTGAGAGAATTATGTCCATTTGGACGTATTTTGTCTCATTTTAACCCATTTTGGATGGAAGATATTTTGATTTGGAATTTTGAAGATTTTTTTTTTTTTAATTTGTGTGACTATCTCCATTACTTTAATGGTGGTTTTCTCCTTATTTTTGCTTATTCAATTTTCAGATTTGAATTTGAGAGGAAATAAATCGTGTACTGCCAATTACTCTTATGTAACCACTTTGAGATATTCTCGGGAAGTGGTTGTGTTTAGTTTGAATAGCCATCTAATTATATGGCTTTTATCCTCATCTTAAAATTTAATTAATTATCTTCATAATTAATTAAATAACTTTTTCACTACTGGGCCGATTTCATCGGCTGGGCCATGGCATTTCGGGCCATTTCGGATCGGTTGGCCTGATAATTGGGTCATTTAACCTTATTTCTTAA
The DNA here is from genome assembly GCA_038501285.1 of Penstemon eatonii. Taxonomy (NCBI): domain Eukaryota; kingdom Viridiplantae; phylum Streptophyta; class Magnoliopsida; order Lamiales; family Plantaginaceae; genus Penstemon; species Penstemon eatonii. Next base: position 72,794,170 of record CM076715.1, read on the forward strand.
TTGTAATTAGTTATCCAATTAATTACATATGTTGGCCTTTATTAATTGTATGGGCCAATTAATAATATTCGGCCTAATTAATTAACTAATTAATTTATAATAGCCAAAATTGATGCACGCACAAACATTGGCACGCCCGCATTTATTTTACATCATATCGAGGCATTTTACATCGAGCCATTGGCTCGTCGAGGTATCTGCTGACAGGTTTACAACAAACAATATTTTGGCACTCCTTGATGCCAAACATCCCTCGATGTCAGCTCCTCGATGCCAAGCATCCCTTGATGTCAGTTTTATCACAAACAATATTTTGGCACTTCTGGATGCCAAGGGTTGCTCGATGTCGAGGTGCCTTCGTTGTCAAAATTAACGCAAACAATATTTTGGCACGCCCGGTGGGACTTGATGCCAAGTTTTACTCGATATGAAGTTATACACGGTGTCAAATTTATAGTAAACACATTTATAAACATATCGGGTTTCCTCATGTGCTCGTCCAAGTGTGTTTCCAGTTGCTGTCTAGTCCGAAATGCATAATCTGCACCAAAATTTCTAAAGTCGATTTTTTTTGGCTTTCATCCTGCAGTAATGGCATATGAATTTTCGTTGTGGATCTTCACCAAAACTCCTTTGAAAACTCAACCGGGCAGGTTGCCGATCGAAACTCAGGCGGCTGGTTTCACTTGGTAAAACTCCACTAATGGAACTCTTTCCGTAATCGAAAGAAATCCGTGGAGAACAATAAATAGGCGACCTCAGCCTAGTACTGTCGATAGTTTCAGTTGAACGGCACTGAGTAGATCCAAATAGTCTTTTTAAACTTTTAAATGCTGTTTCAAAAATATTTTTCATTTTTTTCTCTCCTGTTTTCTCTCTTTTTCATTTTTTCTCTGTTTTCTTTCTTTTTCTTTGGTTTGAATGGATCGGCAGAGGAGAGGAGAACTCAATCTATATATAGAGGTCACTAAGCGTGGAACTTGTGATACAAATTTCTTTCATTTTCGAGGTTAATGAACTTGTTTTATTGAAGGACAAAGGTACCTTTTTTAGAGGAGAATGACATTACTGTCTGGTGAGAGAATTATGCCCATTTGGACGTATTTTGTCTCAGTTTAACCCATTTTGGATGGAAGATATTTTGATTTGGAATTTTAAAGATTTTTTTTTTAATTTGTGTGACTATCTCCACCACTTTAATGGTGGTTTTATCCTTCTTTTTGCTTATTCAATTTTCAGATTTGAATTTGAGAGGAAATAAAACGTGTACTGCCAATTACTCTTATGTAACCACTTTGAGATATTCTCGGGAAGTGGTTGTGTTTAGTTTGAATAGCCACCTAATTATATGGCTTTTATCCTTATCTTAAAATTTAAATAATTATCTTCATAATTAATTAAATAACTTTTTCACTACTGGGCCGATTTCATCGGCTGGGCCATGGCATTTCGGGCCATTTCGGATCGGTTGGCCTGATAATTGGGCCATTTAACCTTATTTCTTAATTGTAATTAATTATCCAATTAATTACATATTTTGGCCTTTATTAATTGTATGGGCCAATTAATAATATTCGGCCCAATTAATTAACTAATTAACTTAATTAATTAATTTATAATAGCCAAAATTGATGCACGCACAAACATTGGCACGACCGCGTTTATTTTACATCATATCGAGGCATTTTACATCGAGCCATTGGTTCGTCGAGGTATCTGCTGACAGGTTTACAACAAACAATATTTTGGCACTCCTCGATGCCAAACATCCCTCGATGTCAGCTCCTCGATGCCAATCATCCCTTGATGTCAGTTTTATCGCAAACAATATTTTGGCACTTCTGGATGCCAAGGGTTGCTCGATGTCGAGGTTCCCTCGTTGTCAAAATTAACGCAAACAATATTTTTGCACGCCCGATGGGACTCGATGCCAAGTTTTACTCGATATCAAGTTATACGCGGTGTCAAATTTATAGCAAACACATTTATAAACATATCGGGTTTCCTCATGTGCTCGTCCAAGTGTGTTTCCAGTTGCTGTCTAGTCCGAAATACATAATCTGCAAAAAAATCTCTAAAGTCGATTTTTTTTTGGCTTTCATCCTGCAGTAATGGCATATGAATTTCCGTTGTGGATCTTCACCAAAACTCCTTTGAAAACTCAACCGGGCAGGTTGCCGATCGAAACTCAGGCGGCTGGTTTCACTTGGTAAAACTCCAGTAATGGAATTCCTTTCGTAATCGAAGGAAATCCGTGGAGAACAATAAATAGGCGACCTCCGCCTAGTACTGTCGATAGTTTCAGTTGTACGGCACTGAGTAGATCGAAATAGTCTTTTTAAACTTTTAAATGCTGGTTCAAAAATATTTTTCATTTTTTTCTCTCCTGTTTTCTCTTTTTTTCTTTTTTTCTCTGTTTTCTTTCTTTCTCTTTGGTTTGAATGGATCGGCAGAGGAGAGGAGAACTCAATCTATATATAGAGGTCACTAAACGTGGAACTTGTGATACAAATCTCTTTCATTTTCGAGGTTAATGAACTTGTTTTATTGAAGGACAAATGTACCTTTGTTAGAGGAGAATGACGTTATGGTCTGGTGAGAGAATTATGCCCATTTGGACGTATTTTGTCTCAGTTTAACCCATTTTGGATGGAAGATATTTTGATTTGGAATTTTGAAGATTTTTTTTTTTAATTTGTGTGACTATCTCCACTACTTTAATGGTGGTTTTATCTTTCTTTTTGCTTATTCAATTTTCAGATTTGAATTTGAGAGGAAATAAAACGTGTACTGCCAATTACTCTTATGTAACCACTTTGAGATATTCTCGGGAAGTTGTTGTGTTTAGTTTGAATAGCCACCTAATTATATGGCTTTTATCCTTATCTTAAAATTTAAATAATTATCTTCATAATTAATTAAATAACTTTTTCACTACTGGGCCGATTTCATCGGCTGGGCCATGGCATTTCGGGCCATTTCGGATCGGTTGGCCTGATAATTGGGCCATTTAACCTTATTTCTTAATTGTAATTAATTATCCAATTAATTACATATTTTGGCCTTTATTAATTGTATGGGCCAATTAATAATATTCGGCCCAATTAATTAACTAATTAACTTAATTAATTAATTTATAATAGCCAAAATTGATGCACGCACAAACATTGGCACGCCCGCGTTTATTTTACATCATATCGAGGCATTTTACATCGAGCCATTGGTTCGTCGAGGTATCTGCTGACAGGTTTACAACAAACAATATTTTGGCACTCCTCGATGCCAAACATCCCTCGATGTCAGCTCCTCGATGCCAAGCATCCCTTGATGTCAGTTTTATCGCAAACAATATTTTGGCACTTCTGGATGCCAAGGGTTGCTCGATGTCGAGGTGCCCTCGTTGTCAAAATTAACACAAACAATATTTTGGCACGCCTGGTGGGACTCGATGCCAAGTTTTACTCTATATCAAGTTATACGCGGTGTCAAATTTATAGCAAACACATTTATAAACATATCGTGTTTCCTCATGTGCTCGTCCAAGTGTGTTTCCAGTTGCTGTCTAGTCCGAAATACATAATCTGCACCAAAATCTCTAAAGTCGATTTTTTTTTTGGCTTTATCCTGCAGTAATGGCATATGAATTTCCGTTGTGGATCTTCACCAAAACTCCTTTGAAAACTCAACCGGGCAGGTTGCCGATCGAAACTCAGGCGGCTGGTTTCACTTGGTAAAACTCCACTAATGGAAGTCCTTCCGTAATCGAAGGAAATACGTGGAGAACAATAAATAGGCGACCTCAGTCTAGTACTGTCGATAGTTTCAGTTGAACGGCACTGAGTAGATCCAAATAGTCTTTTTAAACTTTTAAATGCTGTTTCAAAAATATTTTTCATTTTTTTCTCTCCTGTTTTCTCTCTTTTTCATTTTTTCTCTGTTTTCTTTCTTTCTCTTTGGTTTGAATGGATCGGCAGAGGAGAGGAGAACTCAATCTATATATAGAGGTCACTAAGCGTGGAACTTGTGATACAAATTTCTTTCATTTTCGAGGTTAATGAACTTGTTTTATTGAAGGACAAAGGTACCTTTTTTAGAGGAGAATTACAATACTGTCTGGTGTGAGAATTATGCCCATTTGGACGTATTTTGTCTCAGTTTAACCCATTTTGGATGGAAGATATTTTGATTTGGAATTTTGAAGATTTTTTTTTTTTAATTTGTGTGACTATCTCCACTACTTTAATGGTGGTTTTATCCTTCTTTTTGCTTATTCAATTTTCAGATTTGAATTTGAGAGGAAATAAAACGTGTACTGCCAATTACTCTTATGTAACCACTTTGAGATATTCTCGGGAAGTGGTTGTGTTTAGTTTGAATAGCCACCTAATTATATGGCTTTTATCCTTATCATAAAATTTAATTAATTATCTTCATAATTAATTAAAGGGAAAATTGCAAAATTGGTCCCGTAACTATTGTTCGCTGGCAAAAAAGTCCTGTAACTTTTCGGGCTGGCAAAAACATACTGTAACTATTATATTTTGGCAAATTAGTCCTATTTTAGCCCGAACTACCAACGTATCTGTCAAGTCACGCCCGTTGCTGACCTGGAAAGTAAAGGAAAAATTGCAAAATTGGTCCCGTAACTATTGCTCGCTGGCAAAAAAGTCCTGTAACTTTTCGGGCTGGCAAAAACATCCTGTAGCTATTATATTTTTGGCAAATTAGTCCTATTTTAGCCCGAACTGCCAACATATCTGCCAAGTCACGCCCCTTGGCTGACCTGAAAAGTAAAACCCCCTTGTTGACATGGAAAAATAGCAAAAAATGGTTCCATAACTAACGATCACTAGCAAATAAGTCATTTAACTTTTTGATTGGCAAAAAAGTCCTATAATTAAATTATTTCAGCAGTTTAGTCCTATTTGGTCCAAATTGTGATTTTTTTCCCACCCATTTCAAACGAAAAGTTAACCATATCTAACATACGTTAACTTAGAAGTAATTTAGACTCATGATAATATTGAAAGGCACTTTATCACATTGCACCAAGGCACATATTCAACAAGAATCAATCTTCGACAATTAAAAAAAATCCCAGATTATCGAATAACGATGACAAAATCAGCTGCAATTAAGTTCAAAAGTAGTTATGGAGCAATTAAGTTCAAAAGTAGTTATGGAATACAAAGCATTGATTTTGTCATCGTCATTCGATAATCTGGGATTTTTTTTTAATTGTCGAAGATTGATTCTTGTTCAATATGTGCCTTGGTGCAATGTGATAAAGTGCCCTTCAATATTATCATAATTCTAAATTACTTCTAAGTTAACGTATGTTAGAATCAGCTGCAATTAAGTTCAAAAGTCGTTATGGAGCAATTAAGTTCAAAAGTAGTTATGGAATACAAAGCATTGATTTTGTCATCGTCATTCGATAATCTGAGATTTTTTTTAATTGTCGAAGATTGATTCTTGTTCAATATGTGCCTTGGTGCAATGTGATAAAGTGCCCTTCAATATTATCATAATTCTAAATTACTTCTAAGTTAACGTATGTTAGAATCAGCTGCAATTAAGTTCAAAAGTCGTTATGGAGCAATTAAGTTCAAAAGTAGTTATGGAATACAAAGCATTGATTTTGTCATCGTTATTCGATAATCTGGGATTTTTTTTTAATTGTCGAAGATTGATTCTTGTTCAATATGTGCCTTGGTGCAATGTGATAAAGTGCCCTTCAATATTATCATAAGTCTAAATTACTTCTAAATAAGAGAGCTCGGAATTTGGACCAAATAGGACTAAACTGCTGAAATAATTTAATTATAGGACTTTTTTGCCAACCAAAAAGTTAAATGACATTTTTGCTAGTGATCGTTAGTTATGGAACCATTTTTTGCTATTTTTTCATGTCAACAAGGGGGTTTTACTTTTCAGGTCAGCAAAGGGGTGTGACTTGGCATGTACGTTTGCAGTTCAGGCTAAAATTGGACTAATTTGCCAAAAATATAATAGTTACAGGATGTTTTTGCCAGTCCGAAAAGTTACAGGACTTTTTTGCCAGCGAGCAATAGTTACGGGACCAATTTTGCAATTTTTCCTTTACTTTCCAGGTCAGCAACGGGCGTGACTTGGCAGATACGTTGGCAGTTCGGGCTAAAATAGGACTAATTTGCCAAAATATAATAGTTACAGGATGTTTTTGCCAGCCCGAAAAGTTACAGGACTTTTTTGCCAGCGAGCAATAGTTACGGGACCAATTTTGCAATTTTCCCTTTTTAGTATGGACCTAGTTGACAAAAGGGCGAAAAGAAATTGTAAATGAACTTTCCGTTTCTTCTGCAAAACCCAATTCCCAAGAAATGTCTAAACTCATACTACCATACGAACTTTATTCTCTGATTTGGATGGAAAATATCTATCTTAAATTATTACTTTCATTGACTTTTTATTAAAGTCACGAAACTGCGTATACTTTAGTATATTATTTTTATTATTTTGAAACAGGATGTAGTATATATTCAAATAATTGATAGTTTGTATGCGTATCACAAATAAAATATTTTGATATTTTACAACTTGAAATTGAATTCCTGATAATTTATACCCTCAATTTGGATATTCTATATGGTACAAAATGTATATTATTTTGTCAAAGAACATGCAATTTAATGATGCTAAGTATCAAAATTATATCTTTGAAGTGAAAAATATTAATATTCATTAATATTCACATAAGATAAATAATATGATCACTTCATTAAGTTGTTGTACTACAAATATGACTTGAAACATAAACAGTGAATATTCGATTGCATAAGATATTTTACCAAATTTTCACTTTTGGAAAATTAAGTTATAAATTGTTGCTTATAAATATGTAACCAATTCACATATCAGCATCAATCATTAATTTCGGTAATTTATAAAAATTAGTTATCAACAAATGACTTGATTTCTTTTGAGGCGAGTTGGGATTGAATAGCATAATTAAACAAATGTATTGGAATTAAGATCAAATAATTCAATTTACTTAAGTAGAAATGTATGATAATAATTAATGAGTAGCAAGGTTTGGACAAGGTAAGCAATATATCTGATAATTACAGGAAAATACTATAGTACAAAGTGTTTTTTTTTTGTTTTTTTTATGAAATAGAACAAAGTCTTCTTCAAATTAATTAAGAAGTATGAAGAACATGATTACAATTAAATGAAAGTCATGCCTTGCAAATTCTTTCCTGATGTTGATACTGAAAGCACAACTAAAATCCAAAGCCAAACGAGTCATGATAAAAAAAAAAAAAAAAAAAAAAAAAAAACTCCTTAAAATAGCCCAAATTTAAGATATATAGAATCAAACTTTAGTAAAAAATGGTAAGTCGCAAGGATCGCGAAGAGCGCCAACATCAACATAAGCATGTCGGCAGGGCCAACCATCCTTGGCAGAGGGAGTGGGGGGTGTAGATCCTCTGTACCACTTTTGGTGTACCACTTAAGTGTATCACCATTAACTAATTGACACTTGCACATATGACAATTATAATAATTCTCACATATGCATGTGTCAATCAATTAGTGGTGATACACTTAAGTGGTACATAAAAAATGATACAGAGGATCTTGAGCTGGGAGTGGGATATGAGGTTTTTTGGTGATGGGACGGGCAATTTCTAGGTTGGGGGTGGTTTAACTATTTTTGAAAAAATAAATTATTTATTATGTTTTATTTATTGATTTTGTAAATATTTTAACCTCTTAAAGTTTTTTCAGGATTTCACTTAAAGTGAAAGAATATGTAAGTAATTATCCCGATTGCTATTATCAACCAATCTACTTTAAAGCAAGTATACTGTATATTAGTTGCAAATGCGAAAGTAGGCATCCAAACTAATTGAATTAAGTTGCTAATTAAAGTCTTTTAATCATAATTAAGTAAACCTACCTCAATTAACTATTTATGGGTGTTCTCCAGTAATTAAGGTTTCTTACTAAATTACATATTCAATTTATCAACTAATTGTTTCTATAAATATTGACACTTATCCAAAACATTGTGTAAATGTCATAAATTGAGCTTAATCATTTGTTTCATTTATATATTTTATTTATATAAATAATAATTTCATTCCATATTTCTTTTGTATATGAGTTTTTTTTTTTTTTTTTTTAACTTTTTGTATATGAGTTATCGAACTCATATTAGTAATATATCTTACCATAAAATTATTATTTAAGATGATAATTTATTGTAACATTATGTATAGTACGGGATTAAGTTAATATTACGTATATATAATAAAGTATAAACATTTGAAGATTAATAAAAAGCTTTACGTGGAAAATTAAATCGAATTATATTGTCCTTGTCCATCCAATTATTGGGCCATAATAGTTCAACTTCTATTTTTGGGCCGAATGAGCCCAAATACCTTCCCCAGATTATATTAGTTTCAACCCAATTGGAATGACCGTTAAGAATTCAAGCTCCGGTGTGGCTCAAACTATTAAATAAATCTTTGACGGTAAGACCGACAGAACATGAATTTAAGCCTACAATCTGGGCACAGTTTAGTACTGCTAGGGCTGTTAATGGGTGGATTTTAATCCGAATTCGATTCGATTTATAATAATTATGATATTTATCAAATTAGAGATTCGTGGATCTGATTCGATTAAAAAAGTTCGTAATACAAAATATATGATGCAAATGTGTGTTTAGTCTGATCCAATATGCTAAATATCATACTCAATTAATACTAAATTAAATATTTAAATTTAGCCTCATCTATATTTTTCTTAATTACATTAGATCAATATAAAAATTTAACTCCATCAAAAGAAATAAAAATAAATAAAAGTCGACATTCAAATAAGTTGGCCCATAATTAAATTATGGTAGTCTATGAGTCATATTCATATAAGCCTTTTCTCTCGGCCTACAAATTTAATAATTTACACTCCAAATTCTCTCTTCATTATCTCACACTCTATTAATCTATATTATAATTATATAAGTTGGCCCATAATTAAATTATACTATTCATTTTATTCAAGAGAAAAAAATGTCAAGCAACAATAATTCTTTTAGAGAGCAGCACTGAGCCGCTTTCTCTTTCAGTCTTCATCCTTTACTTTATCTCTCTCCATTGTCTTTTTTCTGTGGTTAGTTTCAGTTTGTGCTAATTCTTATTAGGTCCTCTTTAAAATTCAGTAAATTTGACCTGTTACCTTCAGAAAAGGTAATGATTTAAAGATGATTTTATTAAAGAGAAAATTGCAATTTTAGTACTGAACTATGTGACAATTTTCACTTTTGGTACCAAACAATTCGATGCCAACATATTTTTATAAATTCCCTCACATATTCTTTTCAAATTTGAAATTATATAACAATATTAATTTATTTAATATTTATTAAAATAATATATTTTTTAATAAAAATATTTAATATTAATTAAAAAATAAATTAAATAATTATAATTATAACTAAAAAAATTAAAAACCTACCCCACCCAACCCCCGTAACTAGGGGTGGCAAATGGATCACCCGGATCAAATCTGGACCTAGCCTACACTAACGTATCCACCCACCCACCCACCCATCCCCTAACCTACCTCCAACCCAACCCACTAGCGATTTTCATTTGTTTTTCACTAATTTAATCAATTTAACTCATTTTTTCGTCGTTTTTCACGAATTACATCAATAAAAAAATATTTTTTGACTAGTTTAACTCATTTCTTCACCGTTTGCATCAATTTTTTCATCAGTTTCATCGATTTAAATTATTTTAAACCGACTTAGCATATTTTTTTTTACTGTTTTCGCCCCTTTTTTCACTAGTTTCATGGATTTAAACTATTTTTGATCAAATTACCTCATTTCTTTACCGTTTGAATCGATTTTTTTAACTAAATTTCATCTATTTTAATGGTTTTTGGCTAATTTTATCTATTTAAATTCTTCTGACCGATTTAGCCTGTTTATTCAACGTTTTCGCCCATTTTTCCATTAATTTCATCGATTCAAACCGTTTTGACCGATTTAACTCATTTATTCACCATTTACATCAATTTTTTTAACTAATTTCACTGATTTATACTCTTTCTTATCGTATTAACTCGTATTTTAACTTATTTCATCAATTTAAATTATTTGATTGGTCTAGCCCATTTCTTCACTGTTTTATTTCGTTTTTCACTAATTATATCGATTTAAGCCATTATTTACCGTTTAATTTATTTCTTCACAGTTTGCATCGATATTTTTCACTAATTTCATCGATTTGAACGGATTTTGACCAATTTAACCAATTTTTTTTACTAATTTCATCTCTTTGATAGTTTGACCGATTTAACCCAATTTTTTTATTAATTTGTTAAATCGGTCAAAATCAATTTAAATCGATAAATTAGTGAATAGATGGGTTACATAGGTAAAAAACCGTTCAAATTGATGAAATTATTGAAAATTTGGTTAAATCAGTAAAACAAAAGTTCAAATCGTTGAAATTAGTGAGAAAAATGGATGCAAACGGTACATAAACGAGTTAGATCTGCCAGAAATATTTTAAATTGATGAGATCAATTTTAAAAATGATCAAATCAGTAAAAAAAACAGATAGGTTAAATCGATCAAAAACAAATTAGATGGATGAAATTAATGAAAAATTGATTAAATTGATAAAAATGATGAAATTATTGAAAAAAATCTATGCAAATGGTGAATAATTAAGTTACATTGGTAAAAAAATGGTTTAAATCGATGAAAATTAGTGGAAAAACGAAAGAAAGCAGTGAAAGGGCTAAATCGGTCAAAAATAATTTAAATAAATGAAATAAGTTAAAAGACGTGTTAAATCGATCAAAAATGGTATAAATTGATGAAACTAGTGCAAAAATTGATGTAAGTTGTGAATAAATAAGCTAAATTGGTCGTAAACGGTTTAAATCGATGAAATTCATGGAAAACGGTGAAAAAATAGGCTAAATCAATCAACATCATTTTCAAATGATAAAATTAGTTAAAAAATTGGTTAAATCAGTCAAATATCATTCAAATCGATTAAATTAGTTAAAGAATCGATTCAAACGATAAAGAAATGAGTTAACTAGGTCAAAAATAGTTTAAATCCATGAAATTAGTGGAAAAATTAGCGAAAACGGTGAAAAATGGACTAAGTCAGTTAAAAACAATGTAAACCGATGAAATTAGTGAAAAAAATGATTAAAATTGGTCAAAAACCGTTCAAATCGATGAAATTGGTGAAAAAATCGATTCAAACTGTGAAGAAATGAATTAAATCGATCAAAAATGGTTTAAATCGAATAAATTAGTTTAAAATGGCAAAAGCGTTAAAAAAACTGGGCTAAATCGGTCAAAAATAATTTAAATTATTTATGTAAATATAATAGAAGTAAGTAAAATCTCCAAATTTGTCAGTACGTGGTCTTATTCGAGTTAATTCTAAAATTTGACAACATGGTGGACTAAAATCATCAATAAATTTGAAGATGTGGGGTCTATTTTGGTAAGCTGAAATATTATGGGATAAAATTGTCAGTCAACATACTTATGAGATTAATTTTGCAGTAAGACTTAATAATTTGTGACTTGAGAAAAGAGAGGAGTACAATAACCTAGAGCACAAGTCACCCTTAAAAAAAATGAATGGTAGATTAAAAAATAAATATGATCCAACGATAATTAAAGGGGGACCTAATGAATACTTAGCACAAGTTGTACTAACCATAGAAAAGTCCTTGTCTCTATTCTATTTTTCTTTCTTTAATTACTTGCTTTCTCCATTTTCACCTTCTCTTTATATATTGGTTTGTTCATTTGTATATATTTGACAATTACATAAATTTGCCATAGTTTTTTCACATCAATTCTAACCAAAATAGTTAGTATTTTCACCGTTATGTTGAAATATCGATTTATTTTCATTTTTCAATCAATGAAAATGAAAATAAGGTGTAATTCTAAAACTATTTGTTTGTCTTGAAATTCTTTTATTTTACTTAATTTAATAAAAACAAATTCAATTTCCTTAATTTATCCGAAACTTTTATGAAAAGTTATCTGAAATTTCCAAGATAACCAAAACAGAAAAAAGAATTGATCCATGTATAAAAAATCATTATTAACCATTCATGATCCGACAATAATAGTACCTTACACAGCTCCTTAAAGTAAATTAATGTATGAAAGTAATTTATTACAATAGGATCTGCATGAAGAACCATGCAGGAGGGGGATAGCTTTTCCTAGCTATTACATATTACTTGACACTTTTATACAAAACACTAGTGAAATGTAAAAATAATCCCTATATTTTGTCTAATTATAAAAAATTCCGAGTTATTTTTATGATCACATCCATATATGCTAATTTTTATTTGCGAAATACTCCTCTGAAATCAAAATGACAACTATACCCCCACCAAAATATGCAAAAACATTTTTATTCCTCTTAAAATTTTGCAATATTCCCTCTATAAACTTTAAAAATTGGCAGTAACCACCCTTTCACTTAAGAAATTGACCATACCTCCCTATAATTTATGGAAGAATATTAAATATTTAAAAAGGATTTTTTTGCTAATTAAAAGAACATTATAAGGGGATTTTGTTAATAAATATAACACATAAATTATTTTGCCAATTAGACAAAACACAGGGCATAGTTTTGCATTTACCTCTACCATACAGACGAACTATTATTTAACACAAAAATATGATATCAAATTCACCTGGGAGGCATTCATCAATTTTCAAAAATTGGATCACGTAAATTGTCGAAAAATCGACAAACACGTACTCTTCCACGAGCAATGGGTTTTTCATCAAATTTCTCTAGAATATTTCGGTACATACGAAATAACAATTCGGTTGAAGAGATAAGAATGAATATGATATACAAGAAAGGCCTAGCTGAGTCGGGATAGAAAATTGATACGTTGCACAAAAGCACCATACAATGATGAGTGAAAAAAGGAACAAAATTATTAGTAGGTGCTATAATATTGAGGTGCAGGTGCAGCAAGTATGTCAAATAGTACAAGAGTGAAGAGGAAATGGCGACTCTCATTGTGTAGGGATGTGTTAAAGACGGGTTTTTGTCATGAAAGACAGCAAGTATTTGAGATGCATGAAAGTGAGAAGAGCGGTAACGATGAAGGCTGTGCTTTTAACAAAGGAAGTAATAGACGACCTCATCATGTCGATCGAGATCAAGTATAAGCTTACGAAATGATGAATATCCAATTTTGAAGATGAGGTACGAATTAAATTGGAGGAAACCCAAAAGCATATTGCTGAATGCATGCAACCGCCAGCAGACCACTTTTTTGAAGATGAGGTACGAATTTCCTTTTTTTTTTTTTTAATCAATCCGGTTCATCATTTTTTATACAATTCACATTTCATACTATGTGTTCGTTAAATTTACAATGTGAGTGAAAACATGCACAAATTTTACATATCTTGACACATGAACTCTAGGACTTATAAGTTCGAGAATTAATACTAATGAGTACATTAAAATAAACTTTGTAAAATGAGAATTAAGCATAAATTACTATATTTTTATAAGGTTTGTACCTTAATATTATATTTGTAAGTTTGAGGAGTTCGAGGTTCATCATTTTTTCATTTTTAAAATAAACTTTGTAAAAATTCCGAGAGTCATGATCAATTCAAAGTTGAAATGAGTAATTATGATGATTCCAATTCCTGTTTATTTTATTGAATATAGTTAGTGATTGCTTCTGGAATAAAGAAGTTATGCACCTTTTCAGTTTTCAGACCAACGTATCAAATCAAAATTCCCATTTTTGGGAGTGGTCTTTTTGTCTACATATACATGCCTTAATATTCAGATCCCTTTTTTTCTTTACAAGAACAAAAGGACCCCAAGGAGTGAGATTATTTAATTAATCATGCTTCTTCTTTTTGTAAATGATGCCTTCCTTTTTCTTTTCTTTTTTGTTACACTTCTCACTCCTTCCATCAAAGACCGATGATGTAAACATTCTCAAACTCCTTCCCTTTTTTTTTTCTTCCATCAAACACGCGAAGGGTCTATTTGGATGGGTTTTGGCTCGGTTTTGCGGGTTTCGGTTTTAAAAAAATTGGTTTGGGTGGTTTCAATGAAACCTTTGAGACTTCATTTGGATGAGTTTTGATTATTGGGTTTTGTGTTTGATTAAGTTGAAATCCCACTTGGATTGTGTTTGGATGTTGGGGTTTAGGGGAAAAAGTAGGTGATAGGTGTCAAATCAATGTATTTTTTAGTGAGATTTGGGAGAAAAAGTAGGTAGTAGATGTCAAATCAATGTTTTATAGGTTTGAATTTGAGTGTGAGTTTCTGAATAGATTTTTTCTGGTTTTATGGGTTTGGCGAAAACTCATTTGATGGTTTTATGGGTTTGGCCAAAACCTATCCACACACACCCTAAAGGTTTATTATGAAAGTAGTTTGAATATGTTTTTGTCTCAGATTGGTCTATGATGGTTTGAATGTTTTCGATTAAACTTTTGAAACTCAATTTAAATAATAATTTTAATGGAATATCATATTAATATATACTCCAATAGTTAGTGCATTTAAAAAACTTGAGATATGATTTTAAATAGGATTTCGATGTTAAAGTTTAAAGGAAAAAAATAAGTGACAAGTGTTAAATCAATAACTTTCTAGATTTTGAGATGTAATATTAAATTATGTAATGATTGAGCTGATGTGCTATATATAGTAGTTATTGAAAATTAATTGTTATTACTTTATTATGATTTATATTGGGGAAATTGCTTTTTTGGTACCATAAAATAGACCTATTTGTAATTTTGGTACCATTGGATATGAAAATATAAATTTGGTATCATAGGATAGATTTTCATTGCAACTTTGGTACCAAACCCAATTTTTCTCAAAGTTAATGATAATTTAATCCCTATGAAATGCATAATGTTCAATTTGCCTCCTCGTGGTTTAAAAAAGAGCATTTTACCTCCTGAAATTTTGTAAAATTTTGACATCGCCTCCCTAATATTTTTATAGGCGGCACTTTATCCACTTTTATTATGATAATATGACATTTTACCACTTGTGTTATGATAAATGTGACAATTTATCCCCCTATATTATAAAATAGTTTGCATGCCTACTCTCAATTTCGACAAGTGGGTCACAATCTCCGGCTGAATAGGGTAAATTTCTTCATTAAAAATTTTACAAGGGTCAATTGATTTTTTTTTCAAATTATAGAGGGGTAAATTGAACGTTATGCATTTCGTAGGGGTTAAATTGTGATTAGTTTTTTTTAAAAATTGGGTTTGGTACCAAAATTGCAATGAAAACCTATCCTAAGGTATCAAAGTTGCATTTTTGTATCCAATGGTACCAAAAATGCAAATTAACCTATCCTATGGTACCAAAAAAATAATTTACCCGATTTATATTAATATAAACAATAGAATGTATATTTAAATGATTAATAATTTAGTTATCTTGTATATTATAACATATGCACAATATTTGCGATGGCATCAATTTCTTGCCAATATATAATTGAATTTATCATAAAAAATTTAAGTAAAATATTTTGATAACAATTGATAAATGGCAAAAATTGATGAAATATTATTAATAAAAGCAAGCAATATAGTTGATGAAATCTGCACGGCGTAATATGAACCACATGATATAAATATAACTAATAAAGTAATAAAAGGGGGAGGGTGTGGAGAGAGATTATTTGGTGGAATCGATGTACCATGTCATCAAGTATTGTGGTGTAGCTCACTAATATAAACAGTAGGGTTGTACGGGAAGGTGTATTAGATTGAAGTCGGATTGAATGTCATATTAAAAATATATTTGGTAGATTTGATTGAGTCATATTATATTAAAGCAATCTACCGAAATATGTTTTGTAGAGTTATGAGATTAAGCATATATAATATATTTTCACTAATTAAATGAACATATTATGTTCGTTAAGATATATCAATTCATCGAAGTCATTCTTTAATAGGTATAAGAGTATGAGTTGATCAATGTTTGTTCAATATTTTAGTTTGAATGCCTCCATGTTCATTATTAATTGATATATATTTTAATTTATGATTTATTTATGTAGTATGTGTTTTCATTTTCAGATATTTGAGAAGAATTTATGATATTTAATGTCATGTTAAATATGAAATATATAAAAATTTACTTTATCCATATTCATCCGGATTAACTAATCCACCCATGTCTGGGTGAATTATGATCTAGTCTTAATATCGGATTGTAAGGATTTAATCCATTTGTCCCGGTCTTACACAATGTCAGCAAACGTTGTATTAGCCTATATTAACTTATATAATATGACATAGTACCCCATATTAAATCCTACCAAACGACCCCATGTATATTAATATAATACACTATATAATATTTAATGATGTGGTACAACGGTTAGACTAAATAATTTATCTTGGAGGATGGTGGATTGGGGTGTTTGTTCTTAATGTGCTTTAAGTAAGAGGGTGGGTTATAGGCGCTAGCTGATCCCAAGAAGAGGAATGATGGGTCTATTTAGATGGGTTTTGGCTCGGTTTTGCGGGTCACGATTTAAAAAAATTGGTTTGGGTGGTTTCCGTGAAACCTTTGGAACTTCATTTGGATGAGTTTTGCTCTTGAGTTTTGTGGTTTGAATAAGTTGAAACCCTACTTGGATTGGGTTTGTATGTTGGGGTTTAAGGGAAAAAGTAGGTGATATGTGTCAAATCAATATCTTTTTTAGTGAGATTTGGGGAAAAAAATATGTGGTATATGTCAAATCAATGTTTTATAGGTTTGAAGAGTTTGAGTGTGAGTTACTGAATACGTTTTCGATGGATTTATGGGTTTGACGAAAACTCATTTGAAAAGGTTTTGGTTCGATCTCCCGAAACCTACGAGACCGGACCAAAACTCATCCACATACACCCTATACTATCTAATCAGCTTCTGCTGGGATTTCAATTTGGGCTGAAATCCATCAAAACCTTTTCCCAATGCAAGTTGACGAAGACATGACCAATAACCCCCGCCACCCACCCTTTCCCAAGCCGGAGACAACATGGGATCACCGATACAAGGATGGCGATCCTACCCCACGAGCAAAATTCTTACACAGTTCCACAAAGAAAATAAGGTGTAATTTTAAAGCTATTTGTTTGTCTTGAAATTCTCTTATTTTACTTTATTTAGTGAAAAAAAATGCAATTTCTCTAATTTATCCAAAACGTTTATGAAAAGTTATTGAATTTTTTTAATATTTAGATAATCGAAATATACCCAGAAAAAAAAATTATCCATGTATAAAAAATCATTATTAACCACTCATGATCCAACAATAAAAGTACGTTAAATTAATGTAT
This sequence comes from Penstemon eatonii, assembly GCA_038501285.1. Taxonomy (NCBI): domain Eukaryota; kingdom Viridiplantae; phylum Streptophyta; class Magnoliopsida; order Lamiales; family Plantaginaceae; genus Penstemon; species Penstemon eatonii. Next base: position 72,811,589 of record CM076715.1, read on the forward strand.
GAAAGTAATTTATTACAATAGGACCTGCATGAAGAACCACCATGCAGGAGGGGGATAGCTTTACCTAGCTATTACATGTTACTTCACACTTTTATGCAAAACACTAGTGAATTGTGAAAATAATCCCTATATTTTGTCTAATTATAAAAAGTTCCCTATGTTATTTTTTTATGGTCACACCCCTATGTGCTAATTTTCATTTGCAAAATACTCCTCCCAATCAAAATGACAACTATACCCCCACCAATGTTAATTTAGAGAGATTTTATTCAGAAAAATGTGTCCTCTCTTGGAGGAGAGTAACCACTATTTATACATAAATAATATGCTGATATTCAGCCTCTAAAAAAAACCTAAATAAATGAAAGAATAAAAGATTTAATATCTAATCAAATCTGTAAAGCGTAAAATCTGCTAATCAAATATGTAACTGCTAATTAAAGCATAAAATCTGCTAATCAAGATCTGACTAATTCCTTTGACATCCTCCCTCAAATTGATGCCGGTAAATCTACAAGCATCAATTTGCTGACTAGGAAATTATGTCGCTGGCGTGTAAAGATATCTGCAATCTGTAGAGTGGTAGATAAATGTGGGAGCGTGATAATCTGGTGATCATAGGCATCTCGGATGAAGTGACAATCAACCTCAATGTGCTTCATGCGTTCATGGTAGACAGGGTTGGCAGCAATTTGAATTGCACTAGTGTTGTCGGCATATAGTGGAGTAGGCTGATCTTGTGAGATACTAAGCTCTGTAAGAAGACCACGTAACCAAACTATCTCGGAGCATGCAACAGACATTGCCCAGTATTCTGCCTCAGTGGATGACTTAGAGACGGAGTCTTGTTTCTTGCATTTCCAAGAGATAAGAGCATCTCCGAGAAACATACACCATCCTGTAGTATATTTCCTAGTGTCTGGGCAGCCTGCCCAATCAGCATCAGTATATGCTTGTAGCTGAAGCGAAGAACCATTAGGGAAGAATAAGCCACGAGTGGGTGTACCTAGAATGTATCTAATGATGCGTCATGTAGTGGAAAGATGGAGATGTCGAGGAGTTTGCATGAACTTGCTGACTGTGTGGACAACATATGAGATGTCTGGTCGTGTGATTGTCAAATATATGAGGCTACCAACCAACTTTCTATATAAAGTAGGATCCTCAAGAAGTTCCCCTTCATCACGTCTATACTTCACATTAATTTCCATAGGAGTGTCAACAGATGTAGTGTCCGTTAGGCCAGCCAATTGAACCAAATCATGAGTGTATTTTTGTTGATTTAAAAAAATACCTTGAGGCCGATGATGCACCTCTAACCCCAAGAAGTAGGTGAGTTGCCCAAGATTTTTCATGTGGAAAGTAGAATCTAGCAAGTTTTGAATTTTAGAGATGGCCTCCATATCAGAACCAGTGATAACGATGTCGTCCACATAAACAAGTAGTACAACTAAGCCCTTAGATGTTCTTTGAAGGAAAAGGGATGAGTCATACTGACTTTGAGTGAACGAAAAACCAAGGAGTGTAGATCGGAACTTTTCAAACCATACTCGCGGTGCCTGTTTCAAGCTATATATAGAACGTTTTAGTTTACAAACTGCATTAGTTGACGAAGTAGGCATACCATGGGGAAGTTTCATGTAAATGTCCTCCTCGAGGTCACCATGTAAGAACACGTTCTTAACAACCATTTGATGTAAAGACCATGACTGAGATGCAACAAGAGCAAGTATGATTCGTACGGTTGTCATTTTGGCTACAGGTACAAAGGTCTCATCATAGTCTAGGCCATACTCTTGCTTGTTGCCAAGAACCACCAATCGAGCTTTGTAACGATCTATAGACCCGTCTGAACGAAGTTTAATGGAAAAAACCAACTTACTTCCAAGGGGTTTCACAGATGGTGGACATGGAACAACATCCCATGTTTGATTTTCTTCTAGTGCAAGAAATTCTGTTTCAATAGCTTGCCGCCAACACTTATGCTCCATTGCCTGTTTATATAATGATGGAATAGGAATAGAGGATAAAGTGGCGGTTAAAGATAAAGGAGGGGTGAAACCGTACTTATCTTGTGGTTTATGAACCCGATTACTGCGTCTAAGGGGAGCAGGTTCGGTTGTTGGAACATGATCAGGATCAGCAGCCAAGGAATGAATTGGAGGGTGCCCGGGAGGTTCGGAAGTCTCTTTGGAAGTGCGTCGCTGATACACCAAGAGAGGCTTAGAAGATACATGTTCTGCAGAAGAGTTAGTAAACAATGGCAAAACAGAATATGATGGAGAAACATAATCATGGTGTTTGGCAAAAAAATATTGGTTTTAAAAAAAAAAACACATTTCTAGAAACTCGAATACGACGCAAATTGGGATAATAACAAAGAAAACCTTTTTGATGTACAGAATATCCGAGAAATGCACATTGAACTGATTGCGCTGTTAGTTTTGTGCGTTCATGTGCGGGAAGGTGTACAAAACAGACACAACCAAAGGTACGTAGGTTAGAATAATTTGGAGTACGTCCAAATAACCGAGTGAAAGAAGAGACATGGTTCAATGAGGGAGACGGCAATCTGTTGATGAGGTGGACAACAGTAGACAAAGCTTCACACCAAAATCGAGAGGGTACAGATGACTCTAGAAGAAGGGTGCGAACAACATCAAGGAGATGACGATTGTTTCTCTCAGCCACACCATTTTGTTGTGGGGTTGAAAGACAAGACCGTTGAGACTCTATCCCATTAGTTTGTAGGAACTCCTGAAATAATTTAGACATGTACTCACCCCCATTGTCAGAGCGAAGGATCTTGATATTTGCAGAAAATTGGGTCTGAATATGTGCATGGAGTAGCTTAAACACAGAAAATACTTCAGCTTTAGAGTGCAAGAAATAAATCCATGTGAAACGACTATAGTCATCTATAAAGGTTACAAAATACTTGTAATTAGCATGAGAAGTAACAGGTGCCATACCCCACACATCACTATGTATTATATCAAAAGGTTGGACTACATTTGGTGTATGAGTAGGAAATGGTAGCGTTTTGCTTTTGCCAAGCCTACAAGAATTGCAATCAAATTGAACAACACTATGAGATGGTGATTCTTTATTCCCAAGTAAACCAGAATTTAACAAAGTATGTAACACATTAGAGTTTGGATGTCCAATTCGTTTATGCCATGCTCCGTAATCAACATGAGCAGAATTACATGTGATAAATGGCAAAGTATAATGTGAAGACAAAGGAAATTGGAGTGGAAAGAGACGTCCTACTTTAGGCCCCCTTGCAATCATCTTCCCTGATTGTTGATCCTGCACAATACAACCAGATTTAGGAAATTCAATTTTACAATCTTTATCAACCAACTGACCGATAGAAACAAGATTTGTGGCAAGATCAGGGGAGATAAAAACATTGGTTAAAAAAGGAGAAATATTACCGGTCGCCGTGATAGGTAATGGGTTCCCATCAGCTGTATAAATCTTAAGATTTCTAGAATACTTCTTTACATTTGTAAGAATATCAACATTGTTTGTCATATGATGGGAAGCTCCGGAATCAAAGTACCAAGGGGATGATGTAGAAAGTGGTTTACCTGAAAGTCCTAAAGCAGAGAATGCTGAAATGATCATGTTGAATCATTTCAGGGGTTACAGGTTGAACAATAGTAGTAGGAGGAGCACTTGAAGAACCAATTGAGGCAGTATATGCTGTTTCAGATTTCTTAGGGGGTCGGGTAGGACATTCCTTGATGATGTGGCCATCCTTTTTACAGTAATTGCAGAATTTTTTTGGACAGTTTGAAGCATAATACCCAAATCCCTTGCAGCAAAAGCACTAAATACTGGTCAAATCCCTACCTCTTGGCTTACCTTGAGTTGCATAAGCTACAGGAATGTAGGTAGATTTTTGCTGCTCCATGGTGGCTTGAGTGAGAAAGCGCTGCTCCTCACGAAACAAAGCATTGAGGCATGTATCAAGGGAGGGGACAAGTTCTCGATTCATAAGATTAGACCTGGTGGCTTCAAATTCAGATCTAAGTTTCATAAGAAATTGATCCCTTTTAGTAATTTCATGTACATCTTGAACAGAAGCAAGACCTTCAGGAGGTAAGCTAGCATAGACTATATTAGAATATTCAGCCCAAAGATTCATGAAACTAGAATAAAAATCAGAAATAGAGAGACTGCCCTGTTGGAGAGTGCCTAATTCATGTTCAAGCTGAAATCTCCGAGCAGTGTTTTGTTGGTTGTAGAGTTTCTTCAAATAATTCCACATTTCAGCTGCAGTTTTGAAGGGCTGAAGGTTTAAAATGATGCTCGATTCAACATATCCGAGAATCCATGCCATGATTTGAGCATCCTTGACCTCCCACTTGGCGTGCTCATCCTTCTCTTTGTCTTTGTCGGGAGCAGGTTTGCTGCCATCAACATGGCCATATAAATCCTTGCATTTGACAAATATCTTGAAGTGGAATGCCCAAGCCGAGTAGTTTTTGCCATTAAAGCGAATCAAGATGGAATCATACTTGTCTGTAGACATGATGCCGAGAAAAATAAAATACACAAGAACAAGAGACTCAACAAGAACTAGGGACTGCACTAGAACTTAGAAACTAGAGAAACGTGATAGTATAGAACCTTGGCTCTGATACCATGTTAATTTAGAGAGATTTTATTCAGAAAAATGTGTCCTCTCTTGGAGGAGAGTAACCACTATTTATACATAAAGAATATGCTAATATTCAGCCTCTAAAATATCCTAAATAAATGAAAGAATAAAAGATTTAATATCTAATCAAATCTATAAAGCGTAAAATCTGCTAATCAAATATGTAACTGCTAATTAAAGCATAAAATCTGCTAATCAAGATCTGACTAAATTGGATAATTCTAATTCTATCTCTAATAACTTGACCCAACCTAACCATTCCCTACCTAATAACCACATTAACCCAACTACCCTTGAGCCCAAACTCAACTTAATCAGTAGTGGCCCATTAACTATCCCTGGACAAAGCCCTTTAACCCCCACCAGTGTTCTTATTGCAAAACTCACCAACCATTCTACCAAGTCTACTGAACCCCGTCCACTTAACATCACCAAAGTTGGGCCCCCCTTGCAAAGTAATTCTGATCACAATTGCAAACCCATGGTACTTGATCCTCCTAAGAATCCTCTTTTGACCCCAATTAATATGTCGATTAATAAAACTAACCCAGCTACATCACTCAATCCTGAACCAACCATCACTAACGTCAACACCAAAATCCATCTCTCTGAAAAAACTAAAATTACCCAAAACATCAATTCTGCTCAAACACCGAAATCAATCCCTGCTCCGTCACCTCGTCTCCCACTCCACCCATCTCCCAATTTGAACTCGTCAATTGCAGCTATCAACCCCTCATCTAATAATCTCTTCTTGGTTCCTATCAAAGTCGAAGCCTCCGAATCAGGTAAGAGAACTGCCACAACTTCTAACATACCCAGAAAAATCATCAGCAAAGAAAATAAAAATCCTATCTCCAACCATAATACCCTTAAACCCCGAACTAATTCTAGCAAATCCTCCTCCATGATCATCGATACCCCTCTAGTTAAAATTAGTGGAAAAAGAAAAACTATGGATTCACCTGCGGATACAGACAAATTGAGTGAATTGGATGACGATTGTGAAATTGTTAGTGTGGATGTCCTGGTCAACAGACCCTCAAAGAAGGCTCAAATTTTGAACTCAAAGGCGGAGGTTGCTGGGCAGCCCCGCCTATCATCATGAATTGCTTAGCATGGAACTGCCAGGGTTTAGGGGGTTCCTCGGCAGTTCACTATCTCGAACACCACATTCGGGTACAAAACCCCCACATTGTCTTCCTATCTGAAACTAGAGCAAAGGTTAGGAAGATTGATCTGTTGAAATCTAAATTTGACATGTTTGGTGTTTGTGTTGATTCAAGAGGGAAATCTGGAGGTTTAGCTTTACTGTGGAATAAGGACCTTCAAGTTGATTTACAAAGTCTTTCTCCCAATCATATTGATGTTCATATTGCGGAAGCCAATAATCCTACAGGTTGGCGTTTCACCGGTTTTTATGGGGAACCGGATACTTCTCGTAGACAGAAAACTTGGGACTTACTTCTTCGTCTTGCTAGTCATAGCTCGAAGCCATGGGTTTGTATGGGAGATTTTAATGCTCACATTTGTCACTCGGAAAAAGCGGGAGGAAATCGTACACCTGGTTATCAATTGAGAGATTTTAGAGTAGCATTACATGACTCAGGTCTTACTGATCTGGGCTTTTCAGGCTTCCCATATACCTGGTCGAATGGGTGGGAACCCCCACGTACAGTCAGCGTCAGAATTGATAGAGCGTGCGTATCGGATTCATGGAAAAATAAATTTCCAAACAGCAATGTTAGACATCTCAGCTTCGGTGGGTCTGATCATTGTCCTATCATTCTTCATGCTCGAGATCGAGAATTAGAGCAGACGAGACAAAGGAAGGGAAGTTTTAAGTTTGAATCAATGTGGCTGGACGACGTGGAATGTCCCAAAGTGGTTAGGGATCGTTGGGTTGGGGATGGGCCGTATGAGGGGGGTAATGTGAGGGAAAAGCTTGAGTCCTGTAGGGATGGACTAGTAGCATGGAGCAGTTTATCTTTCAGGGGGGTTAGCAAGAAAGTAGCAAAGATCCGGAAGAATATTCACTCACTAAAGACAGGGGCAGTTTCCACTACTTCGAAAGAAGCGATAAAAGGTCTTTACTTAGAATTGGAAGAACTTCTGGGAGTAGAGGAAAAGATGTGGCAACAAAGAGCAAAAGCTCATTGGATGCGAGAGGGTGATCGAAATACCCGATATTTTCATAGTCGTGCTACTGGGAGAAGGAAGAAAAATCAGATTTTGGGCATTCGAAGGGAGGATGGTAGTTGGTGCGAACGTGAGAATGACATTGAAAAAGTGGTTGTTGATTACTTTAGTAATATTTTTACTTCCAACCGTCCGTCCTCTGATGAGATCACTCTTGTATTGAGCGCTATGGGATCGAAGGTGAGTTCCGAAGATAATCAATATCTCCTTCAGCCGTACACTGCAGAAGAGGTATATCGAGCCCTTTTATCTATGTATCCCCTTAAATCCCCTGGACCCGATGGGTTCCCCCCTTTATTTTTTCAAAAGTTTTGGCCTTTAGTTGGTAAAGATGTCACAAAGTGGGTTTTGAGTTTTTTGAATGATGGTGTTTTTGATGAGTCTTATAATCTTACTAATATTGTCCTGATTCCCAAATGCCAAGACCCTGAGTATATGACCCAATTCCGTCCCATTAGTCTTTGCAACGTTGTTTACAAAATTGCTTCTAAAACCATAGCCAATCGTTTGAAACCCATTATGAACTCCGTTATCTCTGACTACCAATCAGCCTTCGTCCCTGGGAGACAAATCACTGATAACGTACTCGTAGCTTTCGAAACCACCCATTATATGAAAAAGCTTACTAAGAATAGGGTGGGCCAGATGGCCATTAAGTTGGACCTTAGCAAAGCCTATGATAGAGTTGAGTGGGAGTTTTTAAGGGCAGTAATGATCCGGTTAGGTTTTGATTCACATTTTGTTGAGCTTGTTATGACTTGTGTTTCTTCTGTTACGTACTCGTTTGTCCTTAATGGGGTGAATTTTGGTTCTGTTAAGCCGGAAAGGGGTATCCGTCAAGGGGACCCCCTTTCCCCTTATCTCTTTCTCTTTTGCGCAGAAAGCTTGAGTTCTCTTATATGTCAGGAGGAAGAAAGGGGACATTTGGAAGGCATTGCTATATGTCGAGGAGCACCTAGAGTCTCTCACCTTCTTTTTGCGGACGACACTCTGATCCTGTGTCAAGCCACTGAAGAGGCCGCTATTTATGTGAATAATCTACTACTTGCATATGGCTTGGCTTCGGGTCAGAATATTAATTTTGAGAAATCTAGTGTTGTGTTTACTAGGAACACAGATGAAGACGTGATTGCTTCGATCCTACAATTCCTTCCTATTCGCAGAGAGCTCAAACATGAGAGGTATCTTGGCCTTCCCCTCTCAGTTGGGAAATCTAAAAGAGACGTATTTGATTACATAAGAGAGCGGGTTTGGAATCGACTCCAGAATTTGAGATCCAGAACTTTGTCAAGGGCAGGTAAGGAAATTTTAATTAAGTCTGTAGTTCAAGCAATTCCATCTTATCTAATGGGTTGCTTTAAGCTACCGGGTTATTTAATTAAAGAGATTGAGTCTTTGATAGCTAGTTTCTGGTGGGATGATAATAATACGAAGAAAATACATTGGATCAAGTGGAATTCTCTATGTTCTAGTAAAAGGGATGGAGGAATGGGCTTCCGGGACTTGGAATCTTTTAATACCTCTCTTCTTGCAAAACAGGCTTGGCGTATCATGACGAACCCTAATAATCTACTTAGTCGTGTTCTAAAGGCTCGTTATTTTCCTAATACAGATCTTTTAGACGCTCCTTTAGGTTCAGCTCCCTCTTTAACGTGGCGCAGCATTTGGGAATCCAAGAGATTAATCGCCTCAGGTATTCGGTGGAGAGTGGGGAATGGTTGTGACATTCGCATTTGGGGCATGAATTGGCTTCCGAGAGCTCATTCTTTTAAAGTTATTACTCCTCCTCGAGTTCTCCCGGCTGATTCATTAGTTAGTGCTCTTATGGACCACTCAAGATGTAATTGGAATAGACAGTTAATTGAAGACTTGTTTATTAATGAGGATGCACAACTCATTCTTTCTATTCCACTAAGTAGAGGAAGTTGTCATGATCGCATTATTTGGCATTTTGATCGCTCGGGGTCCTTTACGGTAAAATCGGCTTATAATTTATGTCGCTACTTAAAGGAATCTGAGCTTGAAGCCACTTCTGGGAGTACTAGTTCGCGAATTAATTATAATTGGCTCAATATTTGGTCCTTAAAGGCACCCCCGAAGATCAAACAATTTATTTGGTCATGTTGCAAGAATACAATTCCTGTTTTAAAGGCCCTTTGTAATCGAAAAATTGTTAATGATGATGTTTGTTTTCGATGCGAAGGAGAAGGGGAATCCACTTTACATTGTATTGTTCGATGTACTTATGCTAGACAATGTTGGGCTCTTTCTGGTCTTGCTTTTTCAAATTATTACTGTGATTCTGCTGAATTCATTGATTGGTTTACACATATTTATTCTAAATTGGATGCAGCAGAACTCGGCTATGCTTCTACTTTAGCTTGGTGGATTTGGTTTAGTAGGAATAAGTTTCTATGGGAGAAAGTTGTCTTTGAACCGGCTGACGTTGTCTTATTTGCTCGTAAATTCTACGCTGGTTTTAAAGAGGCTTTCACTCCTTCTTCTATTTCCAACCCACTCAGACCCGTGCGTGCTAATTGGACACCCCCACCTCCGGGAGCTGTGAAAATAAATGTAGACGCAGCAGTTGTTGAAGGACAGGGAAGAATAGGAATTGGTTGTGTAGTTCGGGATCATGTTGGTTCTGTTCTGGATTGGAAATCTGAGATGCTCGACTCTTTTTTGGAACCTGTAGCAGCGGAAACCAAAGCAGTAGCCCGAGGACTTGAATTGGGTATTGAAAGAGGTTGGCAGAATATCATATTGGAAAGTGACTGTATTTTGGCAGTGAATGGCATCTTGAATCACCATACTTTTAATCAATTTCATCCTTTGGGCCTCTTATTTGAAGACATCAAATATTTAGCTAGTAGTTTGGAAAATTTTATTTGCTCCCATGTGTTTAGGGAGAGTAATTCCGTAGCTCATGCTCTAGCTAAAGTAGCACTAAGTATTTCTCCTCCTACGGATGAGCTTCCGAGCTTTATCATCAATCTTGTAACTAATGACGTTATTCATTACTGATATCTCACCCTTTGGGTCTTCAAAAAAAAAAAAAAAAGATCTGACTAATTCCTTTGACAACCAAAAGACGCAAAAACATCTTTATCATTGCTAGAAAAAACAAAAATTGATTGCAACTAAAAATGGGTAAAATCAGTTGAAAAATTGAATTTCCAACCGATTTTGCAACCAAAGATATCGGTTGGAAAAACCTCCGTTGGAATTGAGTTTGCAACAGAAATTCCAACCGAATATTTTTGCAACTGAATTTCCAACCGATTATTTTCGGTTGGAAAATTTCCAATTGACTTTTTCGGTTGCAAATTCAGTTGGGAAATTTCCAACAACAAATCCAACCACTCAAAATCGGTTGGAATTCCCCCCTCCCCTTTTTCATTTTTGCAATTTATAAACACAATCTAAAATCAATAAATACATTTCAATTTTCATAAACATAATCCAAAATTCGTAAACACATTTCGATTTTCATTAACACAACCCACAATCCAATTCATAAACATAATTCATAATCCAAAAATTACACTACCAAATAATTCTCAATCAATAACTACACCATTAAAACTACGTACTCGACAATCCATACTCCAAAAACACCTAAGTATGTGAAACACAAAAAGAACAAACTAGACACAAAAAAAAAATATCATTTAACTGCACACAACCTCGACTGAGAGTTTTTTCAGGGTTTTTTGCACTTTGTACCTCCGAAACATGGGAAATAGGCATTTTGCACCGCCGAAACTTAAATTTAACTCTTTGCACCCTCAAAATATGAAAAATGCAGCACTTTGCACCCTCTTTTATTTTCAAGCAAAAATTCAAGAGCAAAATAGGTAATTCAATAGTATTGGCATTTTGCACCCTACAAACTTGAGAATTTCCCATCTTGTACCCCCAAAAAAATTAGCACTTAACACCCTCTAATTAAGAACAAATCATCAATTTTCACCCCGAAACACAATAAATGGGCACTTTGCACCCCAAAACACAAGATTAACACTTAACATCCTCAAATTTAAAAAAACCCAAACCATTCATTTTTTTCGTCAAAGTTGACTATCGGAGTGAAAAAAATCTCAGGCAAAATAGGTAATTCATTTTATTACTTAAATTTCGCAAAATACAATTCTAAATACTCGCTCATTTCTCTCTCTGTCATTCTATTCAACAATATAACCATAAATAACTAAATAAAGTACAAGTAAACTTCTCAAAAACTTATTGTCTACTTGATCAACATATCAAAGACCCATAAATAATTACCTATTTCCCTTAATTTTTTTTTACCTTAATGGTCAACTTTGCCGGAAAAAATGATGGGTTTGAGTTTCTTTTTTAATTTGAGGGTTAAAAGTGTTAATGTTGTATTTTGGGGTGCAAAGTGTCTATTTATTGTGTTTCGGGGGGTGCAAGTTGTTAATTGATTCTTAATTAGGGAGCGTTAAGTGCTAATTTTATTTTAGGAGGGCAAAATGCCAAAGATTTATAATATAATTACCTATTTTGCCCTTGAGTTTTTGCTTGAAAATAAAAGAGGGTGCAAAGTGCTGTATTTTTTATATTTTGAGGGTGCAAAGGGCTAAATCTAAATTTTGGGGATGCAAAGTGTCTATTTCTCATGTTTCGGGGGTGCAAAATGCAAAAAACCCCTTTTTTCATAACATCAGGGTGCAGTACTGCAAAACAAAGAGGAAATCAGACACAAGAAACATCATAAATGCAAGAAATTAAATGGGAACTATATATATATAATTTTTATATAGTCCACATTACCACATATACATACCTTCTCAAAAATATCATAAGAGTGAAACGCATGACAACTTCCTTGATCCAAAGCTTGCAAATTTGACAGATGTATATAATTTACAACATTTCTCAAATAACAATGACCTACTCTATCCACAGAAAATGGAAAGAAACGTCCTCAATATATATAGAAAAGACAATTTCAATCAGAAAACCTGTGTTGTTCTTACTACTAGCAATCAAGTAAGTCCCCATATGCAAATAACATAAAATACACCTGGGGAGCATCCATTTATTTTCAAATTTTGGTCCAATTATTGGGCCATAATAGTTCAATTTCCATTTTTGTGCCGAAAAAGCCCACAAGCCCAAATTCCTTCCCGAGACTATATTAGTTTCAACCTAATTGAGATGACCGTTAAGAACAAGGCCGACAGAACATGAATTTAAGCCTACAATCTGGGTTTAGATTGGTACTGTTAGGGCTGTCAATGTGGCGAATTAGAGATTTGTGAATTTGATCGATTAAAAAGATTCGTTATTTGAAATATATGGAGTAAATATAAATTTAGTTTGATCCAATCAACTAGATATCTTAAGTCGAATAATACTAAATTAAATATTTAAATTTAGCCTCATCTATATATTTCTTAATTACATCAAATCAATATAAAAATTTAACTCCATCAAAAGAAATAAAAATAAATAAAAGTCGACATTCAAATATGTTGGCCCATAATTAAATTATGGTAGTCTATGAGTCATATTCAAATAAGCCTTTTCTCTCGGCCTATAAATTTAATAATTCACACTCCAAATTCTCTCTTCATTATCTCACACTCTAATAATCCATATTATAATTATACTATTCATTTTATTCAAGAGAAAAAAAAAGTCAAGCAAAAATATTTCTTTTAGAGAGCAGCACTGAACCGCTTTCTCTTTTCGTCTTCATCCTCTACTTTACCTCTCTCCATTGTCTCTAATCTATTTTTCTTTCTTTACTTGCTTTCTCCATTTTCACCTTCTCTTTATATATTGGTTTGTTCATTTGTATATATTTGACAATTACATAAATCTGCCATAGTTTATTACATCAGTTCTAACCAAAATAGTTAGTATTTTGACCGCTATGTTGAAATATCAATTTATTTTCATTTTTCAATCAATGAAAACGAAAATAAGGCGTAATTATAAAATTATTTGTTTGTCTTGAAATTCTTCTATTTTACTTAAAATAATATAGATCGAAAAGTATAAGGAAAGATATATATATATATATAGTCAGTGGCGAAGCGAGAAAATAATTTCACCGGGATCATTTATAAAATTAAAGATTATATTAAATTTTGAATATTAATGAAAATAATTACTCTCAAACAAAATTAATTCAAACTAAAATGTCAAAGAGCTAGACGAGTATCTTTTAACGAAGTCTCCATAAGTTTTTCACAGATTGAAATTGTCATAGAGTCATTGAGAATATTTCAAATAGTTATGTTTAAGAAATTTTGTTAGAAATTCCGAATTATTAGGAATTTTTTAATCAAATAAACATGTTGAGATATAAACTAGTCTATACTTTTGCTACATTGACCCAAGAACAAAAGGGTATATTTAAATTGTCAAGAACTTGTAAATTTTTATTCATGAAAATCATATCACAATAATAATTCCAATTTATCAAACACATATTTTTATCTATATAAGTATCAAGTGGCCTTTTGTATATTTCATAAACATATATATATCATAAATATATACATACGTTTGTAAATATATAATAATATTAATATTTTTCATACCATTTTATTAGAAATGTAGAATAACATTAATAATTGATTAAAATATACAAGTGAACAAAAATAAAATTTTAATACAACTATATAATTCATACATGGACCCCTTTCTTTACAAAATTTTTATTTTTTTAATGGGGTCATTAAACAACAAACATATACTTATTATATATTTTAATATAAAAATCAAAACAAACTAAACCTCACATTTTCTTAGCCCATTTTCTTAAAATATTAGAACAGGGGTCCATGCACCCCCTAATGTCAATGAGTTATATATATAGTTGTGGTCGTCTATAACTCTATGGTCAAAAGACTCAAAATAGAATGTCCCAGTTAATGTTGAGTTCAAGGATATTTGCTCAAAGACTCTTAACATTGGGTCAATGTAGTTACTGCAAGGGGTACAAAGAAATTAACAAAATTAGCTGATTAATATTATGTGGCCAGTGGCCCGTTGACTGGACAACCCTTTAATTAATAGGATACTAAATAGTAGTTCTTATATTGTTATTGAACTGAAATGACTGAGTATAACAGGCCTAATACGTTACATTTTCATGGAGCATGGTATATTACAACATGAGTTATTATATTGCACTTCTTAAATAGCTTTTTTGTATATTTATTGTTTTGGTAAAGAATTTTCAACATTTTATTTATAATGTTATTATGAGTACCAACTTAAATGTTACTTATTTTTTTCTTTAATATTTATTGCTCTCAATTGAGATGTGAGGAGAACCTTGATCGGTGTGAATAAACGTATACGATATAGTAATATCGATTATAAATATCAATGTGATTAGTATATGATATTGAGTAATTTTTCAAATATGATGCCTAACAAATGAAGCTTAGCTCCGCCACTGAGTTTCTTCTTCTTAAAGTACGGGTTAAACGTACAATTTACTCCCTAAAATATCACTTGTAATACTTATCGATTTGGACTTTTTACTCTAAAACTACCCATGCCCCTTTTATAACTTCATCCACCAAACAATATTATGTCTCAACTTTTCATTTCTTTTGTTTTTTCCCTTTTGGGTCTCAATTTTTTTTTCTTTTTTTCCATCTTTTTTATTATTATTTCAGCTTCAACTTGTTTTCTTTATTTTGTGTTTCAATTTTTATTTTCTTTATATTTTATTTTGTGATAATTATCTCATTTATTTCGTAAAAATACAAATTATTATTTCAAACTTTTAGTAATTATCCTTCAAATTCATACTCGCAAATTCAAACTTGACGAAGGCATTAATATTAGTGTTTGTTGATTGATTTTCTTTGTAATTTGATTGTAATTCAATAGGTTTTATGATAATGTATTAATGTAATATAATCGTTTCCTCAAAAAGAAAATTGTGTTTGTATTGAATATCATTTTGATTTTATAAGGAAATTAGGGTAATTATATATTGAGGAATTGTAGATACGAGCTTCTGTCAAGTTCAAATTTTCGAGTAATAATCTAAAGGATAATTTCTCATGTTTGGAATATAAATATGTAACGAGGATAAAGGGGATACTTATCACTAAATAATTAAAAAGTGAGACGAAATGTAAAGAAAATAAATTGATACGAAAAAAAAAAAGAAAAACCGATATGGAAATAAATAAAAAATGGAAGGAAACAGAATGAATAAAGAAATTGAGACATTGTTTTGTTTGGTGGATGAAAGAATAAATATTTATTAAAGAGTTAGTGTTTGTAGCGGAACAAAAAAGTCTAAAACTAAAACATAAGGGGCAAATGATGGAAGTGATACTTTCGGGGGGATAACTGTTACCACCCCGATATTTTAAGGGAAAAAAATTGCATTTTACCCTAAATATTAATTATTAAAGTCCAATTAAAAAAAAATACTTTTATAATAGATAATATAAATGTCTAACTAGTTTTATATACAAGAGATTCGAATATTTGAACTTTAGGACTTATAGTTCGAAATTAATTGTAATGAATACATTAAAAAAAATATACTCCCTTTGACCTATTTTTTATACTCCATTAACTAGTATCTAGTCAAACTTTTTATTATTTTAATTGATTTATCATGTTAGATAAAACATATTTGTGGTATATTAAATTTTTTATATATTAATATATATGGTGTTATATGATATTATCAAATTTTTGGTGAAATATATTCCCCAAATTATAAATTTAGTCAAGTTGACTGGTCAACTATACCAATGAATAACGATAAATGAGACAAATAAAGTATTATATTAGATAATTCAATGTATTTCGAATTTTAATTTCACATATTATGTTATTTGTATGTTTTTATTTATATTTATGAGGTTTAAGTTAGAAGCATAAATTACTAGATTTTTATAAGGTTTATACCTTAATATTATTATATTTGTAAGTTTAAGGAGTTCAAGGTTCATCATTTTCAACGTATCATTAGGAAAAATTCAATAGGAAAAATAAATTCTAAGAAGCTAGTGTACGCACGGGAAAGAAAAAATAATTCCGTAATGAATCCCTTATTTGACTTTTACTTCTCGGTGTTCTCACACAACCCCACAAGCCCAAATTCCTTCCCGTTTTGACCATATATAACTTTCAGCCCAAGATTTAAAACATATATCTAAAATAAACTGAACCATAACCCAGATTGAAGCCCACAAATAGATCAATATTGGCTGTCGTATTGTTGCAATTTGTATTTGAATTGTGTTATTATCAATAAAAATCATTTCTTTTATTATCAATCATGGTTAGATCACACATTAAAAAAGATGAAGAAATCATGTTATTGGATCCACGAAATAAAGTTAAATCACAATTTTTCTATTTTCCTTGAAGTTCGAAGTTATAAGGTATTCTATAATACAATAAAAGTCAATATATATAGACTAAACCATCATTTTCATCATATAAAGAAGATGAACATGCTTAAATGAACAAAAAAAGAGGAGCAAATAGTAATATTATTTACTTAATATATTTTATAAATTATTAATAAATATATACAAAATAATGTTAATTACAATTTTTCTATGTTCCATGAAGTTGAGAAAGTTATGAGCTAAAATATTACATAATCAAATAGTCAATAAAGATAGATTAAACTAACATTTTCATCATATAAAGAAGACAAGCATAATTAAATGAAAAAAGAGCAAATAGTGATATTATTTACATAGTTCTTTTAATTAATTAATATTTAAATTATAGGAAAATAAGAGCAACAAACATGCGCTGATATATTTTTCATTAATAAATAAGGATCAAAACTTTCATAAATAGTGTTTCGAAATAATGATAATTGATATGTTGTTATGTTGATGTGATAAATAATAAAAAAATATTGAGGTATGAACATTTGATGTAATACTTTTTTATTTGAAAAAATATATTTAGAAAGTTAATTTTAGCGGCTAAAATAACTTAATGATAACATCAATTAATGAAAGAAAATTTAAATTAATAAAGAAAAAAAAATCACGACTTCATATGTGTCATATACAAGAGGAATATGATGGGTGCCAGGGTGCGGTTTTCACACTGATACATCATGACAGTATAAAAATAAAAACTAATAAAGAATTGGATATGGTAGAGACGGGTGTTGAACCTTGTTTATATTTTTTTATAAAGTGTTACATTATTAATTTTAGTACTTCTAAGATTAGTTCTCTCGGTTTTTTGAAATTTTTTATTTTTATTTTAGTTTGTTTTTATATTTTAACTCTTTTTTCTTACACCACCAGATTTATCTCATCTTGAGTCTTCGGGTGCTTGTTTTATGCACGAGATATACATTTTAAACACAAGTTTGATCCTAAAGCTTAAAAATGCATTTTTTTGGGATATCCGGTAAATCAAAAAACTTATCGCATTTATGACCTTAAAAATCACCAATTCTTTGTTAGTAGAGACGTCATTTTTCATTAAGAAGTTTTTCCTTTTTCTACTAATAATACTGAAGAAAACATTGAAAGTTCAATTTTATCACAACTAGTGTTAGAAACACGTTCCTTCTCTCCTCAAAATCAGCCTTCAGATTTACATAGTGACATTAGTTCTGAAGTAACCCCTATTCCTATGCCAAATTCTGATAATATCTCAACCCATAATTCAGCTAGTAATCGCGTTCTACAAGACCAAAGGAGAAGCCTCGA
This sequence comes from Penstemon eatonii, assembly GCA_038501285.1. Classification (NCBI taxonomy): domain Eukaryota; kingdom Viridiplantae; phylum Streptophyta; class Magnoliopsida; order Lamiales; family Plantaginaceae; genus Penstemon; species Penstemon eatonii. Next base: position 72,829,169 of record CM076715.1, read on the forward strand.
TATCTTTAAGTTTACCATTGCTCGACTGTTGCATAATTTCCAACTCCAAAATCTTGTTCTCCACCTCACAGGGTAACAAAATATCCATTGATTGATGTATTATCTTAAGAGCGTCTTTCTCCAAAATCCAATTTGCTGCATTTGAAGAAAAACTTTGTGTAAATGAATTTAAGTGTATATTACAAATGCTAAAGCCTACATATATATATAAAACTAAGGTCCTAATTTACAGCTCTTGATTATAAAGTAAATTACATGAATGTAGCCACTGATGTTGCTATGTTGATTTGAACCCAAGATTTATATGTAGCGTAATTCGAATTAATTATTTTCAGATTTCAAGCTAATTCATATCCATCGAATTCTAGATTTTGAACTATAGAATATTTTATTATAGACCGATAAGATTAATTCATCAGCATCTTCGGAAACAATTTCACAACCCCCAACCCCACACAAAAAAAGGAGCATAATAATTGATTGGGGTAAATGCACGACACTTCCTTGTGTTATGCGAATCATGCACAAAACTATCATGTGAATTTTATTTTGCTTCGAACTCTCTTTAACTTTCAAAAATCCTACGTAAAATACGTAATTGGTCTCCTTTTGTCCATATTTTTAACGTTCATGTATTCCACGTGAACAATGTGCAATTTTTTATTGATCTTTGCATAATTTTTTAAGCATAAAACTCGCTTTTACTTTAATTATATCTAGGAATAATTTAGGCAATTCAAAATTAATGGTGTGGGTTAATTTATGCTGAATTTTTTGAAAGTAGAATAGAATTTGGTGGGAAAAAAAAAGTTTCACAAAGTAATATGGTGCATTTTCCCTTAAGTATATACATCATAATATTAAAAACAAAATTTGAAAACATTACTGTATTAAATAAAGAAGAACAAAAGATAAATCACAAAGGGCAAAATAGCAATGTACGTCCCCTAACTTTCACTAGTCCACAGAATTAGGACACTTAATTTTTCAGCAAGCAATTTACGTCCCTTAACTTTTACTGGTATGCAGAATCAGGACACTTAATTTTTCAGCAAGCAATTTACGTCCCTTAACTTTCAGTGGTCCGCAGAATCAGGAAACTTAATTTTTCAGCAAACATTTTAGGTCCCTTAACTTTCACTGGTACGCAGAATCAGGACACTTAATTTTTCAGCAAGCATTTTACATCCCTTAACTTTCATTGGTCCGAAAAATCAAGATACTTATTTTTTCAGCAAGCATTTTACGTCCCTTAACTTTCACTGGTCTGCGAAATCTATAACTTTTTTATACCTATAATTTTAGTCCACTTGATCGCAATTTTAGTCCCCAACTCGCTGAAAATTTCATTATTGCCAACTGGACAATTAATTTGCGGATTTGAATTAATATTGATGTTGTTAAATAGTTGTAAACGGCTTGTTAAATGATTGTCAAGCGGGTGTTTGTTTTGTCAAGTGGAGTAAAATTGCGGGTATAGAAAAGTTAGGATGTATTTTGCTTGTCGAAAAATTAAGTGTCCTGATTATGCGGACCAGTGAAAGTTAAGGGACCTAAAATGCTTGCTGAAAAATTAAGTGTCCTGATTCTACGGACCACTGAAAGTTAAGGGACGTAAATTGCTTGCTGAAAAATTAAGTGTCCTGATTCTGCATACCAGTGAAAGTTAAGGGACGTAAATTGCTTGTTAAAAATTTAAGTGTCCTAATTCTGTAGATTAGTGAAAGTTAAGGGAAGTATTGCTTGCTGGAAAATTAAGTATCCTAATTCTGCGGACTAGTGAAAGATAGGGGACGTAAATTGCTATTTTGCCAATCACAAGGGTAGGATGATTAAATCAAGAATCAAAACATATCCCAACTCCCAAGCAAACACGTCATAAAAAGAAGTGATCGATGCGATTCAGAAAATCCAAAAATAATAGTGAAATATAAAAGTAACTTCAAAAATTGCCGTGCAACAAAGACGTAGAACAAACTATGTTAGTTTTTTAGTGAACAATCGAATCAATAGAATGAAGAAAATATACATTGGACAATTCACTCTAATACTCTGTTTTGTAAAGTAGAATTCTTACATATACTGTATAAGAGTTCTTATTTAAGAAGTACAATTTTATTCGGTGGAATAGCTAAATTTAAGGGAACAATTAAGTATAATAAATTGATCTAATTGGCTGATTTTTAGGAATTTATAAAATTTATAAATTGAAATTACTTTTGACTTTAATTAGTTGAGATGTTAACGGAAACATATTGACAGCCAAAATCAAAGTTTTGAAACTTTTCTAACGTTTAATCAACCTAATAACTCTAGCCTAATTAATGATGATTCATTTTACAAAGAGTGATTTTGGAAATGAATAGTAATTTACATCCTTAAATTACTTCTATAATAAATCTCATTACATTAGTATTTAGAGAATACCAATAATAGAATTTTGTAGGATTAAAAAAAATCAAAACTCTAAAAAAGTAGAATTTTGGTCAAAACAATCAATTGGGGTCAAAAGACACCCTTCAAATATATATATTTATGAATTAAATTAGATTAGATTAGAAATTAAATAGCCCAAAGTTAAGATAGAATCAGACATTAATTTGGTATATTTGTCCTAATCACATGATATTAGTATCTAGAACATATGCACCTGTAATCAATTTCAAAATGAGGGAAAAATAATTGGAAAAAGTTGAAATATTTTGATTTCTATCTTCTAGTCCGAAATTGAAATTAATAATAAATGCTATGCCTCTAACTAAATATATTATTTATTATAATAATTTTAAAATTATTTGAGTTGACTAGTATCAAGATATAAAAAATAACAAGACATAATATATACTCCCTCCGCTTTTTTTTATATGTCGCTTTGGTAAGAAAAAATTATTTATTTTTATTTGTCATTTTAAAATTTCAATGTAAAATTAATTATTTTCTACCAATATTACCCTTCTTGTTAATGCTTATAATAAATGCTAATTAACGATGTTAGTATTTGATTAAAAGGGTACTTTGGGATTTTTATTTATAAAAAGTAGTTATTTATTGCATTTCTTAATCCTTATGCAATCCTTCACAACGACTAAATAAAAAAAAGAGGCCCCCAGGACATATCTCCAACTGGCTGACCAACAATTCATAAGGCTTGCTTCAGCGGCAAGGGTGGGGGTTCGAATCCCATTTGGAACTTGGATGGAATCATTTCTATGAGTCTATCTAAGGGTCATTTGTGTTAAGACTCCTTTGTGCGCAGAGTGTACAACAGTATGGTGGGATCCCGAGGCTTGGTGGAGGCACATCCTGGGATTTACATCCTTCAGGGTTCTGAGGGTCCATAATTAATCTAGTGTAAGTTTGTACACCTGGGTTATAAAAAATAAATTAAAAAAAATAAAAAAAAAACGGAGGGAGTAGTTACTTACATCGAATCCCACAAAGAATCTGCAATAAATCGTGTCCGTATGCATACTACTATTCGATTATAATGTTACAATTTCTTAGTATCATATTTTATTTAATTTTGCCAGGTCTATCTTGCATCTGCATAAAATAAAAATAATAGCAAAGAGAAGACCAGGTGTGATGACAACATCAAACAGGAGCTCCATTATTTTGTACTTATTTGATCATTGTCAACTTGGTAATACATGTTTTTATAGATAGAAGAATGATTTTTGCTTAAATGAACTAAATTTTATATATTTTCTTAATAGATTGTACTTCATGCAATATTATTCTTGACCAACTTAAATTTTCATCAATCTAAATTATGGAATACAAACTTGATAAAAGAAACCTTTTGTCTAACTCATGATTAATTTTATACACCAAATGCATAAATTTTCTGTTAAGTCAATATTTTTCATAATTCTTTTAGTTTAACAATTTAATTTATGAGCTTTGAATCTTTTTATAAAGATGTATAATTATTCTTTATAAAGATTTATTTATTCCCACATTATTTTTGTTTCTCCTTCCAAGTTTTAGAGGAAAATATGTCAATTTTATGATGTTGATCCTATATAGTACATGATTTAAGCTTAAGCAATATAGAATGATGAATATTCACTCAACCCCACCCCAACTAGTCTCGCAAGGGCCACCCTGCTTTGCGTTGGCCTGACAAGTCACCTTTAGGCAGAAACAGATAGTCGCGAAGAGCGCCACATAGCATGTCGGCAGGGCCAACCATCAATGGTCGAGGGAGTGGGATAAGGGGTTGTTTGGTGTTGGGACGGGCAATTTCTAGGTTGGGTTGGTTTTTAACTATTTTTGAATATATATATATATATATATATATATATATATATATATATATATATATATATATATATATATATATATATATATATATATATATATTATGTTTTAAATTTTTTATTTTTGTAATTAATATAGCCTCCTGTTTGTACCCAAAAAATCACCCTCGATTAATCGAGGAATGACGACTCGATGACAAGCCAAAAATGGCAATTAAACCGAACCCAATCGTGACAAACGGATCGAATTAGCTCGGATCCAATCTGATCCGGAAATTGATCCGACCGAAGCAATAATTTAGCCACGAGCCCAATTTCGAAACTTGACCCAATTTCACAATTAATTAATGTTTGGGCCAAATATAAATTAATTAATTGATAAAGTTAATTAATTTATGGGCCAAGTTTAATTAATTAATAATTAAAGCCAAATTATGGTTAAGTACAAATGAGCACAGTTAACCCAATAGGTGATTTTGGCTATTATGAATTAATTAATTAAGTTGATTAATTAATTGGGCCAAATCTAATTAATTGACCCACTTTAATTAATTGGCCCACTTGATAATAGGTCCATTAATTAATTAATTGGGTAAATTATAACTATCAAACAAAACCAACATGGCTCGACCCAAGACCAAGTATGGTCCGACCAGCACAAGGCCCACCACGGCTCAGCCCAGACTGGCCATCATTAATTTCTCGGCCCACTTGTGTATTTTATTTAATTAATGATTGAAAATTAATTAAGGGATAAGGATAAGAGCTACACTAGTTGGCTAGCAACAAACTCCTTAATTCTCTCATAATTAGTTACCAACACAAACTGAAATTCAAAATTAAATAAAACACACGTTTCTTCATCTTCAACCACCATTGACATTAATTTTCAGCAAAAAGAAGGAGAAAACCACCATTAAAGTAGTGGAGATAGTGGGGAAATCTGAAAGTAGTGGAGGAAGTGGGAGAGTGGCCATCAAGGAAGCAGTTTTTTGGCCATCAGCTCAATTTCCAGCACTAATAAATACTCCAGGACAGCCATTCGCGTAGGACACACACACAACTCAATCAACAAAATTCAGTCTACACTGATCGGCTCTACGCCTCACCGGAAGTCCAGCGCACCGCTGCTTTTCTCGTCAGCAAACACCTGTTAATCCCTTGATATCAACCGTCCCTCCTCAGCAACCAGCAATTCTTGACCGCCTGAAGTCTTGCCGCCGCCGCCGCCGCCGCTGCTTCCGCATTCAGAACGCTATCTCGAGCGAAACCCCTTGATAGCAAGCAGATAACACGTTGTTTCTGTCAAGTTATCAGCTTGCCAACTCCTTGATATCAGTCTGTTGATCCTCAGCCACCAGCGATTCCTAGCCGCCTGAAGTCCTGCCGCCGCCGCCGCTCAAAGTAAGCCGCCGTCAGCAACGCTGTCTCGAGCTAAACCACTCGATATCAACCAAGTAGCAAGCTGTTAACCGTCATGTAAGTGCCCACGTATTTATATGACAAACTCATCGAGTAGCCATCTGCTTGATGAGCTCGTCGTCAAGTAGCCATCTACTTGACGGCTATCGGTTGAGTAGCCATCTGCTCCGTCGATGCCCTTTTCAGTGCCCACCCGCTGATCAGAAGCCAGATTGGTGGTCATCCATCAAGGTTGGGTGAACCATTGACGATGGTCTTCCGTCGTCAATGTTACTTTCTGTCAACAAGTTGTTCTATCATGCATTATCAGCTCATCGACGGGTTTACCTGCCGATGAAGGAGTCAATTTTCAGGACTTATTAGACTTATCAACTCATTTGGCAGATCATGCCAAAACAGGAGATCTTTATCGTTTTGCGTATGTTTGTAATATTTGTACATCGGGGAACTTATCATTTTTTTTTATTATTAATGGAAGTATTTTGGCTCGTATCTCTTGATTCTTTTACTACGATATGCTTTACGTCAACGGATTTCCATTGATATGTTGTCTTTTTGTCAAGTTTATGTCTGCTGTCAAGGTGAATATTAAACTGATTGATTGTCAAGTCATTTGCTGATTTACAAATTCGCTGATATGTTGAGCAGGCCATCGATTGGTCATAAGTTTTTGGCATTTAAGAGAGATTTTCATAAATAATTTAAGTCCTGCGGCCAGGCAAGCATAGAAAAGAACTAGGGGTAGTGTTTGCCTACTCTGTCACAATCGTTTAGAAGTCAGCCTTATCAGGAAAATTTATTTCGATATCAATATGTCTTTATCAGGACACTTATATTATTAATATACTGATATCAACATGTCTATTTTCAAATCGTTATGTTTGCACGCACAAACATTGGCACGCCCGTATTTATTTTATATCATATCGAGGCATTTTACATCGAGCTATTGGCTCGTCGAGGGATCTGCTGACAGGTTAACAACAAACAATGTTCTGGCACTCCTCGATGCCAAGCATCCCTCGATGTCAACCCCTCGATGCCAAGCATCCCTTGATGTCAGTTTTATCGCAAACAATATTTTGGCACTTCTTGATGCCAAGGGTTGTTCGACGTCGAGGTGCCCTCGTCAAAATTTACGCAAATAATATTTTGATCAACAGACTGATATCAAGGAGTTGACCGCCTGAAGTCTTATCGCCGCCGCTGAAAATAAGCAACCGAAAAAATCACCCTCGATTAATCGAGGAGTAGCAGCTCGATGAAGGGACGAACCAAGCCAAGTGAATTGGATTAGGATCGGACCCACTCTGATCCGGGAATCAATCCGACCAAAATTAAACGGGTAATGAGCCCAATTTGAGATAAGGCCCAATTTTTATTAATTAATTTTGGCCAAGTATAAATTAATTAATTTATGGGCCAGAGGTAATTAATTAATAATGCCAAGTGATGGTTAAAAACGGACGAGCCCAATGAGCCTAATAAATTATTTTGGCTATTATAAATTAATTAATTAAGTTAATTAGTTAATTAATTTGGCCGAATATTATTAATTGGCCCATACAATTAATAAAGGTCAAAATATGTAATTAATTGGATAATTAATTACAATTAAGAAATAAGGTTAAATGGCCCAATTATCAGGCCAACCGATCCGAAATGGCCCGAAATGCCATGGCCCAGCCGATGAAATCGGCCCAGTAGTGAAAAGGTTATTTAATTAATTATGAAGATAATTAATTAAATTTTAAGATAAGGATAAAAGCCATATAATTAGATGGCTATTCAAACTAAACACAACCACTTCCCAAGAATATCTCAAAGTGGTTACATAAGAGTAATTGGCAGTACACGTTTTATTTCCTCTCAAATTCAAATCTGAAAATTGAATAAGCAAAAAGAAGGAGAAAAGCACCATTAAAGTAGTGGAGATAGTCACACAAATTAAAAAAAAAATCTTCAAAATTCCAAATCAAAATATCTTCCATCCAAAGTGGGTTAAACTGAGACAAAATACGTCCAAATGGGCATAATTCTCTCACCAGACAATAACGTCATTCTCCTCTAAAAAACGTACCTTTGTCCTTCAATAAAACAAGTTCATTAACCTCGAAAATGAAAGAAATTTGTATCACAAGTTCCACGTTTAGTGACCTCTATATATAGATTGAGTTCTCCTCTCCTCTGCCGATCCATTCAAACCAAAGAGAAAGAAAGAAAACAGAGAAAGAAAGAAAAAGAGAGAAAACATGAGAGAAAAAAATGAAAAATATTTTTGAACCAACATTTAAAAGTTTAAAAAGACTATTTCGATCTACTCAGTGCCGTTCAACTGAAACTATCGACAGTACTAGGCGGTGGTCGCCTATTTATTGTTCTCCACGGATTTCCTTCGATTACGGAAGGAATTCCATTAGTGGAGTTTTACCAAGTGAAACCAGCCGCCTGAGTTTCGATCGGCAACCTGCCCGGTTGAGTTTTCAAAGGAGTTTTGGTGAAGATCCACAGCGGAAATTCATATGCCATTACTGCAGGATGAAAGCCAAAAAAAAAATCGACTTTAGAGATTTTGGTGCAGATTATGTATTTCGGACTAGACAGCAACTGGAAACACACTTGGACGAGCACATGAGGAAACCCGATATGTTTATAAAGGTGTTTGCTATAAATTTGACACCGCATATAACTTGATATCGAGCAAAACTTGGCATCGAGTACCACTGGGCATCGAGTCCCACCGGGCGTGCCAAAATATTGTTTTCGTTAATTTTGACAACGAGGGCACCTCGACATCGAGCAACCCTTGGCATCCAGAAGTGCCAAAATATTGTTTGCGATAAAACTAACATCAAGGGATGCTTGGCATCGAGGAACTGACATCGAGGGATGTTTGGCATCGAGGAGTGCCAAAATATTGTTTATTTTAAACCTGTCAGCAGATACCTCGACGAGCCAATGGCTCGATGTAAAATGCCTTGATATGATGTAAAATAAATGCGGGCGTGCCAATGTTTGTGCGTGCAAACATAACGATTCGAACATAGACATGTTGATATCAGTATATTAATAATATAAGTGTCCTGATAAAGACATATTTATATCGAAATAAGTTGTCCTGATAAGGCTGACTTCTAAACGATTGTGACAGAGTAGGCAAACACTACCCCTAATTCTTTTCTATGCCTGCCTGGCCGCAGGACTTAAATAATTTATGAAAATCTCTCTTAAATGCCAACTTTCTATGACCAATCGATGGTCTACTCAACATATCAGCGAATTTGTAAATCAGCAAACGAGTTGACGATCAATCAGTTTAATCATACACCTTGACAGAAGACATAATCTTGACAAAAACGACATATCAATAAAAATCCGTTGACGTAAAGCATACTTTAGTGAAAGAATCAAGAGATACGAACCAAAGTACTCCATTAATAATAAAAGAAAATTAGTAAGTTCCCCGATATACAAATATTACAAAAATATGCAAAACGATAAAGTCTCCTGTTTTGGCATGATCTGCCAGACGAGTTGATAAGTCTAATAAGTTCTGGAAATTGACTCCTTGATCGGCAGGTAAACCCGCCTATGAGCTGATAATGCATGATAGAACAGCTTGTTGACAGAAAGTAACATTGACGATGGAAGACCAACGTCAATGGTTCGCCCAACCTTGATGGATGACCACCAATCGGGCTCCTGATCAGCGGGTGGCCACTGAAAAGGGCATCAATTGAGCAGATGGCTAGTCAATCGATAGCCGTCAAGCAGATGGCTACTTGACGACGAGCTCATCAGGCAGATGGCTACTCGATGAGTTTGTCATATAAATACGTGGGCACTTACATGACGGTTAACAGCTTGCTACTTGGTTGATATCGAGTGGTTTCGCTCGAGACAGCTTCAGCTGACGGCGGAAGACGGCGGCGGCGGCTTACTTTGAGCGGCGGCGGCGGCAAGACTTCAGGCGGTCAGGGATAGCTGGTGGCTGAGGAGGAACAGACTGATATCCAGGAGTTGGCAGGCTGATAACTTGACAGAAAACAGCGTGTTATCTGCTTGCTATCAAGGGGTTTCGCTCGAGACAGCTTTCTGACGGCGGAAGACGGCGGTGGCGGCGGCTGACTTTGAGCTGCGGCGGCGGCAGGACTTCAGGCGGTCAGGGGTCGCTGGTGGCTGAGGAGGGACGGTTGATATCAAGGGGATTAACAGGTGTTTGCTGGAAAAAAAAAGCAGCGGTGCGCTGGACTTCTGGTGAGGCGTAGAGCCGATCAGTGTAGACTGAATTTTGTTGATTGAGTTGTGTGTGTCCTTTGCGCGTATGGCTGTCCTGGAGTATTTATAGTTGCTGGAAATTGAGCTGATGGCCGAAAAACTGCTCCTTTGATGGCCTATCTCCCACTTTCTCCACTACTTTCAGATTTCCCCACTATCTTCACTACTTTGAATGTGGTTTTCTTCCTTTATTTTGCTGAAAATTAATGTTAATGGCAGTTGTAGGAGAAGAGAACGTGATGTTCTGCCCATTTGAAATTCAATTTTAATGTAGTAACCAACTTGAGATAAATTAGGAAGTGGTTGTGTTTTAATCTATCTCTTTTTGGTTAGAGAGATTTATGTGGCCACTTCCTAACTAATTGGCCTTATCTATTTAATTAGCTATTATTTAATTAAATGGCCATCATTTAATTAAATTTCGTATGGGCCATTTGGATCACTGGGCCGATTAAATCGGCTGGGCTATGTCATTTTGGGCCATTTCGGATCAGTTGGCCCGATAATTGGGCCATTTAACCTTATTTCTTAATTGTAATTAATTATCCAATTAATTACTTATGTTGGCCTTTGTTAATTATATGGGCCAATTAATAATACTCGGCCCAATTAATTAACTAATTAACTTAATTAATTAATTATAACAATTGGGCTGTATCTCAAATTGGGCTCGTGACCCGTTTAATTTCGGTCGGATTGATTTCCGGATCAGAGTGGGTCCGATCCTGATCCAATTCACTTCGCTCGGTTCGGCCCATTGCCATTTTTCGGCCCATCATCGAACCAATACTCCTCGATTAATCGAGGGTGATTTTTTTGGTACAAACAAAAGGAATGTCATTTAAAAAATCATAAAAGCCATTCATGTAATAATGTATTACCTAATTATGCCATGTTTGCACTGTATGTGATGGAATCCCATAAAAATGATCTTATTCCGCATCCGACTGAGAGTGATAAGGAAGTCTTTGGTGAGTATGAACTCAAAAAGTTTTGTCCATACAAACATAATGATGGGAGTTGGTGTACAGAAAGGTTCTTTAATTATGCCTCATTGGTGGAACATATAATGATCCTGCATCCCAACGAGAAAATACCAAATCCTACAGGAATTGATCTTTTTGAGTACGATGATAAAGAAAAGGAAGAAGATGAATGATGAAAAGAAAGAAAATGGAAAATGAAGGAAAGAGAATGTTAGTCTATTATATTATTTATGTCCTACTTTATTAATTAGTAATTTATCTTATGCCCTACTAATTTAGCATTAGTTGTGTAATCTTGTTATTTGGAAAAGTTATGTCCTACTTATTTTAGCAGTCAGTCTTATGTTCTACTTATTTAGCAATAGTTATGTAATCTTGCTAGTTGTTATTTGGAAAGTTATTAATGATATTATGTTTATGTTATGTCTATTATGTTGAGTGACAATATTTTGTCCAATTTTTGTCAAAGCTATGACAAATATATGAAGACGAACTTGATTGAACTGAGAAGGTCTAAAAATACTCATCTTGTATTTGCATTTAATAAATATATATGCCTCAAATGATTAATTTGAGCTATTGATTCTTTGAACAACCCAATAATTGTTTTTTTTTCCATTCCCCGTAAGAAATTGTCTGACATTGGATGATGAAAAACAGCAGATGATAAAAAAAGTGTAATAATGGCGGAGATGTGGAACTTGTTTAGTTTATCATTAGCGTAGTCACGTACACTTCACTGGGGTGCAATGACCCCAAGGAAACATTTATGTTTCTTCTAATTTTTGTGTAATCATTAAATGCACACAAGAAATAAAGTTAAAAATTACACACTAAAGGGGCCATATTTTTATTAGATGAAATATTAGTTAACTTATTTTTTATGACACTTATTTTATAATTTTGACATGTTAAAAATCAAGATATTTTAAATGCTATTAATCAAGTTAAAGTATATCAAATAACCTTGTCAAAAATTATTGAAGTTTCTACATATTGCAATATTCATAACATTACTATACTTGAAATGGATAATAACCAAGGAAGGTCTCAACACACAGCTCATTGCCGTTCTTCGGCCCATCATCGAGCCAATACTCCTCGATTAATCGAGGGTGATTTTTTTTGGTACAAACAAAAAGAATGTCATTTAAAAAATCATAACATTACTATACATTGCCGTTTTTCGGCCCATCATCGAGCCAATACTCCTCGATTAATCGAGGGTGATTTTTTTGGTACAAACAAAAGGAATGTCATTTAAAAAATCATAAGAGCCATTCATGTAATAATGTATTTCCTAATTATGCCATGTTTGCACTGCATGGGATGGAATCCCATAAAAATGATCCGATTCCGCATCCGACTGAGAGTGATAAGGAAGTCTTTGGTGAGTATGAACTCAAAAAGTTTTATCCATACAAACATAATGATGGGAGTTGGTGTACAGAAAGGTTCTTCAATTATGCCTCATTGGTGGAACATATAATGATCGTGCATCCCAACGAGAAAATACCAAATCCTACAGAAAATGATCTTTTTTAGTACGATGATAAAGAAAAGGAAGAAGATGAATGATGAAAAGAAAGAAAATGGAAAATGAAGGAAAGAGAATGTTAGTCTATTATATTATTTATGTTCTACTTTATTTATTAGCAATTTATCTTATGCTCTACTTATTTAGCATTAGTTGTGTAATCTTGTTATTTGGAAAAGTTATATCCTACTTATTTTAGCAGTCAGTCTTATGTTCTACTTATTTAGCAATAGTTATGTAATCTTCCTAGTTGTTATTTGGAAAGTTATTAATGATATTATGTTTATGTTTTGCCTATTCTGTTGAGTGACAATATTTTGTCCAATTTTTGTCAAAGCTATGACACATATATGAAGACGAACTTGATTGAACTGAGAAGGTCTAAAAATACTCATCTTGTATTTGCATCTAATAAAAATATATGCCTCAAATGATTAACTTGAGCTATTGATTATTTGAACAACCCAATAATTGTTTTTTTTTCCATTCCCCGTAAGAAATTGTCTGACATTGGATGATGAAAAACAGCAGATGATAAGAAAAAGTGTAATAATGGCGGAGATGTGGAACTTGTTTAGTTTTAGTCATTAGCGTAGTCACGTACACTTCACTGGGGTGCAATGACCCCAAGGAAACATTTATGTTTCTTCTAATTTTTTTGTAATCATTAAATGCACACACTAAATAAAGTTAAAAATTACACACTAAAGGGGCCATATTTTTATTAGATGAAATATTAGTTAACTTATTTTTTATGACACTTATTTTATGATTTTGAAATGTTAAAAATCAAGATATTTTAAATGCTATTAATCAAGTTAAAGTATATCAAATAACCTTGTCAAAAATTATTGAAGTTTCTACATATTGCAATATTCATAACATTACTATACTTGAAATGGATAATAACCAAGGAAGGTCTCAACACACAGCTCATTGCCGTTTTTCGGCCCATCATCGAGGGTGATTTTTTTGGTACAAACAAAAGGAATGTCATTTAAAAAATCATAACATTACTATACATTGCCGTTTTTCGGCCCATCATCGAGCCAATACTCCTCGATTAATCGAGGGTGATTTTTTTGATACAAACAAAAGGAATGTCATTTAAAAAATCATAAGAGCCATTCATGTAATAATGTATTTCCTAATTATGCCATGTGTGCACTGCATGTGATGGAATCCCATAAAAATAATCCGATTCCGCATCCGACTGAGAGTGATAAGGAAGTCTTTGGTGAGTATGAACTTAAAAAGTTTTGTCCATACAAACATAATGATGGGAGTTGGCGTACAGAAAGGTTCTTCAATTATGCCTCATTGGTGGGACATATAATTATCGTGCATCCCAACGAGAAAATACCAAATCCTACAGAAAGTGATATTTTTTAGTACGATGATAAAGAAAAGGAAGAAGATGAATGATGAAAAGAAAGAAAATGGAAAATGAAGGAAAGAGAATGTTAGTCTATTATATTATTTATGTCCTACTTTATTTATTAGCAATTTATCTTATGCTCTACTTATTACCATTAGTTGTGTAATCTTGTTATTTGGAAAAGTTATGCCCTACGTATTTTAGTAGTCAGTCTTATGTTCAACTTATTTAGCAATAGTTATGTAATCTTGTTAGCTGTTATTTGGAAATTTATTAATGATATTATGTTTATGTTATGTCTATTCTGTTGAGTGACAATATTTTGTCCAATTTTTGTCAAAGCTATGACACATATATGAAGACGAACTTGATTGAACTTAGAAGGTCTAAAAATACTCATCTTGTATTTGCATCTAATAAAAATATATGCCTCAAATGATTAATTTGAGCTATTGATTATTTGAACAACCCAATAATTGTTTTTTTTTCCATTCCCCGTAAGAAATTGTCTGACATTGGATGATGAAAAACAGCAGATGATAAGAAAAAGTGTAATAATGGCGGAGATGTGGAACTTGTTTAGTTTTAGTCATTAGCGTAGTCACGTACACTTCACTGGGGTGCAATGACCCCAAGGAAACATTTATGTTTCTTCTAATTTTTTTGTAATCATTAAATGCACACACTAAATAAAGTTAAAAATTACACACTAAAGGGGCCATATTTTTATTAGATGAAATATTAGTTAACTTATTTTTTATGACACTTATTTTATGATTTTGAAATGTTAAAAATCAAGATATTTTAAATGCTATTAATCAAGTTAAAGTATATCAAATAACCTTGTCAAAAATTATTGAAGTTTCTACATATTGCAATATTCATAACATTACTATACTTGAAATGGATAATAACCAAGGAAGGTCTCAACACACAGCTCATTGCCGTTTTTCGGCCCATCATCGAGGGTGATTTTTTTGGTACAAACAAAAGGAATGTCATTTAAAAAATCATAACATTACTATACATTGCCGTTTTTCGGCCCATCATCGAGCCAATACTCCTCGATTAATCGAGGGTGATTTTTTTGATACAAACAAAAGGAATGTCATTTAAAAAATCATAAGAGCCATTCATGTAATAATGTATTTCCTAATTATGCCATGTGTGCACTGCATGTGATGGAATCCCATAAAAATGATCCGATTCCGCATCCGACTGAGAGTGATAAGGAAGTCTTTGGTGAGTATGAACTTAAAAAGTTTTGTCCATACAAACATAATGATGGGAGTTGGCGTACAGAAAGGTTCTTCAATTATGCCTCATTGGTGGGACATATAATTATCGTGCATCCCAACGAGAAAATACCAAATCCTACAGAAAGTGATATTTTTTAGTACGATGATAAAGAAAAGGAAGAAGATGAATGATGAAAAGAAAGAAAATGGAAAATGAAGGAAAGAGAATGTTAGTCTATTATATTATTTATGTCCTACTTTATTTATTAGCAATTTATCTTATGCTCTACTTATTACCATTAGTTGTGTAATGTTGTTATTTGGAAAAGTTATGCCCTACGTATTTTAGTAGTCAGTCTTATGTTCAACTTATTTAGCAATAGTTATGTAATCTTGTTAGCTGTTATTTGGAAATTTATTAATGATATTATGTTTATGTTATGTCTATTCTGTTGAGTGACAATATTTTGTCCAATTTTTGTCAAAGCTATGACACATATATGAAGACGAACTTGATTGAACTTAGAAGGTCTAAAAATACTCATCTTGTATTTGCATCTAATAAAAATATATGCCTCAAATGATTAATTTGAGCTATTGATTATTTGAACAACCCAATAATTGTTTTTTTTTCCATTCCCCGTAAGAAATTGTCTGACATTGGATGATGAAAAACAGCAGATGATAAGAAAAAGTGTAATAATGGCGTAGATGTGGAACTTGTTTAGTTTTAGTCATTAGCGTAGTCACGTACACTTCACTGGGGTGCAATGACCCCAAGGAAACATTTATGTTTCTTCTAATTTTTTTGTAATCATTAAATGCACACACTAAATAAAGTTAAAAATTACACACTAAAGGGGCCATATTTTTATTAGATGAAATATTAGTTAACTTATTTTTTATGACACTTATTTTATGATTTTGAAATGTTAAAAATCAAGATATTTTAAATGCTATTAATCAAGTTAAAGTATATCAAATAACCTTGTCAAAAATTATTGAAGTTTCTACATATTGCAATATTCATAACATTACTATACTTGAAATGGATAATAACCAAGGAAGGTCTCAACACACAGCTCATTGCCGTTTTTCGGCCCATCATCGAGCCAATACTCCTCGATTAATCGAGGGTGATTTTTTTGGTACAAACAAAAGGAATGTCATTTAAAAAATCATAACATTACTATACATTGCTGTTTTTCGGCCCATCATCGAGCCAATACTCCTCGATTAATCGAGGGTGATTTTTTTGGTACAAACAAAAGGAATGTCATTTAAAAAATCATAAGAGCCATTCATGTAATAATGTATTTCCTAATTATGCCATGTTTGCACTGCATGTGATGGAATCCAATAAAAATTATCCGATTCCGCATCCTACTGAGAGTGATAAGGAAGTCTTTGGTGAGAATGAACTAAAAAAGTTTTGTCCATACAGACATAATGATGGGAGTTGGTGTACAGAAAGGTTCTTTAGTTATGCCTCATTGGTGGAACATATAATGATCGTGCATTCCAACGAGAAAATACCAAATCCTACAGAAAATGATCTTTTTGAGTACGATTATAAAGAAAATGAAGAAGATGAATGATGAAAAGAAAGAAAATGGAAAATGAAGGAAAGAGAATGTTAGTCTATTATATTATTTATGTCCTACTTTATTTATTAGCAATTTATCTTATGCTCTACTTATTTAGCATTAGTTGTGTAATCTTGTTATTTGGAAAAGTTATGTCCTACTTATTTTAGCAGTCAGTCTTATGTTCTACTTATTTAGCAATAGTTATGTAATCTTGCTAGTTGTTATTTGGAAAGTTATTAATGATATTATGTTTATGTTATGTCTATTCTGTTGAGTGACAATATTTTGTCCAATTTTTGTCAAAGCTATGACACATATATGAAGACGAACTTGATTGAACTGAGAAGGTCTAAAAATACTCATCTTGTATTTGCATCTAATAAAAATATATGCCTCAAATGATTAATTTGAGCTATTGATTCTTTGAACAACCCAATAATTGTTTTTTTTTCCATTCCCCGTAAGAAATTGTCTGACATTGGATGATGAAAAATAGGAGATGATAAAAAAAGTGTAATAATGGCGGAGATGTGGAACTTGTTTAGTTTTAGTCATTAGCGTAGTCACGTACACTTCACTGGGGTGCAATGACCCCAAGGAAATATTTATGTTTCTTCTAATTTTTGTGTAATAATTAAATGCACACACTAAATAAAGTTAAAAATTACACACTAAAGGGGCCATATTTTTATTAGATGAAATATTAGTTAACTTATTTTTTATGACACTTATTTTATGATTTTGAAATGTTAAAAATCAAGATATTTTAACTGCTATTAATCATGTTAAAGTATATCAAATAACCTTGTCAAAAATTATTGAAGTTTCTACATATTGCAATATTCATAACATTACTATACTTGAAATGGATAATAACCAAGGAAGGTCTCAACATACAGCTCATTGCCGTTTTTCGGCCCATCATCGAGCCAATACTCCTCGATTAATCGAGGGTGATTTTTTTGGTACAAACAAAAGGAATGTCATTTAAAAAACCATAACATTACTATACATTGCCGTTTTTCGGCCCATCATCGAGCCAATACTCCTCGATTAATCGAGGGTGATTTATTTGGTACAAACAAAAGGAATGTCATTTAAAAAATAATAACATTACTATACATTGCCGTTTTTCGGCCCATCATCGAGCCAATACTCCTCGATTAATCGAGGGTGATTTTATTGGTACAAACAAAAGGAATGTCATTTAAAAAATCATAAGAGTCATTCATGTAATAATGTATTTCCTAATTATGCCATGTTTGCACTGCATGTGATGGAATCCCATAAAAATGATCCGATTCCGCATCCGACTGAGAGTGATAAGGAATTCTTTGGTGAGTATGAACTCAAAAAGTTTTGTCCATACAAACATAATGATGGGAGTTGGTCTACAGAAAGGTTCTTAAATTATGCCTCATTGGTGGAACATATAATGATCGTGCATTCCAACGAGAAAATACCAAATCCTACAGAAAGTGATTTTTTTGAGTACGATGATAAAGAAAAAGAAGAAGATGAATGATGAAAAGAAAGAAATTGGAAAATGAAGGAAAAAGAATGTTAGTCTATTATATTATTTATGTCCTACTTTATTTATTAACAATTTATCTTATGCTCTACTTATTTAGCATTAGTTGTGTAATCTTGTTATTTGGAAAAGTTATGTCCTACTTATTTTAGCCGTCAGTCTTATGTTCTACTTATTTAGCAATAGTTATGTAATCTTGCTAGTTGTTATTTGGAAAGTTATTAATGATATTATGTTTATGTTATGTCTATTCTGTTGAGTGACAATATTTTGTCCAATTTTTGTCAAAGCTATGACACATATATGAAGACGAACTTGATTGTACTGAGAAGGTCTAAAAATACTCATCTTGTATTTGCATCTAATAAAAATATATGCCTCAAATGATTAATTTGAGCTATTGATTCTTTGAACAATCCAATAATTGTTTTTTTTTTCCATTCCCCGTAAGAAATTGTCTGACATTGGATGATGAAAAATAGCAGATGATAAAAAAAAGTGTAATAATGGCGGAGATGTGGAACTTGTTTAGTTTTAGTCATTAGCGTAGTCACGTACACTTCACTGGGGTGCAATGACCCCAAGGAAACATTTATGTTTCTTCTAATTTTTGTGTAATCATTAAATGCACACACTAAATAAAGTTAAAAATTACACACTAAAAGGGCCATATTTTTATTAGATGAAATATTAGTTAAATTATTTTTTATGACACTTATTTTATGATTTTGAAATATTAAAAATCAAGATATTTTAAATGCTATTAATCAAGTTAAAGTATATCAAATAACCTTGTCAAAAATTATTGAAGTTTCTACATATTGCAATATTCATAACATTACTATACTTGAAATGGATAATAACCAAGGAAGGTCTCAACACACAGCTCATTGCCGTTTTTCGGCCCATCATCGAGCCAATACTCCTCGATTAATCGAGGGTGATTTTTTTGGTACAAACAAAAGGAATGTCATTTAAAAAATCATAACATTACTATACATTGCCGTTTTTCGGCCCATCATCGAGCCAATACTCCTCGATTAATCGAGGGTGATTTTTTTGGTACAAACAAAAGGAATGTCATTTAAAAAATCATAACATTACTATACATTGCCGTTTTTCGGCCCATCATCGAGCCAATACTCCTCGATTAATCGAGGGTGATTTTTTTGGTACAAACAAAAGGAATGTCATTTAAAAAATCATAAGAGCCATTCATGTAATAATGTATTTCCTAATTATGCTATGTTTGCACTGCATGTGATGGAATCCCATAAAAATGATCCGATTCCGCATCCGACTGAGAGTGATAAGGAATTCTTTGGTGAGTATGAACTCAAAAAGTTTTGTCCATACAAACATAATGATGGGAGTTGGTCTACAGAAAGGTTCTTCAATTATGCCTCATTGGTGGAACATATAATGATCGTGCATTCCAACGAGAAAATACTAAATCCTACAGAAAGTGATCTTTTTGAGTACGATGATAAAGAAAAAAAAGAAGATGAATGATGAAAAGAAAGAAAATGGAAAATGAAGGAAATAGAATGTTAGTCTATTATATTATTTATGTCCTACTTTATTTATTAGCAATTTATCTTATGCTCTACTTATTTAGCATTAGTTGTGTAATCTTGTTATTTGAAAAAGTTATGTCCTACTTATTTTAGCAGTCAGTCTTATGTTCTACTTATTTAGCAATAGTTATGTAATCTTACTAGTTGTTATTTGGAAAGTTATTAATGATATTATGTTTATGTTATGTCTATTCTGTTGAGTGACAATATTTTGTCCAATTTTTGTCAAAGTTATGACACATATATGAAGACGAACTTGATTGAACTGAGAAGGTCTAAAAATACTCATCTTGTATTTGCATCTAATAAAAATATATGCCTCAAATGATTAATTTGAGCTATTGATTCTTTGAACAACCCAATAATTGTTTTTTTTCCATTCCCCGTAAGAAATTGTCTGACATTGGATGATGAAAAACAGCAGATGATAATAAAAAGTGTAATAATGGCGGAGATGTGGAACTTGTTTAGTTTTAGTCATTAGCGTAGTCACGTACACTTCACTGGGGTGCAATGACCCCAAGGAAACATTTATCTTTCTTCTAATTTTTGTGTAATCATTAAATGCACACACTAAATAAAGTTAAAAATTACACAAAAAGGGGCCATATTTTTATTAGATGAAATATAAGTTAACTTATTTTTTATAACACTTATTTTATAATTTTGAAATGTTAAAAATCAAGATATTTTAAATGCTATTAATCAAGTTTAAGTATATCAAATAACCTTGTCAAAAATTATTGAAGTTTCTACATATTGCAATATTCATAACATTACTATACTTGAAAGGGATAATAACCAAGGAAGGTCTCAACACACAGCTCATTGCCGTTTTTGGGCCCATCATCGAGCCAATACTCCTCGATTAATCGAGGGTGATTTATTTGGTACAAACAAAAGGAATTTCATTTAAAAAATCATAACATTACTATACATTGCCGTTTTTCGGCCCATCATCGAGCCAATACTCCTCGATTAATCGAGGATGATTTTTTTGGTACAAACAAAAGGAATGTCATTTAAAAAATCATAAGAGCCATTCATGTAATAATGTATTTCCTAATTATGTCATGTTTGCACTGCGTGTGATGGAATCCCATAAAAATGATCCGATTCCGCATACGACCGAGAGTGATAAGGAAGTCTTTGGTGAGTATGAACTCAAAAAGTTTTGTCCATACAAACATAATGATGGGAGTTGGTGTACAGAAAGGTTCTTCAATTATGCCTCATTGGTGGAACATATAATGATCGTGCATCCCAACGAGAAAATACCAAATCCTAAAGAAAGTGATCTTTTTGAGTACGATGATAAAGAAAAGGAAGAAGATGAATGATGAAAAGAAAGAAAATGGAAAATGAAGGAAAGAGAATGTTAGTCTATTATATTATTTATGTTCTACTTTATTTATTAGCAATTTATCTTATGCTCTACTTATTTAGCATTAGTTGTGTAATCTTGTTATTTGGAAAAGTTATGTCCTACTTATTTTAGCAGTCAGTCTTATGTTCTACTTATTTAGCAATAGTTATGTAATCTTGCTAGTTGTTATTTGGAAAGTTATTAATGATATTATGTTTATGTTATGTCTATTCTGTTGAGTGACAATATTTTGTCCAATTTTTGTCAAAGTTATGACACATATATGAAGACGAACTTGATTGAACTGAGAAGGTCTAAAAATATTCATCTTGTATTTGCATCTAATAAAAATATATGCCTAAAATGATTAATTTGAGCTATTGATTCTTTGAACAACCCAATAATTTTTTTTTTCCATTCCCCGTAAGAAATTGTTTGACATTGGATGATGAAAAACAGCAGATGATAATAAAAAGTGTAATAATGACGGAGATGTGGAACTTGTTTAGTTTTAGTCATTAGCGTAGTCACGTACACTTCACTGGGGTGCAATGACCCCAAGGAAACATTTATGTTTCTTCTAATTTTTGTGTAATCATTAAATGCACACACTAAATAAAGTTAAAAATTACACACTAAAGGGGCCATATTTTTATTTGATGAAATATTAGTTAACTTATTTTTTATGATACTTATTTTATAATTTTGAAATGTTAAAAATCAAAATATTTTGAATGCTATTAATCAAGTTAAAGTATATCAAATAACCTTGTCAAAAATTATTGGAGTTTCTACATATTGCAATATTCATAACATTACTATACTTGAAATGGATAATAATCAAGGAAGGTCTCAACACACAGCCCATTGCCGTTTTTCGGCCCATCATCGAGCCAATACTCTTCGATTAATCGAGGGTGATTTTTTTGGTACAAACAAAAGGAATGTCATTTAAAAAATCATAAGAGCCATTCATGTAATAATGTATTTCCTAATTATTCCATGTTTGCACTGCATGTGATGGAATCCCATAAAAATGATCCGATTCCGCATCCGACTGAGAGTGATAAGGAAGTCTTTGGTGAGTATGAACTCAAAAAGTTATGTCCATACAAACATAATGATGGGAGTTGGAGTACAGAAAGGTTCTTTAATTATGCCTCATTGGTGGAACATATAATGATCGTGCATCCCAACGAGAAAATACCAAATCCTACAGAAAGTGATCTTTTTGAGTACGATGATAAAGAAAAGGAAGAAGATGAATGATGAAAAGAAAGAAAATGGAAAATGAAGGAAAGAGAATGTTAGTCTATTATATTATTTATATCCTACTTTATTTATTAGCAATTTATCTTATGCTCTACTTATTTAGCATTAGTTGTGTAATCTTGTTATTTGGAAAAGTTATGTCCTACTTATTTTAGCAGTCAGTCTTATGTTCTACTTATTTAGCAATAGTTATGTAATCTTGCTAGTTGTTATATGAAAAGTTATTAATGATATTATTGTTATGAAAATAGTCATATTTTGATGGATGTTCATGAGGGAGTTTTGTAACTCCCATGAGACTTGTAACTCCTACAATTGTAACTCCCACCATTGAAGACAATTTGTAACTATCATGTCTATTAATTCTTGGTTTTGTATTGGTCATGTAGTCCTATAAATAGAGGCCATTGTTATGTATTTGACACCAACAAGAATGAATAATATGATATTCTCTTTCTCCATTCTACATTGTTTTTACATTCAACTAGTTGCTTAGCTTTGTTGTTCCTTTTAGCTTAGTTTTATAACACGTTATCAGCACGAATATGCTCCATCTTTTAATACCAAACTAGCTAATCGGATCGGCAAAGAGATCACCGAGATGTGAAGCTTTAGACAACTTCATGTGGTACACGATTAAAAATGAATTCACTCATTTCAGAAGATTGCATACATAATATTAGTATGTATAAATGATTATCTTAATCTATAATCTACATATACTATTTCAAGGTACGCTATTTAATTTATAGTCATATTATTCATTGTCATTTTGATGTTTGTGGCAACTTAAGTTAATATGTTTTATTTTATGATTAATTACACATTGATATATTTATCAACGATTAAGAAACAAATATTTCGAAAGAAAATGAGATTGAATTTTCAGATCAGTATTTAAAATCACTTCTAAGATTTGCGTAGTGTTTATGTGCTTTACCAAATGAAATATGATTTATCATAAGATCTTGCGTTTAAATTAATGATAAATCATCCTAATTCATATATCCAATAAAGAACTTGAAATTTTAAATTAGAAAATTATGCTTGAACCGAAGTCTTTGTCATAACTCAAACCCGAAGATTTGAGTATATTTTAGCAAGCTTATTTTTCGGCTTGAAAGAGAGCCTTGGTGATAAAATTCAATCACAAAGATTTGAGTATATTTTTAGCAAGAGAATTTTGGACCTTGAAGAAAGTCTAGATGATAAGCTCAAACCTGAAGATTTGAGTATATATATTTAGCAATCTAAAATATTGTGCTTTATAGATATGACAAATATCACCAATTTTGAGTTTCATGCTCTTGAGATTTCCGAAATTATATAAAATTGACTATTTTGATGATGAAATCTATTTGAATGAAAAGAGCCTTGAAAATCATGAAATGAAAATTTGGGCAAGCAAAATTAAGGATAAAATGAAGGCAGTGTTTTTCATTAGCCAATTCCTCATTGAAGGATTAAAAACCTCATATATTGGAGTAGATGACCAATTGCCCCAAAATTTAATTTGGAGGAACAATATAATCATCAAAATGTTTGATACTCCAATAGACTCGATAATATATGAATGATGGCACTTGAAGTTGCATCAAATTATTAAATTTTCAAAAGAACAATCCAACCACTAAATGAAAGTGATATTCACAAATTGCTTACTATGAATATTTGCACCCGAAGTTGCAATATTTTAAATTGGAATATGAATATACACAACGATTTGAGATTAAATCTCGACTTAGATATGTGGAGATAAATTATTATATGTTTCTAAAATGCTCTTGAAGAAGCAAATACCGAGACTTTGAAAGTGCTCTCAATTGAGTTATTTTGTTGTTGAACAACGAACTCAATCATAATTCACACCATAAGCGTTACCTGAAGTGAATGCAAAAGTTGATGTAAATCCTTCATTTCCAAATGCAAATGAAAAATTATTCATTCCCAGAAGTGAATGCAATTAACAATATACATGACATAGTCTAGCCATGGTCAAAATTGATATTATGCATTTCATAAATGATTGCATCATTACCATTCGAAGAAGAAAAAAAAGATTTATCATGGTAAACACGAAAAAAAAGGTTGTGTAAACTAATACATTTGTTAAGGTGTGAAGTAAAATACATTGATCTTGTACATGTCATATGCAAATACAGTTTGTGGATATTTTCTAAACACCTATTATGTAAAGAAAATGATGTTAATTCATCAATGTCAAGAATGTTTTTGGTGATAAAATTGAATCACTTTAAATCACTAACACAACATGAGTGATTTATTTTACTAAGACAAGTGTAGATATCACTGAATAAAATTTTCCTATGATTATATGTTTGAAGGTAAGTTTATGTTACATTACATTTTGAACTTACTTGAATATTTAAATAATTCAAATTATCTATTTGACGTATCATTTTCTTAACTCTGGGAGGTCTTATTTGAATTGAATAAAGAAACAATTTGGTAAAACTTATTATTTTCTAAACTTTATTCACTTGGTTATATATATTGGATAATGATATTGATATGAGCATCATGAAGATGCAAAATAATATACGCAATCATTTTAGATAGATAAAATTATGTGAGCATCCCGAAGATGCATGAAAAAGGTGAGCACTGTAGAATAATGGTGGAAATATTTATTTGGTTGACAGTGGGTCAACACACACGATTATTTGAGATAGAAAATATTCTTAAACTTCAAATTAGCAAAAACAAATATTAGTACCACAAGATACTATAAAAGCTCCAGAAGAGCGGACAAATATAATATTGTCTGGATGAACAAATATATTATATGTGAAAGAGGTTTTGTACACTTTACAATCCAACATGAATTTGTTGAATTTCCAAAGGCATACGTCTTGATGAATGTATTGTCGAGTTTTAATATAAAAGTTATAAATAAGGGGAATATGAATATACGTGTACTACATCCAACATTCCATGCCAGACAAATATTGATGAATATATCCTATGAATATACGTGTACTACATCGAACATTTCATGCCAGACAAATATTGATGAATATATCCCAGTTTTCTCATAAAAAAATGAAATATGCGACCATAACAATATAGTATCAAAATTTGTGTTGAACCAGCAGTTCATTGATCAAAATGACATGATGAAGTTGACTATCGAGAGATAATTACAATGCGCCGAATAATTACGGGCATCTTTTAAAGAACCATATGATTCTTTATATATGATTATGTGTGTTGATTGCTCACAAAGAAATTAATTTGTAAGATCATCTTCTGTGAAGATTGGTCATGAATTCCAAACATATTTACGATGGTTTTAATGGATATATGTAGACTTATATCCACTTTTATGGACCATTTTGGTCATGTTAGACGCATTTTCTTATGGTCTAATGTATGCTTACTGTCAACTAGTATGGCTTTAGCTGAAATTCTTGCTCAAATTATAAGATTGATAGCAACGTTGCAAATTTTGTCAGGCTCAAAGCCTAATATTTTTAACTGAATTTTATGATTGTGCGAATTATTTTCTAGTTTCTCCACCACTAGAACAAATATGGGTCCATACAGATGTGTTGGTTGATTTTTATTCCCCGACTGTAATCATATATCTTGAGCGCCTGACGAGGCAATATGGTTAAATCAAGATATGGTGATAATCATTTTGATGAGACAGTTTTCCCGCCGTTAGGGGGAGAATTGATGTCGGTTCATATTGAACGGCGTGAATGTACAATATTTATCTCATCTGGACCCACGCACAAATAATAATATGAGCAAGATTTGAAAATTGCACCAACATGGATTGAAGTCCTTAAAGGATAATATGATAGCACATTATAATGGCATTTAAAGAGAAGATTTACGATGGTGCAAAAGATAAGAGAAAATGGTACTTAAAGTACATATTCCTCCGGAAGAGGAAACTGTTTCAAAACAAAGCGCTATAAAATAAAATATGACTGATCAGTCCAACTCAAGAGATGCCCATGCATTAAGAGGCACATGAAACAGAACAAATGAATAGATCTCTTTAAGTTATTTGAAAACTCTAGAAAACTGGGATAGAAAGAAAAAAAAAATTATAGAAAATATTTTTGCTCATAAGGTCGCAATAAAATTGTAAATCAGGATCCTGAACCTTGATCGATCGGTTGAATGAATGTCGACATAAAATAATTGGCCAATATAGAAAGATGCGATACCATATCGCTATGGACTAGAAGTCCGCACGCCTGAAGTCGTGAAAATTGATCATTTTGAAAGCGTATAGTATTTGGACTAGTAGTCCACACGCCTGAAGTCGTGAAAATCGATTGAGTACAATGAGTACTTGTATGAAAACAAAATGAGGAAAACAAAAATGTGGGAGACAAGGTACGACTTGTTGCACAAGATTTCTCACAAAGACTTGTAATTATTATGTTAAGACATATTCCCCCGTGATCGACGTAATCACGTTGCGGTATTTAATTAGTTTTGTAGTCTCTAAAAGACTAGACATGCGTCTAATGGATGTAGTTACCGCATATTTGTATGGATCACTTGATAGTGACGTTTACATGAAAATTCATGAGGGATTTAAGATTACTATAGCACAAAAGCAAATGTCTCATGGATTATATTTTATTAAAACTGCAATGTTCCTTGTACGGGTTAAAACAGTCTGAAGGGATGTGATATAATCGGCTCAATGATTACCTTTTAAATAAATGACTCATGGATAATCCAAGTTTTCCATGATATATTTTCTCTCATTACGGTACACGTGGACGAGTTAAATCTCATGGGAACTCATGAAAGACTCACAATAACCGCAAATCATTTGATGAAAGAGTTTGAGATGGAAAATCTTGAAAAAATAATATATTTTCTCGGCCTGCAGATCGAGCATTTATCAGATAGAATCTTTGTCCATCAATTGAAATTTTATATTGATAAATATCATCAATTGAGCAGTCCCATGATTGTTCGATCTTTAGATATAAAGATAACTTATTTTCGTCATTTAAAGAACTAACTGGTCCTGAAGTACCGTATCTAAGTGCAATTGGAGCTTTAATATATCTTGTAAATTGTACAAGGTATGATATAGCATTCTTAGTTAATTTTCTTGCAAGGTTCCAATCCACAAGTGGTGGTTAATACATACGTTGTTTATCTTTCTGATCCGAATAAAAGTAGATCTCAAAGTATGTATGTATTTACTTGGGGTGGTGCTACGATATCATGACGATATATGTAACTAATTTTAGCATCCACTTATTCCTACCACTATGAAATTTTAGCATTGCACGAATCATGTCGTGAATGTTTATGGTTGAGATCTACGATTTAATATATTTTAGAATGATGTGAGTTGCTTTCCTTCCACAAGGAATACATTAATTATTATTTGAAAATAATGTTGACTATATCGGAGATGATATAAACACATATCACCTAAGTATTCTTCACCCACGAGCTTCGGATTAATGGTGATATTGACATTCGTCAAATTAAGTCAAAGCATTGTCGACTACATCATTCATATAAATGGTCCACCTCATTGTATGCGTCAACTTGTGGACCTTGTGCCAACATCAGGGGGAGCGTGTCATCAATAATAACGTACGCACTGTACTCTTTTTCCTTCGCCCAAGTTTTGTCCCAATGGGTTTTCTTGGCAAAGTTTTAATGAGACAGCATTACATGCTTATTGACCCCATATGGATGTGTACTCTTTTTTCCTTGTTCAGGTTTTTCCCATTGGGTTTTTCTGACAAGGTTTTTAACGAGGCATATTCCGTAAAATTATGAACATCCAAGGGGGAGTGTTATGAAAATAGTCATATTTTGATGGATGTTCATGAGGGAGTTTTGTAACTCCTACAATTGTAACTCCCACCATTGAAGACAATTTGTAACTATCATGTCTATTAATTCTTGGTTTTGTATTGGTCATGTAGTCCTATAAATAGAGGCCATTGTTATGTATTTGACACCAACAAGAATGAATAGTATGATATTCTCTTTCTCCATTCTACATTGTTTTTACATTCAACTAGTTGCTTAGCTTTGTTGTTCCTTTTAGCTTAGTTTTATAACAATTATGTTTATGTTATGTTTATTCTGTTGAGTGACAATATTTTGTCCAATTTTTGTCAAAGCTATGACACATATATGAAGACGAACTTGATTGAACTGAGAAGGTCTCAAAATACTCATCTTGTATTTGCATCTAATATAAATATATGCCTCAAATGATTAATTTGAGCTGTTGATTCTTTGAACAACCCAATAATTGTTTTTTTTTCCATTCCCTGTAAGAAATTGTCTGACATTGGATGATGAAAAACAGCAGATGATAAAAAAAAGTGTAATAATGGCGGAGATGTGGAACTTGTTTAGTTTTAGTCATTAGCGTAGTCACGTACACTTCACTGGGGTGCAATGACCCCAAGAAAACATTTATGTTTCTTCTAATTTTTGTGTAATCATTAAATGCACACTATAAATAAAGTTAAAAATTACACACTAAAGGGGCCATATTTTTATTAGATGAAATATTAGTTAACTTATTTTTTATGACATTTATTTTATGATTTTGAAATGTTAAAAATCAAGATATTTTAAATGCTATTAATCAAGTTAAAGTATATCAAATAACCTTGTCAAAAATTATTGAAGTTTCTACATATTGCAATATTCATAACATTACTATACTTGAAATGGATAATAACCAAGGAAGGTCTCAACACACAGCTCATTGCCCTTTTTCGGCCCATCATCGAGCCAATACTCCTCGATTAATCGAGGGTGATTTTTTTGTTACAAACAAAAGGAATGTCATTTAAAAAATCATAACATTACTATACATTGCCGTTTTCGGCCCATCATCGAGCCAATACTCCTCGATTAATCGAGGGTGATTTTTTTGGTACAAACAAAAGGAATGTCATTTAAAAAATCATAACATTACTATACATTGCCGTTTTTCGGCCCATCATCGAGCCAATACTCCTCGATTAATCGAGGGTGATTTTTTTGGTACAAACAAAAGGAATGTCATTTAAAAAATCATAAGAGCCATTCATGTAATAATGTATTTCCTAATTATGCCATGTTTGCACTGCATTTGATGGAATCCCGTAAAAATGATCCGATTCCGCATCCGACTGAGAGTGATAAGGAATTCTTTGGTGAGTATGAACTCAAAAAGTTTTGTCCATACAAACATAATGATGGGAGTTGGTGTACAGAAAGGTTCTTCAATTATGCCTCATTGGTGGAACATATAATGATCGTGCATTCCAACGAGAAAATACCAAATCCTACAGAAAGTGATCTTTTTGAGTACGATGATAAAGAAAAAGAAGAAGATGAATGATGAAAAGAAAGAAAATGGAAAATGAAGGAAAGAGAATGTTAGTCTATTATATTATTTATGTCCTACTTTATTTATTAGCAATTTATCTTATGCTCTACTTATTTAGCATTAGTTGTGTAATCTTGTTATTTGGAAAAGTTATGTCCTACTTATTTTAGCAGTCAGTCTTATGTTCTACTTATTTAGCAATAGTTATGTAATCTTGCTAGTTGTTATTTGGAAAGTTATTAATGATATTATGTTTATGTTATGTCTATTCTGTTGAGTGACAATATTTTGTCCAATTTTTGTCAAAGCTATGACACATATATGAAGACGAACTTGATTGAACTGAGAAGGTCTAAAAATACTCATCTTGTATTTGCATCTAATAAAAATATATGCCTCAAATGATTAATTTGAGCTATTGATTCTTTGAACAACCCAATAATTGTTTTTTTTCCATTCCCCGTAAGAAATTGTCTGACATTGGATGATGAAAAACAGCAGATGGCGGAGATGTGGAACTTGTTTAGTTTTAGTCATTAGCGTAGTCACGTACACTTCACTGGGGTGCAATGACCCCAAGGAAACATTTATGTTTCTTCTAATTTTTTGTGTAATCATTAAATGCACACACTAAATAAAGTTAAAAATTAAACAAAAAGGGGCCATATTTTTATTAGATGAAATATAAGTTAACTTATTTTTTATAACACTTATTTTATAATTTTGAAATGTTAAAAATCAAGATATTTTAAATGCTATTAATCAAGTTTAAGTATATCAAATAACCTTGTCAAAAATTATTGAAGTTTCTACATATTGCAATATTCATAACATTACTATACTTGAAATGGATAATAACCAAGGAAGGTCTCAACACACAGCTCATTGCCGTTTTTGGGCCCATCATCGAGCCAATACTCCTCGATTAATCGAGGGTGATTTATTTGGTACAAACAAAAGGAATTTCATTTAAAAAATCATAACATTACTATACATTGCCGTTTTTCGGCCCATCATCGAGCCAATACTCCTCGATTAATCGAGGATGATTTTTTTGGTACAAACAAAAGTAATGTCATTTAAAAAATCATAAGAGCCATTCATGTAATAATGTATTTCCTAATTATGCCATGTTTGCACTGCGTGTGATGGAATCCCATAAAAATGATCCGATTCCGCATACGACCGAGAGTGATAAGGAAGTCTTTGGTGAGTATGAACTCAAAAAGTTTTGTCCATACAAACATAATGATGGGAGTTGGTGTACAGAAAGGTTCTTCAATTATGCCTCATTGGTGGAACATATAATGATCGTGCATCCCAACGAGAAAATTCCAAATCCTAAAGAAAGTGATCTTTTTGAGTACGATGATAAAGAAAAGGAAGAAGATGAATGATGAAAAGAAAGAAAATGGAAAATGAAGGAAAGAGAATGTTAGTCTATTATATTATTTATGTTCTACTTTATTTATTAGCAATTTATCTTATGCTCTACTTATTTAGCATTAGTTGTGTAATCTTGTTATTTGGAAAAGTTATGTCCTACTTATTTTAGCAGTCAGTCTTATGTTCTACTTATTTAGCAATAATTATGTAATCTTGCTAGTTGTTATTTGGAAAGTTATTAATGATATTATGTTTATGTTATGTCTATTCTGTTGAGTGACAATATTTTGTCCAATTTTTGTCAAAGTTATGACACATATATGAAGACGAACTTGATTGAACTGAGAAGGTCTAAAAATACTCATCTTGTATTTGCATCTAATAAAAATATATGCCTCAAATGATTAATTTGAGCTATTGATTCTTTGAACAACCCAATAATTGTTTTTTTTCCATTCCCCGTAAGAAATTGTCTGACATTGGATGATGAAAAACAGCAGATGATAATAAAAAGTGTAATAATGGCGGAGATGTGGAACTTGTTTAGTTTTAGTCATTAGCGTAGTCACGTACACTTCACTGGGGTGCAATGACCCCAAGGAAACATTTATGTTTCTTCTAATTTTTGTGTAATCATTAAATGCACACACTAAATAAAGTTAAAAATTACACACTAAAGGGGCCATATTTTTATTAGATGAAATATTAGTTAACTTATTTTTTATGATACTTATTTTATAATTTTGAAATGTTAAAAATCAAAATATTTTAAATGCTATTAATCAAGTTAAAGTATATCAAATAACCTTGTCAAAAATTATTGGAGTTTCTACATATTGCAATATTCATAACATTACTATACTTGAAATGGATAATAATCAAGGAAGGTCTCAACACACAGCCCATTGCCGTTTTTCGGCCCATCATCGAGCCAATACTCTTCGATTAATCGAGGGTAATTTTTTTGGTACAAACAAAAGGAATGTCATTTAAAAAATCATAAGAGCCATTCATGTAATAATGTATTTCCTAATTATTCCATGTTTGCACTGCATGTGATGGAATCCCATAAAAATGATCCGATTCCGCATCCGACTGAGAGTGATAAGGAAGTCTTTGGTGAGTATGAACTCAAAAAGTTATGTCCATACAAACATAATGATGGGAGTTGGTGTACAGAAAGGTTCTTTAATTATGCCTCATTGGTGGAACATATAATGATCGTGCATCCCAACGAGAAAATACCAAATCCTACAGAAAGTGATCTTTTTGAGTACGATGATAAAGAAAAGGAAGAAGATGAATGATGAAAAGAAAGAAAATGGAAAATGAAGGAAAGAGAATGTTAGTCTATTATATTATTTATGTCCTACTTTATTTATTAGCAATTTATCTTATGCTCTACTTATTTAGCATTAGTTGTGTAATCTTATTATTTGGAAAAGTTATGTCCTACTTATTTTAGCAGTCAGTCTTATGTTCTACTTATTTAGCAATAGTTATGTAATCTTGCTAGTTGTTATATGAAAAGTTATTAATGATATTATGTTTATGTTATGTCTATTCTGTTGAGTGACAATATTTTTTCCAATTTTTGTCAAAGCTATGACACATATATGAAGACGAACTTGATTGAACTGAGAAGGTCTAAAAATACTCATCTTGTATTTGCATCTAATAAAAATATATGCATCAAATGATTAATTTGAGCTATTGATTCTTTAAACAACCCAATAATTGTTTTTTTTTTCCATTCCCCGTAAGAAATTGTCTGACATTGGATGATGAAAAACAGCAAATGATAAAAAAAAGTGTAATAATGGCGGAGATGTGGAACTTGTTTAGTTTTAGTCATTAGCGTAGTCACGTACACTTCACTGGGGTGCAATGACCCTAAGGAAACATTTATGTTTCTTCTAATTTTTGTGTAATCATTAGATGGACACACTAAATAAAGTTAAAAATTACACACTAAAGGGGCCATATTTTTATTAGATGAAATATTAGTTAACTTATTTTTTATGACACTTATTTTACAATTTTGAAATGTTAAAAATCAAGATATTTTAAATGCTATTAATCAAGTTAAAGTATATCAAATAACCTTGTCAAAAATTGTTGAAGTTTCTACATATTGCAATATTCATAACTTTACTATACTTGAAATGGATAATAATCAAGGAAGGTCTCAACACACAGCTCAACTAATAACTAACTAACAACATTTTCTTTCATCTATGAAAAAAGAAATACAACATTTTCTTGTTATTTTTTTAGTAGGTGGTTGGTATGCAAATTTGTAAAATGAAAGAAATTTTATGGAGGTGTATTGGAAATTACTTAAATTTCTAAATTATTCATTTTCTTCTTTCAATAAGAAAGTTTCGTAAACTATCCAATGAAGTTTTTAACGTGGAATTTTCAACATTGGTACATATTTTATGTGTGGGTGCATAAAGAGTTTTTGAAATTGAAAGAAACTAATTATTATTTAAATTTTGTAGAGACAAATAGAAATAATCTCTTTATAGTGCTTCTAGTCTTGACATTGTTTTCGCTAGTTGCTCCAACAATTTTGTAAAGGAATTGTTTCTACTATGTTATGAAACTTATTAGAAATTGAATGAACGATGAATGGTTAAATGACTTTTTTAATATACAATGACCCAGACTACGCCTGTGTAAAAAAGGTGTAAGAATGGTAGGTTGAACTTGTTTAGTTTTAAAGTTGTTATATCTGTTTAAAACAGGACAAGATGTCCTTCATCTTGATCTATTTTCTAGATCTAATTTTTTTCATTTTTCACAATCGATTTTCAAAAAAGTTTAAAAAGTCGATCAATAACTTGATTAATTTATGACTTAATATTAGCTCTTGGTAACTTTTATAAAACAATAATATTTCACAAAAATAAATACAACAGACAATAATGAGCACACCGACTATTAAGAGTGGAGCTTGTACAACTCGGAATAGCAAAAGCGAAACATCATAGTATAAATAAATAACTTAATAAAAAAAAATTACTAAATGCACTAATCTTTCCAGGTATGCATCTATTATTTTTCGAGAGACACTTTTTATATTACTGATGCAATCATGAATCATCCATTTATTATAAAACGGGCTCAACTATTTTTGTTTTATGTTTTTGAGATTGTGATAAATAGACCCATTAGTGATCCATTAAAACCCAATACTGATCCATAGAAATTTAATTTTATCCAACCTAGACCAGCCCAACTTAACCGAATAAATAGTGTAATATATGGGTTGGATTTTTGCGGATAAGGAGTTAGGACAGTTCACGGGTGGGACCGTTGGTTCTGTCCCATTTTCCTAGGCCTACCCCAAGTATTGTTTAGAAGTACTCCCTCCGTTTTTTTTTATTTGTCGCTTTGGCCAAAAAAATTTGTTTACTTTTATTTGTCGTTTTAGGATTTCAATGTAAAATTAATTGTTTTCTACCAATATTACCCTTCTTGTTATTGCTTGTAATAAATGCTAATTAATGATGTTATTATTTGATTAAAAGGGTATTTTGGATTTTTTGCTTAAAAAAGGTGGTTAGTTATTGCATTCCTTAATTTGTGTGCACCAACCCAAAGCGACAAATAAAAAAAAACGGAGGGAGTATTGTTTAAACTTTTTTGTTAAAAATATACTACATCATCATTGTGAGAGCATAACATCATCACAATTAATGATGTGGTGCAATTTCAACCAAGAGATCTAGGAAATATCTCCTAGACCAGATCTAAGTAAGAATTTTCTAGAAATCTCATATTTTTCACTTATATGTTGTCTGAATTAAAATATGTAGCAACTTATATTTCTTTAATTTTCAAATTTTTTCAGATCATTTTCGAGAAGTTTCTAGAATCTGGCCACATAATCAATCCATATTTCACTCAGAATAAAATCCTCCCTAAATAAATTAAAAATCCATATCTAAATTATGTTTTGTTTGTATGCATTATCAACATAATCACATAATCTGAAATTTTTACTGCTCGGATTTCAAGTCAGATAAGGTAAAAGTGAAATCTAGTTCGTTGACTTCGGTTATATAAACGGGACATGCGTAATGGCGTTTCAACTCTTAGCTTTCTTGACGACGTTTCAGTTTTCCGCCTACAAATATTGCATTTCAAGCCCTCGTAAATATTATAATGACAAATAACGTCTTTCTCAGTAACATGTATGTTTCGACGAATGTGCGCTTTTTCCCTTGTTTGATTTTTATACCAATGGATTTTTTCGAGTAAAGTTTTTAATAATGCATATTCTACATACATCTGGAAGATAATTAGATGCATAGTCTTACTTCTCCGAGTTATAGCTACAATTTAGCACGAGAAGTGGGGGGATACTGATGAAGGCTATTTTATATCTAGCTAGGTCGGATTTTTCGACCTGATCAATATCGACCTGGAACATTACATTTCCGATTAGTCTTGAAACTCTTCAACCTTGGCAAGCAGATGAACATCGCGAAGTCCCTCCTAATGACCCGTCTGGCAGGTCTATGGTTATGAACAACTCGTAGGCCATACGAAGGCTCCTGTGGGCCCTAGAACTCTATTAGGGCTACCCTTTTTAGCCTATAAATACTATAAAAATTAATGTAAAAATGACTTTTCACCTTCCACACATATATACTAGCAATATATTAGCTCGGTACCATAATTCAATAAAGGCAAAATTGCAAAAATCGTCCCAAACTAATCACTGATTTTGGATTTTCGTTTCAAACTATTTAATTTGGCGAATTTCGACCCGTAATTTAATATTTTCTTGGAATATCGTCCCACCATATATAATTATAAGACGGAATTGCGCTTTTGCCGATGAATTATCACATAGCTGCTTAAGGGTCATGACATGGTAAATTTAACATGAATAATTATATAATATTGCAGAGTTCGTCCCAAATTAATTACAAAATTGAACGTCATTTTCATTAACTTAGAAATTTAATATTGGGATTAAATTCATACAAAATGATAAATTATGGGACATTTGGCGAGTTGATATAATTTGGGGCGAAAAATCAAAATTAGTAATTAGTTTGGGACGATATTCCAAAAAAATATTAAATTATGGGACAAAATTCGCCAAGTTAAATAGTTCGGGACGAAAATTCAAAATCAGTAATTAGTTTATTAAATTACGGGACGAAATTCGCCAAGTTAAATAGTTCGGGACGAAAATCCAAAATCAATAATTAGTTTGGAACGTTTTCTGCAATTTTACCTTCAATAAAACATCTAAACTAACATATTCTTTGTATTGCACCATCCCCAGTAGTCTGAAAGTGAGAAAGAGCGGTAACGATGAAGGCAGCGCTTTTAACAAAGGAAGTAATAGTTGACCGCATCATGTCGATCGAGATCAAGTATAAGTTTACGAAATGATGAATATCCAATTTTGAAGATGAATCCAACGTACAAAAAGGTAAAAGAAAGAAAAGGTTGAATCAGTTAACACACCAATATGATTACCATAAATCAAGACCATGTCAAAATTGTTAAACTACAAGAAATTTGACTTTTGGCTACGAAAAATTTCGTCGCTAAATATCATAATTTCTTCGCTAAAGTGTATTGGGGACGAAATATTTTTGTTGCTCAGATTGTCTCCAACTCCGCGTCGCTAATAGTCTTCAGCTACGATTTATATGATATTGTCGCGAATTGTGACTATTTGCAAAATATCATCCCTGAATATGTGTTATTGTGTGTGGCATATTTCATCACAAAAACTTAATAATACTGTACCTAAAATGTGTGGTATGTAGCCAAATATCTATATTTTGGGGACGAATAGTATGCGTACCCAATTCGTTTAATATTTGGGGACGTCCGATAGTGTACCTAAAATGTGAATCTTTTTCGTACCCAAAAAGGTAATTCTTTGGGGACGCTAGATAGTGTACCCAAATTATTTAGTATTTGAGGACTCTACTTAGAGTACCCACAAAGGTAATTCTTTGGGGAAGAAATATTTTCATACCCAGCTTTGAAAATTTGCATTTATATGCCATCAATAGGCACATATAAAAATAAAATATTATTTTATCATGAAACTTCTTCAATTTAAATTTCAAAATAGATACTAGATCTCTAATTCAAACAAAAACATAGATCAAAAATTATGTTTTGGCATAAAAGCAGACCCTCCCCCAAACATATCTTTTGCATCATCAATTCTTCTACTTTGGCACCTACAAGACAAATGATTCACCATCATAAAAAAACAATTAAATTTTTTTATATTTTGAAATTGTTTATGCATTTGGTAGTGTTTAAAATAGAATATTGAATTTGTTGTAACATGGAGAAACTAACATACCAATTTCAGTTTTACAAATCATCATAAAGCATATCTTAAATTCCTCACTTCCATAAGCAAAATCTGCAAAATAATTGAACAAAAAGGAATATCATAAGAGCATATTTCCATTTTACATAACTATGAGCATCACACTTAAATAAATAAATGAGATCATTTCCTTTTGGACTAAAAAGAAAACAGACTTTACTTTTTACT
Organism: Penstemon eatonii; assembly: GCA_038501285.1. Lineage (NCBI taxonomy): Eukaryota > Viridiplantae > Streptophyta > Magnoliopsida > Lamiales > Plantaginaceae > Penstemon > Penstemon eatonii. The sequence continues at coordinate 72,866,898 of CM076715.1, forward strand.
AGTTACTACTCCTCTTGAAATTTAAGTCGGGAGAGATAGATAGAGACTATTTTCTTTTCTTCCGCTACAGTACAATTTATTATCTATTTTCATGGAAAAAGTTTATCTCAAAGAAGATTACTTACCAATCAAATATTGGGGGCTGCATATTTTGTTGTGCTAGTAGCATATTTAAGAGTTTTTCTTGATTCTCCATTCGAGCTTTAAGGTCAGCTACCTCGCTTCGGTTTCTCCCAAACGTTCTTTGAGTTGGGCATTCTCAATCTCAAGCTTTCTAGTGCTTGTTCTCGAAGCTTTGCTGGGTGGTTTTGGTCCATACCCAAATCCTTTGTCATACCCAGATTTCACCCCCATAATTTTATCATAGCATTCATTGGGAGTCAGAACTTCTCTCTTCTATTGATTTGGCTTGTAGACCTTGCATAGCTTTCTGTTCAAAATGAATGAAAATAAGATTATAAATATGATAAGAATCATATTAGCAAGATTTACATACAATACTTACGTATTTAACTTCACAATCTGGAGTTGTCATTTTCCATTTGTGCAATGTGTAGGAGGGAAAAACTCAACTTTATTAAGTTGTCTGCCTTCTTTTTCTTCCTGTTTACATAATCACATTAGAGATTACAAAAAATAAGTAACCCAAATTAAATTACAAGAAAATAATATTTACTGCATTATAAAATACAGTAATAAATACAGGGGAAGAAGGCTTAAACTGCTTATGAATGACTAGGGTAGGTTTCGTATGCTAAACAATAAACCATCACATATTTTCACAATTAGCAGAATTCTGTTTTCTGACTGCAAAAAATCCCTTTTTTAAAGGAGCTCCTAATAAGTCCTATCTGTACATTACCTGTACATTTGTACACCTGGAAACAAGCAGATATGTATAAGTTAAACAAATTCTCCCCATAACATTGAAAATTATGACATAAGACATGCATATATGTCGATCGAAAAAGATCATAATCTTAAACCTCTCATTTATCTATTCATTATCCAAACGAGACATATAATACGCCAAACGAATACACAAACACGGTTTTATATGAGTCGAATTAACCTGCATTACATATTTCTTAGGATAAACTTACAATTATATGAAGTGCATTCTCAAATATAAATCTATATATGTAGTCCATTAAACTATATTTAAAATCTATACTTACTAATCCTTATGAATGCAGCAGCCAATTCAACACTAATAATCCATAGGCATAAAAATTAACAAAAACAGAACATATAATCTTACTTTATTTGAATATTTAACAACTGAATCCAATTACAACTTTCATTAAAAGCCAAATAAGTAAGACCATTAAAACAGTAACTCCTTCAGACAATTGCTCAAACAGTTTATACGCAATAATAAATTAGAATTTCCGATTTAGGATAAACTTACAATTATATGAAGTTTGACTCACTAGCCTACCCTCATTCAACTAAACTGTTTATCTAAAAAGAAACGTTCTAAAAATGATTCTTCAATTAGTACATACCTTTTAAGCTAAGGAAGAAGAATCGGAAGAAGAACGCAGTGAGGCTCCACTTCGTTCAAATGATTCTTCACATTCTTCGATTTCAGCTGAAAAATTTAGGGAAATCAGATTCTCATCCCATTCCTTACTCCAAATGTTTTTTGCAAAACTAGCCTTTCCTTTTTTCCTTTTTTTTTTCAATGGTTTTAATAACAATTAAATCTAATCAAACATAATTAAGTCTAATTAATCTAATAATAATAATAATAATAATAATAATACAAAACACCTATAAAATTCATTTTTACTCACAATTCAAATTCCAAAATTTCTCTAACTCCAAAAAAAATGTAAATCGACCTTTGCCGCTTGACCGCTTGAACCTTCAAGCGTTCGAGTGACATTTGAAGATACACTCGACCGCTTGGACCTCCAAGCGGTCAAGCGACATTTGAACCTGGCCGCTTGGACCTCCAAGCGGTCGGGTGACATTTGAAGATGTTTAATTTTAATCTTATCAAGTTTATTGGTTTTTTTTTTTTGCAATATTCCAACCTCCAAGTGGCCGGGTAACATTTGAAGATGTTTAATTTTAATCTTATCAAGTTTATTGGATTTTTTTTGCAATATTCCATTTAATTAAAACACTAATTAAATGGAAGGCTAATTTTGCAAACTCAACATTCGTAAAGCTATTTTAAAAAATTGAAAAAGCCATAAGGCTATTTTTGCAAATGACTCTTTAGGAAATCAGATATTAGGTAATTTTTTTGTGAGTTTTTTTTTTTAGCTGTTCGATTTTACTTTGAGAATAAATGAGAAGAAAATATACGAGAGTATTTTTAATTTAGGGAATTTTGTTTTCTATCAGATATCTATATATTGGTCGCTTGAAGTATTATGTGGGATTGCTATAAAATATTAGATATAAGGCCCAATTTTGTGCTTTAAACATTTGGCCCAATAACTACTATATAAATATATATTTAATGTCCTTTAAACATTTGGCCCAATTTAAATTTTGCTGCAGTCTTGAGAACATTGGAGACGAAATTGAAACGTGTTAAAAATATAATCTATTTGGGGACGGTATTAAATCGCGCCTGAAATACATATTTTTGGGGACGCTATTAGATCGCGCCAATATATCACCATTTTACTTTTTTGGGACGAAAACCATATTCCGTCGCCTAATATGATTTTTAGTGACGAAAATTTCAGCGTAGTAGAAAAAAGTGTAGCCAAAGATAGAATTTCTTCTAGTACATGTACACCTAAGTGTTACTTATAGAGCTCCATTAGTTAACATACCAATAATATTACCATATAAAATCATCATGCATAAGACAATTAAGTGACACAATGCGAATTAACCACATAGACGAAGACGAATAAGTTTTTTTTTTTTAGGGCGCATAAGCCGATTAGTGAAATAACATCAATAGTTTAGTAGTGTTTTCATCAGAGTCAATTTCGTCCTGGTCCGAGTAATCGATGTCAATAACTTCTGGAGCATCAATTTGGAGTAGAGCCTCTAATTCGGACTCCGTGATTCCAGAACCTGTATTTCACAAACACAATTTAGGTAAACTAAAAATAATGATGACCTTGCAAGAGTCAAGTAGTTTCTAGAGACGAAGATAAACAAAAATTATACGGAATAAGATTGGATGAAAAATGACGGACATAACAGAGATCAAGTTACAGCATGAACAAAATTACCTTGATTTTCACTAGAACTTGCCATATGATTCTGCTGTTTTGTTTCCAGTGTTAGGAATTTCAAAGATATCTTTCTTAAATATTCCGACTACAAGAAAAAGTTATAAAGAAAGAAGCTTAAAACATACTATATATGCAAGTTTGGATTTTGGAATAATGTGATGCATATATATATATATATACCTGACTTTTTGCCTCAGTATAAATCTTTTCCTCAAACTTAATGGCTATTCTTTGAATTTCCAGTAGTCCCTCTGCTCCAGGGAAAGGAAGATGCCTTTTCAAAGTGTCCGCTCTATACAGTTTGAAGTGTCACACAATATTAGTTAGTCATTTTCACTAAATAAGCACAAAATCTTGATATTCAAGAATATGCTTTTATATACAATTAAACCTGTATCAATAAGACTTTATTATACGGAGTATATTTACATTTTGTTGACAATCCTCTGTCTAGAATCAGCTCGTAAAGGAGTCCTCCAATCACGGGCTTCCATTCCTTGACCCACCTCAACACCCGTAACTTGACCCGGAATCTGAATTTGGGCCTGAACACCCGTAACTTGACCCGGAATCTGAATTCGGGCCTGGGGAACCTGCCAATTATCGCTATCCGGCATTTTCTCCATTTTCATCATTTCACAGATATCTTTCTTAAATAATCCAACTGCAATAAGAACCCAAAACAGATCATTCCTATATATGGCACTAATTTATTGCACCAAATAATAGATCATTTGAACTTCAATTTTTGTTCTTTTTCATTCTATCTATCATTTAACGAGTTAAAGGTTATTTATCCTGTGATTTTCATAATGTAACCTTATAAAAGTTTCACACAGTCTCTCCTAACATTCCTATATATGGCACTTTATCCTCTTATAAATGATAATGTCACAATTTACTTCATGTATTATGATAAATGAGATAATTTACCCTCATGACACGATAATCGTGGCAATTTATTCCCCTATATTACAAACACTTTTCATGTCTCTCACAGTTTCAGCAAGTGAGTTACACTCATCGATTGAAGGAGGTAAACTACATGTACCTGACTTGTCGCCTCAGTATAAATCTTTTCCTCAAAACGAAGAGCTACACTCTCCAGCTCCTGTAGTCCCTCTTGTGTAGAGTAAGGAAGGTGCCTTTTCAAGGTCTCCATTCTGTGCATTTGAAGTGTCACAACTATTTAGTTAATTATTCACTAAATAATTATAAACTCCAAGATTCTAGTAGAAATTAAGTAGATAAATGATCATCATATTGTAGAAATTCAAGAAAACAGACATTATTGAACCATTGATTCACTTGCTAAAATCAAATACAATAAATACTACAGATCAAGTCATTCTTCATTCAATTTTTATAAATGAAACTTATACTTTGAAACTATTCAAATAAATCCACTAGAACCGATCGATAAAATTACATTTCCATAAGAGAATGAAAATTAATGTAGTTTCAAAATTCAAACTTTAAGAAAAAGGAAAAAAACCAAAGTGATATTTAAAAATCTCCCTTCAACTTAGACTGATATGATAAATTTATCAGCATCTTTGGAAACAATATCGTTACCCCCAACCCCACACAAAAAAGGAGCATAATAATTGATCGGGTAAATACACGATACTACAATGTGTTATACGAAACCTGCACAAGACTATCCTTTGAATTTTTTTTACTTTGTACTTTAAAATCCTTACATAAAACACCCAATTTGTCTCCTTCCGTCCATTTTTTAACGCGCATATCCTAGATTCTTAAAAGTGCAAGGGAGTTTGGTGAAGAAAAAAAATTCACAAAGTATTTTGCTGCAGGTTTTGCATAGCACAAAGTAGTATCGTGCATTTTCTCCTTTCTGATCCATACATCATAATGTTAATGAGCAAAAGACTAAAACATCCCCTATGCTTTGTCTAACTCCTAAAAAGCCCTCTTATGTTATTTTAACTCCCAAAATTTCCCCCATGTTTGATTTTATTTACAACAATCGATCCAAGTAGTATATACTTGGGTTTTTAAAAGGAATAAATAAAAATAAAAATAAACCAATACATAGGGTCAAAATTTACGTCAAATATCAAATTCTAGTTAAATCGATTGTGGGAATTGAAACCTAACTTAAGAGTTAAAATAAAACATTAATTTTTTTGAGAGTCAAACAAAACAAAGAAGGTATTTTAGTGTTTCACTCTTTAATGTTCATATGAAAACTTAGAAAAACAATCACGGTATTAAATGAAGAAGAACAGAAGGCAAATCACAAAGGTAGGATTGATTAAATCCACAATCAAAACATAGCCTAAGCAAACACGTCATAAAAAGAAGTGATCGAAGCGACTCAGAAAATCCAAAATTAATAGTGAAATATAGTATTATAAAATGAAGTAACAATTTATATTTACATTTTGATGACAATCCTCCGTCTAAAATCGGCTTGTAGCGGAGTCCCCCAATCGCCGGCTTCCATTTCTGTCCAAAGAAAAAAATGGTTGTTAGAGAATGATGAACATAAATTTCTTAAATTGTGATTGATGAGTCATATTTTGACACTTTGATTTTTAAATTATTCTCTGAATTGGATGGACAATATCTATCTTAAATTATTACTTTCATTGACTTTTTATTAAAGTCACGAAACTGCGTATACTTTAGTATAAATATTTTTATTATTTTGAAACAGGATGTAGTATATATTCAAATAATTGATAGTTTGTATGCGTATCACAAATAAAATATTTTGATATTTTACAACGTGAAATTGAATTCCTTATAATTTATACCCTCAATTTGGATATTCTATATGGTACAAAATGTATATTATTTTGTCAAAGAATGGCTAAAATACCAAAATTAGTCTCCTCCGTTTTCAATTTTCATACCAAAAGTCCAAAAATCATATAACCGTTAAGTTTTGCCACGACCGTTTAGTCTCCTCCGTTAAGTGCATGTGAGGGGCACGTGGGGCACTAATCTGCCCGTTCAATTTTGGTACCGTAGAATTGGAGAATTTTTAATTTTCATACCAAAATTCCAAAAATCATACCAATTCTCACTCAGTCGTTTCAAAATAGGGGGAAATGCAATTGTCTAAAATTGAGCAGGTTGTTTTTGCAATTATTGCCTTCTTCCTCCTATGGACGATCGCGGGCTTCCGGTGGCCGTTTATCGAAATTGGTTGAAGATTTTTGTTCCTCTTGTCATGGGTGGAGCTCAACTGTCTATGGCAGCCACTGGCAGCTACAATAAACCTATGGAAAATGATGTCCACGGTCATGGAAAACTAATGCAACAAGAATTACGAAGTTTGGTTAAGAATCGAAGAAAAAATCACGATTTGAAATTTCGAAAATTTTGACTACAATTCGAAAATTAGAACTCAAATTTCGAATAGATTACTCAAAGGATTGAAAAGATTTTTATATGTCCTCAACCAATTTCGACCAAAGGCCACCAGAGCCGGCGGTCGTAGGGGTGGGATCGGGACTGGTTTTCGGGAATTCGGATATTTCGGGAGGGAATTTTGAGTTTCGAAATTTCAAATTTAAGTCCCGAAACCCGATAGATCAACCAAGGTCCCGTGAGTTTCGGGTACCCGATTTAATTTTGGGATTTCGGGACGGGTTCGGGAGTCCCGAGAATCTAAGTTGCAAATTTAAATTGTGCAAATTAAACTTTTTTTTTAGCTTATTGTTAAAATGAAATGAAAAAAAAGTAACATGACTTCTAGTCTACTGTAGAACAAACCAATTCAAACATATCACCACAACCATTTCAAAAAAAGAAAAACATAACGAAATTTGGTATGAAAAATGAAATTTGCCCAGTTCTATGGTACCAAAATTGAATTTTATGTTCCAACGGGCAGAATCCGACCCACGTGCTTAGCCCGCCCACGAAGACTTAACGGACATGTGGCAGAAACGTTAAGAAAATTAACGGAAGTGCCTTTTTTGAAACGGCTGAATAGGAACTGGTGTTATTTCTGGACTTTTGGTATGAAAATTGAAAATTACCCTATTCTATGGTACCAAAATTGAATTTTTGCCGTCAAAGAATATGCAATTTAATGATGCTAAGTATCAAAATTATATCTTTGAAGTGAAAAATATTAATATTAATTAATATTCACATAAGATAAATAATATGATCACTTCATTAAGTTGTTGTACTACAAATATGACTTGAAACATAAACAGTGAATATTCGAATGCATAAGATATTTTACCAAATTTTCACTTTTGGAAAATTAAGTTATAAATTGTTGCTTATAAATATGTAACCAATTCACATATCAGCATCAATCACTAATTTCGGTAATTTATAAAAATCAGTTATCAACAAATGACTTGATTTCTTTTGAGGCTTGGGATTGAATAGCATAATTAAACAAATGTATTGGAATCAAGATCAAATAATTCAATTTACTTAAGTAGAAATGTATGATAATAATTAATGAGTAGCAAGATTTGGACAAGGTAAGCAATATATCTGATAATTACAGGAAAATACTATAGTACAAAGTGTTTTTTTATTTTTTTTATGAAATAGAACAAAGTCTTCTTCAAATTAATTAAGAAGTATGAAGAACATGATTACAATTAAACGAAAGTCATGCCTTGCAAATTCTTTCCTGATCTTGATACTAGAAAACACAACTAAAATCCAAAGCCAAACGAATCATGATAATTCTTTTTTTTTTTTCCTTAAAATAGCCCAAATTTAAGATAGAATCAAACTTTAGTAAAAAATGGTAAGTCGCGAAGAGCGCCAACATCAACATAAGCATGTCGGCAGGGCCAACCATCCTTGGCCGAGGGAGTGGGATATTTGGGACGGGCAATTTCTAGGTTGGGAGTGGTTTTACTATTTTTGAAAAACTAAAATTATTTATTATATTTTATTTATTGATTTTGTAAATATTTTAACCTCTTGAAGTTTTGGATTTCACTTAAAGTAATTATCCCGATTGCTATTATCAACCAATCTACTTTAAAGCAAGTATATTAGTTGCAAATACGAAAGTAGGCATCCAAACTAATTAAATTAAGTTGCTAATTAAAGTCTTTTAATCATAATTAATTAAACCTACCTCAATTAACTATTTATGGGTGTTCCAGTAATTAAGGTTTCTTATTAAGGGTGAGTTTGGCCTAGCGATTCGAAAAACAATTATAGGATAATTAATTTTACTAAAATTGATTTTAGTAATAACTGATTATGATAATAATTAATTATAGAATAATTACTTTTATATAATAACTTTTGTAAAAGTAACACTTTAGTTGCTTCTTAAATAAGTTGATTTTTTGCTTCTGAGGATCCCAAAAGTGATTATGATCTTGGGGGCCAAACACCATGAAAATCACGATTGAACAGAAGTAATTTTTATAATTGGGGCCAAACACTTCAAAAATCACAATAGAGATGTAAAAGTAATTTTAAGAGCTTCAATCGCTGGACCAAACTCATCATAAATTACATATTCAATTTATCAACTAATTGTTTCTATAAATATTGACACTTATCCAAAACAATGTGTAAATGTCATAAATTGAGCTTAATCATTTATTTTATTTATATATATATATAATAATTTTTCATTCCATATTTCTTTTTGTACATGAGGTTTTTTTTATTTTTTATTTTTTTGAAAACTTTATGTATATGAGTTATCTAACTCATATTAGTAATATATCTTATATAAAATTATTATTTAAGATGATAATTTATCGTAACATTATGTATAGTACGGATTATATTACGTACATATAATAAAGTATAAACATTTGAAGATTAATGAAAAGCTTTTACGAAGAAAATTAAATCGAATTATATTGTCCTTGTCCATCCAATTATTGGGCCATAATAGTTCAACTTCTATTTTTGGGCCGAATAAGCCCACAAGCCCAAATTCCTTCCCCAGATTATATTAGTTTCAATCCAATTGGGTTGACCGTTAAGAATTCAAGCTCAGGTGCTGCTCAAACTATTAAATAAATCTTTGACGGTAAGACCAACAGAACATGAATTTAAGCCTACAATCTGGGCACATATTAGTACTGCTAGGGCTGTTAATGGGGTGGATTCTAATCCGAATTCGATTCGATTTATTATGATATTTATCAAATTAGAGATTCGTGGATCTGATTCGATTAAAAAAATTCGTAATACAAAATATATGATGCAAATGTGTATTTAGTCTAATCCAATATGCTAAATATCATATTCAATTAATACCAAATTAAATATTTAAATTTAGCCTCATCTATATTTTTCTTAATTACATCAGATCAATATAAAAATTTAACTCCATCAAAAGAAATAAAAAGAAATAAAAATAAATAAAAGTCGACATTCAAATCAGTTGGCCCATAATTAAATTATGGTAGTCTATGAGTCATATACTCATATTCATATAAGCCTAGGAATTTAATAATTTACACTCCAAATTCTCTCTTCATTATCTCACACTCTAATAATCCATATTATAATTAAGTTGGCCCATAATTAAATTATACTATTCATTTTATTCAACAAAAAAAGAAAATGTGAAGCAACATAATTCCTTAGCAGCACTGAGCCGCTTTCTCTTTTAGTCTTCATTCTCTACTTTACCTCTCTCCATTTTCTTTCTTTACTTGCTTTCTCCATTTTCACCTTCTCTTTATATATTGGTTTGTTCATTTGTATATATTTGACAATTACATAAATTTGCCATAGTTTTTTTTACATCAATTCTAACCAAAATAGTTAGTATTTTCACCGTTATGTTGAAATATCAATTTATTTTCATTTTTCAATCAATGAAAACGAAAATAAGGTGTAATTCTAAAACTATTTGTTTGTCTTGAAATTCTTTTATTTTACTTAATTTAATAAAAATAAATTCAATTTCCTTAATTTATCCGAAACTTTTATGAAAAGTTATCGGAAATTTCCAAGATAACCAAAACAGAAAAAAAAATTGATCCATGTATAAAAAATCATTATTAACCATTCATGATCCGACAATAATAGTACCTTACACAGCTCCTTAAAGTAAATTAATGTATGAAAGTAATTTATTACAATAGGACCTGCATGAAGAACCAACCATGCAGGAGGGGGATAGCTTTTCCTAGCTATTACATATTACTTGACACTTAGTGAAATGTAAAAATAATCCCTATATTTTGTCTAATTATAAAAAGTTCTCTGTGTTATTTATATGATCACACCCCTATGTGCTAATTTTTATTTGCAAAATACTCCTCCCAAAATAAAATGACTATTATACCCCCACCAAAATATGCAAAAACATCTGTATTCACCTTAAAATTTTGCAATATTCTCTTTATTAACTTTAAAAACTGACATAACCACCTTTTCACTTAAGATATTGACCATACCTCCCTATAATTTACGGAAGAATATTAAATATTTAAAAAGGATTTTTTGCTAATTAAAAAGAGCATAAGGGGATTTTGTTAAAAAAAGATAACATATATTTTTTTTTTGCTAATTAGACAAAACACAGGGCATAGTACTTACGCATTTAGCTCTTCTACAGGCCCGGCCCAATGCCTAGTCCAACTAGGCAATTGCCTGGGGCCCCATTCAATTGGGGCCCCCAACCCATGTATGTATTAAATAATGCATGTCTAGCCTAGCCCAAAAAAAAAAAAATTGGCCCAAACCTGACAGCCCAAAAATAATGATGTTACAACCTTACAAATTGTAAGCGGCTGTTACAGACTTACAAATTGTAAGTTACAATAAATCATAAAATCAATAGTAGAAGTGAGATTAAAACAATTCATCTCTCCTAAGTCCTAACTCCTAACGTCTCTTTCATTTTCACCTCTCCCTCTTCAGCTCTTCTCCAGTTCTCCTTCTCGGCTTCTCCGATCTGCGCGAACCAGCTGCTTTCCCCTCTTCCTTGGTCGAGCAGCGATAAATTATCTAGATGTTCTACAACAATTTATCTAGAGGTATTATGCAAGTATTTTTGGATTTTTATTGGATGTCACAACTCTAAAGTCTTTAGATGATAGAACTTTGAAAGAACGTTGTATGAATATTGAAAATTCTTTAAAACATAACTTAATATCAGATATAGATGGTTCTGGTCTATATTATGAACTAAGAGTTTTATCAAAAGTTTTGCCTGCCCATATATGTAAGCCAATCGATGTTCTTGATCATATAAAAGTATTTGATTCTTATCCTAATACGTGTATTTGCTATAGAATAATATTCACTATACCTGTAACGGTTGCTTCTTCTGAAAGAAGTTTTTCAAAATTAAAATTAATAAAGACCTATTTACGATCAACTATGTCACAAGAAAAATTAAGTGATTTGGCTATTTTATCTATAGAACAAGATATGTTAGAGAAACTAGAATATGAAGAGATAATAAACACATTTGCATCTAATAAAGTAAGAAAAATAAAGTTTACATAATTATTATTTTTTCAATATAGGGCCCCGATTTTTTACTTCGCCTAGGGCCCCGAAAAGTCTAGGGCCGGCCCTGCTCTTCTATACAGAAACTATTATTTAACATAAAAATATGATATCAAATTCACCTGGGGAGCATCCATTTATTTTCAAAAATTCGATCACGTAAATTGTCGAAAAATCGACAAACACGTACCCTTCCACGAGCGATGTGTTCCTCATCATATTTCTCAAGAATTTTTCGGTACATACGATAAAACAATTCGGTTGAAGATATAAGAATGAAAATGACGTAGAGGAAAGGCCTGACTGAGTCGGGATAGAAAATTGATGCTAGTGATGCAATTGAAACGTTGCACAAAAGCACCATACAATGATGAGTGAAAAAACGAACAAAATTATTCGTAGGTGCTATAATATTGAGGTGCAGGTGCATCAAGTACATTAAATAGTACAAGATTGAAGAGGAAATGGCGACCCTCATCGTGTAGGGATGTGTTAGAAATGGGCTTTTGTCATCACCCATTCCCTGATATTTGAGCTGCATGAAAGTGAGAAGAGCGGTAACGATGAAGGCTGTGCTTTTAACAAAGGAAGTAATGGACGAACTCATCATGTCGAACGTGAAGTATAAGTATACGAAATGATGAATATCCAATTTTGAAGATGAGGTTTCTATATTAGATATTGAAGTATAAGTATACGAAATTAAATTTGAAGATGAAGTTTCTATATTAGAGAGATCAGCTCGATTGCAAATTAAATTGGAGGAAGAAACGCGGAAACCCAAAAAGCATATTGGTGAATGCATGCAACCGTCAGCAGACCACCTTTTTGAAGATGAGGTACGAATTTCCCTTTTTTGATTTTTATCAATCCGGTTCATCATTTTTTATACCATTCACATTTCATATGATGTGCCCGTTAAATTTACAATGTGAGGAAAAACATGTACAAGTTTAACATATCTTGGCACATGAACTTTAGGACTTATAAGTTCGAGAATTAATACTAATGAGTACATTATAAAAAAAAAATACTTCATCCGCCCCATTATTTTCACTCCATTAACTAGTATCTAGTCAAATCTTTTTTTAAAAGTTATCATATTAAATTATTCATAGTTGTGGTCTAGTAAACTTTTTAAATATTAATATATATATATTGTCATATGATATTATCAACTTATTAGTGAAATATACAGTATTAATTAAATTATTTATAATAATTTTATAAGTTTAGTACAAGTCAACTGTATTAAGGGATAAAGAAAAATAGGATAGATGAAGTATTATATAATTAGAGATTCAATGTATTTCAAATTTTAATTTCACATATTATGATATTTGTGTTTTTATTTTATATTTATGAGGTTAATTTAAGTTACTACAAGCATAATTTACTCTCTTTTTATAAGGTTTGTACCTTATTATTATATTTGTAAGTTTAAGGAGTTCGAGGTTCATCATTTTTTTATTTTTAAAATAAATTTTGTAAAAATTCCGAGAGTCATGATCATCATTTTTTATTATGATTTATCATTAAACTTATATATAAAAAAAAATTACATTTCAATTCATCTTAGTTGAATTGAAATATCAATTCAAAGTTGAAATGAGTAATTATGATGATTCCAGTATCTTTTTATTTTGTTGAATATAGTTAGTGATTGCTTATGGAATAAAGAAGAATTATGTACCTTTTCAGACCAACGTATCAAATCAAAATTCCCATTTTTGGGAGTGGTCTTTTTGTCTACATATACATACCTTCATATTCAGATCCCTTTTATTCTTTACAAACAAAAGGACTCGAAGGAGTGAGATGATGTAATCATGCTTTTTTTTTTTTTTTTTTTTTTTTATAAATAAGATGTAATCATGCATCTTCTTTATGATTACATGATTACATCTTATTTATCAAAAAAAAAAAAAAAAACCATGATTACATCATCTCACTCCTTCCTTTTTCTTTTCTCTTTTGTTACACTTCTCACTCCTTCCATCAAAGACCGATGATGTAAACATTCTCAAACTCCTTCCTTTTTTTTTTCTTCCATCAAAGACACTAAAGCTTTATTATGAAATTATGAAAGTAGTTTGAATATGATGTCTCAGTTTGGTCTGGGAAAGGGCAAAAATTCATTTTTGGCACCATAGAACTAAGCGTTTTTCAATTTTGGTACCATGGTGTCAATTTTGGTACCAATTCTGAATATCATTTTCAATTTTGGCACTTCCGTCAGTTGACCGTTAAGTCAACTGACGGAAGTACCAAAATTGAAAAGGTCAGTCAGAATTGGTGCCAAAATTGACACAATGGTACCAAAATTGAAAAACTCCTAGTTCTATTGTGCCAAAAATGATTTTTTGCCAATTCCCCTCCCATTTTAATAATAATAAGAATATTAATAATAATAACAAAATATATTATAAAAAATATTTGGGTACACAATAATAATAATATTTTTTTTGGTACACATCTTATCATTAAAACCAATCCTTACAACATTGACTCAACTTCATCCAACAATTTCCGTTTTTTTTATGATGACAAAACATTCAACTAAAAATGTCTTCTAAGTCTTCAGGTTGGTCTTCACTCAATGATGAAAATCACTTGGTTGAATAAGAATATACAATTATCTTCTAATTTGAACTTCCGTTTTTTTAGTTGTGTCCTTCTTTCAATTGTAAGTTGTCTTCTTCTCATTTTCTTCTTTCTCTTTTTCTCCTTATTATTCCAATAACGGAGACGTTACTTAGATGCATTACTTCTTATCATTTTCAAGAGTTAGAAGCGATTATTTGTTGATTCCCTTTAAATCGTTCGAAATTATATAAAAACATTTTAAACCATATTTGAAAGTCGGGTTGAAATAATAAATGAACAAATCAATAAACTGCATTGATGTGCTATATAAAAAAATATGAATAAAACAATGTAGAAACTAATTTTATATACTCATAGTTAAAATAAAATATTTTAAATAAGTATATATAAGAATGTATAATTTATTTATATTCTCAAATTTACATTTAGCCAATGGAGTTGATCTTAATTCTCTTTTTTTAACTGTATTCCTTAATTTAAAATTAGAAGTATTATGAAAGTTATGAATGAATATTTTTTTTTTAATAAATTCAACCTTTATGAATGATAATTCATTTTTGGCACCATAGAACTAGGCGTTTTTCAATTTTGGTACCATAGTATCAATTTTGGTACCAATTCTGATTGTCGTTTTCAATTTTGGCACTTCCGTTAGTTGACCGTTAAGTCAACTGACGGAAGTGCCAAAATTGAAAACGCCAGTCAGAATTGGTGCCAAAATTGATACTATGGAACCAAAATTGAAAAACGCCTAATTCTATGGTGCCAAAAATGAATTTTTGCCTTTGGGAAAGTGATTTGAAAGTTTTTGATGTAACTTTTGAGACTCAATTTAAATAATAATTTTAATTGAATGTTACATTAATAAATATTCTAATAGTTAATGCAGTTTAAAAACTTTAGATATGATTTGAAATTAAATAGGATTTGGTTGTTGAAGTTTGAAGAAAAAAATAAGTGACAAGTGTTAAATCATTAACTTTCTAGATTTTGAGATGTAATATTAAATTATGTAATGATTGAGATGATATGCCATATATAGTAGTTATTGAAAATTAATTGTATTTACTTTATTATGATTTATATTAATATAAACAATAGAGTGTATTTTTTTTTTTAACATATGCACAATATTTGCGATGGCATCAATTTCTTGCCAATATATAATTGAATTTATCATGAAAAATTTAATTAAAATATTTTGATAACAATTGATAAATGCCAAAAATTGATGAAATATTATTAATAAAAGCAAGCAACAGTTGATGAAATCTGCACGGTGTAATATGAACCACATGATATAAATATAACTAATAAAGTAATAGCAAGTTGGTGGTGGGTTGGTAATAAAGGGAAGGGGGTGGAGAGAAATTATTTAGTGGAATCGCTGCACCACGTCAAAGTAACGTGGTATAGTTCATCAATATAAATAGTAGGGTGTATATGATTAATGTGTGTTAGATTGGAGTCGGATTGATCATATTAAAAATACGTTTGATAGATTTGATTGAGTCATATTATATTAAAAGAATCTACCGAAAAATATTTTGTAGAGTTATAAGATTGGGTATATATAAATATATTTTCACTAATTAATTGAACATATTATGTTTGTTAAGATATATCAATTCATCGAAGCCAATTTTTAATATGTATAAGAGTATGAGTTGATCAATGTTTGTTCAATATTTTAGTTTGAATGTATCCATGTTTATTGTAAATTGATATATATTTTAATTTATGATTTATTTATGTAGTTTCCATTTTATGATATTTGAGAAGAATTAACGATATTTAATGTCATGTTAAAAATGAAATGCATAAATTTGAGGTTATAAGTAACATTTTACCTAATATATATTCATCCGGATTAACTAATTCACCCATTCCTGGGTGAATTATGATCTAGTCTTAATACTGAATTGTAAGGATTTAATCCATTTGTTCCGGTCTTACAACAATATCATCAAACATTGTATTAGCCTATATTAACTCATATAATATGACATAATAACTCATATTGAGTCCTATCAAACTGACACTCAAGTGTATTGATGTAATGCACTATGTAATACTTTATGATGTGATGTGGTATAACAATTAAACTAAATATTTTTTCTTGGAGGATGGGGGATTGAGGTTTTGGTCTTTAAGGCCATCTCCAATGGAGATGGCCGGTCTCGATCTCGGGGCGGGGCTGCGGCGCAGAACGGTTGGAGATGGCGCGGGGCGGGGCTGCGCGCGGGGTGGATTGGGCTGGGCTGCGGGCTCGGGGCGGTACGGGAGAGGGAACGGGGCCGCGTCGCTGGCTGGAGAATAAAGAGGGGCGCGTGCTCTTTAAAACAGGTGCCGCCAAGTGGCGGCACCTGATTGGACCTTTTTTTTTCTTTTGTTGTGTATTTATGTGTGTATTTATGTATTTATGTATATTGTTGTGTATTTAAACCTAATTAATGTTCTTTAATTAAAATCTAATTAATGTTGTGTATTATTGTAATTAATGTGTTGTTTTAATTAGTATTTTATTTTAATTAATGTGTTATTGTAATTAATGTGTTATTTTAATTAATGTGTTGTTTAATTAATGTGTTATTTTAATTAATGTGTTGTTTTAATTAATGTGATAGGTTTTAATTATATAGTATATAATATGATTAATTATTTAAAGTAACACATAAATAAAATTATGATATACTAATAAATATAGAAATAGTCCTTTTAATTAAACACTCATACAAATAATTTTTTTTTAAAATACGAAATTAGTTAAAAATACAAAATAAACACTCATACAAATATAAATTTAGATTAATACTTAATCTAAATTAAATATTTAAATACATTCTAAAATAGACAAGAAAAGTAAATTTAAACACTCATTTTTAACCGTATTTTGCATAAACATGTTCTATTAAGTCTTTTTGAAGTCTACGGTTAGTCGCCTTGGAACGAATTGCTTCATGACGCAACATATAATTATCCAAGGTGCAACATCTTGAAACTGTACTCCACGACGGTCATAAATTCTAGCGCGTGCTCTACGAGACGTGCTAATGTCAGTATCATCATCGTCCTTGTATTCGTCACGTTCATCCTCCACAATCATGTTGTGGAGTATGATACAAGTTAACATGATATTGGACAAATCTTGCGTATGCCATCCCCTGTCGGGTTGATTAACGACTGCAAACCGAGCTTGGAGAATTCCGAACGCTCGTTCAACATCTTTGCAGAACGATTCTTGAAACCGCGAGAATACTTGTTCAAGATGTGTTCTCGGATTTCTCACAGACGGTATTAGCGTTCCCCACTTCGGATATATACCATCCGCAAGATAGTAAGGCATGTAGTAAGTATTTCCGTTCACTTCATATTGAACCTCGGGAACGTTACCAGAAGTGAAGTTATCGAACAGAGGTGAACGACCAAGTACTATAATGTCGTTCAATGCTCCCGGCAAGCCAAAAAAGGCGTGCCACGTGTCATGTGAAGCAACAGCTTCAAGAACAATCGTAGGTTTCCTCGACCTTCCAAAAGAACTTCCTTGCCATGCGGTTGGGCAATTTTTCCACGTCCAATGCATACAGTCGATCGAGCCAATCATCCCCGAAAATCCACGTCGTTCCGATTTCTTAAGTAGACGGTCCAAATCAGCATGGGTTGGGGCACGAAGGTACTCGTCTTTATATAAACGCAAAATGGTTTGACAAAATTCACGGACAATCTCGTATATGGTTGGTGAAAACCCTGCTCGATGGGCGGCATCGTATCTTTGACGAAAATATATATTTTCACGCTCGCAATCCGCAAGGATACGGAGGAAAAGAGGACGCTTCATACGGAAATGGCGCCTGAACGTTTCATCTGAGTACAACGGTCTTTCGATGAAATAATCGTTCATCAGCTGTATGTGTCGAGCTTGGTGGTTCCTGTCTAAAAATTTACGACCATGAACAGAACCACCATGTACAGGCACAATTTCTGTTGGAGAACTCAAAAGTTCCTCATATTGCTCTTGAAATTGTGCATCTTCATTATCTTCTTCTGCAATCGTGTTGTTATAATCTTCCCAAAATTGGTTTCGGAAAGAAGATGATTCGTCATCAGCACCATAACCGCCAAAATCATAGTTCTGGTTCATCTTGAGTATTTTATGTATCAGATATTTTTTAAGAATGAATGTGTTCACTACAATGTGATATTGGATTATTAAATAGGCAAAATATGTATCAGATCCCCACCGTTCATTTTCTGCACCAATCTCCATCGTTCTTTTTCTGCACCAATCTCCACCGTTCTTTTTATGTACCGATCAGATCTCCACCGTTCGATTTCTGCACCAATCTCCTCAGTTCGATTTCTGCACCAGATATCCACCCTTCATTTTCTGCACCAATCTCAACCGTTCTTTTTAGGTACCGATCAGATCTCCACCGTTCTTTTTCTGCATCAATCTCCACCGTTCAATTTTTAGAAAATTACATAATACACCCTATAGTTTTTCCTATTTAAAGGGAGTTGTGTTCACTTCTGAAAGCACACATCTCTCAATATCTTTCAATCTAACTAAAAAAGAAAGCGAACATTTTAAGACAATGTCTCAAAAGTGGTCTCAGGCTGAAGATGTAGCCTTGACAAAGGCTTACATAGAGTTATCGGAGGACAACATCGTAGGGGCAGACCAGGCTTCGGGCAAAGTCATCATTTTAATGTATGTCCTTCTTGAAAGTACTGGAGTTCATTACGAACGCAGATCAAAAGACTCACTCGCTAGTAGATGGAAAAAACACATTTGCAACAAGATGCGAAAATGGAACGAAACACTTCAAAGAGCCTGAAGGGAGGTGGGAAGTGGCGGCCAAATAATGGAAGAGGTAAATATTACGTTAATTATATGCTAAATAATTATTAATAGGTTATATTAACTATTTTTTGTAATTTTTAGCATGATTTGGCATTGCGTTTGTACAAGTCCGATACGAAGTAAAGTTGGTGCTTCCATCACACATGGGAAGTTGCATCAGAGTGGATCATGTTCAGGTCAACATCTGGAACGTCTCATACACCTCCGGTTAACCGATCTCAACCAACGGAAGATTGTTATATTCCAACCCCACCAGAAACTCAATTTGAATCGGAAACACCTCCACTAGGCGACGAAGCAAATCCCGAGACTCCCCACTCGAGTTCAAGATCTGAAAGACCTATTGGTAACAAAAAAGCCAAGAAGGGAAAAGAGAAGGCTTCGTCGAGTTCACATCTTACTGATTTTGAAAGCCAAAAATTGGCAGCCATGGAGAAGATGAGAGAAACTACACTTCTGGTAGAGGCTGGACGAGAGAGAAGGCATGCGGAGAATCTTCAACGTCAACGGGAAGAAGAAGCAGCGAGATTCGCAGTCACAGAAAAGTTACAAGAGGAACGGATTATATCGATGGACTGCTCATCATACACTCCAATTACAAAGGCGTATTGGAAGAACAAAAGAAGAGAAATAGCAAATAAAAATCTTCCAACGAACTTATTTGGAAATTCATCGAATGAAGGATCCGACTGGTTTCCGGGGAGAAATCAGTAAAATGTAATATTTTCATGTGTTTCCTTTCTTGTATTTCCTGTATTTTCGATTTTTTGTATTTCCTTTGTTGTTTGTTGTATTTCCTTTCTTGTATTTTCTTCCGTGTTATAAAAATATTTGTTTGCGTATTATGTATTAATTTTAAGTTACTTTAATTAAATATTCTATTTAATATTAATATTTAATATAATTAATAATTAAATTACGAGTACTAATATAATTACTATTATTAATACTAATATTAAAAAAATTTAAAACTATAATATTAATAAGTGAGAGTGGGCAAAGGAAAAAAATGAAATTAATTCCCCCACGGAGCCCAACCATTGGAGATGACCAGGCAGGACCCCGGGCTGACCCTAGGCTAGCCCGAGCTCCAGAGCCCAGGGTTAGCCCTCAACCATTGGAGATGGCCTTAATGTGCTTTAAGTAAGAGGGTGGGTTATAGGCGTTGATCCCAAGATGAGGCATGATGCTATCTAATCAGCATCTCCTGGGATTTAATTTGGGTTAAATTCGTCAAAACCTTTACCCAAAGCAAGTTGAGTTGGGATTATTTAGAATGACTCATCCCCGGCCCCACAAGAGTCATTGACGAAGACACGACCAATAATCCCCGTCACCCACCCTTTCCCGGGCCGGAGACAAGGCCGGTGATCCTCACCCCACTAGCAAAATTCTTACACAATTCCACAGAGAAAATTATTTGTTTGTCTAGAAATTCTCATATTTTTATTTATTTAGTAAAAAAAAAAAAGTAAAAGACAAAAACACTTTTTATGTTTTGTTTAAGTCTAAAAAAAATTCTTATAATATTTTAACTCTAAAAAAATTCCCTATGATTTCAAATAAGTGTCAAATACATCCCCAAAAAAGAGAGTGTTTCAAACCTCAAAATTGCAAGTATTTGTTCATATTTTATTTTTGATATTATAAGTTTACCCCTGACATCGAAAGACAAAAATACCCCTATGCTTTGTTTAACTCACAAAAAACCCCCTATTTGTCATTCTAAATCCCCAAAACCCCCTTGTGTTTGATTTTATATACCACACTCGACCCAAGTAGTATATATTTATTTTTTATACTCGACCGAAGTAGTATATACTTAAATAAATAAATTAAAAAGAAAAACACATAGGGGTGATCTTGTCATTCCACCAAAAGTAAAAAAAAAATAATAAGTATATACTACTTGGGTCGAGTGTGGTATTTAAAATCAAACACATGGAGTTTTTTGGGAGTTGAGATTTTTGGGAGTTAGACAAAACATAGGAAGTGTTTTTGTCTTTTGCTCTAAAAAAAATTCAATTTCCCTAATTTATCCAAAATGTTTATGTAAATTTATAAATTTTCTAATATATAGATAATCGAAACATACCCAGGAAAAAAAATTGATCCATGTATAAAAAATAATTATTAACCACTCATGATCCAACAATAAAAGTACGTTACACAGCTCATTAAAGTAAATTAATGTATGAAAGTAATTTATTACAATAGGACCTGCATCAAGAACCAACCATGCAGAGGGGGGTAGCTTTTCGTAGCTATTACATAGTACTTGACACTTTTATACAAAACACTAGTGAAATGTGAAAATAATCCCTATATTTTGTCTAATTATAAAAAGTTCCCTGAGTTATTTTTAAGATCACACCCCTATGCGCTAATTTTTATTTGCAAAATACTCCTCCCAATCAAAATGACAATTATACTCTCATCAAAAGATACAAAAACATTTTTATCACTACTAGAAAAAAACAAAAATTGCAAATGGAAATGGGTATATATCAGTTGAAAAATTAAATTCCAACCGATTTTACAACCGAAGATATCGATTGGAAAAACCTCCGTTGGAATTGAGTTTGCAATCAAAATTTCAACCGAATATTTTTGCAACCGAATTTTCCAACCGAAAACTTTCGGTTGGGATATTTTTTCCGACCGATTATTTTCGGTTGGAAATTTTTACACTGACTTTTCCGTTGCAAAATCTCCAACAGAAAATCAATAAATACATTTCTCTCATCCCCCCCCCTTTTTTTTTCATTTTTGCAATTTATAAACAAAATCTAAAATCAATAAATACATCTCAATTTTCATAAACATAATCCAAATTCATAAACATATTTCAGTTTTTATAAACACAATCCACAATCCAATTCATAAACATATTCATAATCCAAAAATTACACCACCAAATAATTCTCAATCAATAACTACACCACTAAAACAACCTACTCCAAAAACACCTAGGTATGTGAAACACAAAGAGAACAAACTAGACACAAAGAGAATATCATTTAACTGCACACAATCTCGACTGAGAGTTTCTTCATAACATCTGGGCATGGATTCCTCCAAATGTTTCACGCGACACTGGTATCGTGCAAGATTCTTTCCCTACGCAGTACTGCAAAACAAAGAGCAAATCAGACACAAGAAACATAAAAAATGCAAGAAATGGTAACTAATGTATATAATTTTTATATAGTCCACATATACGTACCTTCTCAAAAATATCATAAGAGTGAAACGCATGACAAGGAAGTTGCCACAAACACCCTCGGGAGTTCCAAAGCTTGCAAATTTGACTTTATGTAATTTACACAGAAAATGGAAAGAAACCTCAATATATATAGAAAGTAAAAGACAATTTCAATAAGAAAACCTGTGTTGTTCTTACTACTAGCAATCAGGTAAGTCAAAGTACGCTCAACAAAACTATCCCCATATGCAAATAACATAAAATTCACCACAAAAAAAAAAGGTCCTTCCAAAATACATGACTCTATAACTTAAGACTGTGACCTTGTGTTTGCTATAAATTTTGCATCGGACAATACATGGCATCAAGGAACTGTTTGCGTATAAATTTAGCAACGAGGAACACCTCGACGACATCGAGCAACCCTTGGCATCAAGAAGTGCCAAAATATTGTTTATAATAAAACTGACATCAAGGGGTGCTTGGCATCGAGGGATTGACATCGAGGTACGCTTGGCATCAAGGTGTGCCAAAATATTGTTTGCTGTAAACCTGTCAGTGAATCCCTCGACGAGCCAATAGCTCGACGTGAAATACCTCGATACGATATAAAATAAATGCGGGCGTGCCAATGTTTGTGCGTGCAAACATAACGATTTGAAAATAGACATGTTGATATCGGTAAATTGATAATGTAAGTGTCCTGACAAAGACATGTTGATATCAAAATAAGTTGTCCTGATAAGGCTGACTTCTAAACGATTGCGACAGAGTAGGCAAACACTACCCCTAGTTCTTTTCTATGCCTGCCTGGCCGCAGGACTTAAATAATTTATGAAAATCTCTCTTAAGTGCCAAAAACTTATGACCAATCGATGGCCTGCTCAACATATCAGCGGATTTGAAAATCAGCAAATGCCTTGACAATCAATCAATTTAAACATACCCCTTGACAGAAGACACAATCTTGACAGGAAACAGCATATCAATGGAAATCAATTGACGTAAAGTATATTTATGTAAAAGAGTCAAGACATACGAGCCAAACGACTTCCATTAATAACAAAAGAATATTGGCAAGTTCCCCGATGTACAAATATTACAAAAATATACAAAACGATAGGTCTCCTGTTTCGGCATAATCTGCCAGATGAGTTGATAAATCTTTTAAGTTCTGAAAATTGACTCCTTGATCGGCAGGTAAACCCGCCGATGAGCTGATAATGCATGATAAAACAATTTGTTGACAGAAAGTAACATTGACGACAGAAAACCACCGTCAATGGTTCGCCCAACCTTGATGGGTGACCACCAATCGGGCTCTTGATCAGCGGGTGGCCACTGAAAAGGGCATCGACGGAGCAGATGGCTACTCAGCCGATAGCCGTCAAGCAGATGGCTACTTGACGACGAGCTCATCAGGCAGATGGCTACTTGATGAATTTGTCATATGAATACGTGGGCACTTACATGACAGTTAACAGCGAGCTACTTGCTGATATGAGTGGTTTCGCTCGAGACAGTGTCAGCTGACGGCGGCGGCTAGCTTTGAGCGGCGGCGGCAAGACTTCAGGCTGTCAGGGATCACTGGTGGCTGAGGAGGGACAGACTGATATCGAGGAGTTGGCGGGCTGATAACTTGACAGAAAACAGCTTGTTATCTGCTTGCTATCAAGGTTTCGCTCGAGACAGCGTCCTGACGGCGGAAACAGCGGCGGCGGCGGCTTACTATCGGCGGCGGCGGCGGCTTATTTTCAGCGGCGGCGGCGGCAAGATTTCAGGCGGTCAGGGGTGGCTGGTGGCTGAGGAGGGACAGTTGATATCAAGGGATTGACAATTGTTTGCTGAAAAAGAAGCAGCGAGGTGCTGGACTTCCGGTGAGGCATTGCGCCGATCAGTGTTAGACTGAGAATTTGTTGATTGAGTTGTGTGTTCCGCGAGTAGCAGCCTCCTGTTGTATTTATAGCTGCTGGAAAATAAGCTGATGGCTGTCAAGTAACCTCCTGATGGCCGAAAATCAAGGAGCTGATGGCCACTTTCCCACTTCTCCCACTACTTTTGTTATTTCCCACTACCTCCACTATTCCAATGGTGGTTTCTCCTTTGTTTTGCTGAAAATTGATGCTAATGGAAGTTGGAGAAGAAAGAACGTGTCTTTTATTTAATTTGAATTTGAGTTTGTGTTGGTAACTAATTGTGAGAAAAATAGGGAGTTTGTTATTAGCCAATTAATTAGCCTTTATCCCTTATCTCTTAATTTAGTTTTCCAATAATTAATCAAATAAAACAAAAGACACAAGTGGGCCAAGAAATTAAGTGATGGCCGATCTGGGTTGGGCTGGGGCCGATCGGAGCTGATCGGGCCATGGGTGGCCTTGGGTCGAGTGGTTAAATTGATTGAGCCATGTCGATTTTGTATGTTAATTGTAATTTATTAACCAATCAACCAATTAATGGCTCTATTTATCAAATGGGCCGATTAATTGGATTTGGCCCAGCTAATTAATCAACTTAATTAATTAATTAGCCTTTAATAACCTAAATTAGCCATTGGGTTGGCTGGGCCCGTTTATGTTTAACCATATCTTGGCTTAATTAATTAACTTTGGCCCATTAATTAATTAACCTATCAATTAATTAATATATGCTTGGCCCAAAATTAATTAATTGTGCAAATTGGGTTAAGTTTCGAAATTGGTCTCATGACCAAATTATTATCTCGGTCGGTTCATTTTCGGTCCAACCTGGGTCCGATCTGGTTCGACCCGTTTGGAGCGACTTGGTTCGGCCTTATTGCCATTTTTGGCTAATCATCGAGCCGTCATTCCTCGATTTATCGAGGGTGATTTTTTGGGTACAAACAATGCCCCCCGTAAGTCGTATCTGGTAAATTTTATTTGATAATAAAATTTTATCGGATAGACTTAGTTTGAAAAATTCCCCTTTTCTTATCCCTCGATTGGCATTCAATTTTAGCATGCTTATAATTAAAATTGGCCATTTTTAGCCAATTAAATTGTGTCAGCATTTTTGGGACTTTGGAATATTTCCCAATCTGCTCATTCTTTTGCCAGATGTCAATTCCCCAACTTATTCCCAACTCCCCGGATAAAATCAATTAGAGCCTATCACCTTCTAGTTCCCAATTTAATTAGTATTCTATTTGACACACTCTCCCAAAAAGACAAACTCTTACTCTACCCCTGGGCCCCACATCACCTTTTCCCCTTCACCTTCTTCTTCTCTCTTACTCTCTACTCACTTCGGCCGACCAAACACTCCCAAGAACTCCATAGCCGAAAATCTTTGCTCAAATAGCAAGCTCTCCTCTTCAAAATTCATCCCCACTTTTACGAAATCGAATTCTCCTTTCTTCAAGGAACTGAAAACCGTAGCTTTCTCCTCCAAAAGCCCTAAAATCCGAAAACCCATCTCAAGAAATCCACCATAGCCAAAAAACCTTCAAGCTTCAAAATCGGGCTTCTTGCTTCGGTTTTCTCGAGTTCTCTCCATATTTGGATTCTCCTCGCTTCAAAGAACCCGAAAATCTAACTTTCCTCTTTAAGAAAACTCAAAATCGAAAACACCCAATTTCGGAAACCCACCATTGCCGAACACTCAAGCTTAAAATGGTTGCTGGGCGAATTAGGCAACGTGATGTGCAAATTTGTACCCAAGTATTGCAAGAAACACCACATGGCACTACAATCGGCCCGTCCCACTCTCCGGCCGATTTGCCACCACCAACCGAGCACCCGATTCGATATCCGAGTGAGGCTCTCCCTTTTTTTTTGGCCAGGTGAGTTTTAAATCATCAACGAGGAGATGGCCGTGGGCGGGTTCCCTCGTTCATTCGGATTGGCTTGTTTGGTGTAGTAGGGTCGAGAGAACATTTGCTCCCGTTTGGCGTATATGTGGCATTTTTTATGCCATACAGTTTTGTAAAGTAGGTTTATCATTGAACCTCCCTCTCGTGCGTGCCGCGGCTCAGTTTTGGTGTCAAGTCGACAACACGTTTCATTTTGCATACGGCCCGATGACTCCGACACTCTTGGATATATTGGCTATTTGTGGACTTGGGCCCATTGGAGGTTATATCGATCCGCCGGACTTTGTCAAGTGGTGGGGTGATTATATCGCGTTGACCCGTCGAGAGCCTTTCCATGTTGCTGTGACGAGGTTCGAAGTCCCCAACCATCCCGAGGCCATTTCTACTGACGGCCCCTTCCTTGAGCACACAGCTGCTGCCTCTGTCAAGGCATCCAAAAAAGGTACATTGTATGTTGTTTCTCATTTTGAAAAATTTTACAATGTTGTTTGGGATCCTGATTGTAGAGATAGGGTGTATGAGCAAGCTGCTATAAACTTTGAGTCGATAAAAAACATTAGGATAGGTAAGGCCATGTTGGCTCATGCTAAGTTAGCCAAAAAATGGGGAGGTCCTGGCGAGGTTCCCCCTTGGCATACATTTTATAAACCGTTTGGCCTATCTCTACCGTTGCTTCCTGATTTTATCGAGTTATCGGGGTATGTGCCTTCCCCCGTCGAGTCTGGTACGAGTAGTAGTTCACAGCCTCGTAGTCATCAAGCTAACTCCCAAGTTACTTTTACGGGATATCGAGCTGATGACCCACAGGCCATGTCGAAGATTTATATTTTGTGTGAATACAAGGATGGGGGCACCATTGCCCTCGATCTATCAGGTAGCTTTCTTTGTTTCTTTCCCTTGATGATCGTTGTATACTGACATGCTTGTCTGTCTTGCAGGGAAAACACAATCAGCTCCTCCGACTGACAAGAAGAAGAAGGTTGTCAAGGAACCGGTCATTCCTATGGCCATTCCTCTACAGATTATCAGCCCATCAGGGCCATCACCCGCCGTTTCTCAATCAATGCAGACGTCCGAGGCTCAGTCCTCTGTTGACAAGGTAACATATCCTCCCGTCGTATACATCCAACGCTCTCGTCGGCTCTTCTATCAGCGAGGTGGCACGAGTGCCATAGTCGTGAGCAGTTCCGACGAGGAGGTAGTCCTTACTTGATTTATCTTATTATGTTTTTTGAACTTATTGTGATCTCTCGTTTTCTGTCAGGAGGTAAGTTCGAGAGGTAAGCGTCAAACTGTCAAGGACGATCCCCTGCCCAGGAAGAAAGTCTGACGGATAGTGGACAGCTCGACGGACAGTGACGACGATGTCGAGGAGATCGAGAAGGTAGACCTTCCCCCTCGTTCGCCTTCTCCGGTTGAAGCTGAGGAAACTCCTGCTGACAGCGCTGTCATCGAGGGCTTGAAGGATTTAGCTGCCACTCCTCGACCAGCCGAGGCCTTTACTCATCAGAGCGATCCTGTCGAGGAATCCCCTGTTTTGGCTTCTCCTGCTGTACAAGAGGTTGGTTTTGTCCCTTAGCCATTTCTTAGGTTTCCTTGTTTTCGCTTCGCTGATCTTGTTTTGCTTTTTGTCTTGCAGGGCCGACCCATAGACATCTCCCCTTCGACCATGTCTGAGCAATCAAGCCATGCAATCTTCACCCCTGACGAGATTACTCACTTCAGGGAGCTACTGTCGGGCTGCCGAGATCAACCCTTGGACGTCCTGATGATTAATATGGGACCGTCCCTTGATGAGCTGATGCGCAAGCTGTCCTCTGCGACTCTTCCGAGCGACAAGGCATCTTTCTACTCCGAGTACGCAGAAAAGTTTGGCCAACTGAGGAGTACGTTCAAGGCCAATGATCGGGCCATCAAGGTGGCAGCCTCGTTTACATCCCCTGCCAATGACCTTCTGGTGAAGTTTGACGCCTTATATGCTCAAGGTTCTACACTTAGCGACTCGCTGAAGAATCTCAAGGACTCAGAGGCCGATGTGGTTGCGGCCATCGCTAAGCTGCAGGAGGAGCTAGGCGCGATTCGGAGCAAGATACAGATTGCCTTGACAGAGGCAGAATCAGTTATTGATCAGCTGTCTGACACCAATGACTTGCTCGTCGTGGCAAGGGCTGAAGAGGATCGGGTGATGACCCAGGCAGTAGCTGCTGGAGTTGATCAAGCCAAGATAGAAGCGGACCTCAAGGGTTTCCTGGAACGATTCACTCAAGACTTTCTCACTTAGTTTTCTGGCCTGCGAGCCATCGATGTTGGCGCATGTGCCTTGATATTTCTGACATATAAGACTTGGTTTATTTTTAGTTTGTTTATGCCATGGCCCGACGGCCACAGACTGATTTGCTTTTCCTTTGTGTAATGGCTTGACAGCCATCGACTGATTTCCTGTTCCTTGTCAAAATTTGTTTTGGCCTTATATTATGTTTTCCGTTGAATCACAAAGTCAAAAACAAACCAAATATTGAACCTCCAAACTATCACCCCGACCCCTTGACGCAACAATTTTGCAAACAGAAAAGGCGACTTTTTGTCAACAAAACTTCGCTAAAATTGTATCAACTCACAAAAAATTTTAATCAAAATGCCTTGATGTAAAAAATTCGCAAATCGGGGAATAAAATTTAAATTAAAATGGAAGTATTTGTAACAACGGAAATAAATGCAACTACTAAAAAACACTTTTAAAAATCCTACCTTAAACAAACGAAAAAGGGAAATAAAACTTGACTGAAAAAATAAATCCTACTTATATTTACAGAGGGTTCAGCGCGTTGAAGTACTCTTGACGCCGTTCGATTTCCAGCTCCAAAGCTCGCTGATGTTCTAGACACACCGATTCCCAAAGGGTGGGCCTAAACTTTTTCAAGTATCTTCCATTGATGGGGTCTCGACAGAGATTTCCATCTGGCCTTTTCAAAATGTAGCCCCCACCTCGGGTTATCGAATAGACTTCATATGGTCTTTGTCACGCCGCGCTCCATTTACCATACTTTTTCTCGTGCTGATGAAGTGGCAAAACAGTTCTCCAGACCATGTCCCCAACGTTAAAGTGTTTCCTGCGTATCTTTTTATCGTAGCATCGGGCGACCAGCCTCTTTTATGCCTCGATTTTATCTAACGCGGCAACCCTGACCTCGTCGAGCTCATCAAGCTGTTGGAGCATACTTTTAGTATATTCTTCGGGCGACAGCTCGTTTTGCTGCATCACCCGAAGTGATCGGACGTTGATTTCCATCGGTAGAACGGCATCCTGTCCATAAGTTAGTTTATACGGAGTGGTGCCAGTGCTTGTCCGTTTGCTGGTCCGATAAGCCCACAATGCCTCTGACAGCATCAAGTGCCAAGCTCTTGGGTTTTCCTCGATCATTTTCGAGATAATGTCCTTAAGGACTCGATTAGAAGCTTCTGCTTGGCCATTCCCTTGTGCATAATACAGTGTTGAATGGACCAACTCAAAACCCATCGATCTGGCAAATTCCTTGATCTCTTGACCGACGAACATCAGTCCCCTGTCAGTGACAATGGTCTGTGGCAGGCCAAACATGTGAATGATTAGGTCCTTGATGAACTTCATCACTTCGGCCTGATTGGCCTGTTTGAGCGGTTTGGCCTCTACCCACTTAGTAAAGTAATCTGTGGCCACAATAATGTATCGATGATGTTTGGAAGGCGAGGGATGGATCTCCCCGATGATATCGATGGCTCAGCATCTGAAAGGCCATGGCTTAATTATCATATTCATCTCCTCGACGGGCATCCTCTGGACCACCCCAAATCGTTGGCACTTCTCACAACCTCTTGCCAACTGCACACAATCTCCGACCATTTTTGGCCAGTAATAACCATATCGGCGCAGCAGCCATGCTAATTTGTGGCCGTTTTGATGGGCCCCACAAATTCCTTCATGAGCTTCCATCATAACTCTCATGGCTTCCTGTTGATCGATGCATAACAGGAGCACGCCGTCGTGGCTTTTTCTGTACAACTGATCTCCCATCAAGACATAATTGACTGCCCTGAGTCTCGTCTGTCGAGATGCTCGGTCCGGCGGATCAGCCAGATATTTTCTGATCGGCTCTCTCCAGTCGTCAGGGTCCTGAAACACACTCAAAACAGTCAGAATATTGTCTCGATACATAATCGACGGACAGTGTCGTCTCCTGACGACGTAGTGAGACTCCTCGACGTCATCAGGGAGATCGATACCAGTCGCCAATTGGGCCAAACTGTTGGCCTCACTGTTATTTCCTCTCGTTACATGATAACATGTAACATCAACAAACTCCGACAACAAAGACATCGCAGTTAAATAATATTTGTCAAGTGTTGGGTTTCGGCATTTATAAGTACCTTGTATCTGCCTGATAACCAACTGCGAGTCCCCGACGATGACGACAGACTTACTGTCGAGCTCCCTGAGCATTTCCAGTCCGATTATCAAGGCTTCGTATTCAGCCTAATTGTTAGTACATTCAAAGTCAAATTGAATCGATAGCTTAGTTTTTACATCTGATGGAGAAATCAAAACGATACCTGCTCCGCATAGTCTGTCGATTCTAGACCCATCGAAGGCCAAAGTCCATGGCCTGATCTCTACTGTCATCGAGTCCAGTTCCTTGAGAACGGCTTGATCGATATCGAGACATGGATGGTCAACCAGAAAATCAGCCAATACTTGGCCTTTGACTGCTTTTTGCGGTACGTATTGCAACTGATATTCCATCAATTGGATGGCCCACCGACCGATCCGTCCCCTCATCACAGGCTTAGCTATCATATACTTTATCACATCAATACCAGAAATAACTAACACTCTCACAGGCAACATATAATGACGTAATTTTTTGCAAGAGAAAAACAAAGCAAGACATACCTTTTCTATCAGGGAGTACCTCTGTTCTGTTTCTGTCAAGTGCCTGCTCAAGTAATAGATTGCTCGTTCAAACCCATCATTGTCGTCTTGTGCCAGAAATCCACCGACGGTGTCGTCCGTGGCAGATATATATAATTTCAAGGGTTTCCCCTTGACAGGCGGCATTATTACAGGCGGCGTTGTCAGCTTGTCCTTGATTTCCTGGAACGCCTGGTCGTGCTCCGTTTGCCAGCAAAATTCTTCTTTGTCCTTCAATTTTAACAAAGGCGAGAAGACCTTTGTTTTTCCAGCCAAGTTAGAAATAAACCTCCGTAAAAAATTGACTTTCCCAAGGAATTGTTGTAATTCCTTCTTCGTCGACGGAGGTCTGGCCGTCAAGATAGCTTTGGACTTATTTTTGTCAATCTCAATCCCCTTGCGATGCACTAAGAAGCCAAGAAAATTGGATGACGCAACTGCAAACACACACTTCAAGGGGTTAAGCTTTAGTTTATGTTTCCTCATTTTGGCAAATGACTTCGCCAAATGTGTTAGATGTTCATCGTAACTAGCTGATTTAATAATGATATCATCGATGTAAATTTTAACAAAGTCATCTATGTACTCACTGAAGATGCAGTTCATGGCTCGTTGATAAGTTGCTCCGGCGTTTTTGAGTCTGAATGGCATCACTTTCCATTGGAAGGTGCCTATTCCGCCGGGACATTGAAAAGCGAGTGTTGGTCCCAAGTGGTCAGATGAGGTCTAGAGGGGGGGGGGTGAATAGACCTCTGAAAATTTTTGAACTTAAAACTTTTCAGTCTTCTGTCAGCAGACTAAGCTGATGAAGGACAGTAAGCAGACTAGTCTGATCGTGAACAAATCTTGAACAGACGACTGACCACTCTTCTTACAATGACTTAGCTGTTTTTCAGCAAACAGTTTTTCAAGAGTATACTTGCAGCGGATTGTTTGAAAGTGTTTTTCACAAGTAAACTAAGTTCTAAAAAGATTTTATCCCCTGTTTAAAACTCCTTATAAAATCTTTTTGATTGATTCAAAGTGTTTAAAATGCAAACTTTAAAATATGCAAGAAAACTTTAAATGCAAGATAACACAAAGAATTTTTATAGTGGTTATATGGATAAAAATCCTTTAGTCCACTCTTCCAGATCACACAGATTCTGGGTTATACTATAATCACAAAGATTACAATATTTCTCCACTTACACCTAAACAACTAATGAGAAGGCTGTAAGCTCGCAATAGGAATTCACAAAGAAAACCTATCCTCTAAAGTAGAATCACTCACACAGATGGATTCTCACTTCGCACAACACTCAGCTATTACAAAATCACTCAGATAATGTTTTTCTGATTTCTTCAACTGGGTTTCTGTCAACAGATGACTTCCACCAGACGAGTGAGCTGTTCGAGCTTTCGAGACTTAGAGAAATTCTGCTTCAAAATTTTCGATCTCTGATTGTTGTTGTGTTGTAGCTCGATTTGAAATTCAGCTCTATTTATACATGGAGATGAGATTATGACCGTTGAAGGCAAGTCACAATTCAAATCCATCCTTCAGCTCTTTTTGAAACGGCTCCCTGCAGCATTCCGTACTGTGTACAGTACCTTTCTGTCCATCGCATTTAATGCTGCATTTAATGCACTCTGCTGATCCGAGGATATCTTCAATCATTTGTCATTACTACCCTTCTCTTACAGCATTTATTACACCAAGTGCATTTATTACCGTTGGACTAATCTCTTGACCTCTTCTACTCTGCTGATCAAAACGACTCTGCTGATAGATACTCTGCTGATCAAATACTGAACTCATCTGATTTGACTCGGCTGATGATCTACCCTTCTGTTCGCTGATCCAGCAAGAGATCACTAGTCTTCTGAGCTTTGAACTTTGAACTCTTCTGATGTCTTCTTTTACCAGTTCAAAATTCTTCTAAGGGAACTAAGCTTTCCATACTTAGCTGATTATGATGTTTTGGAAATCATCAAAACCTTCCCTTAATTACTTGTCTTCTTTCATCTTCATCTTCATCCAACAATTTCCCCCTTTTTGATGATGACAAAACTCCAGCTAAGTACCTGTACCTAAACTAAAGTTTTGATCCTCAAAAATTTCTGAGATAGAAATGATATGTTGGAGTCAAACTTGCAATTTTATAGATATTGAACTGATTACATTTTACAAGTTGAAAGATGAAAAGTACAAAATACTCTAAAAGATTACAAGAATTTTAATATAAAGAAAATCTAGCCAAGCTAGTCTTCTGTCTTCTTTTCTTCTTCAGCAGACTTGGAGGTTCCAACTTCCAATTTCTGCATCAACAGCTCTAGCTTCTTCTTTTTAACATCAGGATCAAGCTGTTCTTCAACTGAATCTTTGGCAGCAGCTAGTTCTTTGTCTGACTTGGCTTTTGCTTCAGATTCTTCCTCATCAGCTTGGTCTTCTTCTTCTGTGATCTTCTCATCTGCTAATCTGCTTGTGCCTTCATTTGCTGCTTCATTCCTATTATTAGCAGACTCTTCAGATTCTTCTAACACTTCTGTTTCTTCAGCATTTTGATTTCCTTCCCTTTGGAAATCAACCCTTTGCTGTCCAAATATCCTTTCTTCCCCCTTTTTGTCATCATCAGCAGGGACAGATGGATATTGTGGCACAACTGGTGTGATTAGAAGTGAATCACATAGAAGCTTGATGTTTTCTTCCATAGCATTGATCTGAGCTTGCTGGTTAAGTTGATTGGCTTTAACAGTCTTGACTTCCTTGAGCAAGTCTTCTCCTTGATCACCCAACTGGATTTGAGTTCCTAAAATCCAATTTGATGAAGCATTGAAGTCTTTCATCATGTTGCCCATGACTTCATCTTCTGCTTGGAGAGCCAATTCAACAGTCTGTTCAATCTGCTTCCAACCTTCAGTGGTGCTTTGTGTCCTTCTCCTGAGTATATCCATATCCTGACATATAGATTGTACATTCTGAGCAGTATCTTTCATTAAGTCAGTAGGAACAGCAGCAGCAACCTTCTGAATGGGTTGATGAACAGCAGCTATCACTTCTGCTTTTATCTCCTCCTTCATTTCCTTCATTGATTTGATAATCAATTGTTGGATGGAATCCAACAGATTGGTTTGAGAACTCTGAGATATTGAAGGATCTTCTGATGGAGTAGCAGAGACGGTTTCCTTGAGATGTTGCTCTGATGGTTGAGTTATCATTGCAAGGGACTGATCTGCTGGTTCACCAGCATGGCTTGGAGTGCTTTCCTTCTCCTTAGCCTGATCATCTTCTTCAGCAGCAACTTCTTTCTCCTTTAACTGATCTGCTGGAATTTCTTCTTCCTTCTTTGATTCATCAGCAGCATCAGACTTATCATCCTGCACTTTGTCTTGATCAGATGGGTCTGAAGTACCCTCAATTTGCTTTGGTTGATCAGAGGACTCTGCTTCTTCTTTATCAGCAGGTGAAATAATCTTCTTGACAGTTTCAACTGTCCTCATCAAACCTTCATTGTCCACTGCTGACCTGTTACAAATCCAAGTAAAGTTGTCAAGAGGAATAAAAGTAGTTGTTGGTTCCTCTGGCAGCTCTTCATAGGGTTTGATGTTTGGTCCATAGACAATATGCTTGATGTTAGGAAGTGGGACCAGTGAGCTTGGTTGTCCCCTTAACTTCCTTGCTTTCTTGGCCCAAAGCTCCATTGCTTGAGCAATAGCCAACTTAATAGATCTTTCTTTGAGATCTACTGAGTCATCAAAATCCTCAGGAATGGATGCAAAGATCTTCTTGGCCTCTTCCTTGACTACATGACATATTCTCATCCTCAACCTGTCCAGAAAGAACTCTGAATCAAGTGCTTGAATGATTGAATTTGTCTCAAGCCATTTAAGTAACCAGTCTTCTGTAGCCTTGAATTCTTTCCACTTAGCCATTTCAGCAGGACTCTTTGTTAATCTGTATTCTCTCCATCTATTGTATTTGATCTTTTCAGAATGGAAGAGTGTCAGACGGTTGACTCTTTCATTTTCAGCATCCAGTCTTCTAAGGAATTCTTCAAAAATTGCAGGGTCTTCCCTGACAATTTCAAGAGACAGTTTGACTTCTTCTCTTCTCTTTTCCTTAATCTTGGGTGCAGGCATAGCTGGTATTGGTTTATTTGGATCTCTTTGCTCACCAATAACTATCCCACCAGTACGCTGAGGACCATGAGCATCCTTGATGCTAGCTTCAATGACAGCAGCCAACTCTGCTGCCTCAAAAGCATCTCTCTGCTCTTGAGTCATTTTGCTGGCTTCTTCTTCCAGCCTTTTTAACTCTAGGCTTTTCAGCCTATCTTCTTCTGCTTTCTCAGCAGCAATCCTTTGCTTTTCAGCAGCATCCAGTTTCATCTTCTCTGCAGCAGTTACATAGGTTGAGGTTTTGCCTAACCTCTTTCTTTTTGATTCAGGGCTTTCAACTGCTTGGATAGGTGTTGCAGCAACTGGAGTAGGATGTATTAACAGAATTTCTCCCTCCAGTGGTGTACTAGTCTGCTGTTCCTTTTCTACATCAGCAGATAGTGCAGCAGTTGAGGCTTCTGTTGTCATTTCAACTGTAGGACCACTTTCAGGCTCAGCAGTAGCAGCCTTAGTAGCTTCAACAACTGGTTCTTCAACATTTAATGGCCTTTCTGCTTTAGTTGTTGTTTTCCTCACAGTTACAGCAGGCTCTTCAGGGAAAGTGACCTTTCTCTTGGCCTTTGACTTAGGAATTTTCTTGACAGCAGGGGGGTTGGCAGTAGGAGGTCCCCTTGCTTCACTCCTAGTCCTTAGTCTCTTCAGCCTTTGAAGTGGAATTTCCTCTTCAGATTCAGTTTCTTCAGAGGATGACCCTGTCTTCATATTTTCAATTTCAACAGTGAAGTCATCTACCACCTTCTTAGAGACTTCAATTTCAGGCTCTGCTGATCCAGCCACAACAGCAGACTGTGCTGTTGGCTCAGCAGACTGACTAGTCTGACCTTCCTTCTTGCTTTTCTTAGAAGGAGTCTTCTTAGACTGTTTGGGTGCTTTTCTCTTTGGTTTTTCCACCAGTTGCCTTACTGGTTCGTAGAGTTTGAACTCTTTGCTTCCATGGGTTTGCTTTCCTCCACCCATAGGGCATTGTAGAGAAGCAAACAAATTACTCAGCAGAATGGCATGAGAATGCCTTTTGTCACTTAACAGCTCATAAACATGAGCAGCCCAGTTCACTTTCATCCCATAGTAGATGCAAATCATGGTGTAGAGCCTTCTTCTGGGTAAACCATCCAGAGAACCCGTAGCACAATCCATGACCTTTGCTATGATATCAGCAAATCTTTGGTATTCATCCTTCAGCTGGGTCTTCATCAAAGTCCCAGTCATTTTCTCTCCCTTCTTAGCACAAATTTCCCAAAATTCCTCTTCTTTTTCTGACCCTAACGAGGTCACATCTCCTCCCTTGTCTGACAACTTATAAACTTCACTAAGAACAGCAGCAGATACAGCGATTTTCTTACCACCAATGACAGCAGTCATAACAGTGTCATCATCGTTGAATTTTCTGGTCAGGTAGAAGTGGTAGACATCCT
The DNA here is from genome assembly GCA_038501285.1 of Penstemon eatonii. Lineage (NCBI taxonomy): Eukaryota > Viridiplantae > Streptophyta > Magnoliopsida > Lamiales > Plantaginaceae > Penstemon > Penstemon eatonii. Next base: position 72,903,584 of record CM076715.1, read on the forward strand.
CTAAGTAGACTCTTTCTTCGTGAGCCTCCAAAACAGGAACCAATGATGCTTCTTTGATCTTTACCAGTAGAGAACGCATCAAATCGGTGCCAGAGAAATGAAATTTGCTGTAGTTGAAGTATCTTCCCTCAACAATCTTGTCCATTTTCAGAGATTAGAGAGTAGATTCTGCAAAAGAACAGTGAACTTTCGAAGCAGTAGGGTTTGAGAGTTAGAGAGTTTGAGAGTTTTTGAGTGCGTAAGATGACTATGCTGTTGAGATCGGATTTTATAGGTTTCCTTTTGGTTAGGTTTCCGTGAATTATCTGAACCGTTGATCTAATCTGACAGTTTTTAATCATGTGGGTGAGAGTCGCGGATTTCAATTTTATTATTTTATTGTCAGATGGGCGGGAAACTCTATCGACACTAATCTGTTACTTATAAAAGCGCGTTTCTTATGATACGATTTATGACCATGCTTATATAAGATATCAGATGAGTAGAGTTTAACTTATCTGACAGACGAGTGATCTGTTATCTGATATTACTAGAGAATGCCAATAGCTAGTAATCTTCCTCTGCTGTTTGTCAATCCAGCAAGATAAAATAGTCTTCAATCTTCAAGAATTAAGAACACATCTTCTTGGTAACAAAACTTCAACTAACTGTCATTAACAGATTTCATCTTTAGAACAGAAGTACCGCTAGTCTTACACGTTCCCCCTGTCTTTAAGAATTCATAAGTTAACTAGTCTGTTGAGAGTTAATTCTTGAATGAAATAACTGATGACTAAGCTGTTGAACTCCAGTCTTTTGATGAGTTCCCCCTCAGCTTATGCATCCAGGTTAAGTAATCCTAGCTCTGCTCTTAGAGTTGAGAACCTTGCTTCACTTAGAGGTTTGGTGAAGATATCAGCAATCTGATTATCAGTATGAACATACTCAATCAAAACATTGCCTTTTTCAACATGATCTCTAATGAAATGATGTTTAATCTCAATATGTTTAGTCCTTGAATGACTTGTAGTGTTCTGAGTAAGTGAAATTGCACTTGTATTGTCACAGTAGATTGGAATTCCACTGATCTTAATGTTGTAGTCTTCTAGTTGATGCTTCAACCAAAGTATCTGTGCACAACAAGCTCCAGCAGCTATATATTCAGCTTCAGCAGTAGATATAGAAACTGAGGTTTGCTTCTTACTCATCCATGAGATCAGACGACTGCCTAAGAACTGACAGGCACCTGTTGTGCTCTTTCTGTCAATCTTGCAGCCAGCAAGGTCTGAATCTGAATAACCAATGAGTTCAAATCCAGATTCTCTAGGATACCACAATCCCAATTCTTGAGTGCCTTTAACATACTTCAATATCCTCTTGGCAGCTAAGAGATGAGATTCTTTGGGGTTTGATTGGAATCTTGCACAGACTCCAACTGAGTACATTATATCAGGTCTGCTTGCTGTTAGATACAACAATGAACCAATAATGCCTCTATATTTGGTTATGTCCACTGATTTGCCATCTTCATCTTTATCCAAACGAAGACTTGTAGACATAGGAATGGTAGCTGTTGAGCTAGTTTCCATACCAAATTTCTTGAACAGATCTCTTGTGTACTTTGCTTGGCTGATGAATATTCCATCAGGCAACTGTCTAACTTGCAATCCAAGAAAGTAATTAAGTTCACCCATCATGCTCATTTCAAACTTATTCTGCATCAGCTTGGAGAACTTATCACACATCTGTTGGTTAGTTGAACCGAAAATAATATCGTCCACATATATTTGCACAAGTAATATATGATTTTCCCATTCAATTGTGAACAAGGTTTTATCTACCTTACCTTTACGAAATCCTTTAATTAAAAGAAAATCAGATAGGGTATCATACCATGCTCTTGGAGCCTGTTTCAGTCCATAAAGGGCTTTCTTCAGACGATATACTTTGTCCTCTTCTTGATAGACTTCAAATCCTGGAGGTTGCTCAACATACACTTCTTCTTGCAGTTCTCCATTGAGAAAAGCAGACTTCACATCCATCTGATAGACAGTGAAGTTCTTGTGAGCAGCATAGGCAAGAAACAGTCTGATTGCTTCAAGTCTTGCTACTGGTGCAAAAGTTTCATCAAAGTCAATTCCTTCTTCTTGACAATAACCCTTGGCCACTAGTCTTGCTTTGTTTCTGGTGACAACACCATCTTCATTCATTTTATTTCTGAATACCCACTTAGTGCCAATTACTCTTTGATGACTTGGTCTAGGAACTAAGTACCAGACTTCATTCCTTTCAAATTGATTCAACTCTTCTTGCATAGCTTCTATCCAGAAGGAGTCATTTAGAGCTTCTTCAATTTGTTTAGGCTCTATTTGAGATAGAAATGTGACAAACATAGCATCTTGTGCAGTAGCTCTTCTTGTTTTCACTCTATCTAAAGGATCACCAATGACTAATTCAGGAGGGTGATTCTTGAGCCATCTGAGATCAGGTTGCAAATCAGGATGTTGTCCTCTGTTATGATCTTGCAACACTACTGTTGGAGTTCCAGTAGTAGTCTGTTGAACATTTGTGGTCTGTCGAACAGTCTCTGGTCTGTCAGCTGTTAGCAACTCGTCTGTTAGACAATCAGCACTGTGATTTTGAACAGCACTTGAGTTAGCAGCTGAACTTAGATTAGGTAGTATGATGGGAACATATTCTTCATTTCTTCCAACGTCTAACTTCTGTAAATCAGCAGACAGATCTTGATTTACACTTTGATTCTTTTCAGAAGATTGACTTGGCTCATCAAATACTACATGGATAGATTCTTCTATTAGCAATGTTCTTTTATTGAAAACTCTATAAGCCTTACTAACAGATGAGTATCCTACAAAGACAGCTTCATCAGCCTTTTCTGCAAATGCAGTGAGGTGATTTTTCCCATTATTCAATACAAAACATTTACAACCAAAAATCTTAAAGTAATGAATGTTTGGTTTTCTATTGTTCCAAACTTCATATGGAGTCTTATTCTGATTTTTGTTGATCATACACCTGTTTTGGGTAAAGCATGCTGTATTTGTTGCTTCTGCCCAAAATCTTTGAGGCAGTTTAGCTTCAGCTATCATGGTTCTGACAGCTTCTTTTAGTGTTCTGTTTCTCCTTTCAGCAACACCATTCTGTTGAGGGGTTCTGGCAGCAGAATACTCATGATGTATTCCCTTCATGTTACAGTATTCTTCAACAGTAGAGTTTGTAAACTCTGTCCCTCTATCTGATCTGATCTTCAATATTTTGATACTCTTCTCATTCTGGATCAGTTCCATCAGATTTGTAAGATGTTCCTTGGTTTCACTTTTCTTCTTCATGAAGATCACCCAAGTATATCTTGAATAATCATCCACAACAGCTAGGCAGTATTTCTTTCCACCATTGCTGACTGGATCAATGGGTCCAAATAAGTCCATATGCAACAGCTCCAATATTCTTCCAGAAGATTGGTGCTTCTTTTCTTTAAAAGATGACTTGATTTGTTTACCCTTCTGACATGCATCACAGAGCTTGTCTTTGCTCATGACTGCTTTTGGAATCCCTTCTACCAAATCATTCTTGATTAATCTGTTTATGGTCTTGAAGTTTAAATGATTCATTCTCTTGTGCCATAGCCAACTGACTTCACTTGGTGCAGATGCCACCAAACAAACACTTGAATTCTTGTCAACAGAATTCCAGTCAACTATGTAGATATTTCCTTGTCGTCTTCCAGATAAAATTACCTTCTTTGTACCAATTTGTTCAACGTAGCACTTATCTGTTGAGAAGATGACCGAATATCCCTTGTCACAAAATTGACTTATGCTTAGCAGATTATATTTTAGGCCTTTAACATAGGAGACGTCAGATATCTCTATGTTTCCCTTGATTAATCTTCCTTTAGCTTTAATCTTGCCTTCTTTGCTGTCTCCAAAAGTGACTTTTGGACCATCCACAGCAACTGCATCAGTCAACTCATGTATGTTTCCACACATGTGCCTTGAACAACCACTGTCCAAGTACCAAATCTTCTCTACTTTACTCCTACTCCTAATCCTAACCTACAAAACAAAAAATAAAATTATTTTAGGTACCCTTATTGAGAGGGTCCTGAAGGATTAGTTCCACCCTTGACAACCCAAGATGTTGAAGTCTTAGGCTTCTTAGGTTTCTGAGTTTTAGGAGCATGAACAGTTTCATTTTTATCATAGTTATCAGATAAGTCATGATGATGATCAGTATGATATGAATAATGTTCATAAGCAGGGTAAGGTGCATGATATGCAGAATATGCATGCATTGGATGAGCAGGATAAGGTGCATAGTAATTAGGAAACTGAGGTGCATGATACATAGGATGATATGCAGCAGGTTGCACATAATATGACTCATTTCCATACCAAGCATTTTGATTTTTCTTATTCTTATGCTTCTTTGGTTTACTAGGTGCTTGCTCAACTTGTTTAGACTTAGCTTTACCAACAGACTGGTTCAATTTAGCTTTATCAGCAGACTTCTTAGGACTCTGCTGTTTGGTCTTACTAGTCTGATTTCCTACACTAGGCTCTTTGCTCTTTTTAGCCTTAGGAGATTTCTTCTCCTTTACCACTTTCTCAGATGAGATAGGTCTAGAGGTTTGAACATACAGAATGACCTTACTATTGTCAGCAGAAATAAATTTTTCAGTATGATTCAATTCTAGATTATCCTTTTCCAAAGGTGTCTCCTGTTTCTTAGATGTATGCATGGATGCAACAGTAGACTTATCATGAGACTCAATAATTTTCTCAAGTTCCATGATTTTTCCTTTATAAACCTCACATTCAGCTTTCAGAGATTCATGCTCTTGCTCAAGCTGTTTATATTCAGCTGATTCTTTTGGCTTTTCAGCTGAAAGTTTCAGTGAACTATTTTGCTCTTTTAGCAAGTTCATCTCTTCCTTAAGCTTAACAAACTCTCCAGCAATAGTAGTATTATTCAACATCATTTGCTCTAGAGAATTAAACAGTTCATTTTCTTGAGGAGTTACCTCATCCTCAGAGTCATCAGATTCCTTTGCCATCAGGCACAGGAGAGCAGGTTTTTCTTCATCAGACGATTCTTCATCAGACGAGTCTGAGTCTGAATCAGATGAGTAGACAGCAGCTGGCTTTTCTGCTTCAGCCATCATTGCCTTGGCTCTCTGATGCTTTCTTTCTTTTCTCATTTTCTTCTCTTCCTCAGTGTACTTCTCTGCTTTTGGATATGGGCAGTCTCTTATGAAGTGTCCCAATTTCCTGCAGTTGTAACACATCAGTTTTGATTTATAATCTTCTTTATCCTGAGAAGAAAAGTTAGGTTTAGAAGTAGAAGCAGCATGATTGTATTTGTTTTTCATCTTTCTCTTATAGAACTTCTTGAAGTTGTTCATCAATAATGCTACATCTCCAGCAGTGTACTCCTTTTTGTTGAGTAGAGTGGCTTCATCAGATGAGTCCACTTCTTTGCTTTTCTGTGCTGGTCTTCTGGTGTTTTCAGCAGCAACAAGTGCAGCTGTGGGTCCTGAAGTTGAGGTTTCTTCAATTCCCATTCTTGGCAGTTTATACTCATAAGCCTTGAGTGCGGAGAACAGCTCTGTTAGAGAAATCTTGCCCAGATCTCTTGATTCTTCCATTGCTGTCACCTTCATGTTGAACTTGGAAGGTAGAGCCTTCAGTACTCTGACAGAAATCTCTTTGTCAGTGAAAGTCTTTCCCAGCTTCAAAACTTCGTTCAGAGTTCTGGTGAATCTGGTATCCATCTGATCAATGGTTTCTCCAGACTTCATCTTGAAGTTGTCCAGCTTTTCCAATGCAACACTGAGCTGATGCTCTTTAATAGCATCATTGCCTTCGCTCATATCTCTGACTTTGTCCCACATCTCCTTTGCGGTTTTGCAATGTTTGACCTTGTCAAACCGATCATTATCCAGGGCTTTAGTCATGATGAATCTCCCAACTTTATCTAGATTGTAAAGCTTTATCTCTTCTGGAGTCATCTCATGAAGGTCTTTCTCCACAACCGTATCTACTTCATTTATCTTTATGGTCTTTGTGAATCTGAATGGACCTTTAATGATACATGTGTGCATGTTGTCATTATAGGCAGCAAGGAAAATCTCCATTCTGATTTTCCAATCCTCAAAGGACATACCAGCAATGTGGGGAACATGGCTGATACAATCCATTTTTCAAAAAGTTTTTGTTTTTCAAAAAGATGCTCTTTTGAAAAGTTTTGAAAACCTTTTGAAAAACACTCGGATCAAGCTCGTTGATCAGGCAGCTGATTCTAATGAACCACCTGCTCTGATACCACTTGTTGGTCCCAAGTGGTCAGATGAGGTCTAGAGGGGGGGGGGGGGGTGAATAGACCTCTGAAAATTTTTGAACTTAAAACTTTTCAGTCTTCTGTCAGCAGACTAAGCTGATGAAGGACAGTAAGCAGACTAGTCTGATCGTGAACAAATCTTGAACAGACGACTGACCACTCTTCTTACAATGACTTAGCTGTTTTTCAGCAAACAGTTTTTCAAGAGTATACTTGCAGCGGATTGTTTGAAAGTGTTTTTCACAAGTAAACTAAGTTCTAAAAAGATTTTATCCCCTGTTTAAAACTCCTTATAAAATCTTTTTGATTGATTCAAAGTGTTTAAAATGCAAACTTTAAAATATGCAAGAAAACTTTAAATGCAAGATAACACAAAGAATTTTTATAGTGGTTATATGGATAAAAATCCTTTAGTCCACTCTTCCAGATCACACAGATTCTGGGTTATACTATAATCACAAAGATTACAATATTTCTCCACTTACACCTAAACAACTAATGAGAAGGCTGTAAGCTCGCAATAGGAATTCACAAAGAAAACCTATCCTCTAAAGTAGAATCACTCACACAGATGGATTCTCACTTCGCACAACACTCAGCTATTACAAAATCACTCAGATAATGTTTTTCTGATTTCTTCAACTGGGTTTCTGTCAACAGATGACTTCCACCAGACGAGTGAGCTGTTCGAGCTTTCGAGACTTAGAGAAATTCTGCTTCAAAATTTTCGATCTCTGATTGTTGTTGTGTTGTAGCTCGATTTGAAATTCAGCTCTATTTATACATGGAGATGAGATTATGACCGTTGAAGGCAAGTCACAATTCAAATCCATCCTTCAGCTCTTTTTGAAACGGCTCCCTGCAGCATTCCGTACTGTGTACAGTACCTTTCTGTCCATCGCATTTAATGCTGCATTTAATGCACTCTGCTGATCCGAGGATATCTTCAATCATTTGTCATTACTACCCTTCTCTTACAGCATTTATTACACCAAGTGCATTTATTACCGTTGGACTAATCTCTTGACCTCTTCTACTCTGCTGATCAAAACGACTCTGCTGATAGATACTCTGCTGATCAAATACTGAACTCATCTGATTTGACTCGGCTGATGATCTACCCTTCTGTTCGCTGATCCAGCAAGAGATCACTAGTCTTCTGAGCTTTGAACTTTGAACTCTTCTGATGTCTTCTTTTACCAGTTCAAAATTCTTCTAAGGGAACTAAGCTTTCCATACTTAGCTGATTATGATGTTTTGGAAATCATCAAAACCTTCCCTTAATTACTTGTCTTCTTTCATCTTCATCTTCATCCAACAGCGAGTTTTGGTACATCGTCAATAGCCACAAAAATCTGATTATAACCTGCACTTCCGTCGACGGCTGTCAGGAACATATTGCCAGTGGCAGCATCGATTAACATGTCCGCCATTGGCATCGGGTATTCGTCTTTAGGAGATGCAAGATTTAGGTCCCTGAAATCGATGCATATCCTGATTTTCCCGTTCTTCTTCATCACGGGTACAACATTCGCTACCCACTCCGGATATCGGGCCACCTCGATGAAACTGGCCTTCAACAGCTTCTCGATTTCTTCCCTGATCAGTCTGCAGACCTCGACAGACATCCTCCTCAGGGGCTGTTTCCGGGGCAAGTATCCGTCAAGTATCGGAATACGGTGTTCTACCAACTCCCTGCTCAACCCTGGCATCTCGTCGTAATTCCAGGCAAAACAGTCCTTGTATTCCTTTAATATTTGTATCAATCGATCCTTCTGGCCATCATCAAGCAATGCGCTGATGTAAGTTGGCATGGGATCATCTTCGCTGCCTAACTCAATCTCGATGACAGGGTCCTGAACCTGGATCTTGATGTCGTCGAGCTTGGCTGGCGCCGTTGCTAGTTCATCCAACTGAATTTCGTCGCCGACCGATGGTGGCGTTTCTTCCTCGAAAATGAGATCGCCTGTATAACATTCGGCCACGTAGGCCCGAAACTTTCGAATCAAATCAGCGCATGCTTCTTGCTGTGGCCCGACAACAACGATCTCATCGATCTCCAATCTGTCGGCCTTATAGGCCGATGGTACTTCATCATCAGGACAGTTCATCAGGACTGACAGTGCTGTTCATGCGGCCCTGACTCCTTGATGTTGCAAGGCCGACTTAGTTCATTGGCTAGACAAGCCATTTCAAGTTGCGTCGACTTCTTGCTCGAAGTGACTTCCTTCGGTCGTCCGTATTTATCCTGTCCAATGAATCTGTAGGGACCCACGTCATCTCGATAATATGCTGCCTCGACAGCGTTGATCTTGGCGGTGAATGGCCTGTTGTCGGCCATAATGATTTCAGGTTCGGGGGCGTCTCCCCAAATTAATAAGCACTGATGCAGGGAGGACGGTACACAAAGGGCTGAATGAATCCAGTCTCTCCCCAACAAGGCGTTGTATGAGGTGGCAGCATCTACCACAAAGAAGGCGGTTTTCAAACTGGTTTTTCCAATCTTTACCTCGACGGGTAAGATTCCTAACGTATCAGCCTTTCCTCCTGTGAAGTTGCTGACGATCACCTTCGTCTCCATCAGGTCCTCGCTGACTTTACCCAACTTGTACATCGTCGATGCAGGCATTACGTTGACGGCTGCCCCGTTGTCGACCAGCATTCTGTCGATGGGTTTTCCGTCGATATGGCCTGATACGTAAAGTGGCCTGATGTGTCGAGCCATGAAAGATGGTGGCTTCTGGAATATAGTTTCGATCATCTGATTCCAATCGGTCTCTTTCTCGTCGTTGACCGATAACAGCTCTAAGTCCTCTGCCATTTGTACTACTGGCATACCCTCATCCCAAAAGCCATCAGTGGAGTACTCCAGTTCCTCGTTGACGAATTCAACAAGTTCAGAGTCAACGGCGTTGCACTCCATCGTCGTCGAGCCGTCTGTCGGCTGACTGGTGGCAGCACCTTCCACTGCTTCTGTTTCTTTCTTGTCAATCGCTTGCTTATCGACCACCTGTTTCTCGATTCCCTGCTGCTCAGTAGATCGATCGACCTGTTTCTCGATTTCCTGGCCAGATTTGGCCCCGACGGCTTGACCAGTTTTGGCCTCGTTCTCCTTGTTGCCTCTGTCGTCATCGAAAATCTCGGCAAACTTTGCCTTGAGATCATTTCCATCCTCGTCATCAGACATCAAGTCATCTTCTGCCATTATCTTTTCTAAATCGATTGTACCGAATTGGGCTTTCCACGGTGTCCACTTGGGAGTGTCCATTTGTATCGGGGTATTGACCTTACTGTCGACCCCCTGGCCAGTTTTGGCCTCTCTCGTTTCCTGTTTCTGTTTCTGTTCCGCTGACAGTGGTTTTTTTGTTGACTCTCTCATCGGGGCTTTCCCCTTAGCAATTTCCAGTTCTTTTCGTTGGCGTAAGAAACGCCTATATTGAGTTCGGGTCATCTGGTCAACCCTTCGATCGCCAGGGAACTTCGGGTGTCTGACGGATACCCATCGGTCCACCTGTGTATCGGCAGGGGTGTGGACAGTTCGCGGCCTTGATGAGCCTGGCGGAGTAATTTTTGGTGACGGACCATGGGTCCTGTCTCTACGGCTGGCGGTCGATCTGACCTGCCTAATTGGTGTCTTGTCGGGGGATCTCTCCCTGATCCTGCTGTTTCGGCTGGTACCTTCCTGATGCTGTCGAGGCATCCTGGTTTTGGCCTGTTCCCGGCGTTGTTCCGCCGTTGATGTTGCATTTTCAGTATTTTTCAACGGAGCTGGGACCGAATACGGCCCCGTGGGTCGAGGTGGTGGTGGTGGTGGTATCACCTGCGGCTGCGGGGCTGTCTGAGGCGTTGCCTGCGGTTGCGGCATCGTCTGATAAGGATACCCTGTTGGCATTGCATTTAGCCAAGGCATGTATGGGCTGTATAATGCTGGATTGAGGAACAATGGAATTGTTGCCAACTCAGTTTGGCATCTTGCACATAAACCCATCTCCCTGATTACCGACGAGCGCTCTGGTTCTTCATCAACGTACAAATGTTCACCGGTTGATGGGTCCGTGACCATTAGCACGTTGATCCCCACTTCATTTTGTTGGAACGGATTGGTGTCAACCGTCATCGGTTTCGTGATCTTCCAATCCGGTGCAAACCTCAAGATGCCCTTGTCAAGGTGATCCTGCACCATCCACCTGAACACTAGACACTCGTTTGTTGCGTGAGTCCAAACGTCATGATATTTACAATACGTTTTACCTGCTATTTTCATTGATGATGGAATCACGTGGTCCCCTTTGAGTCTCAGGATCTTGTCGGCCAACAGCTGATCGAATATGGCCTCTGTCATTGAGACATCAAAGGAATAGCGTCTCTCTCTGTCAGTCTTATACTCAGCGTCTCGACGTACCAAGTTATTTGGCACCTTGATGGTAGGCTGAGGTTCATTTGGCTTGGCGAGAGCCGGACAGACGGTGTTCTTGGGGCAGACCACTTCTGCCAGTCCGATCTCGATACCCTGTTGCTCAATCGGTCTGCTGACCTGATTGATCTGCTCCTCGTTGGACTCGGCCATGCCCACTTGATAATAATTCCCTCTGGGCTGCCGACTGTTTTCATCTCTTAGCACTTGCTCGTAACGGACCGCATGATCGGTCAGCTCAAAAAGGTCTTCGTGGTATTGCGCCATCATAATCTTTCTCAACTCGAAATGCATGCCATGGATGGCAATTTTGATGCATTCCTTTTCTGGCAACGGGATGGCGCAGAACCCTCTGGCCCTGATGAATTTCTTCATGTATTCTTCGACAGTCTGTCCTGTCAGCTGCCTCATATTCGACAGCTCGATGACAGACACCTCGAGTGGGGCCTGATAGTGGTTCATCACGAATATTTTTTCCATGGATGGCCAGTCAGGGACCGATCCAGGCTTCAAGTTGGCGTACCAATGGAACGCCATTCCTGTCAAGGAGTTGGGGAACAGTTTCAGCTTCAGTTCATTAGTCATGTTGCCACATTCCAAAGAAAATCGAGCAAGATGCTCCGTGGCAGATTGTGATCCTTCGCCCGAAAACAGAGTAAAGTTCGGCGGTCTGTAGTTTAGTGGGAACGGCACTTGATCGATGTATTCGGGGTGAGGCTTATTATACCTCGATGCCCTGTTTCCTTGTCTCCTGACAAACATCTCCTCAGCCTGATTCACCGTCAAGAGGTCTTCTGGACCCTCTGCAGCTCGATGAACAGTCCTGTCATAGGCCAAATAGTTGGCCTGATGTCCTTCCTGGCCGTATCCGACGGCCTCCGATCGGTCCTCTTCGGACCTGCCCCCCGAGTCCGGGCGGGCGTTCCTTGCCTTAGAGGTGCTTCCTCTCTTATCCTGGACATTAGATTGTCCGTTGCCTTGTTTATAAGGCGTCTCGTCTCTTGATGAATTTCCCCCGATGTGGATCGCAGGGCCTTTTCCTTTGTCAACGGCAGTTTTCGGCGGCCCAGTCCAGGCCTGCGCTTGTATGCCATTAGCAAGAGTGTTGATGCTCTCTGCGAGTGATGTCATTTTCGCCTCCAAGTGCATCAAGGAGTTATTTACAACGTTGCTGGCTTCTGTGTTGGCCAAACTAGCAGCAGTGGCCGAACCCAGCATATGTTCAAACTTGCTGACGACGTTAGACCATTCCTCTTGCTTGGTCTCGAGGTCCCCGGTGAAATTTTGGACCTCTGCAGTCAGCTCCTCAATCCTGTCGGTTCCTTCCATAGTCAGTGGAACCGTTGATAAGTTTTCCAAAGTATGTGTTAAGTCAGACTGTGTCCTCGTCAAGGTAGAGCGAGTCTTTCTTGGTATCTGTGGTATCATCTGATGAAAACAAAATAATAACCACTTAGTATCAACTGATTAACTGTTAGGCAGAAAGATTATCAAAAGTCAGCCAGCCAAAAATAGTACTTGGCTGATAATCGTTTTATTGGCAACTCAATTAAATCATAAAAACTTTCATGCCCCCCGAGCCATCACGTTGTGTGGCTGGTGAGCCCTTGACAGAAAGCATTCAAAAAGATTTTCATGTCCCACTGGGCGTGCCAAAATATTGTTTGCTATAAATTTTGCATCGGACAATACATGGCATCAAGGAACTATTTGCGTATAAATTTAGCATCGAGGAACACCTCGACGACATCGAGCAACCCTTGGCATCAAGAAGTGCCAAAATATTGTTTATGATAAAACTGACATCAAGGGGTGCTTGGCATCGAGGGATTGACATCGAGGTACGCTTGGCATCAAGGTGTGCCAAAATATTGTTTGCTGTAAACCTGTCAGTGAATCCCTCGACGAGCCAATAGCTCGACGTGAAATACCTCAATACGATATAAAATAAATGGGGGCGTGCCAATGTTTGTGCGTGCAAACATAACGATTTGAAAATAGACATGTTGATATCGGTAAATTGATAATGTAAGTGTCCTGACAAAGACATGTTGATATCAAAATAAGTTGTCCTGATAAGGCTGACTTCTAAACGATTGCGACAGAGTAGGCAAACACTACCCCTAGTTCTTTTCTATGCCTGCCTGGCCGCAGGACTTAAATAATTTATGAAAATCTCTCTTAAGTGCCAAAAACTTATGACCAATCGATGGCCTGCTCAACATATCAGCGGATTTGAAAATCAGCAAATGCCTTGACAATCAATCAATTTAAACATACCCCTTGACAGAAGACACAATCTTGACAGGAAACAACATATCAATGGAAATCAATTGACGTAAAGTATATTTATGTAAAAGAGTCAAGACATACGAGCCAAACGACTTCCATTAATAACAAAAGAATATTGGCAAGTTCCCCGATGTACAAATATTACAAAAATATACAAAACGATAGGTCTCCTGTTTCGGCATAATATGCCAGATGAGTTGATAAATCTTTTAAGTTCTGAAAATTGACTCCTTGATCGGCAGGTAAACCCGCCGATGAGCTGATAATGCATGATAAAACAATTTGTTGACAGAAAGTAACATTGACGACAGAAAACCACCGTCAATGGTTCGCCCAACCTTGATGGGTGACCACAAATCGGGCTCCTGATCAGCGGGTGGCCACTGAAAAGGGCATCGACGGAGCAGATGGCTACTCAGCCGATAGCCGTCAAGCAGATGGCTACTTGACGACGAGCTCATCAGGCAGATGGCTACTTGATGAGTTTGTCATATAAATACGTGGGCACTTACATGACAGTTAACAGCGAGCTACTTGCTGATATGAGTGGTTTCGCTCGAGACAGTGTCAGCTGACGGCGGCGGCTAGCTTTGAGCGGAGGCGGCGGCAAGACTTCAGGCTGTCAGGGATCACTGGTGGCTGAGGAGGGACATACTGATATCGAGGAGTTGGCGGGCTGATAACTTGACAGAAAACAGCTTGTTATCTGCTTGCTATCAAGGTTTCGCTCGAGACAGCGTCCTGACGGCGGAAACAGAGGCGGCGGCGGCGGCGGACTTTGGGCGGCGGCGGCGGCAAGATTTCAGGCGGTCAGGGGTGGCTGGTGGCTGAGGAGGGACAGTTGATATCAAGGGATTGACAATTGTTTGCTGAAAAAGAAGCAGCGAGGTGCTGGACTTCCGGTGAGGCGTTGAGCCGATCAGTGTTAGACTGAGAATTTGTTGATTGAGTTGTGTGTGTTCCGCGAGTAGCAGCCTCCTGTTGTATTTATAGCTGCTGGAAAATAAGCTGATGGCTGTCAAGTAACCTCCTGATGGCCGAAAATCAAGGAGCTGATGGCCACTTTCCCACTTCTCCCACTACTTTTGTTATTTCCCACTACCTCCACTATTCCAATGGTGGTTTCTCCTTTGTTTTGCTGAAAATTGATGCTAATGGAAGTTGGAGAAGAAAGAACGTGTCTTTTATTTAATTTGAATTTGAGTTTGTGTTGGTAACTAATTGTGAGAAAAATAGGGAGTTTGTTATTAGCCAATTAATTAGCCTTTATCCCTTATCTCTTAATTTAGTTTTCCAATAATTAATCAAATAAAACAAAAGACACAAGTGGGCCAAGAAATTAAGTGATGGCCGATCTGGGTTGGGCTGGGGCCGATCGGAGCTGATCGGGCCATGGGTGGCCTTGGGTCGAGTGGTTAAATTGATTGGGCCATGTCGATTTTGTATGTTAATTGTAATTTATTAACCAATCAACCAATTAATGGCTCTATTTATCAAATGGGCCGATTAATTGGATTTGGCCCAGCTAATTAATCAACTTAATTAATTAATTAGCCTTTAATAACCTAAATTAGCCATTGGGTTGGCTGGGCCCGTTTATGTTTAACCATATCTTGGCTTAATTAATTAACTTTGGCCCATTAATTAATTAACCTTTCAATTAATTAATTTATGCTTGGCCTAAAATTAATTAATTGTGCAAATTGGGTTAAGTTTCGAAATTGGTCTCATGACCAAATTATTATCTCGGTCGGTTCATTTTCGGTCCAACCTGGGTCCGATCTGGTTCGACCCGTTTGGAGCGACTTGGTTCGGCCTTATTGCCATTTTTGGCTAATCATCGAGCCGTCATTCCTCGATTTATCGAGGGTGATTTTTTGGGTACAAACACCTTGATAACCATGCTCAGTAAAAGAACCCAAGAACTTTACCCCGAACGTTAACTTTACCTACGAGCTTCTTCATATATGGTCCGTGATACCGGCTGAAGTTGTTAGCACAATGTAACCAAACTGCAGTCAAAACGTGAAACGACGTAACATAATTCCCCAGTACAAAACCTTAATCAATCAATAACAAATATTTTCCAAATAAATAAAAAATAATAATAAACCAATACATAGGGGTAAATTTATCAGTCAAAAGGCAAATGTCAAATTCTACTTGGATCGAGTGTGGTAATTATAACCAAACACAGATAAATTTTTAGGAGTTAAAATAACACATTGAATTTTTTGAGAGTTAGACAAAATATAAAAGGTATTTTTGTCTTTCACTCTAATGTTAATATTAAATCTTATAAAAACAATCACGGTATTAATTGAAAAAGTAGGATTGATTAAATCCACAATCAAAACATAGCCTAAGCAAACACGTCATAAAAAGAAGTGATCGAAGCGATTTAGAAAATCCAAAATTAACAGTGAAATATTATAAAATGAAGTAACAATTTATATTTAAATTTTGATGACAATCCTCCGTCTAGAATCGGCTTGTAGCCAGTGTTTTCAAAAGCGGACCGGTAAGAGAACCGGAAGCTCTACTGGTTACTGGTTCGATCGGTTAGATCGGTTCGACCACTGGTTCGATCGGAATAACCGGTGTGACGTAATTATTATTTAATAATTATATATATACTATATAAAATGCAATTATAATTAAAAAGTATCATTCTTTCTCAAAGTGTCTCAAAAATCAAGAACAATTACAAAACCATAAATTTTAAATATCCTTCAAGGATTCATACATCCAAAATATGACAACATGGTTAAAAACAACAACTCAATATTCAAAACATAGAATAAAGTATCACATAAATAAATAACAATGACTCAAAGAAAAAGCTGAACAGAATGTAAAACTTCCACGAATGAGTGAAAGCGGCAAAATGCAACCAAAGGTCAGTGGAATAAATACAGCAATATCTAAGTGATATTATGCAGAGAGAAGAAGGATATATGGAACACATACCATTCCTTTCAAAATCAAAGCAAACTCTTTTGAGCTGCATTTGTTGTTTTTCATTTCAGAAAGAAGTTGATTAAAAGAGTCTGGAAGCTTCAGACCATCAGGGACTTTCTCAGAGTTCACTTGGTTCAGGATCTTAACAAAGTCTTTGACAAGCCTCTGTTATACCAACAATAATTAAAAAGTTTCTGTGTATGAGCAATTATCTTTATGAATTATGATATGACATAGTCTAATGAATAGAAGTAAAGAATCAATGAAAATACAAAAAAAAAAAAAAATATACCCCAGAATCTTCAGTTCTACCAAGAAGCTTTGGGCCCAACCTTCGACCTAAACAATCTGAAAAAGATTCAGAAGTAAATTTAAAAGAAGAATAAGGAAAATGATTGAGGAAGGTCAGAGAGTACATACCAGGGGTAAAGGCAGAAAAATTTGCCGACAAATTAGTTCTGCACCAGGAATGAGTATACAAATTAGTTCTGCACCAATTGTTACATTGGGTTTGTTTAATCCATATAAACTCAAAGCACCGTTCCTTGAAATTAACTTTCATTTTAATCCGCTACCAATCTAACCAAGGTTTCAAACAATAAAGATGAAGCAAGAAGAAGAAGATGAACAAGAAAGAAGAAGATGAAGATGAAGCGGCTGCTCTTGTTTGCCTGTTTGGAATGAAATTGAAAAAAGCGTGCCCTAGATTTTCAGATATTTTTTTTTTTTTAAGTTTTTCAGTGAACCGCTGGTTCACTAAAACCGGCGGTTCACTGGTTTTACCGGTTTTGAACCGGTTTTGACCGGTTCAGACCGGTTAATTTAAGAGATGGTTTTTAGGGATGAACCGGACCGGACTGAAGACCGGTTAGCGGTTAACTCGGGCGAACCGGCCGGTCCGGTCCGATTTTAAGAACACTGCTTGTAGCAGAGTCCTCCAATCGCCGGCTTCCATTTCTATCCAAAGAAAAAAAAGTTGTTAAGAGAATGATGAACATAAATTTCTTGAATTGTGATTGATGAGTCATATTTTGACACTTTGATTTTTAGTATGGACCTAGTTGACAAAAGGACAAAGAGAAATTGTAGATGAACTTTCCGTTTCTTCTACAAAACCTAATGCCCAAGAAATGTCTTAACTCATACTATACGAACTTTATTCTCTGATTCTCCATCTATCTTAAATTATTACTTTTTTATTGACTGACTATTAAAGTCAAGAAACTGCGTATATTTTAGTATAAATAATTTTATTATTTTGAAACAGGATGTAATATCAGGGCCGGCTCTACATTTTTCGGGGCCCTATATCAAAAAAACAAAAGTTTATATTATATATAAAACCTTATTTTTACTCCTTCCATATCAAAATAGTAAAAGAAAGCCCCTTCATTTTTCTTAGTGATATGTTTATAATAAAATTAAAATTATATGTGAAATTTATCAGATAAATCTTATTCATAGTACAACTTTGTCATGTTCTTTCTCATCGTGAAAATTTAAATCTGACTTTTTTTACATATCTTAAAATACATACGAGAATTGTCTAAATTTGGAATGAAAAATTGAAATCTTAATTTAAAATGTCCAAATTTGGAATGAAATTGAAATCTTAATTTTGTTTGATGAATAATTGTTATAGCCTTGCATGAGAGAAAGAAATAAATGAATGGATGAGTGAAAAAACAAATTTTAAAGAAAAAAAAATATATGATTTTCTGAAAGAGAGAAAAAAAAAGTTATTTAAGGAAGAGGAAAATAAACTTAAAACAATGACCTTTGGAATTCGTGTTAGCTAAATTTCTTTTAATGGATGTAAAGCAGTACATATATATCTATACGGGTATTTAGTGAATATGGTCAATAGGGGATAGGGCCCCTTGGAGGTTGGGCTGTAATTATTTTAATACAGATTTTTGGATGGTAATATTTTAAAAAGAAATATGTATAAATATATATGGCCCATATGTGTATTGAATAGTATATATTAATATGGGCAGTAAGAAATTGGGGCTCCATGGAGGCTGAGGCCTTAGGCAATTGCCTAAATTGCCTAGGGCTAGGGCTAAAGCCGGCCCTGTGTAATATATATTCAAATAATTGATAGTTTGTACGCGTGTCACAAGTAAAATATTTTGATATTTTGCAATTTGAATGTTGGATGAAGATGAAGATGAAAGAAGTCAGATTTTAAGGGAAGGTTTTGATGATTTCCAAAACATCATAATCAGCTAAGTATGGAAAGCTTAGTTCCCTTGTTAGAATTTTGAACAAGTAAAAGAAGACATCAGAAGAGTTCAAAGTTCAAAGCTCAGAAGACTAGTGATCTCTTGCTGAAACAGCGAACAGAAGGGTAGATCATCAGCCGAGTCAAATCAGATTAGTTCAGTATTTGATCAGCAGAGTATCCATCAGAAGAGTCGTTTTGATCAGCAGAGTGGAAGAGATCAAGAGATTAGTCCAACGGTAATAAATGCACCTAGTGTAATAAATGCTGGAAGAGAAGGGTAGTAATGGCAAATGATTGAAGATATCCTCGGATCAGCAGAGTGCATTTAATGCAGCATTTAATGCGATGGACAGAAAAGTACTGTACACTGTACGGTTTGCTGCAGAGAGCCGTTTCAAAAGAGCTGAAGAATGGATTTGATTTGTGACTTGCCTTCAACGGTCATATTTTCATCTCCATGTATAAATAGAGCTGAATTTCAAACGAGCAAAAATACACAACAACAATCAGAGATCGAAATTTTGAAGCAGAATTTCTCTAAGTCTCCAAAGCTCGAACAGCTCACTCGTCTGGTGGAAGTCATCTGTTGACAGAAACCCAGTTGAAGAAATCAGAAAAACATTATCTGAGTGATTTTGTAATAGCTGAGTGTTGTGCGAAGTGAGAATCCGTCTTTGTGAGTGATTCTACTTTAGAGGATAGGTTTTCTTTGTGAATTCCTATTGTGAGCTTACAGCCTTCTCATTAGTTGTTTAGGTGTAAGTGGAGAAATATTGTAATCTAAGTGATTATAGTATAACCCAGAATCTGTGTGATCTGGAAGAGTGGACTAAAGGATTTTTATCCATATAACCACTATAAAAATTCTTTGTGTTATCTTGCATTTAAAGTTTTCTTGCATATTTTAAAGTTTGCATTTTAAACACTTTGAATCAAATAAAAGATTTTATAAGGAGTTTGAAAACTGGGGATAAAATCTTTTTAGAACTTAGTTTACTTGTGAAAAACACTTTCAAACAATCCGCTGCAAGTATACTCTTGAAAACTGTTTTGCTGAAAAACAGCTAAGTCACTGTAAGAAGAGTGGTCAGTCGTCTGTTCAAGATTTGTTCACGATCAGACTAGTCTGCTTACTGTTCTTCATCAGCTTAGTCTGCTGACAGAAGACTGAAAAGTTTTTAAGTTCAAAAATTTTCAGAGGTCTATTCACCCCCCCCCCTCTAGACCTCATCTGACCACTTGGGACCAACAAGTGGTATCAGAGCAGGTGGTTCATTAGAATCAGCTGCCTGATCAACGAGCTTGATCCAAGTGTTTTTCAAAGGTTTTCAAAACTTTTCAAAAGAGCATCTTTTTGAAAAATCAAAACTTTTTGAAAAATGGATTGTATCAGCCATGTTCCCCACATCGCTGGTATGTCCTTTGAGGACTGGAAAATCAGAATGGAGATTTTCCTTGCTGCTTTCAATGATAACATGTACACATGTATCATTAAAGGTCCATTCAGATTCACAAAGACCATAAAAATAAATGAAGTAGATACGGTTGTGGAGAAAGACCTTCATGAGATGACTCCAGAGGAAATCAAGCTTTACAATCTAGATAAAGTTGGGAGATTCATCATGACTAAAGCCCTGGATAATGATCGGTTTCACAAGGTCAAACATTGCAAAACTACAAAGGAGATGTGGGACAAAGTCAGAGATATGAGCGAAGGCAATGATGCTATTAAAGAGCATCAGCTCAGTGTTGCCTTGGAGAAGCTAGACAACTTCAAGATGAAGTCTGGAGAAACCATTGATCAGATGGATACCAGATTCACCAGAACTCTGAATGAAGTTTTGAAGCTGGGAAAGACTTTCACTGACAAAGAGATTTCTGTCAGAGTACTGAAGGCTCTACCTTCCAAGTTCAACATGAAGGTGACAGCAATGGAAGAATCAAGAGATCTGGGCAAGATTTCTCTTACAGAGCTGTTCTCCGTACTCAAGGCTTATGAGTATAAACTGCCAAGAATGGGAATTGAAGAAACCTCAACTTCAGGACCCACAGCTGCACTGGTTGTTGCTGAAAATCAAAGAAGACCAGCTCAAAGAAATGCTGAAGTGGACTCATCTGATGAAGCCACTCTACTCAACAAAAAGGAGTACACTGCTAGAGATATTGCACTGTTGATGAACAACTTCAAGAAGTTCTACAAGAGAAAAATGAAGAACAAATACAACAATGCTTCTTCTTCTAAACCTAACTTTTCTTCTCAAGAAAAAGATGATTATAAATCAAAACTAATGTGTTACAACTGCAGGAAATTGGGACACTTCATTAAAGACTGCCCATATCCAAAAGCAGAAAAGTACACTGAGGTGGAGAAGAAAGTGAGAAAAGAAAGAAAGCATCAGAGAGGAAAAGCAATGATGGCTGAAGCAGAAAAGCTGGCTGCTGTCTACTCATCTGATTCAGATTCAGATTCGTCTGATGAAGAATCTTCTGATGAAGAAAAACCTGCTCTCCTGTGCCTAATGGCAAAAGAATCTGATGACTCTGAGGATGAGGTAACTCCTCAAGAAAATGAACTGTTTAATTCTCTAGAGCAAATGATGTTAAATAATACTACTATTGCTGGAGAGTTTGTTAAGCTTAAGGAAGAGATGAACTTGCTAAAAGAGCAAAATAGTTCACTGAAACTTTTAGCTGAAAAGCCAAAAGAATCAGCTGAATATAAACAGCTTGAGCAAGAGCATGAATCTCTGAAAGCTGAATGTGAGGTTTATAAAGGAAAAATCATGGAACTTGAGAAAATTATTGAGTCTCATGACAAGTCTACTGTTGCATCCATGCATACATCTAGTAAACAGGAGACACCTTTAGAAAAGGATAAATTAGAATTGAATCATACTGAAAAATTCATATCAGCTGACAATAGTAAGGTCATTCTGTATGTTCAAACTTCTAAACCTACCTCATCTGAGAAAGTGGTAAAGGAGAAGAAATCTCCTAAGGCTAAAAAGAGCAAAGAGCCTAGTGTAGGAAATCAGACTAGTAAGACCAAACAGCAGAGTCCTAAGAAGTCTGCTGATAAAGCTAAAGTCAATCAGACTAGTGGTAAAACTAAGTCAAAATCAAATGAGCAAGCATCTAGTAAACCAAAGAAGCATAAAAACAAGAAAAATCAAAATGCTTGGTATGGAAATGAGTCATATTATGTGCAACCTGCTGCATATCATCCTATGTATCATGCACCTCAATTTCCTAGTTACTATGCACCTTACCCTGCTCATCCAATGCATGCATATCCTGCTTATCATGCACCTTACCCTGCTTATGAACATTATTCATATCATACTGATCATCAACATGACTTATCTGATAACTATGATAAAAATGAAACTGTTCATGCTCCTAAAACTCAGAAGCCTAAGAAGCCTAAGACTTCAACATCTTGGGTTGTCAAAGGTGGAACTAATCCTTCAGGACCCTCTCAATAAGGGTACCTAAAACAATTTCACTTTTGTTTTGTAGGTTAGGATTAGGAGTAGGAGTAAAGTAGAGAAGATTTGGTACTTGGACAGTGGATGTTCAAGGCACATGTGTGGAAACATACATGAGTTGACTGATGCAGTTGCTGTGGATGGTCCAAAAGTCACTTTTGGAGACAGCAAAGTGATAACGCTATTAAAACGTCGTTATTACCTATCTCTTTAAGCCCAAAACATTTTGTTTTGATCCGAGTTTTTGTGTGTCTTTGCGTGTTTTCGTGTCTTTTGTGTTTTTGGCCCCTTTGTTTGGCCTTTGTTCGTTTTTGTGTTTTTGTTCTCGTATTGATTGTTTTCTCCGTGGTTTGTAGGTATTAACATCATAGAGAGATTCGGAGTTGCGTATCAATGATGCGAGTCGCTATACCCACCCCGCGAGTCAAGCTTGAGCTTCAAAGCAATTAGAACCCGGAGCAAATTGTACAAGAATGAAGATAGCTGCTCACTAGAACATGCATAAATATTTCATAGATGATCCAAATGAGCTTAATTTTGGATATGTCATAGATGAGTGAGTTAGCTACGCTACGGACTTTACGGATCCACAATCGGAGTTCAGAATCAAAAGATATGCTGCTCGGAAGGAAGTGCGGCAGAGCAGAAAACTGCCTACGGCACAAACCTCGCCGCGGCGAGGTGGAGACTCGCCGCGGCGAGTTGCCAGCAGAAAAATCAAGTTTTCCTACGGCATAAACCTCGCCGCGGCGAGGTGGGACCTCGCCGCAGCGAGGTCTGCTCTATTTTTCTGCGTATTTTGAGGGCCTTTTTGTATATTGCCCTTCTCCCACTTGTAAATACAACTTCCTTTAGGACTTTTTGGCCTTTGTTACTATAGTTTGGAGGGTAACTTAGGTATGATAAACTTGTTGTTCCTCTAGGTTAGAGGCTTAAAGGGGAATCATTCAACCAACTTCAAAACATTCTACAATTCTACACTTTGCATTTTTCTCTCTTGCCTCCCTTTTGAAGAAAAGAGAAGAACTCTCACTTGGACTCCCCAAAGAAAATAAAAAGGCATTGAGGAAGTAGTTGTTGAAGACCTATTCACTAAGCTTACTCTAAACTCTTTTACTTTGTTCATTTATATTGATGTCTTTTAATGTAATGAATGATATATTATTGTTATGAGTGGCTAATCTCATTTATTCTATGTTTTTATTGATCCTATGTTTGGTTCTTGATTCTTGATTAAATGATGAGTTAATGGTTGTTGCTATGCTTGTATACAAGTGTTTGTTAAACTAGTTTGAGCCTCTGTCAACTTATGGATTAGCTAACCATAGGATGAAATGGATTGATCTTTAATTGCTAGACTTAGTGGATTAAAGGTTAGATTGAAAAACTAGGTTGTGATTTGATTTTAGGATAGAAGTATACCTAGGTCATTTCATGTTCTAACAAGGTTTGGAGTTAATGCATCACTTAGGCTTAATCCTTTTAGACATAAATTGGATTAGTCTACTTTGGTAGGTTCGTACGCTATCGAAAGATACGTATGAATATTTTATGAAATCTTGAACAACAAACATGAGTGTGGTTGTCAATTGTTGAGTCGTTTGTCTTGAATCGAACTATGTGACGTAAAATCGTAGAAGCCTTTACATATATTAAGTCAAGTGTTAGTTTCCGTAATTACTTAATTGAGTTGTAGTATCAAAACCACCATCACCTCACCGTACTCAACTTACGAATCTAAGTCGAAGTAACAAGACGTTAGTTGGTAATTAATTGAACAATTCCTCGTGGGTTCGACACTCCTTATCACTTTATTACTTGTAACGACCGTATACTTGCGCGTTTACGTACTCGTATTTGGAGCGTAACAAGTTTTTGGCGCCGTTGCCGGGGAGTTGTAACGATTGTTTGCCAATTTATATTCTTGTATATCTTAACTTGGATTTGCTATTTACGTTGTGATCTTTGTCTTCCTAGGTACGATGGCCTACAATGATTGCTATCCAAGGTCAACCGAGGGACGATCACTTTGTTATTGTATGCATTGCATGGGGGAGAGCACAATCGCCGGTTGCCCAATGATTCCAACTCATTTTCAATATGAGAATTCATACGTGGGTAATCATTATGAGCCGAGTCCCACTTACAATAGCTACAATATTGAATGGGGAGATGGCCCGTATTATCCAAGAAATAATGAGTGGGGAGGTGGACCACACCCGGATATGATGATGACTACCCCATTCCTCCAACCTAACTATCATGAATATTCTCAACCTCCGGTAGAAGCAAAATCATCTTTGGAAGAAGCATTCACTATGTTCATGGAGCACACCACCAAATACATGGTTGACAATGATTCTAAATTGGAAGAAATTTCCAAACAATTGCAAGAAGACTCGGGGACATTAAGGGATCTTCAAACACAAATGGAGAAAATCTCACAATTTTTAAGCATAAGACCCCCGGGAGCTTTGCCGAGTACAATTGAATCAGTTGCTCCTAATGAAAGCTTTAATGAACCGAGTGAAATGTTAGAAACAAATGAGCTTCCTACTAGAGAGGAAGAACAAGGTGGATGGACAGAGCTTGCAAAGGACGATAAGTTCATCATGGATGAAGGGTTTGATCAAAAGGTCATCAAATATTCTTATGTGGACTTGGTTATTCCCGAAGAAGACAAGTGGATCCACCCGAGTAAAGCAACATGGATAATTATGGGTAAAGATTACAAGAGATTTGAACCGGGAGATAAAAGTTTTCGATTTGATATGAGGTTCAAATCCGTCCCAAAAGACCGTACAATGGAAAAACTAAAGCGTGGGACGAATTTAAAAGCGAGGAGGCCGGGGCTCATACTTGATCCCGATGGGATCCTATTCGATTATTGGCCACCCTAAAAGAAAAGGGAAGTTTCAAGTCGAGCTCACGACTATAAACAAGCGCTTCTCGGGAGGCAACCCGAGCCTATTTTTTTTTTTCTTTTTTTTTCCTTTGTTGTTTTGTGTTTTGTGTTTTGTGTTTTGCGTTTTGTGTTTTTGTGTTTTTGTTGTTCGTTTTTGTTTTCGTTGTCGCGTTTTGTGTTGTAGGTAAATGAGCGTGCGTGAAAGATCGAAGATTGAGAAGCACAAATCGAGCGAGGTCAAGCTAACGAACCATGGATCGCGAACGTCGTAAGGTAAGTAGTTGTATTTTAATCAAAAAAAAAATAATAATAAATAAAAAAATAATGACCTCGCCGCCGCGAGGCTGAGCCAGTAGCCTACGGGAGAAACCTCGCCGCGGCGAGCTTGTACCTCGCCTCAGCGAGGTTTGCCCAGAAAAAAAAAAAATTAATTTAAAAATTTAAACTACACTACTCACTCACCATTTTAAACATCTCACACAAACTCCCTTCCCCCTCTCAAATTTCCCACTCCCTCAAATCTTCCAAACTCACACAAATCAATCTCTACCTCACTCTTAATCCCTCAATCAACGAAATCATCCCTCTTTTCCCCATTACTACACCAAATCCGAATTCAACACTATAGGGTTCGAAAATTGCAATTCTCCAATTCCGATCAAGAGGTAAGTGTGGCTTGACTTAATTGGTATTGCTCTATTGGTATTGCATTGTTTGGTGTTGAAAATTTTTGGGTGGAAGTTCTAGTAAAAGTAGTAGAAAAATAATGATTTTGGGTGTGCACTCAAGGTGTTCGATAAATTGCTTGTGAGAGTAGTTTTGCCAACTTTGCTAGTTTTCGATTGTGGAGTTGCCGGAGTATTGGTTTATTGAGGTTGTGTAGTTGCAACATAAGTTTGGGGGAAATTTGCGCATTTGAAATAAACGGGAAGAGTACGGGAAAGCAATGGAGCGTGCTCTCAATGCACGAAACCACTAAAGACGGGAGCAACCACGGGAAGCATACATAAAGGGACGTTGGATTTAAATTTACGCAGTCCCGTCGGTTTAAATTGAGCTTACAATGTTTTAATTATATTCTCGCCTTGTGTTGGTTTTGTTATTAACTCTTAAGAGATATTGGTATGTTTGCTTGTTTAAATCTATAACGTTTGCTTGTTGGACCTTATTTAGAGTCGTGCTCGCTCGTTTATCATTTCGTTTCGTTTCGTTTTGTTTTGTTTTGTTTTTTTCTGTGTTTTTGTTGTGTTCTTGTTTTTGTCGTTTCGTACCTTATTCCGTCATTCTCAATTCACACAATGGGGACATTGTGCATTTTAAGTTTGGGGGTGTAGTAAGGTTGCGCTTGTTGCATGCTAGGTCGACCCGCCAAAATTTTTCAAATTCTTATTATTATTTGAACATGCTCTACAAAGTTCAAAGCACATTGGCTAAGGTTAGGTAATATTTAAAGTGGATAACGAACTTTAGCGATAATAGGTTCTAGGACTCCTTTTGCTTAACTTAGAATCCCTCCAATCCATAGCTTGGAATCTAAATGTAAAAAGAGCATAAATGGCCTAAGTTTGGGGGAGTAAATCCTTTTCGAGAATGAAAAACCTTTGAACACCTAACTCTTAAAAGAAATGAGTAGAGAAGTTGCTAAAATGTACGCACTTCTATGAGAGAAAAGAAAGGCTAAGCCTTCGATTGATAATATTCGTTGATCATTTTTGGTAATTACTCTATCTCATTGTTTTAGTGCAAAAGTTGTATAAGAAGAAAATAGAGTGGTGCTAGTAGCCCACAAAAGCAAAATTGCACAGAGTTCGCCATTAGTGCTAGTATCGTATTGCAATATTCTTGTAAAGCACAAAGTGCCTTGTTTCATTGTAAAAACAAGTGTGGTGAGAAAAGAGTTAGGAGCTAAAATCGTCAATTAATTCAAGAATAGGGAAAACACTCTTAAATTACCTATAACTTAGTCCCGTGAAGTGATTTGAGCATTAAGTTTGTAATCTACGGTAAGGAGAGATTCTTTGTTAAACATTAGAAGTCCATGAAAATAGAACCGATGATTTTGACCTATCGGAAATTATTCACCTAAGATAGAATCTAGCCGAAGTCATCACACACACACGTGGAGCTTGTTTAAAGAATAATTTGAAAGTGTTAAGTTTTAGCATTTCGATCTTAAGTATGTTTGTTTTGTTCTTGTTTTGTTTTCTTTGCTCGAGGACGAGCAAGCGTTTAAGTTTGGGGGTGTTGATAACGCCATTAAAACGTCGTTATTACCTATCTCTTTAAGCCCAAAACATTTTGTTTTGATCCGAGTTTTTGTGTGTCTTTGCGTGTTTTCGTGTCTTTTGTGTTTTTGGCCCCTTTGTTTGGCCTTTGTTCGTTTTTGTGTTTTTGTTCTCGTATTGATCGTTTTCTCCGTGGTTTGTAGGTATTAACATCATAGAGAGATTTGGAGTTGCGTATCAATGATGCGAGTCGCTCTACCCACCCCGCGAGTCAAGCTTGAGCTTCAAAGCAATTAGAACCCGGAGCAAATTGTACAAGAATGAAGATAGCTGCTCACTAGAACATGCATAAATATTTCATAGATGATCCAAATGAGCTTAATTTTGGATATGTCATAGATGAGTGAGTTAGCTACGCTACGGACTTTACGGATCCACAATCGGAGTTCAGAATCAAAAGATATACTGCTCGGAAGGAAGTGCGGCAGAGCAGAAAACTGCCTACGGCACAAACCTCGCCGCGGCGAGGTGGAGGCTCGCCGCGGCGAGTTGCCAGCAGAAAAATCAAGTTTGCCTACGGCATAAACCTCGCCGCAGCGAGGTCTGCTCTGTTTTTCTGCGTATTTTGAGGGCCTTTTTGTATATTGCCCTTCTCCCACTTGTAAATACAACTTCCTTTAGGACTTTTTGGCCTTTGTTACTATAGTTTGGAGGGTAACTTAGGCATGATAAACTTGTTGTTCCTCTAGGTTAGAGGCTTAAAGGGGAATCATTCAACCAACTTCAAAACATTCTACAATTCTACACTTTGCATTTTTCTCTCTTGCCTCCCTTTTGAAGAAAAGAGAAGAACTCTCACTTGGACTCCCCAAAGAAAATAAAAAGGCATTGAGGAAGAAGTTGTTGAAGACCTATTCACTAAGCTTACTCTAAACTCTTTTACTTTGTTCATTTATATTGATGTCTTTTAATGTAATGAATGATATATTATTGTTATGAGTGGCTAATCTCATTTATTCTATGTTTTTATTGATCCTATGTTTGGTTCTTGATTCTTGATTAAATGATGAGTTAATGGTTGTTGCTATGCTTGTATACAAGTGTTTGTTAAACTAGTTTGAGCCTTTGTCAACTTATGGATTAGCTAACCATAGGATGAAATGGATTGATCTTTAATTGCTAGACTTAGTGGATTAAAGGTTAGATTGAAAAACTAGGTTGTGATTTGATTTTAGGATAGAAGTATACCTAGGTCATTTCATGTTCTAACAAGGTTTGGAGTTAATGCATCACTTAGGCTTAATCCTTTTAGACATAAATTGGATTAGTCTACTTTGGTAGGTTCGTACGCTATCGAAAGATACGTATGAATATTTTATGAAATCTTGAACAACAAACATGAGTGTGGTTGTCAATTGTTGAGTCGTTTGTCTTGAATCGAACTATGTGACGTAAAATCGTAGAAGCCTTTACATATATTAAGTCAAGTGTTAGTTTCCGTAATTACTTAATTGAGTTGTAGTATCAAAACCACCATCACCTCACCGTACTCAACTTACGAATCTAAGTCGAAGTAACAAAGACGTTAGTTGGTAATTAATTGAACAATTCCTCGTGGGTTCGACACTCCTTATCACTTTATTACTTGTAACGACCGTATACTTGCGCGTTTACGTACTCGTATTTGGAGCGTAACACAAAGAAGGCAAGATTAAAGCTAAAGGAAGATTAATCAAGGGAAACATAGAGATATCTGACGTCTCCTATGTCAAAGGCCTGAAATATAATCTGCTGAGCATAAGTCAATTTTGTGACAAAGGATATTCAGTCATCTTCTCAACAGATAAGTGCTATGTTGAACAGATTGGTACAAAGAAGGTAATTTTATCTGGAAGACGACAAGGAAATATCTACATAGTTGACTGGAATTCTGTTGACAAGAATTCAAGTGTTTGTTTGGTGGCATCTGCACCAAGTGAAGTCAGTTGGCTATGGCACAAGAGGATGAATCATTTAAACTTCAAGACCATAAACAGATTAATCAAGAATGATTTGGTAGAAGGGATTCCAAAAGCAGTCATGAGCAAAGACAAGCTCTGTGATGCATGTCAGAAGGGTAAACAAATCAAGTCATCATTCAAAGAAAAGAAGCGCCAATCTTCTGGAAGAATATTGGAGCTACTGCATATGGACTTATTTGGACCCATTGATCCAGTCAGCAATGGTGGAAAGAAATACTGCCTAGCTGTTGTGGATGACTATTCAAGATATACTTGGGTGATTTTCATGAAAAAGAAGAGTGAAACCAAGGAACATCTTACCAATCTGATGGAACTGATCCAGAATGAGAAAAGTATAAAAATATTGAAGATCAGATCAGATAGAGGGACAGAGTTTACAAACTCTACTGTTGAAGAGTATTGTAATATCAAAGGAATACATCATGAGTATTCTGCTGCAAGAACCCCTCAACAGAATGGTGTTGCTGAAAGGAGAAACAGAACACTGAAAGAAGTTGTCAGAACCATGATAGCTGAAGCTAAGCTGCCTCAAAGATTTTGGGCAGAAGCAACAAATACAGCATGCTTTACCCAAAACAGATGTATGATCAACAAAAATCAGAACAAGACTCCATATGAAGTGTGGAACAACAGAAAACCAAACATTCATTACTTTAAGATTTTTAGTTGTAAATGTTTTGTATTGAATAATGGGAAAAATCACCTTACTGCATTTGCAGAAAAGGCTGATGAAGCTGTCTTTGTAGGATACTCATCTGTTAGTAAGGCTTATAGAGTTTTCAACAAAAGAACATTACTAATAGAAGAATCTATCCATGTAGTATTTGATGAGCCAAGTCAATCTTCTGAAAAGAATCAAAGTGTTAATCAAGATCTGTCTGTTGATTTACAGAAGTTAGACGTTGGAAGAAATGAAGAATATGTTCCCATCATACTACCTAATCTAAGTTCAGCTGCTAACTCAAGTGCTGTTCAAAATCACAGTGCTGATTGTCTAACAGACGAGTTGCAAACAGCTGACAGACCAGAGACTGTTCAACAGACTGCAAATGTTCAACAGACTACTACTGGAACTCCAACAGTAGTGTTGCAAGATCAAGACAGAGGACAACATCCTGATCTGCAACCTGATCTCAGATGGCTCAAGAATCACCCTCCTGAACTAGTTATTGGTGATCCTTTAGATAGAGTGAAAACAAGAAGAGCTGCTGCACAAGATGCTATGTTTGTCACATTTCTATCTCAAATAGAGCCCAAGCAAATTGAAGAAGCTCTCAATGACTCCTTCTGGATAGAAGCTATGCAAGAAGAGTTGAATCAATTTGAAAGGAATGAAGTCTGGTACTTAGTTCCTAGACCAAGTCATCAAAGGGTAATTGGCACTAAGTGGGTATTCAGAAATAAAATGAATGAAGATGGTGTTGTCACCAGAAACAAAGCAAGACTAGTGGCCAAGGGTTATTGTCAAGAAGAAGGAATTGACTTTGATGAAACTTTTGCACCAGTAGCAAGACTTGAAGCAATCAGACTGTTTCTAGCCTATGCTGCTCACAAGAACTTCACTGTCTATCAGATGGATGTGAAGTCTGCTTTTCTCAATGGAGAATTGCAAGAAGAAGTGTATGTTGAACAACCTCCTGGATTTGAAGTCTATCGAGAAGAGGACAAAGTATATCGTCTGAAGAAAGCCCTCTATGGACTGAAACAGGCTCCAAGAGCATGGTATGATACCCTATCTGACTTTCTTTTAATCAAAGGATTTCGTAAAGGTAAGGTAGATAAAACCTTGTTTACAATTGAATGGGAAAACCATATATTACTTGTGCAAATATATGTGGACGATATTATTTTTGGTTCAACTAACCAACAGATGTGTGATAAGTTCTCCAAGCTGATGCAGAATAAGTTTGAAATGAGCATGATGGGTGAACTTAATTACTTTCTTGGATTGTAAGTTAGACAGTTGCCTGATGGAATATTCATCAGCCAAGCAAAGTACACAAGAGATCTGTTTAAGAAATTTGGTATGGAAACTAGCTCAACAGCTACCATTCCCATGTCTACAAGTCTTCGTTTGGATAAAGATGAAGATGGCAAATCAGTGGACATAACCAAATATAGAGGCATTATAGGGTCATTGTTGTATCTAACAGCAAGTAGGCCTGACATAATGTACTCAGTTGGAGTCTGTGCAAGATTTCAATCAAACCCCAAAGAATCTCATCTCTTAGCTGCCAAGTGGATATTGAAGTATGTTAAAGGCACTCAAGAATTGGGATTATGGTATCCTAGAGAATCTGGATTTGAACTTATTGGTTATTCAGATTCAGACCTTGCTGGCTGCAAGATTGACAGAAAGAGCACAACAGGTGCCTGTCAGTTCTTAGGTAGTCGTCTGATCTCATGGATGAGTAAGAAGCAAACCTCAGTTTCTATATCTACTGCTGAAGCTGAATATATAGCTGCTGGAGCTTGCTGTGCACAGATACTTTGGTTGAAACATCAACTAGAAGACTACAACATCAAGATCAGTGGAATACCAATCTACTGTGACAACACAAGTGCAATCTCTCTTACTCAGAACACTACAAGTCATTCAAGGACTAAACATATTGAGATCAAGCATCATTTCGTTAGAGATCATGTGGAAAAAGGCAATGTTTTGATTGAGTATGTTCATACTGATAATCAGATTGCTGATATCTTCACCAAACCTCTAAGTGAAGCAAGGTTCTCAACTCTAAGAGCTGAGTTAGGACTACTTAATTTGGATGCATAAGCTGAGGGGGAACTCATCAGAAGACTGGAGTTCAACAGCTTAGTCATCAGTTATTTTATTCAAGGATTAATCTTCAACAGACTAGTTAACTTATGAATTCTTAAAGACAGGGGGAACGTGTAAGACTAGCGGTACTTCTGTTCTAAAGATAAAATCTGTTAATGTCAGTTAGTTGAAGTTATGCTATCAGAAGATCTATTCTTAATTCTTGAAGATTGAAGATTATTTTATCTTGCTGGATTGACAAAC
The DNA here is from genome assembly GCA_038501285.1 of Penstemon eatonii. Lineage (NCBI taxonomy): Eukaryota > Viridiplantae > Streptophyta > Magnoliopsida > Lamiales > Plantaginaceae > Penstemon > Penstemon eatonii. The sequence continues at coordinate 72,935,487 of CM076715.1, forward strand.
AGCAGAGGAAGATTACTAGCTATTGGCTTTCTCTAGTAATATCAGATAACAGATCACTCGTCTGTCAGATAAGTTAAACTCTACTCATCTGATATCTTATATAAGCATGGTCATAAAACGTATCTTTAGAAACGCGCTTTTATAAGTAACAGATTAGTGTCGATAGAGTTTCCCGCCCATCTGACATTAAAATAATAAAATTGAAATCCGCTTCTCCTGTCCACACGATTAAAAACTGTCAGATTAGATCAACGGTTCTGATAAATCACGGAAACCTAATCAAAAGGAAACCTATAAAATCCGATCTAAACAGTACAGTCGTCTTACGCACCCAAATACTCTCAAAACTCTCTAACTCTCAAACTCTTCTGTTGCGAAAAAGTTAACTGCATCTTTGTAGATTTCTACTCTCAAAATTTCAGAAATGGAGAAGATCATCGAAGGAAGGTACTTCAACTACAGCAAATTCCATTTTTCGGGCACTGATCTGATGCGCTCGTTACTGGAAAAGATCAAAGAAGCTTCGTTGGTTCCTGTTTTAGAGGCTCACGAAGAAAGGGTCTACTTAGAAGATGTTGAGCACTTCTATCTGACCAGGAAATTCTCTAAGAATGACACGATCATGTCTGCTGAAATAGGTGGAAAGAAGATTGCGATCTCGGCTGCTGTTCTTAGTGAGATCTATAAACTAACAGACAAGGGAGGAGATTGTTGCGCTCCAAATACTAATACGCAAACACGCAAGTATACGGTCGTTACAAGTAATATAAAACGATAAGTACATACCGAGTATCGAATCCCAACGAATGGGTAAAAGGTGGGAATAAACGAATCAATCGACGGCTTATTTCATCTAAGAACGCTTGATACAAAAAGATCGAACCCAAATACTGATAAGGGTGATTTTATTTAACTACAAGCGGTAAAGTAAATCTAAATACGAATGCGAGTAAATGGAGAGTTAATTATGTGGTAAGGAGGATTCATAATCGATTAGTTAAAGCAGATAAATCATGCGGTTGTTAGGTTAGCTATGCAAACAATCCTAGATTTAGTTGTTGTTTGTGAGTTCAAATTAGTTAAGTCTCCCTATCGGTTTGACTTAACTCTACCAATCTACCCAAACTCTCCATCTCCGGATCAATAACGAATATCGCTGTCAATCGATGCTCTAAGGAAAGTCCGAACCCAAAAGAGGATTCTAAGGCATACCGTTGTCACCCGGGACCTAAAACTAACCCGAATCCCCGAATAAAGAGAATCTAAGTTATTTGATGCATTTACGGACGAACCCATTATACAAACACGGACCAAACTAGGTATAAGCCTATCCTAGGTTGAAATCCACAAATCATCACTCGCCTAACCTTCAACGTTTTAGGTTGCATTAAAGGTAGATGGCCAAAAGTACGATAAAACAATAAACCCAACAAATCAAACATAACCCAACATCACACATAACTAATCAAACGATAACAATGACTCGACAATTAATATCTTATGCTCGTGTTTGCTATTCAAGGATTCAAGGACGTTCGTATGTATCTTTTGATAGCATACCAACCTATCGAATTAAACTAATCCAATTTACGTATAAACGGAATAAAATCTAATCGATGTCATTGAAACTCAAACCTTAAACGAATATGAAACGACATAGGTATATGTCTATCCTAAAATCGAATTACAATCCAAATTCATAATCAAATCCTCAAAATCACTAAATATAGCAATCAAGAATCAATAACTTTCATCTCCAAAGGTTGTCAAACCACAAGACGAACAATAAACACGGAATCGGATTAACGAACACAAATAAGCACCATACTAATCATCAAGACATCATTTAATCAAACAATAACATAAATACTTATAAATCCGGAGAATTCAAATCCACAATCATAGTTCCAAAAAGAAAATAACAACATCAATCTCCTAATCATAGACAACTAGAAAATAGAAAGATATCACCTAATCGAAACGAAATCGAGAGACGGATTCTCCTCCCCTTAATCACCACCTAATCACTCCCCAAGGGTGGTGACTAACTCACCCCCTTGGTGGAGTCTTCAATTACAAGAAAAAGCAAGAAAAATTAAAGAGGGAGTTGAAGGAGACTTGAGAGGAAAAGGGCGGCCAAGAGTGAGGGAAAGAATGGAAGAGAGATTGTGTAAAAAGTCCCAAAGTTGCTCTCTTATCTTGCCCTAATAGCCCCAAATGAGAAAACCCGAAAATGCCCTTCAAAACGCGGAGATTAAGCTGATATTTCGCACCAGCAGGCAGGACCTCGCCGCGGCGAGCTTCCACCTCGCCGCGGCGAGCTTTAGGCCGTAGGTTTGGCAGATTTTTCTGCTCTGCCGCACTTTCTTCCGAGAAGCATATCTTTTGATTTCGAACTCCGATTGCAGATCCGTAAAGTCCGTAGCGTAGATAACTCACTCATCTATGACATATCCAAAATTCAGCTCATTTGGATCATCCATCAAATATTTATGCATGTTCTAGTGAGCAGCTATCTACGTTCTTCCATATTTTTGACTTCGGTTCTTCATTCCTTTGAAGCCCTTTTTACATCTCCCTACAAAAACACACAAAACAACATCAAAACACACAAACAACTACCAAAACACACAAATGTCCAACAAAGGACCAAAAACGCAAAAGAATGCGAAAATAAACAAAAGCACGCAAAACTCAAATCAAAGCAAGTTGTTTTCGGCTTAAGAAGACACGTAATAATGACGTTTTCACGACGTTATCACACCCCCAAACTTAAACACTTGCTCGTCCTCGAGCAAAGAAAGCAAAAACAAATACTAAACATGCATGCTTAAGATCAAAATGCCAAAGCTTAACACTTTCAAATTATTCTTTAAACAAGCTCCACGTGTGTGTGTGATGGCTTCGGCTAGGTTCTATCTTAGGTGAATACGCCCCAATAGATTAAAATCATCGGTTCTACTTGCATGGGCTCCTCACGTTAACTTAGACTATCTCCTAACCTTAGGTTTCAAACCTTATGCTCCAATCACATCATGAAACTAAGTTGTAGGTAATTTAAGAGTATTGTCCCTATTCTTGAACTAATTGACATTTTTAGTTCCTAGCTCTTTCTCACATAAATGCTTTTCTTTTGATTTACAATAATAACATAGCACTTTGTGCTTTACAATGATATTACAATACAAATCTAGCACTATTGATGGTTGCTTGTGATTCTAAACATTTAACTTTGTGGGCTACTAGCACCATTCCTTTCCTTTGTGCATTACATTTGAATTTTTCACTACAAAACTTGCACAATTATAATGACATAGAGTTATTACAAAAATCATCCATGAATTTCATCAATGAAGGCTTAGCCTTTCTTTTCTCTCATAGAAGGGCATACATTTTAGCAACTTCTCTACTCATTTCTTTTAAGAGCTAGGTGTTCAAAGGTTTTTCATTCTTGAAAAGGGTTCACTCCCCCAAACTTAGCCCATTTTGTTCATTTTACACTTTGTTTTCAAACTAAAGTTTGGAGAGAAACTAAGTTACGCAAGAGGAGTCCTAGATCCTATCATCACTAAAGTTCTTTATCCACCTCAAATAAAATCTAGCCTTAGCCAATGTGCTCAAATTTTGTAGAACATGCTCAAGTAATAATAAGAATTTGAAAAAATTTGGCGGGTCGACCTAGCATGTATGCAAGTACTTGCGACCTCTCTCCCCCAAACTTAAAACGCACAATGTCCCCATTGTGTGAATTGAGAAAAATGGAGAGAGGTCGACACGACAACCACACAAGCACACAGAGGAAAGACAAACAAAAACAAAACAAAGAAAACAACAAGGTGAATGATCAAGCACGACTCTATCCAATTCAAACAAGCATGGATAATTAAAACTAATCAAGTACGGACATATAGATATAGCATTGTAAGCGCAAAATAAACCAAACGGAATGCAAAAATGTAAAGGTTACGCCCTTTTGTCGATCATGGAGTCCGTGCATCCCGTGGTTAACTTCCGTCTCGGATCCTCAATCATGCTTGCCATTACTTCTTTATCATGCACAATCAACACCTACAACACAACACAAACAAAAACAAAATAAAACAAAACTAGACAAGATGATGAAAAAGGGAAAGAGTGCTTGTTTTAAGTCACGAGCTTGACTTGATACGAGGGATGATTTGATCTTCACCAAAACTACTCCCATCGTCCATGGTTCCTCAAAACGGGCTCATCAAAATCCTTAAGCTCTTCGCAATAGGCTGATCAAACCTCGCAAAGAAACAAAAAGATCAAAATTAGCACGAAGTATCAAGCTATCAAACACAAAACTAGCCATCAATATCGTCATTTACTCCACACGTTACCACATTCCCCGGCAACGGCGCCAAAAACTTGTTGCGCTCCAAATACTAATACGCAAACACGCAAGTATACGGTCGTTACAAGTAATATAAAACGATAAGTACATACCGAGTATCGAATCCCAACGAATGGGTAAAAGGTGGGAATAAACGAATCAATCGACGGCTTATTTCATCTAAGAACGCTTGATACAAAAAGATCGAACCCAAATACTGATAAGGGTGATTTTATTTAACTACAAGCGGTAAAGTAAATCTAAATACGAATGCGAGTAAATGGAGAGTTAATTATGTGGTAAGGAGGATTCATAATCGATTAGTTAAAGCAGATAAATCATGCGGTTGTTAGGTTAGCTATGCAAACAATCCTAGATTTAGTTGTTGTTTGTGAGTTCAAATTAGTTAAGTCTCCCTATCGGTTTGACTTAACTCTACCAATCTACCCAAACTCTCCATCTCCGGATCAATAACGAATATCGCTGTCAATCGATGCTCTAAGGAAAGTCCGAACCCAAAAGAGGATTCTAAGGCATACCGTTGTCACCCGGGACCTAAAACTAACCCGAATCCCCGAATAAAGAGAATCTAAGTTATTTGATGCATTTACGGACGAACCCATTATACAAACACGGACCAAACTAGGTATAAGCCTATCCTAGGTTGAAATCCACAAATCATCACTCGCCTAACCTTCAACGTTTTAGGTTGCATTAAAGGTAGATGGCCAAAAGTACGATAAAACAATAAACCCAACAAATCAAACATAACCCAACATCACACATAACTAATCAAACGATAACAATGACTCGACAATTAATATCTTATGCTCGTGTTTGCTATTCAAGGATTCAAGGACGTTCGTATGTATCTTTTGATAGCATACCAACCTATCGAATTAAACTAATCCAATTTACGTATAAACGGAATAAAATCTAATCGATGTCATTGAAACTCAAACCTTAAACGAATATGAAACGACATAGGTATATGTCTATCCTAAAATCGAATTACAATCCAAATTCATAATCAAATCCTCAAAATCACTAAATATAGCAATCAAGAATCAATAACTTTCATCTCCAAAGGTTGTCAAACCACAAGACGAACAATAAACACGGAATCGGATTAACGAACACAAATAAGCACCATACTAATCATCAAGACATCATTTAATCAAACAATAACATAAATACTTATAAATCCGGAGAATTCAAATCCACAATCATAGTTCCAAAAAGAAAATAACAACATCAATCTCCTAATCATAGACAACTAGAAAATAGAAAGATATCACCTAATCGAAACGAAATCGAGAGACGGATTCTCCTCCCCTTAATCACCACCTAATCACTCCCCAAGGGTGGTGACTAACTCACCCCCTTGGTGGAGTCTTCAATTACAAGAAAAAGCAAGAAAAATTAAAGAGGGAGTTGAAGGAGACTTGAGAGGAAAAGGGCGGCCAAGAGTGAGGGAAAGAATGGAAGAGAGATTGTGTAAAAAGTCCCAAAGTTGCTCTCTTATCTTGCCCTAATAGCCCCAAATGAGAAAACCCGAAAATGCCCTTCAAAACGCGGAGATTAAGCTGATATTTCGCACCAGCAGGCAGGACCTCGCCGCGGCGAGCTTCCACCTCGCCGCGGCGAGCTTTAGGCCGTAGGTTTGGCAGATTTTTCTGCTCTGCCGCACTTTCTTCCGAGAAGCATATCTTTTGATTTCGAACTCCGATTGCAGATCCGTAAAGTCCGTAGCGTAGATAACTCACTCATCTATGACATATCCAAAATTCAGCTCATTTGGATCATCCATCAAATATTTATGCATGTTCTAGTGAGCAGCTATCTACGTTCTTCCATATTTTTGACTTCGGTTCTTCATTCCTTTGAAGCCCTTTTTACATCTCCCTACAAAAACACACAAAACAACATCAAAACACACAAACAACTACCAAAACACACAAATGTCCAACAAAGGACCAAAAACGCAAAAGAATGCGAAAATAAACAAAAGCACGCAAAACTCAAATCAAAGCAAGTTGTTTTCGGCTTAAGAAGACACGTAATAATGACGTTTTCACGACGTTATCAGAGATGTGACCTCGTTAGGGTCAGAAAAGGAAGAGGAGTTCTGGGCAATTTGTGCTAAGAAAGGAGAACAGATGACTGGGACTTTGATGAAGACCCAGCTGAAGGATGAATACCAGAGATTTGCTGATATCATAGCAAAGGTTCTGGATTGTGCTACAGGTTCTTTGGATGGGTTGCCAAGGAAAAGATACTACACAATGGTGTGTATCTTTTATGGGTTGAAGGTTAACTGGGCTGATCACGTGTATGAGCTACTGAGTGACAAAAGGCCTTCACATGCCATTTTATTGAGCAATCTGTTTGCATCCCTACAATGCCCTATGGGAGGTGGAAAGCAAACCCATGGTAGCAAAGAGTTCAAACTCTATGAACCAGTGAGACAGTTAGTGGCTGCTCCAAAGAGGAAGGCTGCTGCAAAATCTAAAAAGACCCCTTCTAAGAAGAGCAAGAAGGAAGGTCAGACTAGTCAGTCTGCTGAGCCAACAGCACAGTCTGTTGTTGTGGCTGGATCAGCACAACCTGAAGTTCAAGTTCCTCAGAAAATAATAGATGACTTCACTGTTGAAGTTGAAAATATGGAAACAGGCTCATCACCTGAAAGAACTGAATCTGAAGAGGAAATTCCTCTTCAAAGGTTGAAGAGGATGAGAACAAAGAGTGAGGCAAGGGGACCTCCTACTGCCAACCCCACTGTCAAAAAGATTGCAAAGTCAAAGGTTAAGAGAAAGGTCACTTTCTCTGAAGAACCTGTTGCAACTGTTTGGGAAACAACATCAGAAGCAGAAAGACCATTGACAATTAAAGAGCCTGCTGTTGAAGCTGCTAAAGTTGATGCTGCTGAAGCTAAAGTTGTTTCTGAAATTGGAGGGTCAACAGAAGACTCATCTGCTGTACCATCTGCTGAAGTTGAAGGAGCACAGCAGATTAGTACAACACATGAAGGAGATGCACCTTTGTTGCATCCTACTCTAGTTGCTGCAATCCCTCTTCAAGCAATTGAGAGTCCTGAAACAAGGAGAAGAAGGACTGGCAAGATTGCTACTTATTTGACTGCTGCAGAAAAGAAAAGACAAGATGATGCTGAAAAGCTAAGGAAGGCTGCAGAGAAGGCAGAAGAGGATAGGCTGAAGAGCCTAGAATTAAAGGAGCTGGAAGAAAAAGCCAGCAAAATGACTCAAGAGCAGAGGGATGCTTTTGAGGCAGCAGAGTTGGCTGCTGCTATTGAGGCAAGCACCAAGGATGCTCACGGACATCAGCATACTGGTGGGATAGCTATTGGTGAACCAAGGGATCCAAACAAACCAATACCAGCTATGCCTGCACCTAAGACAAAGCCAAAGAGGAGAGAAGAAATTAGACTGTCTTTAGAGATTGTCAGGGAAGATCCTGCTATCTTTGAAGAATTCCTAAAAAGGCTTGATGCTGAAAATGAAAGGGTCAACCGCCTGACACAGTTCACTAATGAGAAGATCAGATACAACAGGTGGAGGGAATTCAGACTGACAAAGAGTCCAGCTGAAATGACCAAATGGAAAGCCTTTGCTGTTGAAGAAGCATGGGTACTGAAGTGGCTTGAGACGGGTTCTCTCATTCAAGCACTTGATTCAGAATTCTTTCTGGACAGGTTGAGAATGAGGATAAGTCACCTAGTTAAAGCTGAAGCCAAGAAGATCTTTGAGTCCATTGCTGAGGACTATGATGATTCAGTAGACCTCAAAGAAAGATCTATAAAGTTGGCTATTGCTCAAGCAATGGAACTTTGGGCAAAGAAATCAAAGAAGTTGAGTGGACAACCAAGCTCACTGGTCCCACTTCCAAACATCAAACACATTGTCTATGGTCCAAACATCAAACCCTATGAGGAGCTGCCTGAGGAACCTTCATCTACTTTTATTCCTCTTGATAATTTTACTTGGATTTCTAACAGGTCAGCTGTGGACAATGAAGGATTGATGAGGACAGTTGAGACTGTCAAGAAGATTATAGCCCCTGCTGATAAGGAAAAAGAAAAGTCCTCTGATCAACCAAAGCAAAAAGAGGGTACATCAGACCCATCTGATCAGACCAAAGAACAGGGTGATAAGTCTGATGCTGCTGATGACTCAAAGAAGGAAGAAGAAATTCCAGCAGATCAGAACAAAGATAAAGAAGTTGCTGCTGAGGGAAATGATCAAGCTAAGGAGAAGGAAAGCACTCCAAGCCATGCTGATAAATCAGCAGATCAATCTCTTGCATTGACAACTCAACCATCAGAGCAACTTATGAAAGATACACCTGCTGCTACTTCAGATATGCCTTCAACTTCTCATGGTGTTCAGACAAATCTGTTGGACTCCATCCAACAAATGATCACCAATTCTCTGAAGGATATGAAGAAAGAATTAGATGCAGAAGTAATAGCTGCTGTTAAACAACCAGATCAGAAAGCTGCTGCTGTCCCAACAGATCTGATAGAAGACACTGCTCAGAATGTTAAATCCATCTGTCAGGATATGGATATTCTTAGGAGACGGACTCAGAGCACTACTGAAGGTTGGAAACAGATTGAACAAACTGTTGAATTGGCTCTCCAAGCAGAAGATGAAGTCATGGGAAACATGATGAAAGACTTCACTGCTTCATCAAATTGGATTTTGGGAACTCAAATTCAATTGGGTGATCAAGGAGAAGACTTGCTCAAGGAAGTCAAAACTGTTAAGGCCAATCAACTTAAACAACAAGCTCAGATTAATGCTATGGAAGAGAACATCAAGCTTCTCTGTGATTCACTTCTGATTACACCAGTTGTGCCACAATATCCACCTGTCCCTGCTGATGATGACAAAAAGGGGGAAGAAAGGGTATTTGGACAGCAAAGAGTTGACTTCCAAAGGGAAGTAGGAGATGGTGTTGAAGAAACTGAAGTGTTGGAAGAATCTGCTGGGGAGACTAGTAAACATATGGGAGAATCAAGCAGACCAACAGATGAGAGAATTACAGAAGAAGAAGAGCAAGCTGAACTTGAAGAATCTGGAGCAAAAGCCAAGTCTGATAAGGAAATAGCTGCTGCCAAAGATTCAGCTGAAGAACAGCTTGATCCAGATGTCAAGAAAAAGAAGCTAGAGCTGTTGAGGAAAAGATTCTTTGAAAACTTGGAAGCTGAGACTTCTAAGTTATCAGATGAAGAATATGGAAAAGAAGACAAGGAAGCTGAAGAAGAAAAGAAGAAAGAAGACTAGTTTAGGCTACAATTCTTTATCTTAAAATCCTTGTAATCTTTTAAGTACTTTGCACCTTTTCATCTTTCAAAACTTGTAAAATGTAATCAATTCAATATCTATAAAAATTGCAAGTTTGAATCCAACATACTATTTCTATCTCAGAAATTTTTGAGGATCAAAACTTTAGTTTAGGTACAGGTACTTAGCTGGAGTTTTGTCATCATCAAAAAGGGGGAAATTGTTGGATGAAGATGAAGATGAAAGAAGTCAGATTTTAAGGGAAGGTTTTGATGATTTCCAAAACATCATAATCAGCTAAGTATGGAAAGCTTAGTTCCCTTGTTAGAATTTTGAACAAGTAAAAGAAGACATCAGAAGAGTTCAAAGTTCAAAGCTCAGAAGACTAGTGATCTCTTGCTGAAACAGCGAACAGAAGGGTAGATCATCAGCCGAGTCAAATCAGATTAGTTCAGTATTTGATCAGCAGAGTATCCATCAGAAGAGTCGTTTTCATCAGCAGAGTGGAAGAGATCAAGAGATTAGTCCAACGGTAATAAATGCACCTAGTGTAATAAATGCTGGAAGAGAAGGGTAGTAATGGCAAATGATTGAAGATATCCTCGGATCAGCAGAGTGCATTTAATGCATCATTTAATGCGATGGACAGAAAAGTACTGTACACTGTACGGTTTGCTGCAGAGAGCCGTTTCAAAAGAGCTGAAGAATGGATTTGATTTGTGACTTGCCTTCAACGGTCATATTTTCATCTCCATGTATAAATAGAGCTGAATTTCAAACGAGCAAAAATACACAACAACAATCAGAGATCGAAATTTTGAAGCAGAATTTCTCTAAGTCTCCAAAGCTCGAACAGCTCACTCGTCTGGTGGAAGTCATCTGTTGACAGAAACCCAGTTGAAGAAATCAGAAAAACATTATCTGAGTGATTTTGTAATAGCTGAGTGTTGTGCGAAGTGAGAATCCGTCTTTGTGAGTGATTCTACTTTAGAGGATAGGTTTTCTTTGTGAATTCCTATTGTGAGCTTACAGCCTTCTCATTAGTTGTTTAGGTGTAAGTGGAGAAATATTGTAATCTAAGTGATTATAGTATAACCCAGAATCTGTGTGATCTGGAAGAGTGGACTAAAGGATTTTTATCCATATAACCACTATAAAAATTCTTTGTGTTATCTTGCATTTAAAGTTTTCTTGCATATTTTAAAGTTTGCATTTTAAACACTTTGAATCAAATAAAAGATTTTATAAGGAGTTTGAAAACTGGGGATAAAATCTTTTTAGAACTTAGTTTACTTGTGAAAAACACTTTCAAACAATCCGCTGCAAGTATACTCTTGAAAACTGTTTTGCTGAAAAATAGCTAAGTCACTGTAAGAAGAGTGGTCAGTCGTCTGTTCAAGATTTGTTCACGATCAGACTAGTCTGCTTACTGTTCTTCATCAGCTTAGTCTGCTGACAGAAGACTGAAAAGTTTTTAAGTTCAAAAATTTTCAGAGGTCTATTCACCCCCCCCCCCCTCTAGACCTCATCTGACCACTTGGGACCAACATTGAAATTGAATCAATACCCTCAATTTGAATATTCTACATGGTACAAAATGTCTATTATTTTATCAAAGAATATGCAATTTAATGATGCTAAGTATCAAAATTATATATCTTTGAAGTGCAAAATATTAATATTCACATAAGATAAATAATATGATCACTTCATTTAGGTGTTGTACTACAAATATGACTTGAAACATAAACAATGAATCTTCGATTGCATAAGATATTTTACCAAATCTTGACTTTTGGAAAATTAAGTTATAAATTGTTGCTTATAACGGGGCTTCTAGGGTGCAGGCACCGTAACTCGCCCTTACATGTGGGATGGCCCTGAAATGATGCCATGTGGCGTGCGTAACTAGTATGTGACTCGGCAAGTTGACTCGGTCTGTAAATAGACCCTTTTACCCTTTTTTTTAAAAAAAATTAATTAAAAGTTTAGATAATCTTCAATTAATAAAAGACATTTATAACCTTTGAATCAAAATAATTAAAACTAAAAACAAATTGACCCTTATGTTCCATGATATTACGAATTGAATTATTTTGTTTCTAAAAATAAAAAATAAAAAAACCACTTATGATATAAAAAGACCACTTTACCTCCAATTTTGATAATAATTGATTTTGACAATTTTGCAAATTGACCCCTAAGTTTTGCGATTTTACGTATTGAATTATTTTGATTCTAAAAAATTATAAAAAAATCATCTATCATATAAAAAGACCGTTTTACCCCCAATGTAGATAATAAATGACTTTGAAAATTTTGCCAATTGACCCCTATATTTTGCGATTTTACGAATATAATTATTTTGCTTCTAAAAAATAAAAAAATAGCCTGTCATATTTTTTTTTTTTTTTGGTTTCCCAAGGGTTTAATCCCTTTCGAGGCGCGTCGGGCACATAATGTGGGAACCTCTCCCAACAGGGATTCGAACCTGAGTCCGCTACTTTGTAGTGACTAGCCCCTTCCACTAGACCAATCACCTGTTGGTAATAGCCTGTCATATAAAAAGACCGCTTTACCCCCAGTTTAGATAATAATTGACTTTGACGATTTTGCAAATTGACCCCTATATTTTGAGATTTTACGAATTGAATTATTTTGCTTCAAAAAATAAAATAAAAAACCGCCTATAATATAAAAAGACCGCTTTATCCCCAATTTTGATAATAATTGACTTTGACAATTTTACAAATTGACCCCTATGTTTTGCGATTCTACGAATTGAATTATTTTGCTTCTAACAAAATATAAAAAAACCGTCTGTCATATAAAAAAGACCACTTTGCCCCCAATTTAGTTAATAATTGACTTAGACAATTTTGCCAATTGACCCCTATGTTTTTCGATTTTACGAATTGAATTATTTTGCTTCTGAAAAAAAAACCGCCTGTCATATAAAAAATACCGCTTTACCCCCCAATTTTGATAATAATTGACTTTGACAATTTTGCAAATTGACCCCTATGTTTTGCGATTTTACGAATTGAATTATTTTGCTTCTAAAAAATATAAAAAAACTGCCTACTATATAAAAAAGACCACTTTACCCCCAATTTAGATAATAATTGACTTTGATAATTTTGCCAATTGACCTCTGTATTTTCCGATTTTACGAATCGAATTATTTTGCTTCTGAAAAAAAAAACCGCCTATCATATAAAAAAGACCGTTTTACCCCCAATTTTGATAATAATTGACTTTGACAATTTTGCAAATTGACCCCTATATTTTGCGATTTTACGAATTAAATTATTTTGCTTCTAAAAAAAAAAAAGAACGCCTCTCATATAAAAAAGACCGCTTTACCCCTAATTTTGATAATAATTGACTTTGACAATTTTGCAAATTGACCCCTATGTTTTGCGATTTTACGAATTGAATTATTTTGCTTCAAAAAAATATAAAAAAATTGCCTACTATATAAGAAAGACCGTTTTACCCCCAATTTAGATAATAATTGACTTTGATAATTTTTCCAATTGACCCCTGAATTTTCCGATTTTACGAATCGAATTATTTTGCTTCTAAAAAAAACCGCCTATCATATAAAAAAGACCGCTTTACCCCCAATTTTGATAATAATTGACTTTGACAATTTTGCAAATTGACCCCTATATTTTGCGAATTAAATTATTTTGCTTCTAAAAAATAAAAAAATAGCCTGTCATATAAAAAGACCGCTTTACCCCCAGTTTAGATAATAATTGACTTTGACGATTTTGCAAATTGACCCCTATATTTTGAGATTTTACGAATTGAATTATTTTGCTTCAAAAAATAAAATAAAAAACCGCCTATAATATAAAAAGACCGCTTTATCCCCAATTTTGATAATAATTGACTTTGACAATTTTACAAATTGACCCCTATGTTTTGCGATTCTACGAATTGAATTATTTTGCTTCTAACAAAATATAAAAAAACCGTCTGTCATATAAAAAAGACCACTTTGCCCCCAATTTAGTTAATAATTGACTTAGACAATTTTGCCAATTGACCCCTATGTTTTTCGATTTTACGAATTGAATTATTTTGCTTCTGAAAAAAAAAACCGCCTGTCATATAAAAAATACCGCTTTACCCCCCAATTTTGATAATAATTGACTTTGACAATTTTGCAAATTGACCCCTATGTTTTGCGATTTTACGAATTGAATTATTTTGCTTCTAAAAAATATAAAAAAACTGCCTACTATATAAAAAAGACCGCTTTACCCCCAATTTAGATAATAATTGACTTTGATAATTTTGCCAATTGACCTCTGTATTTTCCGATTTTACGAATCGAATTATTTTGCTTCTGAAAAAAAAAACCGCCTATCATATAAAAAAGACCGTTTTACCCCCAATTTTGATAATAATTGACTTTGACAATTTTGCAAATTGACCCCTATATTTTGCGATTTTACGAATTAAATTATTTTGCTTCTAAAAAAAAAAGAACGCCTCTCATATAAAAAAGACCGCTTTACCCCTAATTTTGATAATAATTGACTTTGACAATTTTGCAAATTGACCCCTATGTTTTGCGATTTTACGAATTGAATTATTTTGCTTCAAAAAAATATAAAAAAATTGCCTACTATATAAGAAAGACCGTTTTACCCCCAATTTAGATAATAATTGACTTTGATAATTTTTCCAATTGACCCCTGAATTTTCCGATTTTATGAATCGAATTATTTTGCTTCTAAAAAAAACCGCCTATCATATAAAAAAGACCGCTTTACCCCCAATTTTGATAATAATTGACTTTGACAATTTTGCAAATTGACCCCTATATTTTGCGATTTTACGAATTAAATTATTTTGCTTCTAAAAAAACAAAAAAAAAAAGAACAACTCTCATATAAAAAAGACCGCTTTACCCCCAATTTTGATAATAATTGACTTGGACAATTTTGCAAATTGACCCCTATGTTTTAGATTTTACGAATTGAATTATTTTGCTTCTAAAAAAACGTCTGTCATATAAAATAGACCGCTTTACCCCCAATTTAGATAATAATTGACTTTGACAATTTTGCAAATTGACCCCTATATTTTCCGATTTTATGAATTGAATTATTTATATGAAAGGCGGTTTTTTTAGAAGCAAAATAATTCAATTCGTAAAATCGGAAAATATAGGGGTCAATTTGCAAAATTGTCAAAGTCAATTATTATCAAAATTTGGGGTAAATTGGTCTTTTTTATATGACTGACGGTTTTTTTTTTTGTTTTTTTAGAGGCAAAATAATTCAATTCATAAAGAAGACTACAAACTGCTGGCTTGCGTATAAAGAAGAATTAATTAACAGCAAACTACCCCGAACAGCTAAGTATTCACCTACTTGTCTTCAGCATACTAAGTTTTGGTGTTGATGACAAAAAGGGGGAAAAGTGAGATGCAACTAAGAACTCTCAAATGTTGCATTGGATCTAATGATTTTAATCCTAGAGTATGAAGACTAAACTGAAGACTTGGAAGACGTTCTTAGTTGAAGGTTTTGTCATCATCAAAAAGGGGGAAATTGTTGGAAGAGTTTATTAACTCAAGAACAGCTAAGTGATCTTATCAGTTGAGTTAAATAACTTAGTTAAAGGTTTTGATGATAACAAAAAGGTGTCATCAACTAAGTTATTGAAGCTTAGTAAACTTTTGAAGATTAGATACTTGGTTTAAAAGAAAATCATTCAAGAACAGAAGTATTCAAAAAATGAAGATTCAATCTTATGAGAAGAGTGAAAATCAGATTAGTAAAAATCAGCTTAGTGGAAAAAGATGAGTGATCATCAGACTAGTGATCAGCTTAGTGCATCAGATTTGTGCATCAGATTTGTGCATCAGACTTGTGCATCAGACTAGTGCATCAGACTAGTGATCATCAGCGGAATGGATCCCATCAGCTAAGTAAAATCGGTCAGTAAGCTCTCCAACGATAACAAGCTAAGTGCATTAAATGCTGCTGACAGAAAGTACATCAGAGTGTACAGTGAACAGTGCAGAAAGTACAGCAGAGTGTACAGTGAACAGTGCGACAGTCTGCAAAAGTTACCATTCAAATTATGACCGTTGCTCAAGGACTAAAATGCAATTTTGCCAACCTTCAACAGGCAAAATTACAAATCCAAGAGTATAAAAAGATGGTAAACTGAAGATTCAAGTGAGACTTGCACACTTTCAAGATCAAATTTTTAGAGCAAGAATCCATCAGTTGAGTCATCTTTTCATAAGCTAAGTCATCTTATGACGAAGCTGATTGTTGAAGAACAAGATTAAACCCTTGCATATCTGAGTGATATTCAACTGAGTGTTATGAGAAGTAGATATCCATCTTTGTGAGTGATATTACTTCGGAGAATAGGTCTTCTTTGTGATTTCCTATTGTGAGCTTACGGCCTTTTCATTTGTTGTTTTGGCGTAAGTAGAGTATATTGTAAACTGCGTGTTTATAGTATAACCCAAGATCTAAGTGACTTGGAAGAGTGGATTAAGAGGATTTGTTCCTGTATAACCACTATAAAAATTCCTTGTGTTATTTACTTTATTTGTCTTGCATTGTATATTTCATAAGCTAAGTAAATACTTTAAAAGAAGAGTCTTTTAAATTGAGGAATTTCCAACTTGGGGTAAAACTTTCTTTGTGCTTTAAAAGTTTAATTGAGTTGAAAACATTGTTTGAAAAACACATATACATTATCCGCTGCATCATTGTTTGAAACTCTGATTATATAAGTTTGATGAGCAAAATCAGCATAGTAGTCTACTTTACTGAATAAGCTAAGTGCTAAATCAACATAGTAGTCTCACGAATAAGATCAGCTTACTCTGCTGATAAGCTGAGTGCAAAATCAGCTCAGTCATCTTATTTTGCTGATGAGCGAACTCTACTTATAGAAGAAAAGTTTAAGAAATTTTTTAAAGTCTTGAGGTCTATTCACCACCCCCCCCCCCTCTAGACCTCAACTGACCACTTGGGACCAACATCAAAACATATGGGTCAATTTGCAAAATTGTCAAAGTCAATTATTATCAAAATTGAGGGTAAAGCGGTCTTTTTATATTAGAGGCGTTTTTATTTTTATTTTTTAAGAAGCAAAATAATTCAATTCGTAAAATAAGAAAACATAAGGGTCAATTTGCAAAATTGTCAAAGTCAATTATTATCAAAATTGGGGGTAAAGCGGTCTTTCTTATATGACAGACGATTTTTTGTTTTTTTAGAAGCAAAATAATTCAATTAATAAAATCGTAAAATATAGGGGTCAATTTACAAAATTGTCAAAGTCAATTATTATAAAAATTGGGGGTAAAACGGTCTTTTTTATATAAGAGGCGTTTATTTTTATTTTTTTAGAAGCAAAATAATTCAGTTTGTAAAATCGAAAAACATAGGGGTCAATTTGCAAAATTGTCAAAGTCAATAATTATCAAAATTGGGGGTAAAGCGGCCTTCTTATATGACAGGCGGTTTTTTTATATTTATTTAGAAGCAAAATAATTCAATTTGTGAAATCGCGGAACATTGGGGTCAATTTGCAAAATTGTCAAACTCAATTATTATCAAATTTGGGGGTAACGAGGTCTTTTTATATGAAATGAGGTGACCTTTATATTTTGTAGAAGCAAAATAATTCAATCCGTAAAATCGCGGAACATAGGGGTCAATTTGCAAAATTGTCAAACTCAATTATTATCAAATTTGGGGGTAACGAGGTCTTTTTATATGAAACGAGGTGGCCTTTATAATTTTTAGAAGCAAAATAATTCAATCCGTAAAAACGCGGAACATAGGGGTCAATTTGCAAAATTGTCAAACTCAATTATTATCAAATTTGGGGGTAACGAGGTCTTTTTATATGAAAGAATGTTTTTTTTATATTTTTTTAGAAGCTAAATAATTAAATTCGTAAAATCGTGGAACATTAGGGTCAATTTGCAAAATTGTCAAACTCAATTAATAAGATGGGGTAAAGTGGTAATTTCATATACTGGCCGATTTTTTTTTTAAAAAAAAAAGTTTAATTACAAGGGTAAATTAGGTATATTATAAATTAATTAAAGTCAATAGTTACCAATTGACTTTGACCAAGTTACCTAATCAACGGTCCAGATTAATCTAAGCCAAATGAACAACCTGATTAACTTTCCCGCATGTGAGGGCGTAACTCGGGCGCCCGCACCCTAGAAAAATCCTGCTTATAAATATATAAACAGTTCATATATATGCATCAATCACTAATTTCGGTAATTTATAAAAAAAATAGTTATCAACAAATGACTTGATTTCTTTTGAGGCGAGTTGGGATTGAATTGCATAATTAAACAAATGTATTGGAGTTAAGATCAAATAATTCCTTCTTTTTCTTACAATTAATTGAAGTAGAAATGTATAATAATAATGTGTAGCAAGATTTGGACAAGGTAAGCAATAAATCTGATTTTAACAGGAAAATACTGTAGTACAAAGTGTTTTTTTCTTTTTGATGAAATAGTACAAAGTCTTCTTCAAATTAATTAACAAGTATGAAGAACATGATTACAATTAAACGAAAGTCATGCCTTGCAAATTCTTTCCTGATATTGATACTAGAAAGCACAACTAAAATCCAAAGCCAAACGAGTCATGATAATATATTTTTTCCCTTAAAATAGCCCAAATTTAAGATAGAATCAAACTTTATTAAAAAATGGTAAGTCGCAAAGAGCGCCAACATCAACATAAGCATGTCGGCAGGGCCAACCATCCTTGGCCGAGGGAGTGGGATATGAGGTTTTTTGGTGATGGGACGGGCAATTTCTAGGTTTAACTATTTTTGAAAAAATAAATTATTTATTATGTTTTATGTATTGATTTTGTAAATATTTTAACCTCTTGAAGTTTTTGATTTCACTTAAAGTAATTATCCCGATTGCTATTATCAACCAATCTACTTTAAAGCAAGTATATTAGTTGCAAATACGAAAGTAGGCATCCAAACTAATTGAATTAAGTTGCTAATTAAAGTCTTTTAATCATAATTAAGTAAACCTACCTCAATTAACTATTTATGGGTGTTCCAGTAATTAAGGTTTCTTATTAAGGGTGAGTTTGACCTAGCGATTCGGAAAACAATTATAGGATAATTAATTTTACTAAAATTGATTTTAGTAATAATTGATTATGATAATAATTAATTATAGAATAATTACTTTTGTATAAAGTAACACTTTAGTTGCTTCTTAAATAAGTTGATTTTTTGCTTTGAAGGATCCCAAAAGTGATTATGATCTTGGGGGGAAAACACCATGAAAATCACGATTGAACAGAAGTAATTTTTATAATCGGGGTCAAACACTTCAAAAATCACAATAGAGATGTAAAAGTAATTTTAAGAGCTCCAATCGCTGGGCCAAACTCATCCTAAATTACATATTCAATTTATCAACTAATTGTTTCTATAAATATTGACACTTATCCAAAACATTGTGTAAATGTCATAAATTGAGCTTAATCATTTATTTAATTTATATAAATAATAATTTTTCATTCCATATTTCTTTTTGTATATGAGTTTTTTTTTTTTTTTTTGAAAACTTTTTGTATATGAGTTATCTAACTCATATTAGTAATATATCTTACCATAAAATTATTATTTAAAATGATAATTTAACGTAACATTATGTATAGTACGGGATTAAGTTAATATTACGTATATATAATACAGTATAAACATTTGAAGATTAATAAAAAGTTTTACGTAGAAAATTAAATCGAATTATATTGTCCTTGTCCATCCAATTATTGGGCCATAATAGTTCAACTTCTATTTTTGGGCCGAATGAGCCCAAATACCTTCCCCAGATTATATTAGTTTCAACGCAATTGGGATGACCGTTAAGAATTCAAGCTCCGGTGTGGCTCAAACTATTAAATAAATCTTTGACGGTAAGACCGACAGAACATGAATTTAAGCCTACAATCTAGGCACAGATTAGTACTGCTAGGGCTGTTAATGGGAGGATTTTAATCCGAATTCGATTCGATTTATTATGATATTTATTAAATTAGAGTTTCGTGGATCTGATTCGATTAAAAAAAATTCATAATACAAAATATATGATGCAAATGTGTATTTACTCTAGTCTGATCTTAAATATCATATCCAATTAATACTAAATTAAATATTTAAATTTAGCCTCATCTATATTTTTCTTAATTACATCAGATCAATATAAAAATTTAACTCAGGCCATCAAAAGAAATAAGTCGACATTCAAATCAGTTGGCCCAAAATTAAATTATGGTAGTCTATGAGTCATATTCATATAAGCCTTTTCTCTCGGCCTACAAATTTAAAAATTTACACTCGAAATTCTCTCTTCATTATCTCACACTCTAATAATCCATATTATAATTATGTTGGCCCATAATTAAATTATACTATTCATTTTATTCAAGAGGAAAAAATGTCAAGCAACAATAATTCTTTTAGAGAGCAGCACTAAGCCGCTTTCTCTTTCAGTCTTCATCCTCTACTTTATCTCTCTCCATTGTCTCTATTCTATTTTTCTTTCTTTAATTACTTGCTTTCTCCATTTTCACCTTCTCTTTATATATTGGTTTGTTCATTTGTATATATTTGACAATTTCATAAATTTGCCATAGTTTTTTTACATAAATTCTAACCAAAATAGTTAGTATTTTCACCGTTATGTTGAAATATCGATTTATTTTCATTTTTCAATCAATGAAAACCAAAATTAGGTGTAATTCTAAAACTATTTGTTTGTCTTGAAATTCTTTTACTTTACTTAATTTAATAAATACAAATTCAATTTCCTTAATTTATCCGAAACTTTTATGAAAAGTTATCGGAAATTTCCAAGATAACCAAAACAGAAAAAAAAAATTGATCCATGTATAAAAAATCATTATTAACCATTCATGATCCGACAATAATAGTGCCTTACACAGCTCCTTAAATTAATGTATGAAAGTAATTTATTACAATAGGACCTGCATGAAGAACCAACCATGCAGGAGGGGGATAGCTTTTCCTAGCTATTACATATATATTACTTGACACTTTTATACAAAACACTAGTGAAATGTAAAAATAATCCCTATATTTTGTCTAACTATAAAAAGTTCCCTGTGTTATTTATATGATCACACCCCTATGTGCTAATTTTTATTTGCAAAATACTCCTCCCAAAATAAAATGACTATTATACCCCCACCAAAATATGCAAAAACATCTGTATTCACCTTAAAATTTTGCAATATTTCCTCTATTAACTTTAAAAACTGACATAACCACCTTTTCACTTAAGATATTGACCATACCTCCCTATAATTTACGGAAGAATATTAAATATTTAAATAGGATTTTTTGCTAATTAAAAAGGGCATAAGGGGATTTTGTTAAAAAAAGATAACATATAATTTTTTTTGCTAATTAGACAAAACACATGGCATAGTTATGCATTTAGCTCTTCTATACAGACAAACTATTAAACACAAAAATATGATATCAAATTCACCTGGGAAGCATCCATTTATTTTCAAAAATTCCATCACGTAAATTGTCGAAAAATTGACAAACACGTACCCTTCCACGAGCGATGTGTTCCTCATCATATTTCTCAAGAATTTTTCGGTACATACGATAAAACAATTCGGTTGAAGATATAAGAATGAAAATGACGTAGAGGAAAGGCCTGACTGAGTCGGGATAGAAAATTGACGCGAGTGATGCAATTGATACGTTGCATAGAAGCACCAGACAATGATGAGTGAAAAAAAGAACCAAATTATTAGTAGGTGATATAATATTGAGGTGCAGGTGCAGCAAGTACGTTAAATAGTACAAGAGTGAAGAGGAAATGGCGACCCTCATCGTGTAGGGATGTGCCATAAACGGGTTTTTGTCATCACCCATTCCCTGATATTTGAGCTGCATGAAAGTGAGAAGAGCGGTAACGATGAAGGCTGTGCTTTTAACAAAAGAAGTAATGGACGAACTGATCATGTCGATCGATCGCGAGAAGTATATATATATTAAGTAGCAGCTCAGGAGCTAAAACTAATTTATGAAGATTAATTTGTATAATTGATGGAGAAGGTATATATATATAGACGTAGGAAATATATTGTAGAGAATTATATATATATGCGAGAATGGAAGCAGTAATTGAGATGATGAAGATGAGGTTTCTTTATTCAGAGATCGAATGAAGGTTTATATAGAAATTGAATGGGTAGACGGATGTGGGAAGTTTTTGGCAAATTTAGGAAGTTTCCGAGAAACTTTATTTTGATCGACCCCGGGTGGACGTTATGTCGGTAAAATTGCAGAAAACGTCCCGAACTAATTACTGATTTTGGATTTTCGTCTCAAATTATTTAATTTGGTGAATTTCGTCCCGTAATTTAATACTTTTTTGGAATATCGTCCCAAACTAATTACTAATTTTGATTTTTCGTCCCAAACTATATAAACTCGTCAAATTTTGTCCCATAATTTACCATTTTGTATGAATTTTGTCCCAATATTAAATTTCTAATTTAATGAAAATGACGTTTAATCTTGTAATTAATTTGGGACGAACTCTGCAATATTATATAATTATTCATGTAAAAATTTACCATGTCATGACACTTAAGCAGCCATGTGATAATTCATCGGCAAATGCGCAATTTCGTCTTATAATTATGGTGGGACGATATTCCAAAAAAATATTAAATTACGGGACGAAATTCACCAAATTAAATAATTTGGGACGAAAATCCAAAATCAGTTATTAGTTTGAGACGATTTTTGCAATTTTGCCTTTTTTTGAATGAAACAATTTGGATATTGTTTTGGTCTAAGCTTAGGCCTCCTCCAATAGTTAGTACTAATGAAGTTTAATTAGTCCTAAAATACTATGTTTGTTCTTTTTTATTGCTTTCTATTATGTGTGCCTAGTTAATGTTCTTTAATTTTCTGGGTGAATTTCGTAGTTATCTCAGATCATGATCGAATGAGAGTTTTTAGGTATCACCAATCTTAACTACTTATATGCTAGTAATGTATAGCTAATGGGTGCAGGGAGGAGTGATGTTTGGACTTGGGGGTGGTCGGGATCTATTGAATTTATTATAAATATATTTAAAAAATATTTATTTACTTATGTAAACTGAAATTAATATTTATAAAATGTTGTATTTCATTTCTATATGATTTATTAATAGTAAAAAAATGATTTAATAAATATGTATATAAGATTTTCTTTTTATATTTTATTATTAGATAAAATATATTCCATTTCTGAAACTTTGTATTTTGGAAAAGTAATAAAATGAAGAAGTGAAATTATCTAAATATTAGTGAGAAATTAACTCAGATTCTCAAACAATTAGATAGACATTTTTTTTTAATAAGTAATTAGGTAGACATTTTGCAACATATATACATTAATATGAAATGAAGGGGCAAAATCCTAATTAATAAAAGCTCGTGCAGGTGTGGTGGAGCCGTGGAGGTGAAAGAAAAGTCAGTGGTAAAGGGTGGAACGAAAAAGAAAACTTGGTCAGTTTTTAGTTTAACTTCTTGCATGCGAATATTTGGTTGTGGCTTGTGATTTCAATTGTGGGCCCTAGGGCCTAGAGTGGTGGGAAGGCCAGTGTTTTTAAAATTACCTTGGTCATTTAATCGGAAGTTTTACTGGTTATTGGTTCGATCGGTTAGATTGAGTCGATCACTGGTTTGAGCGGTATAATCGGTGTGACTTTATTATTATGTAAAATTTATATATATATATTTTTAGATTATCTAAAACACAATTATAATTCAAAAAATTATCATTCTTTGTCAATATATATTTTTATTGTTTCATGCGAATAATCAAAATATCTTCAAAATTAAGATCAATGTCAAAAATATAAATCTTAAGTATCCCTCAAAGATACATACATTCAAAACAAGACAACAAAATTAAAAGTTCATCTCATTTTCAAAGTTTTGGCTTGTTCATTTAGGTTCTATTGCTGTAAATTGATTTGCATAATTTCGTACAAAAAATAATATTATTTTCAATTATGAGAAAATAGTTAGGTACTTCTTTATGTAAAAAAAAAATGTAATATTGCATTGATTGTTCCTCAAAGATTGTTAAAACACTAAAATAATGTTATTCCAATTAAAGTATAAAAATGTAATCCTATTAAATGTTAAACAAGAGTTCAAATAATTAATAATATCAAAAAATCTCTAAATTTAAAAAAAAAAAAATCAAGTGAACCACTAGTTCATTGGTTTTACCGGTTCAAACTGGTTAGTATGGGGACTGGTTTTTAGGGATAAACCGGGCTTGATTGGGGATCGGTTATCGTACCGAACATCGAACCGACAATGTATAGCTAATGGGTGCAGGGAGGAGTGATGTTTGGACTTGGGGTGGTCGGGATCTATTGAATTTATTATAAATATATTTAAAAAATATTTATTTACTTATGTAAACTGAAATTAGTTTTTATAAAATGTTGTATTTCATTTCTATATGATTTATTAATAGTAAAAAAATGATTTAATAAATATGTATATAATATTTTCTTTTTATATTTTATTATTAGATAAAATATATTCCATTTCTGAAAATTTGTATTTTGAAAAAGTAATAAAATCAAGAAGTGAAATTATCTAAATATTAGTGAGAAATTAACTCAGATTCTCAAACAATTAGATAGACATTTTCTTTTTTATAAGTAATTAGGTAGACATTTTGCAACATATATACATTAATATGAAATGAAGGGGCAAAATCCTAATTAATAAAAGCTCTTGCAGGTGTGGTGGAGCCGTGGAGGTGAAAGAAAAGTCAGTGGTAAAGGGTGGAATAAAAAGAAAATGCCAAAAAGGTAATGCTTATTGGTTTTCATTTTTTATTTGGTTTAACTTCTTGCGAATTTTTGGTTGTGGCTGGGATTACAATTGTGGGCCCTAGGGCCTAGAGTGATGGGAAGGCCAGTGTTTTTAAAATCGAATCGGTCTTTGAACCGAAAGCCTTACTGTTACTGGTTCGATCGGTATAACCGGTGTGACTTATTATTATGAAATATTTATATATATAATGCAAATAATTAAAATGTCTTAAAAATTAAGATCAATGTAAAAAATATAAATCTCAAGTATCCCTCAAAGATACATACATTCAAAACAAGACAACAAAATTAAAAGTTCATCTTATTTTCAAAGTTTTGGCTTGTTCATTTGGGTTCTATTGTTGTAAATTGATTTGCATAATTTCATACAAAAAATAATATTATTCACAATGATGAGAAAATTGTTATGTACCTCTTTATGTAAAAAAAATATGTAATATTGCATTGATTGTTCCTCAAAGATTGTTAAAACACTAAAATAATGAATGTTATTCCAATCAAAGTATATAAATGTAATCCTATTAAATGTTAAACAAGAGTTCAAATAAAACAACAATAACAAAAAATTTCCAAATTTTTTTAAAAAAAAAGAAAAAAATTTAAGTGAACCACTGGTTCACTGGTTTTATCGGTTCACTGGTTTTACCGGTTTTGGAGTCGGTTTTACCGGTTCAAACTGGTTAATATGGGAACTGGTTTTTAGGGATAAATCGGACCGAATTGGGACCGTATAGCGGTTGAACTGAACCAACCGATCGGTTCGGTCCGATTTTAAAAACACAGGGGAAGGCAGGAAAACTAAGTGACGGAACTAACAAACGGCAAGTTTCCGATAATTGCTTTAACCTTTTTGGACACGTGTTATTAATCCAACGATGTAACATGAGATGTAACATAAATTTGTAACAGCTGATTTGAGGCGATATTGGGATCTCACTCCACATATAATACTCCAGATCTGGATAATGTGAACATAATTATAAAATCCTATATTCAAGGAGAATATAGGGTGATGTAACATGTAATAATTACATTGATCGGTTGCATCACATGACATAATGACATGGTACAATAATTATACTTTATAATTTCTCCTGGTTTGGTGGGAAGAAAAATGCCAACTCTATGGTTCAGGGTTCGACCCCAAAACTTACCTAGATAACTTTTTCTATCTTCGTCTTATTTTAGATATTTCATGTTTTTGTCATAACAAACATATATCTTATCATATAAATTTACTAAAATTATACTTTAGAGCATAATGGATAACATTTTTTTTGGAGATATACATGCTTCTATATATTTTGAAAAAAGTTGTTAAGATTCTTTTAGCACAAACTCAATTACAGACGATTTCTACTCAATTTAATATCGATCACAATTTAAATGATTCTGTTTTTTAAAGATATTATTTGTTTTGTTTGTTATGGTTTCTCAAAGATGTGTTGGACTTGACTTAATTAATTCACCTCGTCACACATCAGACATATTACGTGAGAATATCTCCAAACTAAAATACGCGCATAGGTTCAAACAATCCATGTGGGGAAAAAAAATTATTTTATTTTATCATTTTATCCAAACACTAAGAAAATACTAAACGCAGTGGCCGATCGTTCAAAAAATTTTAGCCTCCCAACCCCCCCCCCCCAAAAAAAAAAAAGAAAATGTCCCTAGGTCCGCCCTTGAATGAGGTATTGTGATTTATTCATTTAAAATGAGGACACCTCATAGCTCAAATATATCTACTCTCACATTTACATATTAATGACACATTGAGAAAAAAAATTGTTTAAATGTTAATTAAGAGATGAGAAGATTTTACTTTATGAAATTAAGAGCAGTTGTGTAAAGTGAAGTATTATGTAATTTGACAAATTTTGATTTTTATTGTTCATAATAAAGAGAGACAATTCGAAGTGTTCTCTGACAATATCAGTAACCTAATAAAATACTCCATGCATGCCAAGAAATTAACAATAATGGTGCGGATACCCTGAAGGCGGATAAGGGATTCTTTTCATCATTTATATATGAGGGAATTGCATTTTTCGTATCAAACATTTACCTACTTTATACATTTTATATCACATCTTTCAGAATGACACATTTTATACCAAAATCAATCAACCTTTTTCAATTTTCATACCACCGTTAAATTTTGGACGGAATCGGACATGTACACCGCACGTGTCCATTAACTCACTTAAAAAAAAAAAAAAAATCGGGCAAGAAGGAAACAATTGTTTATATATACTATACTTCATATATATCTAGCTACATATTGATGGTATATATATAAACAATTTTTTGTTGTTTACGTATTTTCAGATGGTTGATAAGGGAAAGGAGGTCGAAATCACTCCTCCCGCATTTAATCAAACTGAAAAACAATCAACTCTCACCCAACAAACTTCTGATTCTCCTTCGACTAGTAAATGTAGTTTTGTGAAACATTCCTCGGTTCCTTAAAACTTGTTAACTTAATGTTTGAGATTATTTTTAGTTTTCTATAATTGATGGAAAATTATATATATATATATATATATATATATATATATATATATATATATATATATATATATATATATATTTGATTGTTAAGAAAATTCTGATAGAAATGATGAAAACCCAATTTCTATATTCATAGATCGATGAAGGCTTATATAAAAAGGGTGAGAGACGGCTCTGCAAATTAAGTTGTACTGCTATAAGAAGAGTAAATCGCGCTTTTGGTCCTTCTTATGGATTAAATTTTGCACTTTCGTCCTTCTTAAATTTTTTGTAGCAGATTGGTCCCTCTTATCAATGTAGTGTATCACATTAGTCCCTCTTAAATTTTTTGTAGCAAATTCGTCCCTCTTATCAATGTAGTGTAACTCATTAGTCCCTCTTACAAGTACATCAACTCTGTCATTTAGTATTTTGAATTTAAGTGATGTATTTTGTATTTAAGAGGGACAAATGAGTTACACTACATTGATAAGAGGGACGAATTTGCTACAAAAAATTTAAGAGGAAATATTGCGTTATAAGAGGGACTAATGTGATACATTACATTGATAAGAGGGATCAATCTGCTACAAAAAATTTAAAAGGGACGAAAATACAAAATTTGACCCATAAGGAGGACAAAAAATGTTATTCACTCGCTATAAGAATATAGAATAGTTTAAGGATACATAGTTGGTGGGGTTAGTCTATTAGAGATAGGTCAAAAAACTATCTCCCACGAGATAGTTAATTATAGCCTTTAAAATTGATCAAGATTAAATCTAAGCCACATAAATTTTCAAATTAAAAAATACTCAATTGGACACTCTTTTATTGTTGGACATATCCAAAAATAATAATTTACTTTTATACCCTTTATGTAAATATGTTCAACAATCACTAAAAAATACAAGATAACCCTCATTTCTTCTCCCTCCATCTTCCATCTTCTCTCTCAAAAAATCTTACCTTCTTCTTCTTCTCCTTCCAAACCCGCCACCACCCCACCACCACGTCGGGTTGTCGGTTCTAATAAATAGTAGAAAGTAGTATTACTCTGTGTTTTCAAAGGGGAGGGGAAGATTCATTTCTCTATTTCCATTAGATGATCATCTTCTCTGCTACTCAGATTCTTCAAGCTCCACTCAATTTGTTCCCATGGAAACTGAATCTGAAATTTAAGATTTTTGGAGCGTACCATAATATGAATCCATATATCGATTACAATAAAATGATAGTAAAATTGAAAATTACACAAATTAAAGATAGGGATTGCATAGGGTCGAATCAATAGATCAACCGGGTACAATCAATCAAACTCCTGATCTTCATGGACTTGAAATGAAGATGAAGGTGGCTTGATTAGGGGGAAAATCACGCAGGAGACAGAGACTTTGCGGGAAGAAGATACAAACTCAAAATTCAACTCTCTGCTCCTCTTCACTGCCCGTTTACAATTTATTAAAATCTGATTTTTCTGCCAAATTACTAAAACACCCCTGACTTTCTGCAAAATAACGAAAACACCCCTCTTTAAAAACATATTCTCCGTTTCACGTTTTGGCATGTAACAAATCCGCCCCCATAAAATGGTCCTTGTCCTCAAGGACATGATCTTTGAACAGCCACAAGTTCTTAATTCAAATGAGAAACCATATTTGAGCAGCCAAGTTTCCCCACATTTTTATAGACTTTCATGTGGAGTAACTTGTTGTAATACATCAGTGAGGAGGAAAAAAAACAGACTGCTCTTCTTGAATTTTCTACCACAAAATCTTCACCATTGTGTAGCTTTCCTTCATCTAATCCTAGCTGAATCCCTCACAACAGTCATTGTTCTGCGAAGCAAGTTATCTATAACATTTTGTGTACTTATTTACAACCGGTTAACCCTCCTTCCAGCTTAAGCAAAACTGAAACTGCTGCTCTAGCTGTCCATTAAAAAGCATCCACAAGAATTGATGAAAGCTCATCACCCCAACACAACTGCTCTTATAGCTTATGCAAATACATGTAACCTTCTTCCTTTACAACTCTTGCTACTGAAACTATCAAGGCCTTTCTTTCTTTTCTTCCCAACTTTTTTTTTTTTTTTTTTTTAGGAAAACAAAAAATATGCATAGAGCTGCTTTGGGGGGTGGTTCTGGTGGAGGTAAAGGTAACACTGGCCTAGCTATCCATGACCGATTAAACCCCCTAGTACTGATAGATGATTAAACATCAAACAAACATGTTTTGGCAACTGATCAATGACCACAATATCCAACAATTCTCCACTTCCTTCATCATATAACCATAGAGCTTTTGAGGTCGTAAACTCATCCAAACACTCAAGTGTAGCATCCAAAATACACAACTTCTGTTTTTTACAATCAAGAGTCTCATATACACAACTTTCAATAATACTCACAAGTGTATCCTTCTCTGACATTTTGTCAAATACATGTAACTCCAACTTTTCTACCTTATCCTCTTCACCTAACACTTCACTAATTTCTTCATTTTCACTTTTTTCCTCAACCATGAACTTAACAAACAAAGATTATTTTGTACACAATCCTCAACCAAATTATCATCACAATGAGATAGTTCTTCTTTCACTAGCTTACCATCTACTAATGGTCCCATTCCACTCACTGCATATTCATCATCTATATCAATTTCCACAACGTACAACTTCTTCTTGCAACATACATGACCTTCATAAAATAATTCATCACACCAAAGACACAATCCTCTATCTCTCCGATCATCTAACTCCACCGCACTATAAAATTTGCATTTCTTGTATAAATTGGAGTCATGAGATTGAAGAGATACCTGATAATTTCGCATCGATTTTGTGTCGAAGAGATCCTGCGATTCTCGATAGGAAGAACTTCGGTGATTTGAAACTGACCTTGACGAGAAATCGGAGTAATTGCTCTGTTTCGAAGTCATGTCAGCGATCATTCTCCTAATTTCATTCATGTTTCCTTCAATACTCTCTTGGAAGTTCTTCGACCAACATACACCTCCTTCATTATCTGCCTTAGTGCTTCCGGTCCAATTGCTGAAATAAGAGCCTTCAATTTCAATTTCATCTTCGTTTTCAATTTTTTGATGAGCCGCCGAGGATCGACGGCTCTGATACCACTGGAGCGTACCATAATATGAATCCATATATCGATTACAATAAAATGATAGTAAAACTGAAAATTACACAAATTAAAGATAGGGATCGCATAGGGTCGAATCAATAGATCAATCGGATACAATCAATCAAACTCCTGATCTTCATGGACTTGAAATGAAGATGAAGGTGGCTTGATTAGGGGGAAAATCACGCAGGAGACAGAGACTTTGGGGGAAGAAGATACAAACTCAAAATTCAACTCTCTGCTCCTCTTCACTGCCCATTTACAATTTATTAAAATCTGATTTTCTGCCAAATTACTAAAACACCCCTGACTTTCTGCAAAATAACGAAAACACCCCTCTTTAAAAACATATTCTCCGTTTCACGTTTTGGCATGTAACAAATTTTTTCTCAGGTCTTGTCATGGCATGGAAATCCGACCACGCGTTGCCAAAAATGACAATTTGTTCCTATCTTGTCAGGTTGCCAAAAATGGCTTTCACGTGGCCGATTCCGGCCACGCAGCCTCCATTCCCATCCCTACCGCGGCCCTAGATTTTGTTGCCGGATGGAGGCTGGGGTGTGTTTTAGGGTTTAGTTTGGTGGCGGCGGTAGAAGGGCGGCGGCAACTAGGGTTTGTGAAGGAAGAAGATGAAATTAGGGTTGGGAATTTGGGCCTGGGTGTTTTGAAATTTTACATTATTACAATTTTTACCCTTAAATTTCAATGTTGAAATATTTTGGATGTAATTGGACTATTGGAGTAAACAGTTGAATACTTAATTTTCTGATTTGTGTCAATTAACCCCTAATATCTTACATTTTTCATTGTTTTAATTAAAATATATCAAGCAAAATATATATTTCACTAATAATGGTAAAGATTCAATATTATAATTTATCTTGAGGTTGTATATTTATATTTTAATTCAATATTCATAAACATTTATTATAATTAAAAATAATATTTTCTTAGTACTATAAGTTTGATTTATTTTGGGATTATATACTTATGAAATTATTAATATTTTAGGGTTGTGGAAGACAATTAAATAAAGTTAAGAGGGTATTTTTGTCTTTTTAAAGTTAAACAATTTATCATAAATGAAAAATAGGACACTTGTCAATTCAAGATGTGCTATCTCAATTACATATAAACCAACAAAATCTCAACATAGAATGCCCTAGTTGGTGATGTCTATTTGGTAGTATAGAGACGTCTCTATTCTACCCAAATAGCAATCCCCAAAACTATGTATATAAAACTCACTTCTTGATAAAATGTTCGGAAAATTTGTGAGTTTTTCCTTTGGTTTGACGCTCCACGTATGCTAGAAAACATAAAAGCTCGAGAAAGTTTACTTGGTTGTTTAAAAATTACGAGTCATCATTTACATGAAATGCAAAAAATCTATTCAATCGATTGATGTAATCAATCAAATTCGATAATCATTGGGCAATAGTTTTTTCGATGATTATGAATTTATGATGGGTTAAGATATATATTGGATTTGACTGAAAATTGGGACACTTATTTTATTTAGACTGGAATGGACAAAAGTATTGAATAAAATTATGGCAAAATTGTAAAAATCGTCCCAAACTAATCACTGATTTTGGATTTTCGTCCCAAACTATTTAATTTGGCGAATTTCATCCCGTAATTTAATATTTTTTTGGAATATCGTCCCACCATAATTATAAGACGGAATTGCGCATTTGTCGATGAATTATCACATGGCTGCTTAAGTGTCATGACATGGTAAATTTTAACATGAATAATTATATAATATTGCAGAGTTCGTCCCAAATTAATTACGAGATTGAACGTCATTTTCATTAAATTAGAAATTTAATATTGGGACTAAATTCATACAAAATGGTAAATATGGGACGAAATTTGGCTAGTTGATATAGTTTGGGACGAAAAATCAAAATTAGTAATTAGTTTGAGACGATATTCCAAAAAAATATTAAATTACGGGACGAAATTCGCCAAGTTAAATAGTTCGGGACGAAAATCCAAAATCAATAATTAGTTTGGGACGTTTTCTGCAATTTTACCTAAAATTATCATATTTAAGTTTGTATTTCAAAACCCAATATTTAAAAAAAAAAAATTGAAAAATCTGCCTGCACACTGTTGAAATCAAACTGCTGACACTGCAGTTTGAAATAAAACAGCATCACCATCAACCATGCATCCACGAACAATGAACAACATCACCATCAGACCATGAACATCACCATCAATACATGCACACTGCACTGCAGTTTGAGAAAAGTTGGAAAGTTTCCTCAAATTGCATTTCTATCAATGTTTTTAGAACCTGATCGGACAGTGAACATGTGAGTCGACTGGCCACTGATTTTATTGGTCGGACCATTGATCGGACCGATTGACGTCATAATAATGTAATAAATATATTTAATTTAAAGTATATGTAATATGCATACAATTTAAACATTATCCTACAATTGATTAAAAATATACAAAATTTTATATATATTTAAATTAAATCATATAATATTTTTCTAACTTATATCATAACTGTAATATGATACTAATTTGTAAGCTCATATAAATATAATATGATTATATTTATATATAAAAAATTTAAAGTGTACTTAAGTTATAAATACAACAAACTAAGAAATTCATATGTAATATGCATACAATTTAAACATTATCCTACAATTGATTAAAAATATACAAAATTTTATATATATTTAAATTAAATCATATAATATTTTTCTAACTTATATCATAACTGTAATATGATACTAATTTGTAAGCTCATATAAATATAATATGATTATATTTCTATATAAAAAATTTAAAGTGTACTTAAGTTATAAATACAACAAACTAAGAAATTCATAAATTTTTAAATATGTTATCAAAGTCTAATATTCTAAATCAAACTTGCATAATATATTGATTTGACTCTTTATTCTAAAAATAATATTGGAAAGAAATATTTTATAGAATAAATTTTAATAAAAAATTATTATTTGAGTATTACTTTTCATTGATAATGTGTAAGATGTTAATTTGAGTTAATTACCTAATTTATAAATAAATTTGGCTACAAGTTTCTATAATTTATAAATTTTTGTACTAAAAATTCAACAAAAATGATGTAGCTCAAATGATAAAGAAGTTATGTTTCATGTAAAAGGTTAGGTGTTCAAATTCCACCTTTTACAAGAAATTTTAGTTTATTTTTAACATTAAAAAAATTGAAAAAAATAAAAATAAAATTCAGAATCGGGTTGAATCGGTCCAAATCGGTTTGCCGGTTCACCGGGTTTGGACATCTTATATATTTATATATAGGAGAATGGTGTTTGACTCCAATTGGACCAAATTCTCTTTTTCTAGAATTTAGAATTATTTTTATTAGTATAATATTTATGATAGATTAATTGGAATTCACAAATTTATTAAGTTTATGAATTGTAGTTTTTGTAACCTAAATCTAGATCAACGTTAGTTAAGGAAAATAAATAAGTTTTCCCAAATTGTAGGCTTAATGTTAGGAAAGGAAAGTTAATGTAATATACATGTGCATGCAACTTCAATTTTAATTATATCTCCTAATTCATCTTACTTCAATTTTCAAATCCGGATTCTTCTCACTTCTTCATTATATATATTCATTCAAAAAATATTCATCACAAACATATTTTTGTTTAATCTCATTCTTTTCTTTTTTCCATGAACATTTTCATTTGCAATTAGACATATTTTCATTATGTACTACATTTTGTCACTTGCATTCTTATATAATTGTCATTGTGTAAGTTTTGAATACTCAAAATATTTTTCTCTTATTCCAATTTCAGGTAAACCCTATCATCGGTACCAAAGACTCAAATTCGTATCATATTTATGATTGAAGGTAAAAGATCTATGTTTATAGCTAAACTTTGTTAAAAAGAAGGAAATAGCCAATATTATTCATTTTGTGTGTTATATAAAATTTCGTCTTTGACAATTTCTGTCTCTTTAAACATTCTGGTATTTTGAATTATTTATTTTCTTAAAAGATTTGATTGGCCAACACAAATTTATTATTTTCAATTTTAAAAGAATCTTATTAATGGTCGCCAATCGCCTTATAAGAAAATGAAGGTTCCTTCCATTTTACAAAATCATTTAGTTGTAATTATGAATCAATGTTTTGAAACTTGGTCAAACTTACCATTAATGGTCATAAACCTATATAATAAATATGCTCATTTTACTAAAATTTGAGTTGGCAATTAATTAAATTTCTTAATTCATGCCAAAAGTTTAGCCATGTTTAAGGCTAACCAGTTAAATTGCAATAACTCTAGATATTATTTGGTTATCTATATAGTTAAATATTGCTCTAGCATAATAACATTGCTATCAAGCTATGATCTTATTTTTTATTTATTTATTTGATAGTTCTTTTTTTTTTCTATATCTATTTGCTAAATTTATTTCCAGACATATAAAGTTTTTTCTTTTATGTATTTCTTTTGTGACATTATTGTAAAAGTGAATGAACTTCAGGCAAGATTTTACAATGATCAACTCAAACAAATTATTTTGAGTATGTAAGAAAATTTCTTCCTCTTTTTGTTCCATTTAGAAAAAAAAGTACAGGAATTTTTAAAATGAATTGGTTGAGTTATTTTCTATCTTAAAATGAATTTGTTAGATTGTTTTCTATATTATTCATAATTTTCATTTATTTAATTCAAAGAATTTGCATGACAAGTCTTCTTGAATTTTAGATATTTAAAGTAATTGTACGTCCAACTCAATCAATATGTGTGTCAAGTAAGTTACATGTTTAGATAATTTATTTATTACTTTTTAATTATTAATATATCTTACTTTTTAAGTATATTCTCACAGATAATTTACATTTGATTATCAATTGAGTGACATCAATTCATTTGAAGGTAATATTATTTATTTATCTGAAATAGTTAAATGAATTATTATTTTTCCCTTTTGATGGCTTAATGGTGATTTTTATCAATTGATCAGTATTATTATTATTTTCTTTTTATTGTCTATCTTTTTAAAACGAGGCAAAGAGGAATTAGTTTAATTTTTTCATAACATTTAATATATCTTTCCCTTTTATTTATTTTTCATATTTTTTTTTTATCTTTGCTTTCGCATCTTTTTCATATTTAATGATTTTGTACAAAATTAAATACATGTGAGTTTTTGCGTCTACATTATTTTGGAAGAATCTTGGAGACTATTCATTCGGCTCTCCATCAGCTGTGTTTGATCATCATAATTCTTATTTTTCTGTTTAGATACTTATGTTCGATATCTTTTGATCAATTTTTTTTGTACAAGTGTTGTTATATAGGAGGCACATAGCTACAAAATTGGGCAAGTCGTGATTTGATTGAAGAAATTCGAAGTTTTTGGGAATTGGAGGTTTCGTTTCATTGCTAGAGGCTCCAGTCGTGGGGCGTATACCTTCTCGCTTGGACCTAAGTGTTCCATTTTTTATACCGTTCTTTTGATTTGATGAAATAAAATGTTAATTATAAAGAAATTTTTTTGTCACATTTTGAATTGAATATTATATCCAAGAGTATATATTAGAATTTAGAATCATATTATTCAGGTTTCGAAATCAATTTTTTCCCTTTTTTGCAGAATCTTTTATGCAAGCTAATTAGATGGTTCATAATTAATACATACAAGAATAAAAGCCAAATTTGGAAGTAAGAACTATGAAGCTTTTATCTTTTCTAAAAATTAAAATGTTGATTTTCATGTAATATAATTTTTGCAAATAGTTTTCTTAATTTTACACATATACTAAAGTACCAAGTTTGACAATTCTATAATTTTAATAGTTGAGGTTTAGATAAATCAAATTAATAATTTTATCAAAAATATATTTCATAAAATTACTATTTAGTGTAATTTGTGCATAGCACGGGAATAAGCTATATATATATATATATAGGAGAATGATCTTTTGACCAAAATCTAGCAATTTGGACTCAATACTAATTTATGGTAATTTTGATTTATTTTATTTTCTTAAAAAAGTTTTGATTGGTCAAGACGAAATTTATTATTTTCAGTTATAAAACAATCTAATTAATTGTCATCATACAAGAAAAGGAAGATTCATTTCTGATAAAAAAAAAAATT
The DNA here is from genome assembly GCA_038501285.1 of Penstemon eatonii. Taxonomy (NCBI): domain Eukaryota; kingdom Viridiplantae; phylum Streptophyta; class Magnoliopsida; order Lamiales; family Plantaginaceae; genus Penstemon; species Penstemon eatonii. The sequence goes on from CM076715.1 coordinate 72,971,881, forward strand.
GTTTACTTATAATTTCCAAATCTATGTTTTGAATTATGGTCAAAAGTTACCATTAATTGTCACAAACCCATAACATAACAAAATATATTCATTTTAATAATTAATTTTTATTAAGATCATTAAGCTATGGTTGGCATCGATCCTACAGCTAATTAGGAAAATTTGGGTTTGACAATGAACTAAAATCTTATTTCATGCAAAAAATTTAACCGTCCCATGATTAAGGCTAATTAATTAATTTGCTATATTCTTAATACTTTTCTTTCATGATCTATATATATATAGCTAAACACTAGCAACTTATTCCACTCTAGCATAATAACATGCCTCTCAATATGTGATCTCATTTTTTCCACTCTTGCAACATATTTGTGTCTATTGGTAATTTTTATTCTAGATTATTATTAACTTGATTACATGCATTTCTTTTTTGGATTTGGTCGAATTTATTTCTTGATAATATAGAAGATATTGATATTCTACGAGAATTATCAAGTGAAGGATTCCTGATCTGATTTAAGACAATGATAGGTTTGTGATTCCTTTTCTTCATAAATTTATATTTGAAGGTATTTTTCTTTTAAGTTTGTATGAATATGTTAATTGTATGAGACTGATTATGATTGATTAGTTTTATTTAATTTATAGGTATTGAAAGAACTTCAAGATTTTGCTGCAGAAAATCTTGAAACACAGTTAAGTTTGTAATCTCGGAAGGATTATATTGTTAAAAAGTAATTATTTTTTCTTGAATGTTTTGACTCTTAGATTTTAAATTTGTAAATTTATTGAACTTTTAATTTTTACTTATTAGAAATAAGTTGAAACATGAACTTTTAGTAGTTTTCCTCCCTGAACTTGAATCAAAAGATATGGAATTTCAATTACCACGAAACTTAAGAGATGGAATCCCAATTGTCATCGAAGCCCGAAGCCTAACATTGTCATAGAAGCCCGAAGCCTAACATGGTAGCAATCATTATTTTTTTTCTTTTTTCAATTTCAGGTTCTTACCTTTTCTATTTTATAAGTTCTTACAATCTAACCTTCTTTTGTATGTTTTCTGCTTTTCAGTGTAATTGGTTTACAGAGTTCTTTGCATATCCATTACATGTATATCAAGTAAGTAACATATTTTTGTTATTTATTTTGTCATATTTTTAATTAATAATAACAATTTTTTTCTTTTTAGTTAATCTTGCATGATTGGCATTTGAGTACCAAGTAGATCTGAATTTACTCAAAGGTATTTTTGCTTTATCTGAAATAGTTGATTGAATTATTTTTAATTTATGGCTTAATGGATGATTATATCAATTTAATCATATTTGTGTTTTCCCCCATATTTTTTTTGTAATCATTTCAGACCAAGCAAAAAGGAATTTGTTTCAATTTTGCAGAAAATTTATTGTATCTTTCTGTTTATTTATTTATTTTTTCTTTTTTGTATCTTTGTTTCCCCCTCCTTTTTCGTATTAATTTAGTGGCTTTATTTTTGTACAAAATTAAATAAATGTAAATTTCATAGCATACGTATTTTTGTTGAAGAAATATGAAAATGACTCATTTATCTCTCCATTCCAGAGTTACATTTCTAAGCTTTTCGTTCAATTTAATTATTTATGTTCAATATCTTTTGATTAGGAGAAGTGTAGTATTTGATAACTATTTTCCTTAATTTTAGCAGATCTTATATTTATTTTCATTTTTTTAAGTTAACGTGTTTATTGAGAAAAAAATTATTTATTTTTCTTCTTTTGATTATCTTATATTAAAAAAATTATAATATTGTAATCAAGACAAATACATTTTTGTTTGTATTTTACATCTTCGTTATGACTATTGTCTTGTGCTATCACATATTTAGTCTCACATTATTGAATTTTAATTTTTTTTTATCCAGGGGTTTACAAATCGTATTTTCAATTCTAATATTTTAAAATCTTTAAACTTTTAATGCGTACTTCCCAAATTGCGCACATATTTCAAACAAAACAATAGCTTTTTTAATTTAACTTATTCTGCATTTTTGGAATCATTATATTGTCAAAATTTAGCACTTTTAGTCTCATAAAATTGTCTCAAATTTTGCGTTTTAGATATCAAATGGAATGGAACCAAAAAATATAATATTTTAATAAAATAGTTCCACAACTCCAAATAAGTGCGGGACTTAAATCATTGAGGAACAATTAATGCTGTATGCCAAAATATATAATTTTCTTCCATCTTTTCCATTATTTGTTAGAGAGAAAAAAATTGGCCTTTGTAAAATGGATTTTGGTAGGTTGTTTTCTATCTTATTCAAATTACTACTCTTTTATCTCAAGAGGATTGAAAGTGCATATCATAGAGGGCAAGAAGATGTCAAGAAGAAAATCACACATGCACTCTTCACTAACTCCCAACGGCGTGTAAGATAATCTTAATAAAAATTGGATAGAATAAACTCATGATTTTTATATTGATTAGATGACCTATTTATGTATTTATTATTGCATTACCTTCTTTTTCATCAATTTTAATTACACTATTATATTCACTTTACTTTCGTTTTCATCAATTTAATTACACTGTTATTATCCATACTTCTCGCCTCTTGGATAACTCAAAAAAATAATCACCATAAGAAATATTTTAAAGCTAAATGACAATAATGGTCCCTAAAGTTTAAAGTTGGTTACGCTTCCGTCTCTCATAGAAAAAGTGTTACACTTTCTTCCGTCTTACAAAATATGTATTACATTTTATTCCTCTTAGATAATATGTGTTAAAATTACCCTCATTTTAATATTTATTTCATTTTCGACCTTATGTTAATATTTTGTATAAAAATGTGTATGAACAATAGTGTAACATGAAGGACGTAAGTGTAACACATATTATCTAAGAGGGACTAAAATGTAACACATATTATTTAAGAGAGACAAAAGACTAATACTTTATCTACGAGGGACGTAAGTGTAACATATATTATCAAAGAATGACGAAAATATAACACTTTATATATGAGGGACGAAAGCGTAATCAAATTTAAATCTGATGGACCATTAGTGTCATTTAATCATAATTAAATGTGATTTTACGCAAAAGAGTTTTCAGTGAAGTATCATATTCGGGAGTTTTAAGTCTCAAAGATCAATTCTACTAAATGAATTGTAAGTTTTCGGTTGGTAGCATAATTCTGAAATGTAAATCATTGAATTTTTCAAATACTAAGATCATATCTTATTTTGAAATCATTCATATCGATATTTTTTTATAGGTTTTCAGTCAAATTATAGATATGAGCATTGATATTTTGAAAAATAAAAATGTTAACCAAAAACTATTAGTGTATAGATATGTAGAAAGGACAGAGGTGTCATATATATATATAATGAAATGTCATATTTATCATAACACAGGGGTAAAATATCGCACTTATCATAACACATGGGGTTAAAGTGCCACATTTACAAATTGATTGGGTAATCTATAGTACTGTCAATTCGAATTTTTTATGTTTAAAATATCAAGAAGACAGTGTGAAACTTTTATATGATTATATGGGGATAAATTATTCTTTCTCAAATTATATGAGGGTTAATTGAACATTATTTATATCTTATAGGGATAAATTACTCCTTTTTACTTATACCGAGAAACCAAGTTTACTAATTTTAAACACTTAATAGTTGAGGAATAATGCTATGTTGTGCATAGCACGAGAATATGCTAGTTATGTATAGTACGGGATTAAGTTAATATTACGTATATATAATACAGTATAAACATTTGAAGATTAATAAAAAGCTTTACGAAGAAAATTAAATCGAATTATATTGTCCTTGTCCATCCAATTATTGGGCCATAATAGTTCAACTTCTATTTTTGGGCCGAATAAGCCCACAAGCCCAAATTCCTTCCCCAGATTATATTAGTTTCAACCCAATTGGGATGACCGTTAAGAATTCAAGCTCAGGTGTCAAACTATTAAATAAATCTTTCACGGTAAGACCGACAGACATGAATTTAAGCCTACAATCTGGGCACAAATTAGTACTGCTAGGGCTGTTAATGGAGCGGATTTTAATCCGAATTCGATCCGATTTATTATTATATTTATCAAATTAGAGATTCGTGGATCTGATTCGATTAAAAAAATTTGTAATACAAAATAAATGATGCAAATGTGTATTTAGTCTGATCCAATCTACTAAATATCATATTCAATTAATACCAAATTAAATATTTAAATTTAGCCTCATCTATATTTTTCTTAATTACATCAGAACAATATTAAAATTTAACTCCATCAAAAGAAATAAAATTAAATAAAAGTCGACATTCGAATCAGTTGGCCCATAATTAAATTATGGTAGTCTATGAGTAATATTCATATAAGCCTTTTCTCTCGGCCTACAAATTTAATAATTCACACTCCAAATTCTCTCTTCATTATCTCACACTCTATTAATCCATATTATAATTAAGTTGGCCCATAATTAAATTATACTATTCATTTTATTCAACAAAAAAAAAAATGTCGAGCAACATAATTCCTTAGCTGCACTGAGCCGCTTTCTCTTTTAGTCTTATTCTCTACTTTACCTCTCTCCATTTTCTTTCTTTACTTGCTTTCTCCATTTTCACCTTCTCTTTATATATTGGTTTGTTCATTTGTATATTTTGCCATAGTTTTTTTACATCAATTCTAACCAAAATAGTTAGTATTTTCACCGTTATTTTGAAATATCGATTTATTTTTATTTTCCAATCAATGAAAACGAAAATAAGGTGTAATTAATTCTAAAGCTATTTGTTTGTCATGAAATTCTTTTATTTTACTTAATTTAATAAAAACAAATTCAATTTCCTTAATTTATCCGAAACTTTTATGAAAAGTTATCGGAAATTTCCAAGATAACCAAAACAGAAAAAGAAATTGATCCATGTATAAATAATAATTATTATTTTTTTTATAATAAAAAATAATTATTAACCACTCATGATCCAACAATAAAAGTACGTACACAGCTGATCATTAAAGTAAATTAATGTATGAAAGTAAATTATTACAATAGGACCTGCATGAAGAACCAACCATGCAGGAGGGGGATAGCTTTTCCTAGCTATTACATATTACTTGACACTTTTATACAAAATGTACACTAGTGAAATGTGAAAATAATCCCTATATTTTGTCTAATTATAAAAACTTCCCTGTGCTAATTTTATGATCACACCCCTATGTGCTATTTTTATATTTGCAAAATACTCCTCCCAATTAAAACGACAACTATACTACCACAAAAAGATGCAAAAACATCTTTATTCACCTTAAAATTTTGCAATATTCCCCCTTTTAACTTTAAAAATTGGCAGTAACCACCTTTTCACTTAAGAAATTGACTATACCTCCCTATAATTTACAGAAGAATATTAAATATTTAAATAGGATTTTTTTGCTAATTAAAAAGAGCATAAGGGGATTTTGTTAAAAAAAGATAACATATAATTTTTCTTGCTAATTAGACAAAATACAGGGCATAGTTATGCATTTAGCTCTTCTATACAGACAAACTATTATTAAACACAAAAATATGATATCAAATTCACCTGGGGAGCATCCATTTATTTTCAAAAATTCGATCACGTAAATTGTCGAAAAATCGACAAACACGTACCCTTCCACGAGCAATGTGTTCTTCATCATATTGCTCTAGAATTTTTTGGTACATACGATAATGCAATTCGGTTGAAGATATAAGAATGAAAATGACGTAGAGGAAAGGCCTGGCTGAGTCGGGATAGAAAATTGATGCGAGTGATGCAATTGAAACGTTGCATAGAAGCACCAGACAATGATGAGTGAAAAAAAGAACCAAATTATTAGTAGGTGCTATAATATTGAGGTGCAGGTGCAGCAAGTACGTTAAATAGTACAAGAGTGAAGAGGAAATGGCGACTCTCATTGTGTGAGGATGTGTTAAAAACGGGTTTTTGTCATCACCCATTCCCTGATATTTGAGCTGCATGAAAGTGAGAAGAGCGGTAACAATGAAGGCAGTGCTTTTAACAAAGGAAGTAATGGACGAACTCATCATGTCGATCGATCGCGAGAAGTATATATTAAGTAGCAGCTCAGGAGCTAAAACTAATTTATGAAGATTAATTTGTATAATTGATGGAGAAGGAATATATATAGACGTAGGAAATATATTGAAGAGAAATACATATATATATATATGCGAGAATTGAAGCAGTAATTGAAATGATGAAGATGAGGTTTCTTTATTCATAGATCGAATGAAGGTTTATATAGAAATTGAATGAGTAGACGGATGTGGGAAGTTTCTTGCAAATTTAGGAAGTTTACGAGAAACTTTTTGACCCGCGGGTAGACAGATTATGTTCGTTCTTTTTTATTGCTTTTTTATTATGTGTGCCTAGTCGATCTTTAATTTTCTGGGTGGAATTCGTATTTATCTCATAGTGTGATCGAATGCAGAGATTTTATTTGGTAGTAATGTATAGCTAGGAAAATTCTTGTCCAAGTCTGGCTTGGTCAAACCCATCCAACTATTAAATAAGTGTATTGCACTTGCTTTGTGATTGGTCACTTTTCTGGAAGTTACATCCAATCCCAAAGCAAGTGTATTACACTTGTCATGTAGTTGCTTTGAGTTCGGCCAAACCCGGTCTAGGTAAGAATTTCCCGTATAGCTAATGGGCGGTGCAGGGAGGAGTGATGTTTGGACTTGGGGTCAGTGTTTTTTAAAATTGGACCTACTGGTTAGTGGTTCGATCGGTTAGATCGGGTCAACCACCGGTTCGATTGATATAACCGGTGTGACTTTATTATTATGTAATATATATATATATATATATATATATATATATATATATATATATATATATATATATATATATATTTTTAGATTATCTAAAATACAATTATAATTCAAGAAATTATCATTCTTTGCAATTATAAATTTTTATTCTTTCATGCAAATAATAAAAATGTCTTAAAAATTAAGATTAATGTTAAAAATATAAATCTCAAGTATCCCTCAAAGATACATACATTCAAAAAAAGACAAAAAAAATTAAAAGTTCATCTCATTTTCAAAGTTTTGGCTTGTTCATTTGGGTTCTATTGTTGTAAGTTGATGTTTATATGGTACTCCCTCTGTCCCAATTTATGTGTCGTTTTAGAAAAAAAAATTTGTCCCAAATTATTTGTCACTTTAGAATTCCAATGCACTATTAATTACATATTTTTTCATTGCCCTTATTTAATATATCTAAAACTCTCTTTAAGAGAAAAAGTAAGAGAGACAATCTAAGGGTATTTTAGAAATATCATTTGTATTTTTCTTAAGATTGAGGAAATTTAGTAGGTGCCTTAATATGTGTGAAAACACTTAAAACGACACATAAATTGGAACAGAGGGAGTAATTGATTTTCATAATTTCATACACAAAATAATATTTTTCACAATGATGAAAAAATGGTTATGTACTTCTTTATGTAAGAAAAAATATATTATTGCGTTGATTGTTAAAATACTAAAATACTGAATAACAAATAACACTAAAATAAAAGTTCAAATAAATAACAATAACAAATTAAAAAACCTCTAAATTTAAAAAAAAAAATTTAAGTGAACCACTAGTTAACTGGTTTAACCGGTTCATTGGTTTTACCGATTTTGGAGTTGATTTTATCGGTTCGAACTGGTTAATTAAAAGACTGGTTTTTAAGGATGAACCAGACCGGAATAGGGATCGGTTAACAGTTGAACCGGTTCAAACGGCCGGTCCGATCCGGTTTTCAAAACACTGTTGGAGAGGGAATTGGGGTGTTTGTTCTTAATGTGCTTTAATAAAGAGAGTGGGTTAGTGGCGCTAATCCCAAGAAGAGGCATGATGCTATGTAATCAGCTTCTGCTGGGTGTAAATTGATATATCTTGAAGAATATAGATTGTACTTGAGAATATTTTGGAGAGAATTTGACAGAAAGAATTAAAATTCTATATTGATTAAGTGTGTACAAATATAAGTTACAATTTGATTTATATAGATACAATACAGAAGGGTAAAATAGTAATCTCCTAATAACTACTATAACTAACCATGATAACAAATAAAAAGAGCCGTTTTGTAAAATCCCCTAATTCTTGACCTAATTGCTTAATTCATCTTCTTCTAATTGCTGTTCAATTACGTCTCTTGACACCCCCCGCAAGATGGAGGTACGTAAATGCTACGGACTCCCATCTTGGACAGTATTGTAGCAAACTGACTTCGATGTAATGGTTTTGTGAGCAGGTCTGCAAGCTGATCCGAAGAGGAAATAGGGAGGACCTTCAATTGCTTCCTGGCTAGATGTTCACGCACAAAGTGGATGTCGATCTCGATGTGTTTGGTGCGCTCATGAAAGATAGGGTTCTCTGCTAGCTGAATCGCTGAGGAATTGTCGCAGAAAATTGCTGGAGGTAAGTGTAGCTGAACCCTTAAATCTGTGAGTAATTGTTTGAGCCATAAGATTTCGCGTGTAGTTGCTGCTAAGGCCCTATATTCAGCTTCGGCTGATGACTTTGAAACAGTGGGCTGACGTTTAGCTCTCCAAGATATGAGGGATTTTCCTATAAATATGCAAAAACCTGTTGTTGAGCGTCTGGAGTCCAAACAACAACCCCAATCAGAATTTGAGAAACCTTGATTGTGTAAAATGTAGTGCAGTCAATACCTCTTTGAGCTTGCGATTCCACTGCATGCTTGCCTGTTTTAAACCATAAATAGACTTATGTAGTTTACATACTAGAGTAGATGATATACCTGTTTGAGGAGTCTTTGGTGGGTCATATCCTTTAGGTAAAGTAATGTATATGTCTTCTTCCAGGTCTCCATTTAAAAATGCATTTGTTATATCCAACTGATGGAGATCCCAGTGTTTAATCATAGCAATGGCCAGGATAACCCTAACTGAGACTAGTTTAGCCACAGGAGAAAAGGTGGTTGTATAGTCTATGCCCTCCTGTTGTGTAAAACACTGTGCCACCAACCTTGCCTTATACCTTTCAATAGTACCATCTGATTTGGTTTTGACCTTGAATATCCATTTACAACCAATGGGTATCTTGTTTGCAGGCAAAGGTTGTATTGACCATGTTTTATTATTTTCCATAGCAGTTAATTCTTCTTTTATAGCTTGTATCCATTCAGGAAATTTAACTGCCTGTTTATATGTGGATGGTTCATTGATCATAGAAATATTAGCAATGAATGTTTGGTGATTGTGAGAAGTAGAAGAGTAGTCCAGAACAGATTCTATAGGATATCTGATATGGATGGGAGGTGTAGGTGATATAAGATTACAGTGGTAATCTTTGAGATAAGTAGGTGGTTTGTGTTGTCTGGATGACTTTCTGATTGGTGTAGAAGAAGGGATATCAGTAGTATTGGTATGGGTGAGAGGGTCAGGTGCTGGAGTATTGTGAATAGGGGAAGATAGAGGTTCATAAAGGTAGAAATCTTTGGATTGTGGAGATGATGTATAGGTAGAAGGGTTAGTGAAATTTTGGAAGAAAGTATTGTCACTAAAAGGAAAAATGTTTTCATGAAATATAACACTTCTTGAATGAAATATTGATTTAGTTTGAAGATTTAAAAGTTTATATCCTTTAATACCTTGAGTATATCCTAAGAAAACATATTTAATGGCCCTAGGGTCAAATTTGGATCAATGTTCTTTAATGGTTGAAGCAAAAGCAAGGCAGCCAAAGGTTTTAAAAAAATTGTAGTCTGCTGATTTCTTATAAAGTTTGTTGTAGGGAGATTGATTTTGTAAAATAGGTGTAGGGAGTCTATTAATTAGAAAAACAGCTGTTAAAACACTTTCATTCCAAAATTGTAATGGTAAATGAGATTGGAACATGAGGGACCTAGCAACATTTAACATGTGTTGATGTTTCCTCTCTACTCTTGCATTTTGTTGAGGAGTCTCAATGCAAGAAAATTGGTGTATAATGCCTAAGGTAGAGAATAGTTGGGTAAACAATAATTCTTTTGCATTGTCACTTCGAAATTGCTTTATTTTAGAATCAAATTGTGTAGAGATCATATTTATGAATCTAGGTACAATAAAGTGAACATCAGATTTTAGTTTTAATAAAAAAATCCATGTAAACCTAGAGTAATCATCAACTAAAGTTAAAAAATACCTAAAACCATTATGGGAAGTTATTTTAAAGGGGCCCCAAATGTCACAATGCACAAGATCAAAGGGCTGTAATGAAACAGTTTTACTTAAAGGAAAGGGTAGATTCTTTTGTTTAGCTAATGGACAAATATCACATACATGGGAATGTGTATCATTATTATTGTAAAAATCTAATACAGATTTTAGTAGAAGAAGCCTATCTAGGGATGGATGTCCCAATCTACTGTGCCAAGTAGTAATGCTATGTTTATTACAATGGGTATTATTAGAAACAGAATCAGGATGTAAAACATAGAGGCCTTCTAGTAAGTCACCCTTGCCAATCCTCTTCAAAGAGATCTTGTCCTGGATGGTAAATGAATTAGGTTCAAAGGTGATGCAATATGTAGAAGAGGAGAGGAATGTACTAACAGATAATAGGTTAAATTTAAATTGAGGAACATAAAGGACATTGATTAAAGATAGACTATTAGGTAAAAGAACAATACCTTTAAAATGAACAGGTATATTAGTGTGATTAGGTAGTGTGATAGTGGTATTAAATGCATGATCAATTTGAGTAAAAAATTTCAAATTATTACATATATGATTAGATGCTCCTGAATCAATGATCCAGGAGTTAGGAAAGATAGAGAGTGGAATCTTATATATTTATATATAGGAGAATGGTGTTTGACTCCAATTGGACCAAATTCTCTTTTTCTAGAATTTAGAATTATTTTTATTAGTATAATATTTATGATAGATTAATTGGAATTCACAAATTTATTAAGTTTATGAATTGTAGTTTTTGTAACCTAAATCTAGATCAACGTTAGTTAAGGAAAATAAATAAGTTTTCCCAAATTGTAGGCTTAATGTTAGGAAAGGAAAGTTAATGTAATATACATGTGCATGCAACTTCAATTTTAATTATATCTCCTAATTCATCTTACTTCAATTTTCAAATCCGGATTCTTCTCACTTCTTCATTATATATATTCATTCAAAAAATATTCATCACAAACATATTTTTGTTTAATCTCATTCTTTTCTTTTTTCCATGAACATTTTCATTTGCAATTAGACATATTTTCATTATGTACTACATTTTGTCACTTGCATTCTTATATAATTGTCATTGTGTAAGTTTTGAATACTCAAAATATTTTTCTCTTATTCCAATTTCAGGTAAACCCTATCATCGGTACCAAAGACTCAAATTCGTATCATATTTATGATTGAAGGTAAAAGATCTATGTTTATAGCTAAACTTTGTTAAAAAGAAGGAAATAGCCAATATTATTCATTTTGTGTGTTATATAAAATTTCGTCTTTGACAATTTCTGTCTCTTTAAACATTCTGGTATTTTGAATTATTTATTTTCTTAAAAGATTTGATTGGCCAACACAAATTTATTATTTTCAATTTTAAAAGAATCTTATTAATGGTCGCCAATCGCCTTATAAGAAAATGAAGGTTCCTTCCATTTTACAAAATCATTTAGTTGTAATTATGAATCAATGTTTTGAAACTTGGTCAAACTTACCATTAATTGTCATAAACCTATATAATAAATATGCTCATTTTACTAAAATTTGAGTTGGCAATTAATTAAATTTCTTAATTCATGCCAAAAGTTTAGCCATGTTTAAGGCTAACCAGTTAAATTGCAATAACTCTAGATATTATTTGGTTATCTATATAGTTAAATATTGCTCTAGCATAATAACATTGCTATCAAGCTATGATCTTATTTTTTATTTATTTATTTGATAGTTCTTTTTTTTTCTATATCTATTTGCTAAATTTATTTCCAGACATATAAAGTTTTTTCTTTTATGTATTTCTTTTGTGACATTATTGTAAAAGTGAATGAACTTCAGGCAAGATTTTACAATGATCAACTCAAACAAATTATTTTGAGTATGTAAGAAAATTTCTTCCTCTTTTTGTTCCATTTAGAAAAAAAAGTACAGGAATTTTTAAAATGAATTGGTTGAGTTATTTTCTATCTTAAAATGAATTTGTTAGATTGTTTTCTATATTATTCATAATTTTCATTTATTTAATTCAAAGAATTTGCATGACAAGTCTTCTTGAATTTTAGATATTTAAAGTAATTGTACGTCCAACTCAATCAATATGTGTGTCAAGTAAGTTACATGTTTAGATAATTTATTTATTACTTTTTAATTATTAATATATCTTACTTTTTAAGTATATTCTCACAGATAATTTACATTTGATTATCAATTGAGTGACATCAATTCATTTGAAGGTAATATTATTTATTTATCTGAAATAGTTAAATGAATTATTATTTTTCCCTTTTGATGGCTTAATGGTGATTTTTATCAATTGATCAGTATTATTATTATTTTCTTTTTATTATCTATCTTTTTAAAACGAGGCAAAGAGGAATTAGTTTAATTTTTTCATAACATTTAATATATCTTTCCCTTTTATTTATTTTTCATATTTTTTTTTTATCTTTGCTTTCGCATCTTTTTCATATTTAATGATTTTGTACAAAATTAAATACATGTGAGTTTTTGCGTCTACATTATTTTGGAAGAATCTTGGAGACTATTCATTCGGCTCTCCATCAGCTGTGTTTGATCATCATAATTCTTATTTTTCTGTTTAGATACTTATGTTCGATATCTTTTGATCAATTTTTTTTGTACAAGTGTTGTTATATAGGAGGCACATAGCTACAAAATTGGGCAAGTCGTGATTTGATTGAAGAAATTCAAAGTTTTTGGGAATTGGAGGTTTCGTTTCATTGCTAGAGGCTCCAGTCGTGGGGCGTATACCTTCTCGCTTGGACCTAAGTGTTCCATTTTTTATACCGTTCTTTTGATTTGATGAAATAAAATGTTAATTATAAAGAAATTTTTTTGTCACATTTTGAATTGAATATTATATCCAAGAGTATATATTAGAATTTAGAATCATATTATTCAGGTTTCGAAATCAATTTTTACCCTTTTTTGCAGAATCTTTTATGCAAGCTAATTAGATGGTTCATAATTAATACATACAAGAATAAAAGCCAAATTTGGAAGTAAGAACTATGAAGCTTTTATCTTTTCTAAAAATTAAAATGTTGATTTTCATGTAATATAATTTTTGCAAATAGTTTTCTTAATTTTACACATATACTAAAGTACCAAGTTTGACAATTCTATAATTTTAATAGTTGAGGTTTAGATAAATCAAATTAATAATTTTATCAAAAATATATTTCATAAAATTACTATTTAGTGTAATTTGTGCATAGCACGGGAATAAGCTATATATCTAATACATATATATATTTGAAGGGTGTGTTTTGACCCCAATCATGCAAATTTGACTCAATTCTTTTTTCTTAGAATTTAGAGTTTTTTTTATTGTCAAAAAATTAATGATTGGGTAATCTCTTATCTACAATTTGAAAGTTTTTCAGATTTTAAATCAATTGTTCAAGATTATTGTATAGCTAATTAATTGATTTGCCGTTTCTCTTTTTAAATAATTGATTTGCCAAAATTATGCCACACAAATAGTTTCCTTTATGAAGGAAAAAGAATTGGAATATGAATTTAATACATTTTAAAACTGCACGTTACAAGCTTAAGATTTTCAAATTTGTCTTAATTCTTAATTGATATCCTAAGATCATGCCCACAAAATATTTGTCCATAATTACGGCATTTAGTATTGGAATATAGATCTGAATTATATAGTTCATTATAAAAATCGACTTCTTAAATTTTGCTCTGAACATTGGTCAGGCCTTTGCTCATTCTTTAGTTTTAAATCCCTTTCATCTTCAATAATTTAACCTACTTTGTTTCTCTATATTTTTGTTTTCTTTCTTTTGCATTATAGATTAACCATGTATTTTTTTTTCCAGGTTCGTGTTTGAACGTCTTGAACTTTTGTTCATAATAATATTCTTCGTGCCTTTGCACATTTTTTTAATTTCATATACTTTTTCCCTTCGATTATTTAATTTACTGTATTTTTTATATTTTGTTCTTTTATTGAAATTTTTAGATATCTTTAGATCTAATGTTGTTGTTTTTTTACGCAGAAGAGGTTTCAATGAAATTGAATCTAATGAATTGTAAGTTTTCGGTTGGTAGCATAATTTTCATTGTAGCATCATAGAACTTTTTCAGATCCTAAGATCAAATCTAATTTTTTGAATTATTCATATTGATATTTTTTATTTGCTTTCAGCCAATTATATTTATGAACATTGATATTTTGGAACAGAGAGATGTTAACTAAAAGCTAAAAGGTATACAAATATGGAGAAGGGTTCTATAATTTTTTTTCCTTTCCATTTTTTTAGAATATATCATCCATTAATTATTTCCTTCTTCAAATTTATCTTTTGTGTTAATTTTATTTTCATTTTCAAGTGCTCAATTTTAATTTTGCTTCGAACATTGGTAAGGCCTTTGCTCATTCTTTAGTTTTAAATCCCTTTCATCTTCGATAATTTAACCTACTTTGTTTCTCTATATTTTTGTTTTCTTTCTTTTCCATTATAGATTAACCATGTATTTTTTTTTCCAGGTTTGTGTTTGAACGTCTTGAACTTTTGTTCATAATAATATTCTTCGTGCCTTTGCACATTTTTTTAGTTTCATATCCTTTTTTCCTTCGATTATTTAATTTACTGTATTTTTTTATACTTTTTTCTTTTATTCAAATTTTTAGATATCTTTAGATCTAATGTTGTTTTTTTCCGCAGTAGAGGTTGAATCTAATGAATGGTAAGTTTCTGGTTGGTAGCATAATTTTCATTGTAGCATCATAGAACTTTTTCAGATCAAATCAAATTTTTTGAATTATTCATATTGATATTTTTTATTTGCTTTCAGCCAATTATATTTATGAACATTGATATTCTGGATAAGAGAGAGTTAACTAAAAGCTAAAAGGTATACATATATGGAGAAGGGTTCAATAATTTTTTTTCCTTTCCATTTTTCTAGAATATATCATCCATTAATTATTTCCTTCTTCAAATTTATCTTTTGTGTTAATTTTATTTTCAATTTCAAGTGATCAATTTTGTGATTTTATATGAATTTTACGATATTTTTTAGGTTACATGAGTTTTATGACATACATGTTATATTTTTCCACAATGCATTAATTTATTAATAAAAATATTGCGTAACCAAATAGAATATTTGAGTAATTGCATTACATTTTAAGGTGCGTATAGGCAATTGTCTCTAGCAAATAGCTACAAGTTGGTCACTTTGGCATTTGCACTATGTAATTATAGGATTTTGGCGCTTTGCATCCTGATTTAAAATTTCTGGTACTTTGTACCATGAAAATATAATTTATTAGACACATTACACTATAATGTGTGTTTTTATGAGATTATTCATTGGTAGAAGGGCATAATAGTTATTTTCGATTTTCTTTGGCACTTTGCACACTGGCAATATAAATTTCGCACCCTAGAAATATAGAATGTTGATATTTTACACCCTATATTTATAAAATGTTGTGCTTTTCACCCCGATTTAAAATTTTTGGCATTATGCACCCTAAAAATATAATATGTATGACATTTTGCACCCTATGTGTTTTCCTTAAGAAAATTCATGAATATCGTTGGTGTTGAGATAAAATGATCATTTATATGCACAACAAACATAAAAATGTTATTATTAATTTAATTTACTTAAGTTTACGATAAATTATTTCAACATTTTCTCTCGATTAAATTTAGATTAAAAAAAAGACATTGTCTTCATTTAAATTTCAAGTATCCTCTAGGATTATTTAGTTTATATCTAAAATACATGTTTACAAAATTGGCATGTTATTTACATTATCTAAATTAACATATTAATTCGAGATTGAAAATGCCAAAAATTATATTTTTTTTTGTTGCAAAAGGTCAACATTCAATATTTTCAGGGTGTAAAGTGTCAAATACTTTTAGGGCGCAAATGCCAACAATATTAAAAAGTCACTATTATACCCTTCCATCAAATAATTTTTTCTTCAAACCATACACTAGGATGCAAAGTGCCAAGTAAATTGTATTTTCAGGACACCAAGTACCAAAATCCTATAATTCTAAGGTACAAAGTGCCAAAAACTCTCAAAATTATCATACAATTTAATAAACCACTCAAACAAAAATCCTACAATAGTTAAACTATTGTAATACCACAAAAATTTCACAATACACTAAATATATAAGAGAAAAATAAATATAAACTTATGTTATATTTACTTAAAAAGAAGATTGTACCGAGGTCAAACTATGCAAATATTTTCCTGTAATAGTTATAAAAAAATGCAAGTTAGAAGTTCTTAGACAGAAACAAACTTAAAAATGAGATCAAGTCAATAAAGAATTAATTAGATGATTAAATGATAACATATGAGAATAAATCAAAATATGTCTTTTTTTTTTTTCCCTTTCATTTACACATAATATGTCTGGATTTGATCCATGATTTACTTACTTTTTCAATGGGTTAATGCAAATTTATTCCTCTGTAAATTGTTTGAAATGCATAATCTTTGATCCCAAACCCTCCGCACCTCCCCGATTTGGAAAATAGCATTTTACCCGTCTTGTGAAATTTTTAAATGAGCAGTTTGTCTCCTTCCAATGGAAAGTATAACGCACTCCGAAATTGAGAGTATGCATGAAAATTGTTGCTTGAAAAGATTAAAGTACCCATAAAGGATATAAAGTCCCATATTTATTATAATATATGGGGTAAAGTGTCACATATATCATAACATGAGGGGTAAAATACTACATTTATCTAAGTATGGGGTTAAAAGTGCAATATTGTAAGTTGATTGGGTCAAACTATAGTATATAAGAGGGGTATCACTTTCAATTTATAATTTTTTAGTTTAAAAATGTCAGAAAAATAATGTAAAACTTTTATATGGAGATAAATAGTTAGTAACTCCTTTTTTGCTTATACTAAAGAACCAAGTTGAGGTATGTCATATCAATAATCTCACAAAAAATGGTATTATATCAAATAATAATTTAATATTGTGTTGTGCGTAGCACGAGTATACGCTAGTATATATATATAGGAGAATGATCTTTTGACCAAAATCTAGCAATTTGGACTCAATACTAATTTATGGTAATTTTGATTTATTTTATTTTCTTAAAAAAGTTTTGATTGGTCAAGACGAAATTTATTATTTTCAGTTATAAAACAATCTAATTAATTGTCATCATACAAGAAAAGGAAGATTCATTTCTGATAAAAAAAAAAATTGTTTACTTATAATTTCCAAATCTATGTTTTGAATTATGGTCAAAAGTTACCATTAATTGTCACAAACCCATAACATAACAAAATATATTCATTTTAATAATTAATTTTTATTAAGATCATTAAGCTATGGTTGGCATCGATCCTACAGCTAATTAGGAAAATTTGGGTTTGACAATGAACTAAAATCTTATTTCATGCAAAAAATTTAACCGTCCCATGATTAAGGCTAATTAATTAATTTGCTATATTCTTAATACTTTTCTTTCATGATCTATATATATATAGCTAAACACTAGCAACTTATTCCACTCTAGCATAATAACATGCCTCTCAATATGTGATCTCATTTTTTCCACTCTTGCAACATATTTGTGTCTATTGGTAATTTTTATTCTAGATTATTATTAACTTGATTACATGCATTTCTTTTTTGGATTTGGTCGAATTTATTTCTTGATAATATAGAAGATATTGATATTCTACGAGAATTATCAAGTGAAGGATTCCTGATCTGATTTAAGACAATGATAGGTTTGTGATTCCTTTTCTTCATAAATTTATATTTGAAGGTATTTTTCTTTTAAGTTTGTATGAATATGTTAATTGTATGAGACTGATTATGATTGATTAGTTTTATTTAATTTATAGGTATTGAAAGAACTTCAAGATTTTGCTGCAGAAAATCTTGAAACACAGTTAAGTTTGTAATCTCGGAAGGATTATATTGTTAAAAAGTAATTATTTTTTCTTGAATGTTTTGACTCTTAGATTTTAAATTTGTAAATTTATTGAACTTTTAATTTTTACTTATTAGAAATAAGTTGAAACATGAACTTTTAGTAGTTTTCCTCCCTGAACTTGAATCAAAAGATATGGAATTTCAATTACCACGAAACTTAAGAGATGGAATCCCAATTGTCATCGAAGCCCGAAGCCTAACATTGTCATAGAAGCCCGAAGCCTAACATGGTAGCAATCATTATTTTTTTTCTTTTTTCAATTTCAGGTTCTTACCTTTTCTATTTTATAAGTTCTTACAATCTAATCTTCTTTTGTATGTTTTCTGCTTTTCAGTGTAATTGGTTTACAGAGTTCTTTGCATATCCATTACATGTATATCAAGTAAGTAACATATTTTTGTTATTTATTTTGTCATATTTTTAATTAATAATAACAATTTTTTTCTTTTTAGTTAATCTTGCATGATTGGCATTTGAGTACCAAGTAGATCTGAATTTACTCAAAGGTATTTTTGCTTTATCTGAAATAGTTGATTGAATTATTTTTAATTTATGGCTTAATGGATGATTATATCAATTTAATCATATTTGTGTTTTCCCCCATATTTTTTTTGTAATCATTTCAGACCAAGCAAAAAGGAATTTGTTTCAATTTTGCAGAAAATTTATTGTATCTTTCTGTTTATTTATTTATTTTTTCTTTTTTGTATCTTTGTTTCCCCCTCCTTTTTCGTATTAATTTAGTGGCTTTATTTTTGTACAAAATTAAATAAATGTAAATTTCATAGCATACGTATTTTTGTTGAAGAAATATGAAAATGACTCATTTATCTCTCCATTCCAGAGTTACATTTCTAAGCTTTTCGTTCAATTTAATTATTTATGTTCAATATCTTTTGATTAGGAGAAGTGTAGTATTTGATAACTATTTTCCTTAATTTTAGCAGATCTTATATTTATTTTCATTTTTTTAAGTTAACGTGTTTATTGAGAAAAAAATTATTTATTTTTCTTCTTTTGATTATCTTATATTAAAAAAATTATAATATTGTAATCAAGACAAATACATTTTTGTTTGTATTTTACATCTTCGTTATGACTATTGTCTTGTGCTATCACATATTTAGTCTCACATTATTGAATTTTAATTTTTTTTTATCCAGGGGTTTACAAATCGTATTTTCAATTCTAATATTTTAAAATCTTTAAACTTTTAATGCGTACTTCCCAAATTGCGCACATATTTCAAACAAAACAATAGCTTTTTTAATTTAACTTATTCTGCATTTTTGGAATCATTATATTGTCAAAATTTAGCACTTTTAGTCTCATAAAATTGTCTCAAATTTTGCGTTTTAGATATCAAATGGAATGGAACCAAAAAATATAATATTTTAATAAAATAGTTCCACAACTCCAAATAAGTGCGGGACTTAAATCATTGAGGAACAATTAATGCTGTATGCCAAAATATATAATTTTCTTCCATCTTTTCCATTATTTGTTAGAGAGAAAAAAATTGGCCTTTGTAAAATGGATTTTGGTAGGTTGTTTTCTATCTTATTCAAATTACTACTCTTTTATCTCAAGAGGATTGAAAGTGCATATCATAGAGGGCAAGAAGATGTCAAGAAGAAAATCACACATGCACTCTTCACTAACTCCCAACGGCGTGTAAGATAATCTTAATAAAAATTGGATAGAATAAACTCATGATTTTTATATTGATTAGATGACCTATTTATGTATTTATTATTGCATTACCTTCTTTTTCATCAATTTTAATTACACTATTATATTCACTTTACTTTCGTTTTCATCAATTTAATTACACTGTTATTATCCATACTTCTCGCCTCTTGGATAACTCAAAAAAATAATCACCATAAGAAATATTTTAAAGCTAAATGACAATAATGGTCCCTAAAGTTTAAAGTTGGTTACGCTTCCGTCTCTCATAGAAAAAGTGTTACACTTTCTTCCGTCTTACAAAATATGTATTACATTTTATTCCTCTTAGATAATATGTGTTAAAATTACCCTCATTTTAATATTTATTTCATTTTCGACCTTATGTTAATATTTTGTATAAAAATGTGTATGAACAATAGTGTAACATGAAGGACGTAAGTGTAACACATATTATCTAAGAGGGACTAAAATGTAACACATATTATTTAAGAGAGACAAAAGACTAATACTTTATCTACGAGGGACGTAAGTGTAACATATATTATCAAAGAATGACGAAAATATAACACTTTATATATGAGGGACGAAAGCGTAATCAAATTTAAATCTGATGGACCATTAGTGTCATTTAATCATAATTAAATGTGATTTTACGCAAAAGAGTTTTCAGTGAAGTATCATATTCGGGAGTTTTAAGTCTCAAAGATCAATTCTACTAAATGAATTGTAAGTTTTCGGTTGGTAGCATAATTCTGAAATGTAAATCATTGAATTTTTCAAATACTAAGATCATATCTTATTTTGAAATCATTCATATCGATATTTTTTTATAGGTTTTCAGTCAAATTATAGATATGAGCATTGATATTTTGAAAAATAAAAATGTTAACCAAAAACTATTAGTGTATAGATATGTAGAAAGGACAGAGGTGTCATATATATATATATATAATGAAATGTCATATTTATCATAACACAGGGGTAAAATATCGCACTTATCATAACACATGGGGTTAAAGTGCCACATTTACAAATTGATTGGGTAATCTATAGTACTGTCAATTCGAATTTTTTATGTTTAAAATATCAAGAAGACAGTGTGAAACTTTTATATGATTATATGGGGATAAATTATTCTTTCTCAAATTATATGAGGGTTAATTGAACATTATTTATATCTTATAGGGATAAATTACTCCTTTTTACTTATACCGAGAAACCAAGTTTACTAATTTTAAACACTTAATAGTTGAGGAATAATGCTATGTTGTGCATAGCACGAGAATATGCTAGTTATGTATAGTACGGGATTAAGTTAATATTACGTATATATAATACAGTATAAACATTTGAAGATTAATAAAAAGCTTTACGAAGAAAATTAAATCGAATTATATTGTCCTTGTCCATCCAATTATTGGGCCATAATAGTTCAACTTCTATTTTTGGGCCGAATAAGCCCACAAGCCCAAATTCCTTCCCCAGATTATATTAGTTTCAACCCAATTGGGATGACCGTTAAGAATTCAAGCTCAGGTGTCAAACTATTAAATAAATCTTTCACGGTAAGACCGACAGACATGAATTTAAGCCTACAATCTGGGCACAAATTAGTACTGCTAGGGCTGTTAATGGAGCGGATTTTAATCCGAATTCGATCCGATTTATTATTATATTTATCAAATTAGAGATTCGTGGATCTGATTCGATTAAAAAAATTTGTAATACAAAATAAATGATGCAAATGTGTATTTAGTCTGATCCAATCTACTAAATATCATATTCAATTAATACCAAATTAAATATTTAAATTTAGCCTCATCTATATTTTTCTTAATTACATCAGAACAATATTAAAATTTAACTCCATCAAAAGAAATAAAATTAAATAAAAGTCGACATTCGAATCAGTTGGCCCATAATTAAATTATGGTAGTCTATGAGTAATATTCATATAAGCCTTTTCTCTCGGCCTACAAATTTAATAATTCACACTCCAAATTCTCTCTTCATTATCTCACACTCTATTAATCCATATTATAATTAAGTTGGCCCATAATTAAATTATACTATTCATTTTATTCAACAAAAAAAAAAATGTCGAGCAACATAATTCCTTAGCTGCACTGAGCCGCTTTCTCTTTTAGTCTTATTCTCTACTTTACCTCTCTCCATTTTCTTTCTTTACTTGCTTTCTCCATTTTCACCTTCTCTTTATATATTGGTTTGTTCATTTGTATATTTTGCCATAGTTTTTTTACATCAATTCTAACCAAAATAGTTAGTATTTTCACCGTTATTTTGAAATATCGATTTATTTTTATTTTCCAATCAATGAAAACGAAAATAAGGTGTAATTAATTCTAAAACTATTTGTTTGTCTTGAAATTCTTTTATTTTACTTAATTTAATAAAAATAAATTCAATTTCCTTAATTTATCCGAAACTTTTATGAAAAGTTATCGGAAATTTCCAAGATAACCAAAACAGAAAAAAAAATTGATCCATGTATAAAAAATCATTATTAACCATTCATGATCCGACAATAATAGTACCTTACACAGCTCCTTAAAGTAAATTAATGTATGAAAGTAATTTATTACAATAGGACCTGCATGAAGAACCAACCATGCAGGAGGGGGATAGCTTTTCCTAGCTATTACATATTACTTGACACTTTTATACAAAATGTACACTAGTGAAATGTGAAAATAATCCCTATATTTTGTCTAATTATAAAAACTTCCCTGTGCTAATTTTATGATCACACCCCTATGTGCTATTTTTATATTTGCAAAATACTCCTCCCAATTAAAACGACAACTATACTACCACAAAAAGATGCAAAAACATCTTTATTCACCTTAAAATTTTGCAATATTCCCCCTTTTAACTTTAAAAATTGGCAGTAACCACCTTTTCACTTAAGAAATTGACTATACCTCCCTATAATTTACAGAAGAATATTAAATATTTAAATAGGATTTTTTTGCTAATTAAAAAGAGCATAAGGGGATTTTGTTAAAAAAAGATAACATATAATTTTTCTTGCTAATTAGACAAAATACAGGGCATAGTTATGCATTTAGCTCTTCTATACAGACAAACTATTATTAAACACAAAAATATGATATCAAATTCACCTGGGGAGCATCCATTTATTTTCAAAAATTCGATCACGTAAATTGTCGAAAAATCGACAAACACGTACCCTTCCACGAGCAATGTGTTCTTCATCATATTGCTCTAGAATTTTTTGGTACATACGATAATGCAATTCGGTTGAAGATATAAGAATGAAAATGACGTAGAGGAAAGGCCTGGCTGAGTCGGGATAGAAAATTGATGCGAGTGATGCAATTGAAACGTTGCATAGAAGCACCAGACAATGATGAGTGAAAAAACGAACCAAATCATTAGTAGGTGCTATAATATTGAGGTGCAGGTGCAGCAAGTACGTTAAATAGTACAAGAGTGAAGAGGAAATGGCGACCCTCATCGTGTAGGGATGTGTTAAAAACGGGTTTTTGTCATCACCCATTCCCTGATATTTGAGCTGCATGAAAGTGAGAAGAGCGGTAACGATGAAGGCTGTGCTTTTAACAAAAGAAGTAATGGACGAACTGATCATGTCGATCGATCGCGAGAAGTATATATATATTAAGTAGCAGCTCAGGAGCTAAAACTAATTTATGAAGATTAATTTGTATAATTGATGGAGAAGGAATATATATAGACGTAGGAAATATATTGAAGAGAAATATATATATATATGCGAGAATTGAAGCAGTAATTGAAATGATGAAGATGAGGTTTCTTTATTCATAGATCGAATGAAGGTTTATATAGAAATTGAATGAGTAGACGGATGTGGGAAGTTTCTTGCAAATTTAGGAAGTTTACGAGAAACTTTTTGACCCGCGGGTAGACAGATTATGCTCGTTCTTTTTTATTGCTTTTTTATTATGTGTGCCTAGTCGATCTTTAATTTTCTGGGTGGAATTCGTATTTATCTCATAGTGTGATCGAATGCAGAGATTTTATTTGCTACTTATTTGCTAGTAATGTATAGCTAGGAAAATTCTTGTCCAAATCTGGCTTGGTCAAACCCATCCAACTACTAAGTAAGTGTATTGCACTTGCTTTGTGATTGGTCACTTTTCTGGAAGTTACATCCAATCCCAAAGCAAGTGTATTACACTTGCCATGTAGTTGCTTTGAGTTCGGCCAAACCCGGTCTAGGTAAGAATTTCCCGTATAGCTAATGGGCGGTGCAGGGAGGAGTGATGTTTGGACTTGGGGTCAGTGTTTTTTAAAATTGGACCTACTGGTTAGTGGTTCGATCGGTTAGATCGGGTCAACCACCGGTTCGATCGATATAACCGGTGTGACTTTATTATTATGTAATATATATATATATATATATATATATATATATATATATATATATGTATATTTTTTTTTTAGATTATCTAAAATACAATTATAATTCAAGAAATTATCATTCTTTGCAATTATAAATTTTTATTCTTTCATGCAAATAATAAAAATGTCTTAAAAATTAAGATTAATGTTAAAAATATAAATCTCAAGTATCCCTCAAAGATACATACATTCAAAAAAAGACAAAAAAATTAAAAGTTCATCTCATTTTCAAAGTTTTGGCTTGTTCATTTGGGTTCTATTGTTGTAAGTTGATGTTTATATGGTACTCCCTCTGTCCCAATTTATGTGTCGTTTTAGAAAAAAAAATTTGTCCCAAATTATTTGTCACTTTAGAATTCCAATGCACTATTAATTACATATTTTTTCATTTTGCCCTTATTTAATATACCTAAAACTCTCTTTAAGAGAAAAAGTAAGAGAGACAATCTAAGGGTATTTTAGAAATATCATTTGTATTTTTCTTAAGATTGAGGCAATTTAGTAGGTGCCTTAATATGTGTGAAAACACTTAAAACGACACATAAATTGGGACAGAGGGAGTAATTGATTTTCATAATTTCATACACAAAATAATATTTTTCACAATGATGAAAAAATGGTTATGTACTTCTTTATGTAAGAAAAAATATATTATTGCGTTGATTGTTAAAATACTAAAATACTGAATAACAAATAACACTAAAATAAAAGTTCAAATAAATAACAATAACAAATTAAAAAACCTCTAAATTTAAAAAAAAAAAAATTAAGTGAACCACTAGTTAACTGGTTTAACCGGTTCATTGGTTTTACCGATTTTGGAGTTGATTTTATCGGTTCGAACTGGTTAATTAAAAGACTGGTTTTTAAGGATGAACCAGACCGGAATAGGGATCGGTTAACAGTTGAACCGGTTCAAACGGCCGGTCCGATCCGGTTTTCAAAACACTGTTGGAGAGGGGATTGGGGTGTTTGTTCTTAATGTGCTTTAATAAAGAGAGTGGGTTAGTGGCGCTAATCCCAAGAAGAGGCATGATGCTATGTAATCAGCTTCTGCTGGGTGTAAATTGATATATCTTGAAGAATATAGATTGTACTTGAGAATATTTTGGAGAGAATTTGACAGAAAGAATTAAAATTCTATATTGATTTAGTGTGTACAAATATAAGTTACAATTTGATTTATATAGATACAATACAGAAGGGTAAAATAGTAATCTCCTAATAACTACTATAACTAACCATGATAACAAATAAAAAGAGCCGTTTTGTAAAATCCCCTAATTCTTGACCTAATTGCTTAATTCATCTTCTTCTAATTGCTGTTCAATTACGTCTCTTGACACCCCCCGCAAGATGGAGGTACGTAAATGCTACGGACTCCCATCTTGGACAGTATTGTAGCAAACTGACTTCGATGTAATGGTTTTGTGAGCAGGTCTGCAAGCTGATCTGAAGAGGAAATAGGGAGGACCTTCAATTGCTTCCTGGCTAGATGTTCACGCACAAAGTGGATGTCGATCTCGATGTGTTTGGTGCGCTCATGAAAGATAGGGTTCTCTGCTAGCTGAATCGCTGAGGAATTGTCGCAGAAAATTGCTGGAGGTAAGTGTAGCTGAACCCTTAAATCTGTGAGTAATTGTTTGAGCCATAAGATTTCGCGTGTAGTTGCTGCTAAGGCCCTATATTCAGCTTCGGCTGATGACTTTGAAACAGTGGGCTGACGTTTAGCTCTCCAAGATATGAGGGATTTTCCTATAAATATGCAAAAACCTGTTGTTGAGCGTCTGGAGTCCAAACAACAACCCCAGTCAGAATCTGAGAAACCTTGATTGTGTAAAATGTAGTGCAGTCAATACCTCTTTGAGCTTGCGATTCCACTGCCTGCTTGCCTGTTTTAAACCATAAATAGACTTATGTAGTTTACATACTAGAGTAGATGATATACCTGTTTGAGGAGTCTTTGGTGGGTCATATCCTTTAGGTAAAGTAATGTATATGTCTTCTTCCAGGTCTCCATTTAAAAATGCATTTGTTATATCCAACTGATGGAGATCCCAGTGTTTAATCATAGCAATGGCTAGGATAACCCTAACTGAGACTAGTTTAGCCACAGGAGAAAAGGTGGTTGTATAGTCTATGCCCTCTTGTTGTGTAAAACACTGTGCCACCAACCTTGCCTTATACCTTTCAATAGTACCATCTGATTTGGTTTTGACCTTGAATATCCATTTACAACCAATGGGTATCTTGTTTGCAGGCAAAGGTTGTATTGACCATGTTTTATTATTTTCCATAGCAGTTAATTCTTCTTTTATAGCTTGTATCCATTCAGGAAATTTAACTGCCTGTTTATATGTGGATGGTTCATTGATCATAGAAATATTAGCAATGAATGTTTGGTGATTGTGAGAAGTAGAAGAGTAGTCCAGAACAGATTCTATAGGATATCTGATATGGATGGGAGGTGTAGGTGATATAAGATTACAGTGGTAATCTTTGAGATAAGTAGTTGGTTTGTGTTGTCTGGATGACTTTCTGATTGGTGTAGAAGAAGGGATATCAGTAGTATTGGTATGGGTGAGAGGGTCAGGTGCTGGAGTATTGTGAATAGGGGAAGATAGAGGTTCATAAAGGTAGAAATCTTTGGATTGTGGAGATGATGTATAGGTAGAAGGGTTAGTGAAATTTTGGAAGAAAGTATTGTCACTAAAAGGAAAAATGTTTTCATGAAATATAACACTTCTTGAATGAAATATTGATTTAGTTTGAAGATTTAAAAGTTTATATCCTTTAATACCTTGAGTATATCCTAAGAAAACAGATTTAATGGCCCTAGGGTCAAATTTGGATCTATGTTCTTTAATGGTTGAAGCAAAAGCAAGGCAGCCAAAGGTTTTAAAAAAATTGTAGTCTGCTGATTTCTTATAAAGTTTGTTGTAGGGAGATTGATTTTGTAAAATAGGTGTAGGGAGTCTATTAATTAGAAAAACAGCTGTTAAAACACTTTCATTCCAAAATTGTAATGGTAAATGAGATTGGAACATGAGGGACCTAGCAACATTTAACATGTGTTGATGTTTCCTCTCTACTCTTGCATTTTGTTGAGGAGTCTCAATGCAAGAAAATTGGTGTATAATGCCTAAGGTAGAGAATAGTTGGGTAAACAATAATTCTTTTGCATTGTCACTTCGAAATTGCTTTATTTTAGAATCAAACTGTGTAGAGATCATATTTATGAATCTAGGTACAATAAAGTGAACATCAGATTTTAGTTTTAATAAAAAAATCCATGTAAACCTAGAGTAATCATCAACTAAAGTTAAAAAATACCTAAAACCATTATGGGAAGTTATTTTAAAGGGGCCCCAAATGTCACAATGCACAAGATCAAAGGGCTGTAATGAAACAGTTTTACTTAAAGGAAAGGGTAGATTCTTTTGTTTAGCTAATAGACAAATATCACATACATGGGAATGTGTATCATTATTATTGTAAAAATCTAATACAGATTTTAGTAGAAGAAGCCTATCTAGGGATGGATGTCCCAATCTACTGTGCCAAGTAGTAATGCTAAGTTTATTACAATGGGTATTATTAGAAACAGAATCAGGATGTAAAACATAGAGGCCTTCTAGTAAGTCACCCTTGCCAATCCTCTTCAAAGAGATCTTGTCCTGGATGGTAAATGAATTAGGTTCAAAGGTGATGCAATATGTAGAAGAGGAGAGGAATGTACTAACAGATAATAGGTTAAATTTAAATTGAGGAACATAAAGGACATTGATTAAAGATAGACTATTAGGTAAAAGAACAGTACCTTTAAAATGAACAGGTATATTAGTGTGATTAGGTAGTGTGATAGTGGTATTAAATGCATGATCAATTTGAGTAAAAAATTTCAAATTATTACATATATGATTAGATGCTCCTGAATCAATGATCCAGGAGTTAGGAAAGATAGAGAGTGGAATAGATGGAAAACAGGTACCTGTTTGAGCATTGACATTGCATGAATGTGCAGGAGGAGTGGTTGGTGTTGCAATGGTTTGTGATGATGGAATGTTGGACTGAGTGGGTAGGAGTTGAGACAGTTGTGCTAATTGATCTTGAGTCATGGACTGAATGAAGTTCTGTAGGTTTTGAGTGTGAGGGTATTCTTCAGTGGAAATTGTGTTAATTTTACTGGAAGATAGGTTAGGAAATCTGGGAGGTGGTGGAGTGTAGCCAGGGGGAATCCATGTATTTTGAAGCAGGTGTTGATAGTGTGTCCTTGCCTTTGGCAGTGGGAACAATATGGTCTGTTTGGCCTGTTTGGGTTATAGGGGGGTCTGGATGTTGGTCTAAAAGGAGGTGTTTGAAAAGTATTGGGTGGTCTGTAAGGGTTAGGAGTGAATGATGGAGAAGGGCTATAAGAAGGGGCTGTTTTAGTAGCAAATGCCATTGAATTTGATGTGTCAGTTGATGAAGTTGTAGATTGAACCTCCAATTGTGTTTCTTCTTGAGATATGAGGGCAAATGCTTTAGTCACATCAGGAAGTGGATCCATAAGTAGTAATTGACTGCGAGTGTGTGCTAGGGATTCATGTAAACCCATAAGAAAGATTATTAGGTAGAAATTTTCAAAATACTGATCAAGTTGGCCACAAGTGCATCTTGGTCTGAAATTGCAAATTTCATCCCAGATCACTTTTATTTTTGAAAAATATGTGTTGACATTGAGGGATTGTTGTTGTAATTGAAAAAGGTCTCTATGAAGTTTGAATAATCTTGGTCCATTTGCTTGTTTGAAATCTGACTTGGAGTTCCTTCCAAAGAGTTGATGCCAATGTGTGGTATTGAACTGTATGGTTTATATCTCTGGACAGAGAGTTAAGAATCCATGAAATGACCATGGTATTGTTCCTATCACAATAGTTAGAAAGAACAGGATCATTGTTTGGTCTAAGAAATGAAGGATCTATGAATTTTATCTTGTTTTTAACTGTGAGTGCTCTTATCATTGCTTTAGA
The DNA here is from genome assembly GCA_038501285.1 of Penstemon eatonii. Classification (NCBI taxonomy): domain Eukaryota; kingdom Viridiplantae; phylum Streptophyta; class Magnoliopsida; order Lamiales; family Plantaginaceae; genus Penstemon; species Penstemon eatonii. The sequence goes on from CM076715.1 coordinate 73,001,227, forward strand.
CCAGGTTTGATAATTTTTATCATCTAATTTCTCAGAAACTAATGTGATTCCTGTGCCATCTGCAGGATGAAGGTAAAATGGGCTAGAGGGATCTTCAATTTCAGGGCGTGATCTGATGGAAGGAAGGGAAGTGGTGGAGGATTCTGCATGAGTTGTAGGGTCTGTCATATTGTATAATAATGAGGGATTCTGAAATATTGAAGAAGAATTTGGAAAAGCAGGGAATGATCAAACAAGATTGTATGAAAGGTAATGAATTCTTGACCTTTCTTGATGATGAAATATGCAGATATAGTAAAAATTGAATATTATGAAATATACTGAAAGAAAGATGAATATGTGATAGTAGATTAGATGAATTGGAAAGATCAAACCAGTGTAAATTTTGATGAATTTGTGTATGAAGATGGACAGTGATCTGATTTGAAATTGAGAACTGGGTGTGAGGATGAATGAATTGTTGATGCTAAGATGATTTTCTTGAAAGAAAATCTGGAAGATGTGATGCTATTGAAACCGTAGCCAAGGAAGATGATCAGGAACTTGTTTGAAGATTCTTGATGTGATGATGATGTTTTTGGGAGGAAGAACTTGATGAATTTTATGTTGATTGAACCTTGGCCGGAGAAGATGATCAGAACTCAAAAATTCTGGAGAATTGCAGCGGAGGATCAGTGTGAATAGTCTCGTGATACCATGTAAATTGATATATCTTGAAGAATATAGATTGTACTTGAGAATATTTTGGAGAGAATTTGACAGAAAGAATTAAAATTCTATATTGATTAAGTGTGTACAAATACAAGTTACAAACTGGTTTATATAGATACAATACATAAGGGTAGAATAGTAATCTCCTAATAACTACTATAACTAACCAAGATAACAAATAAAAAGAGCCGTTTTGTAAAATCCCCTAATTCTTGACCTAATTGCTTAATTCATCTTCTTCTAATTGTTGTTCAATTACGTCTCTTGACACTGGGATTTGAATTTGGCCTGAAATCCGTCAAATCCTTTTCCAAAGCAAGTTGCATGGGATTGTTTAGAATGACTCATCCCCGGCCCCACAAAAGTCACTGACCAATAAGAAGTTGCACGTTCATTATTTTCTAATTTTAGACTTAGGAAGTTGCAGTTTCATAGTTTACTACTTTCAAAATTAAGAAGTTCAAATTTCATCATTTTTTAATTTTAAAAAGATTTTTTAGACTTTAAATTTGTTTGAGAGAATAATACTTTCTACATCGAAGTTTAGTCCAAAAAACATATTTCATACCAGAATTTTTGAAAAAACACATTTCAATTCATGAATCACATCATCTTGATGGATTTAAATTTTTCGTCACTTTTCTGATGGAATTCAGCAAGTGCCGTCAATTATATATCTTTAAAACTTGTGAATGTTTTTCCTCTCATTGTCAATTTAACAGACACATGAGCGGTACGTGCTGAATTTCATCCGAAAATTAACTGCAAAACTAAATGTGCCAATATTGTGACAATCATAGTATGAAATGTATTTTTTCGTGTATTTCCCTCCTAGTTATTTATATAAACTTAATTTTCTCCCAACTTTAATACATATCAATTTTCTTCATTTTTTCACAAGCAAAAACTTAAAAATGATTACATATTGATTCTTTCTCTAGGTCTTTAATTGCATGTGAATCTATTCGGATTAAAAAAATAAATAAATAAATCCAATTACGCAACTTTGTGCATAGCACTCGGATTAATAATAAAATCTAAACATTAGAAGATTATTAAAAGCTTTACGAGTTGATTACAAATTGAGCCTAACTAGAAATCACTCCAATTATATCATCCATATCCATCCAAATTTTGTTCCAAGTATTGGGCCATAATAGTTCAACTTCAATTTTTCGGCGGAATAAGCCCACAAGCCCAAATTCCTTCAACCCAATTCTGACGACCGTTAAGAATTCAATCTCAGGTGCTGCTCAAACTATTAAATAGATTTGAGTTTGGCCTAGCGATTCGAAAAGCAATTATAGGAGAATTCATTTTACTAAAATTGATTATGGTAATAATTGATTATGATAAAAATTAATTATAAAATAATTGCTTGTGTATAATTGCTTTTGTAAAAGTAACACTTTAGTTACTTCTAAAATAAGTTGATTTTTTGCTTCTCGAGATCCCAAAAGTGATTATGATCTTGGGGGCCAAACACCATGAAAATCACGATTGAACATAAGTAATTTTTATAATCAGGGCCAAACACTTCAAAAATCACAATAGAGATGTAAAAGTGATTTTAAGAGCTCCAATCGTTGGGCCAAACTCACCCTTAAGACCGAGGGAAAGTGAATTATACAATCTGGGCTCAGATTAGTATTGCCAAATATAAAGGCAATACTAATTTAATTTGCCTAATTTTAAAAAAAAAAATTCCCTGTGCTATTTTTATGATCACACTCCTATATGAAAAATTTTATTTGCGAAATACTCCTCCTAAATCAAAATAACAACTATACTACCCACCAAAAGATGCAAAAAATCCTGATTCACCTTAAAATTTTGCAATATCCACCTTTTCAATTAAGAAAATGACCATACCTCCCTATAATTTATGAAATAATTTCAAATATGGTTTTTTGTTAATTAAAAACAAACAAAAGGGGATTTCATTAAAAAAAATTAACACGATTTTTTTGCCAATTAAACAAAACACTGGTAACTCACATGTGGTATGCTAAACCTGCAAGATATTACCCTGTGAAGTTTTTATTGCACCAAACTTTCTTGTGTTTTCAAAAACCCTGCAAAAACACCCAATTTGTAAAAATTAGGTTATTTTGAATCGACATATTTCAAGATATTATTTTTAAAACACTTCAAGTTGGTCCCTACAACTTCACGTGATATATTTTTAAAATGATTTTTTGAAATATGTCAAACTAAATTGACCTATTTTTTTTATAAATTGGGTGTTTTTTGCAGGGTTTTTAAAATTACAAGAAAATTTGCGCAATAAAAATTTTACAGGATAATTTCTTGCAGACTTAGCATAACACAAGAAAGTATCTTGCATTTTCCCCTAGTTTTGCATTAGCTCTACTATACAGACAAACTATTATTTTACACAAAAATATGATACATATGTGATAGAAGATCAAATTCACAAGGGGAGCATCCATTTATTTTCAAAAATTCGATCACGTAAACTGTCGAAAAATCGACAAACACTTACCCTCCCACGAGCAATTGTTCTTCATCATATTTCTCTAAAATTTTTTGGTACATACGATAAAACAATTCGATTGAAGATATAAGAATGAAAATGACACAGAGGAAAGGCCTGGCTGAGTCGGGATAGAAAATTGATGCGAGAAATAGATTTTACTCAGTCCAACGAAATTCGGTAAAATCAAATTTGTCTTTAAATCCATACAATCTGTATAAATCTGTGGTATCTGTCATGGTTCAAGTGATTGTATGTATGCTAATGTTCTTTGCCTGAAATGGCTTCAAATCAATTTTCTGGACAATGAAATATCAGCTATATGACATAATTAATTCCATTTTTACATGTTCTATGAAAAAAGAATGGATACTAATGTGTTAATGAGAGAAAATGACGAGTTGCCATAATTAAAGAGGAGTATTGAGAATCGAGAAAGTCAAGATTTGTATTCCTTGATTACAAGAGCAAATTAGAAAATCTGAAAATCAACAATATTTGCTAATATTTCGGTTTGATTTATGCATCGTTTCTATACCACAGGTTCTGCCAAAATTTTGAGTAAGTGTAAGGTTATAAATCGTTCTGAAACTCTATCCATATGGATTTATTAAACTAAAACTAAAAGCCAACACAGCAGAGCAAATGAGCAAAACCATCAAGATACAAATACAAAGCATGAAAAGTCCCTAAACAAAATAGCAGGATCCGATGAGATAAACATTTGTGTTAGAAGCTACTGTATTATATATTTAATACCAAAATCAACCACAAGAAAATCCAATCAACAGATGAGAAAATACATACATAGGTGATAAAAGCAAATAACTAGATTAAAGTGGGCTAAGGATTCCATGAAACAAACAAACTATTTGAACATCAATTGCAAAGCAAAAAACATAACAAATAGTCTCTTAGGGAAGTTAACTAAAAGCAACATCAAATGTAACACTACTTGAAACATATTTCTACTAAATAATAGGGCACTAATTTTTAAGCCTCCCATCACTAATTATTTTCGATCCAGATGGGAGGAGGCCTAAGCTTAGACCAGTAACTGCATGGGTAATGACGAGTTATGGTATCATCCTCAAGGTTGTAAATTCCCCAATCATAAGACGAAAACATGGATGCTTGACTATCAGGGCCAGCGAAGTAGATTGAGTTGGGCTTGAGCTCCGGAAAATCAGATGCAGAAAGGGAGAATGGCTCATTCATTCCCAAGAACAACACGCGATCGCCAAGTGACTTCACATATTGCCACGAATCCTTAGCATCATTTAGTCTATATACATAAAATCTTAGTGTCTTGATAGGTATGATGGTATCCCTATCTTCACCGGGGAGAATGTTGCCATCTATATCGACATGATTGGAGTGCCACCACACTAAAAGAATGTCCCCTGAAGATTCCACAAGGTATTCGCTAGTTAAGCCTACGCTTCTTATCTTATACGCCTCCTCTAAATTGGTGAAAACAGGCCGATATGCCTCTCGTTTGGGTTCCAAATGGCCATGGAAATCCCAAGTCACAATACCACAATCCCCAATCAATAAGGCGTAGAACAATTTTTCCTTAGATGAGTAGACTATAGAATGAAAGTGCTCATCGCGGTCGACATCCAAGTTAGTCCAGGCCGCCTCCTCCGCCGTATTATTATTATAATGCAATGCGGCGGCGGAGGCGGGCTTACAAAAAGAGACTTTGTGTGTCCAATACTGAATAACCATAATTACACACTCTTCCGACTCCGGGGAAGACGATGAAATGGCAAAACTCTCAATTATGCTAGTATACATCTCATCTGACGGAAAATCATAGTAGTGATTTGTCAATAACAACCCCTCAATTTTATATTTTGGATTTGGACTACAACCGCTGATAGCGTTTATGGAAGAGAGGGTTGTAACTGGAGGGAGTGGAATTGTAGGGGGGGAAGGCGTCACTAATGGATTGGTTAGGAAAAGGGCGCAATCAGCTGGATCGGAGTACAAAAGCCAGCCTTTGGAAGACCCGATGTAGAAGGCGTCGTGGGGCATCGGATTTGTGCCTTTGGTTCTGTTGCGGAGACTGATGGTTCGCTTGTCCGACAGCCGGTAAAAGGAAAAATCCATCGAATGTAGCTGTGAGTCCGGAGTATAGGTGTCCGCCACCTCGTGCGAAGGTAGCATCAGCCACGGTGATGACCTGGACACGGCGGTGGAGAGCTCCCGGCGACCAAGGATTAAAGGAGACAGAACCCTTGCTGCTGACATTAAAAGTCGGCTGGAAGCCCCCATAACTGACCTGAATTTTGGTGAGTGCAAGAGTGATTCAATTCAAGATTTTCTGGAATTCAATTTAAAGTTAAAGATTCGAATGTACGATGTTATTCAAAGATCGATCTTCTCAAATTTAATTTTGGATCTCCTTTCCTTTTATTATTGGGGGGCCCGCCACAAACTTACTTGCCCATAAAGTAAAACCTATGATGAACGGATACTTCAAAAAATTATAAAATGCCGTGTCGGACTTTTTTCGGATAATAAATGTTGGACACACGTATCGGATACTTATTTAGACGTATCTAACATATTTTATATTCTGAATTTTGCTAAGTCACCACAATTGGAAAGAACAATCGACAATGTAAGTCATCAAATCACGCTTTATGTTATAAACAACAACAATACAGGACAATTTGTCTATAACGGGACATGTTTTATCTAACATAATAAAACAATGAACATTATGTATAATTAATAATATTAAATTACTAAATATTTTTTTTTCCGAAAATTATGCAATTTAATACTTACGAAACATAAGTAGCTTTATTTCAGTATATTTGAATATAAGCAATTATTATTTTAGTTATTTCAATATGCATAAATATATAAATTTATTTTTTATATACGTATCCATGTCGTATCGTATCCAGTAATTTTTTTTAAATCCGAATCGCCGTATCCATATCGTGTCGTATTCGCATCGACGTATCCGTATCCATGCAACATAGAGTAAAACTAATATCCCAACCAATTTTAATAAAGATAATAGTACTAGATACTAGGACCGACTATTCATTGCCTCTTAAATAATGCAGCATGTGTTGGTTGTCACATACTCCTTCCGTACCTTTTTAGATGTCGTTTAAGGTTGTTTCACAAGGATTAAGAAATTATTTAATGCTCTAAATTTTAGGAAAATTAAAGGATAGTTGGACAAAATTGCCCTTAATAAATGCATGGTTATTTATTTTGAAAATTGGGAGATATTAAGTATAGTATTTAGGATTAAAGAAAGGTAAAAATATCAAATTAACATTTAAATCTATCTTGAAACTATAAAGTGACATGTATTGTGAAATTTTTTTTCTCTAAAGTGACATGTAAAAGGGAATGGAGGGAGTACTGTATTAGGTTTTTATCATTTTTAATAAAAATAAGCTATATCTATGTAGTCTAAAGAAAGAAATAATGGACATGTTCTTCACTATAATTAATTATTCAATAGAACCAATGGCTTATAGGTTTGTTGTTAAAATTTGTTCGCAATATGTCAAAATGTATTAAGTGCCAGACCTAAAATTTGAATATTTTAAAGATGAAAAGGAAAAGATCAACTTTGTCTAAATTCAACTGGGTAGCACATATCAATCAAAATATAAATATAAATATGTTTGCATAAGCTATGTTATTTACTCTATTTTGGTACGTGTCATCTAATAATACATTTAAATGCAACTAAGTTAAATATTCTAATAGAAAAATGACAAAATATAATAACCGTAGCAAATTAAGGCATCATCCAGAGAATTATAAATAATCCATTTAGGCTAAATCACATTTATGATCCCTTAAGTATGAAATATTTTATACTTATATTTCTCTTGCAAAAAATATTACACTTAAATTCCTCTTATATAAAAATGTGCTACATTTATATCCCTTTATGTAAATTTTTTATACTTAAATCCCTATTATATAAATCGTTTTATATTAATAGATGCTTTTTCGATCAACATTGAAATTTAATCCAAATCACATCTCGAATTTTTAAAACATCAAAACCTAATATTCATAGACTACAATCTGAATTGTTTTTCAAATATTTCGTCAACATCAATCGAATAAATATTTTAAGACCAACATATACCAAAAATAATTTACATACACCCTAAAATTTAGAACGTTAAACCAACCGTTAATCATTTACCGTACCTTAACAATCAGTCAAATGCATAAAATAGAAGGTAGAGAAAGAGAAGTGTTGATGGAAGTACTATTCATGAGAGTGGTCCAAATGCAAAAGCTCGACTGCATCCAATGAATGAACTCATATTTCTATTTTAGGAAAACAATCAATTGCATCATTTATCTCACCAACTACCACATATACACAAACGGCCAATCTGTCATCAATCGTCCTCCATATTAATTGCTCATTTTCTTTTTCAACCAAAATGAGTGAATTTTGTACATCAATAATTAAATATTTAAATTGATGCTTAATGATGAAATTAAGGACTATTGTGGATCGAGGGTGCTCCGGGTACTGAAACGGGGCCAATACCCATTGTATTTAGCCCTACTGTAAGCTAAGCTCAAACTAGGCTCAACTCCACCATCACTCTCATAAAACTAATACAATCATAAATATATTAACTTCATTAGTTTAATATTTATTTTTTGGGGGATTCTAGGGTGCCGCTACGTTAGGTGCCGCTAATATCACTTTATGTGGTATTATCACACAATGTGTATTACATTGTATGGTATAAGGATCACATTGTATGGTATAAGGAGTATAATTCATACCATAGAATGTGACACACATTGCGTGGTAATACCACATAATTTGGAATAAATACTACATGATGTGGGGATCATACTAAATATATGGGGTTAATACTATGTAATGTGATCATGTACCATAGAATGTGATACACATTATGCGGTAATACCACCTAATTTGGTATTAGCGGCACCTAACGTAGCGGCACCCTAAAATTTTCCATATTTTTTGTTTCCTCGACAAAAGTTTTTGATATATTAACTATCATTGTAGACACATAAATTTTGTTCCGATATATTAAAAGGGAAATTAATTTAAATTTACTATTTTTGGGACTTTTATTAAATTAAATTTCAAAATAAATAGTTAATTTGATTAAATTCCACCTACATTTTATTGGCCAATAAAATAGTGCCAAATGTCAAATTAAAGTGTCTAAACCAATCAAAAGGGTGTTTGACTCTTCATAAAAAGAGTCAATTAAATCATGCCAAGTGTACAAGTTGATGTGTCATGACCAATCAAAAGAAGACATATCTCCTACAAGTGATAAACATTTAAAAGAGTACATATCTCTTTTAAAAACAGAAGTATCTTGGTCTTCTACTACTGAAAACCAATCAAATTGCGTCATTCAATTAACTAATTCTACATGGACTCTTACTTCTACCACTATAAATAGGGGTCCTCTTTTAGAAGAAAAACACACATTTCTGAAGGAGCACAAGTTGAAGGAGCAAATTCTCTCTACGAGGCGTTCTTCAAAACCTTTTTCATTAACTCAAGATATTCTTCAAAGATCAAAGGAAAATCCGGCGTTTGATTCGAGAACAAGCTAAGAAGCCCTCATTTAAACGTTATTGGAGATCTACGACGGTCCAAAGAAGATCAAATTCTCCTAAATTCAAGAAATCTAAGACGAAGTTCAAGACGTTCATCGAAGAAATTCAAATCATTTCACGTTTGATCGAGGATTATGCAAATTTGCCCCTGGATTAACGTTATTCGAGCATAAATTCATTTTGAGAAGATCAAGTCAACGTTCTCCAAGATCAAGTGCAAGAAACATTTATCTTTCCTTAAGATTAGAATCAGAGGAATCATAGAGATTGTAACCACTTTATTAAATCAATAAATTTTAATTTGTACAATTATTTCTTGTTTAATTTATTTTAAACTTGAAATTTTGTTGCTACAATCATTTAAGTTTTCTCTAAACTTTAATATTCATATTAATTTCGATTGAAATCATTTTTCAAATTTTTAACTCACACATAAATGAACATGATATGAATTGCATTTCAAATATTTTGCTAAAAATAATTTGACCATATTTTACCAAATCAAGTTAGTTCATGAATCGATCAAATATCGACCCATATTGAAAAATACTTTGGGCCTGTTTGTTTGGCGTTTTCCAAACAAATTTCGTGTTTGGAAAATGCCAGACAAACATGTTTCTATTTTCTGAAATAAATTTTTCATCTATTAATTTTCTCAAATTATTCTCTCTAAACCAAAACAAACAACAATTTTATTATCTCCGAACTAAACATATACAAACTCTACTCTGATTTGACATAAACTCTTACACATCTTACACCTACAACCTCAACTCTTTCAAAAAAAACCTACACCTACTTTATTTCTCAAACCACTCTCTCAAAACTCAAACAAACAATAATATGCAAACCGAGATTATTTCACAAATCTCCACTACCCTCACAAACTACTTTCCTAAACACCAAACAAACAATTCCTTTATTATTATTATCAAGATATTCAAGATCTTCTTCCTTTTAGTATTGGGGGCCGGGCCACAAACTTACTTGCCCACAAAGTAAAACTAATATCACATCCAATTTTAATAAAGATGATAGTATTAGATACCGTCTATTCATTGCCTCTTGAATAATGCCGCAGGTGTTGGTTGTCACATACAGTACTAGGTTTATACTCTATTTGCCTCAAATTATTTATTATTTTACATGTTTTCATACGTATTAAGATATCTATTAAATAGCATTTTAGAAAAATAAATAAATTATATACTTAAAATATTATTATTCTTTAATTATTTATCTCATCATTAGCTATTTACATGTTATTCAAGTTTTACACCGTCTCTCTATTATTTGTTTTGTTACATACCAAAAATATATAATTAAAAGTGTATTGAAATCCTAATTTGACAAAAAAAATTCTCAAGAACGACAAATAATTTTGGACAATCGGAGTATCATTTTTAAAATATATCTATGTAGTCTAGTAAAGAAATAATGGAACTGTTCTTCAGTATAATTAATTATTCAAAAGAACCAATGGATTATTTGTTTGTTGTTAAAATTTGTTCGAGCGAAAGACTAAAATATTTTTTATTCTTTGTGGAAAATTCTAGGGTGCCGCTACGTTACGTGCCGCTAATACCACATTAGGTGGTATTACCACACAATGTGTATCACATTCTATGGTACATGATCACATTACATAGTATTAACTCCATATATTTAGTATGACCCCCACATCATGTAGTATTTATTCCAAATTAGGTGGTATTACCACGCAATGTGTGTCACATTCTATGGTATAAATTATACTCCTTATACCATACAATGTGATACACATTGTGTGATAATACCACCTAATGTGATATTAGCGGCACGTAACGTATCGGCACCCTAGAATCCCCCTTTGCATTCTTTGTCTAACTCGTAAAAAAAATTCTGTGTTATTTTAACTCTACAAAATCCATTGTGATTTCAATCAAGTGCCAAATACACTCCCAGAAAAGAAAGTGTGTTTCAAACTCCAAAATTGTAAATATTTGTTCACGTTTTACTTTTGATATAACAATTTTACTCTGATATCGAAAGATAAAAACACCCAACCCCCAAAAAACCCCCCTATGTGTCATTTTAAATCCCACCCTGTGTATTTGGTTTTAGATATCACACTCGACCCAAGTAATATAGACTTAATTTTTAAATATGAATAAATAAATTTTAAAAAAATATTAATACATAGGGGTAATCTTGTCATTCTCCCAAAATCAAAAGTAAAAATTATACGTGGGTTGAGTTTGATATGTAACACCAAACACACAGGGTTTTTGAAATTAAAATAATATATAGGGTTTTTTGAGAATTAGACAAAGTATAGGGGGTATTTTTGTCTTTTACTCAAATTTGTTCACTCTTTTTTTTTGTGATGGTAAATACGTTGTTACATCAAATAATATATCGAATCGAAACTATTACAATGATATCAAACTAATTATTAGTATTAAAAGAGAGAAAAGCTAGTATAAAACTAGAAAAAATACCCACATTCGTGAGAGTTGAAACCATGACCTCCAGGTCATGAAGCCTCATCCTTAAACACTTGGCTAAGGTCATCTCCAGTCGAAGAGAGGAGGCAGGCATGAGGGAGGTCGTCGGCTGGAGATTGAAATTTTTTCGGAGGGCAAGTCGGTATGAAGGCAACCGGAGGGGCATCTAGGCCTGCTTGCCTGCCTGCCTCCGGGCAAGTAAGGCTCATGCCAATGGGTGGTCGCCATTTGGCGCCATCCTTTATTTTTTTAATTTTAATTTAAAAAAATTTAAAATGTGTATAAAAAATTTAATTGGTCACTTTTAAAAAAATAAAATAAACATGTATATGTGTTTGTAAAAAACTTCAAAGTATTTGTGTAAATATTTTTAAAAAATAGTTAATTTTATGTAATTATTGGTCATTTTTTTCTTAAATTAATAAGATATTTATGTGTGTTTGTAAAAACGTTGGGTGTATTTTGATAAACTACGACTTAGTTCTAAATATATAAACTATTGTTATATAACTATACCTTAACATAACTTATTATTATTGCAACTTAATTTAAAAATATAATTATATTTTCCATTAATAATAATTATTGTTGTCTTCATTATTTGTGTTTATTATAATTATTATTATTGCCGATAATAATAATAATAATATTACTATTATTGTTATTGTTATTGTTAAGTGGGAATGTAAAAAGTTTGAAAATAAACTAAATATTTTGAATTGTTGGTTCGGTTGGAAATGACAAACTAGGTAAGAAAGGCAAGTTGGCAAACAAATAGACATCCAGACAAATATGAGGGGGCTATTGCCTACTTCGACTGGAGATGACCTAATGCCTCATCCACGCTCAAATTTGTTCACATAACGTCCAAAAGTGCTAATTGGGTAAAAACTAATTCAGTTTGAAACTTTTTTCTTCTTGCATATATTAATCACAATATAAATATATTTGCATAAAATATGTTGTTTACTCTATTCTTTTACGTGTCATCTAATAGCACATTTAAATGCAACTAAATAAAATATTTTAATAGAAAAATAACAAAATATACTAAGATTTGTTGTTAGTCTATTAGATATTATGATTTTCTGACGTTATTTCTGTTCAATTCGTCAACTTGTTCGCACAAGCCCGCACAAACCCGATCGCATTCGCCCCTAAAATCAACCATTAAGCATTACGACCATCATCAAGAGACAATGTATAACTCAAATTATAAGAAAAATTATAAGTTTTGACAAAAAATTGAGCTCCAAGAGAGCTTTTATATTTTAAGACCCACAAAAAATTATAAGTTTGGCCTCTTAAATATAAGAGGCCAAAGTTATTTGTTAAAAGTTCTTTTTGCATTGAAAGTACAAAACTTTTGTACTTTTCCTATAGAAAATTAAAAATAATTTAAAATAGTAATTCATATATATATTTTTTGAAATAATAATATTTTAATTTTATGTTACTGTTACGAAATTTTTAATTCAAATTCATAGAACACGATAATTTAATTTAAATAATTAATATTTTATTAGTATATTAAATAAATAAATATTATATATATATATATATCACTATTATTTATATTTGAATCATAATTAAAAAAATATTTTATTAAATATAATATAAATGTTTAAGTGATATGATGTTGTAGTTAAAAGTAGAATCTTAAAATATAAACTAGCTGTTGGAGTGCAGAGTAAAAAGTGAGAATGTATAACACTGTTTACTCCTTAAATTTTAAAATAAGAGGTCAAAATTTAAGAGGGCCGTTGGAGATGGCTTAACCCTTCCTTAATAATCAATCATATAAACATAAACGAGGTAGAGAAGTGCTGATGAAATTATGATTCATGAGTGTGGTCCATACACTAAGAGAGGAGGATGCACTAGGCCGGCCGACTGCATCTAATGAATGAACTCATCTAATGAATGAACTCATATTTACATATTAGGAAAAAATCAATTGTATCAATTTATCTCACCAACTACCACATATATACAAATGGCCAAATATAGTGCTCATCTTTTTTATTTCAATCAAAATGAGGGAATGAAATTAAGGACTCTTGTGGATCGAGGCTACTCCGGGTACTGAAACAGGGACAGTACCCATTGCTACATGTAAGCTAAGCTTAAACTAGGTCCAGCTCCAGCTCCGCCATCACCCTAAACCTATTACAATCATAAATATATTAAAGTCATTAGTTTGACATTTATTTTTTACTTCTCACAAAAGTTATTAATTTGTTAACTAGCATCTACATTTCCTCTAAACTTTAACGTTCAAATTCGACTATTTTTTTTTTTTTGAAATTTTAAATTAACTCACACAAAACTCAACATGATATGAATCGCATTCCAAATGTTTCGCTAAAAATAGTTGATCACATTTTACCAAATCAAATAAGTTGATGAATCGAGCCAATATCGACCAATATAGAGCCCAAGCTTTTGAGTGATTAATATTTAGTTTGGCAAGTTCGAGGACAAAAATGTATATTTGAATTGATCAAAAGGAAATTTAAGTTTATGCTAAACAACGGATAATGTAAGAGCTAGGAATGTACCCTTACATCAACATAATTATTTTTATTGTATCATACTTCTTGTTATATTCACATTACGAATTTGTGATGATACAAATTTCTCGTATGTAACAACTAACAAGTATGAATATATGTGATATTAATTGTTGTATAAAATATTTTGATAATTTAGTTAATAATTTTATATTAGTTAAATAAAAAATTCGAAGATATTTAAGCAAATGATATGAGTTTGGTGAGTAGGGCTGAAAATTAAATCGAACTACTCGATACTCGAATCGAGCGCGTTCGATAAAAGCTCGTTAGTGCTCGGTTCTTTTTACAAATCAATCAAGCTTGAACATTATTTTTTGTTTTATAACTCGTAAAGCTCGGCTCGATCTCGACTCGATAAACTAATTTTTTTCAAAATACATGTAAACATATGAAGCTACTCAATACTCGACTCGAGCTCATTCGATAAAACTCGTTTGAGCTCGGTTCTTTAAGAAATCAAATCTAGCTCAAACATAAAATTTGAAGCTCGATAAAATTCAAACGAAACTTGAACATTATGTTGTTCGATACTGCTCGACTCGTTTGCACCCCCATTGGTGAGGCATAGTTCAGTGATGTGTTTTGACATTCCCGAATAGCTTAACTCGTTTGTGGAGTCGAGTTATGGATCGGGTCGTTGGGACGTGGATCTTAATCCTATATCAACTTTGAGAGGAGCATATCGCATGAAAATCTCGACTTTTTTGTTTACTCCACCATCATTTTTTTGTGTGTGTAAATAAAATTGTTATTATATTATATTATATAATTATATAAAAATTGGTGATTTATACTCAGATCCCCTGAGGTTTAATCATTATACAAGAAATTTTCCGTAGTTTAAAAAATTACAAGGACCTCCTTTATAGGGCATTTTTGTAAATATTTTTACAAATTATAGGGGGTGTAGTAAGACTTATTAGACTACAAAGGATGTCCTTGTAATTTTTGAAACTATATGAATTTTTTTATTATATGATTAAAACTGAGAGAGGATATGAGAGTGAATCGCCCTATAAAATAACAAGAGAGTAGATTAAGCAAAGTTTAGGGCATGTTTGTTTGATGTTTCATAAAGTAGTTTGAGAGAGTAGTGGATGTTTGTGAAATAATCTTGATTTGCGTAATATTGTTTATTTGAATTTTGAGAGAGTGGTTTGAGAAATAAAATAGGTGTAAGTTTTTTTTAAAGAGTGAAGTTGTAGGTGTAAAATTAAGAACTATATGTCAAATCATGTTTGTTATGAGAGATAAATTGTGTAAGTAATATGTTATTTTATGTCAAATCAGAATAGAGTTTATATATGTTTTGTTCGAAAATTATTGTTTGTTTGGCATATGAGAGAGGAGTTTCAGAAATTTCATAGATGAAAAATTTATTTGAGAAAATAAAAATCGTGTTTGTTTCGCATTTAAACACGATTTGTTTTTTTGAGAAACGCCAAACAAACGGTCCTTTGAGTTTTTATAATTTGGCTGATCTATTTATGACAGGCAGAGGCAGGCATTATTAAAAGAGAGTAAGTAATAGTATTAGGGAAATTGATTTTTCCTATATTGGTTGGTGTTTATTTATCTTTACTTAGGGCATCTCCTATGTATTGGGGGGAAAATAGATTGGGGGGTTTTTGGATTGGGAGGGGAAAAATTGTCACTTTCTATGTATAAAGGGGTGAAAGAGCAAATTGACCTTCCCCTTGCCTCTACACCGCTTGAAGCGGTGAGGCAAGCCAACTGTGGCTTGCCTCACCGCTCGCAAGCGGTGACTCGCCTGGGCGGGCGAGTGTGTTGCACTCGCCCGCCCAGCCAGCAGGTGGCCGACACTTGTCGGCCACCTGCTATTCCTTTCTTTTTTTTTTTTTGTTTTTTTTCTTTTATTTAATTAGGTTGTATTTATGTATTAAACCTTAGTTTTTATTTAATTTGTGTATTAAA
The DNA here is from genome assembly GCA_038501285.1 of Penstemon eatonii. Taxonomy (NCBI): domain Eukaryota; kingdom Viridiplantae; phylum Streptophyta; class Magnoliopsida; order Lamiales; family Plantaginaceae; genus Penstemon; species Penstemon eatonii. The sequence goes on from CM076715.1 coordinate 73,017,051, forward strand.
TCATACAACTAGAATAATTTGTTTTTATTAATAAAACTAAACTCTTATTTAATCTTAGTTTTATTTAATTTGTGTATTATTTTTAAAAAGTTAATTTTATTATAAAATGTACTTTTATTTAATAAAATCAAATTTAATGTAACTATTATGTTGGAAAATTTAATGTCAATATTAAATTATTTTTATAATTTTCAAATCATGTCAATCAAGTATTTAGTTGTTGTATTATTGTGCACCAATTTGAGAATCTCTTTAAAAGTTAATTATTAAAAACTCAAATTTAATTTAATTAATAAAATTGAAACCTTAATAGAACTTTTTCTTTTTTATAATAAACCTTAAACGAACTTAATGAACACCGGTGATAACGACGGTGGCGACGATGGCAGGGAGGGTGGCTTTCCTTATATGAATTATTAGTTGTTATATTATTATGTAATTTAAAAAAAATTATTGTTTGTCAACTATTTAATTATTGTATTGTATTGTTGTGTTTTTTTTTTTATAAAAAATATTGGTTGTTATTGTTATTAATTATTTATTTATTTCACATACGACTTAATTTTTATTATTATTAGTATTGCTATTATTATTATTCTTATTATTAAGTGAGAGTGGGGGAATTGAGAATTTTAATTAAATGGAATTGATAGATTGATACATTGAAGATGACTTATGAAAATGAAAGGGGAAGCTGGACTTGAATTCAGAGGGGAAGCTGGACTGAGTGAGGGGAAGCTGGACTTGGACTGATCTATACATAGGAGATGCCCTTAGCTTGCACGCATTTTGTAAGAAAGGAAAGATGATTTTGATATCAAATAAATTGTAAATTGGAAAAAGAAAAAAAGAACAGATATAAAAATATCCGACCCCCTTTACTACTCACTCGTCCCTTTGCCAAACCCCACCAATTCATCTTAATTACTGAACACACCCTCACCTACTCACGCTTATGGTTATGGGGGCTTTCAATCGGCTTTTAATGGCATCAATATCAATAAGGGGTCTCTCCACCACCGCCGTCTCATCGTCTCCGTGGCTGATGCTACCTTCGAGCGCGGTGGCGGTCGCACATGCTTCGGAATTAGAGGTGCGTTCGTTGGACTACTCCTTTTACCGTCTATCAGACAAAAAAACAATCAGTCTCAAAAACAAGGGTCACATCGAATTTCATGCTATACCCCGTGACAATTTCTGCTTTGGTTCTTCGAATGGGTGGCTTTTACTCTGTAATCCACGGAATTTCGCACTCTATCTCACCAATCCCTTGTCCCCAACTCCCCCTAAAATCCGAATCGCTGATCTTAAATATTTTCATAAGAATCCTCCTTGGGATGTTTTGCCGCATCAAATTATTAAGAAATTCTCCATGTCTGGTTCCCCAGAATCGAAAGACTGGAGAATTTTGATTATTTTTAAAGAACCGCAAAATCTTGGATTCTATAATCCCTTATCAGGTTGGCGCTGGATAATGTTGGACAACCCCCAGAAGGTTCCCTATATCGAGGCAATCTATTCTTCGGAGGAGCAGTTGTTTTATACCCTGAATTTGAAAGGTGAAATTGAGGCTTGGGATCTATGCGACCTCGAGAATCACAAACGGGTTAAGGCATATCAGCCGGTTTTTAATAATCCCGAGTTTCTGTTTGAAGATGATAAGAGGCTGAGGGACGACTGCTTGTGCACTAAATACCTAGTGGAGTCAAAAAGGGACATTCTTTTGGTGCACAGGTACTCCTGTTCCAAGAATAATAATAATAATAATATTGAAAATGGAGAACAAGATCCCAGTTCTAAAACTCGTAGATTTGATGTTTACAAATTAAGTAAAGAAAAAGATTCATGGGAGCACGTGGAGTCGCTTGGCGATCGCGTGTTGTTCTTGGGAATGAATGAGCCATTCTCACTTTCTGCATCCGATTTTCCCGAGCTCAAGCCCAACTCCATTTACTTCACTGGCCCTGCTGGGGATGAAGGAAAGTATTCTTCTTCCGATTGGGGAATTTATAACCTTGAGGATGATACTATTACTTGTCATTATCCATGCGATTACTGGTTGAAGATTCGGCCTCCTCCCATCTGGATCGACCGGAGCAGTACCGGAACTACTGATACTTCAAATGATGGGATGTTTAATAATTAGTGCTATTATGCTTATTTCAGTAGGAGTAATATGTTTCAAGTAGAAATATTCTAAATATTTGACTGGGTCTGATGCTTTTGTTCCGTTGATGTTGCGTTTACCTTTGTGGTTGATAATGCTATTTAATCTCTTGACCATTTTTAGTTGAACACTAGTAGTTTATTTGTTTCATGGAATCCCTAACACACATTAATCTAGACTCTAGTTTTTTGGTTTTATGACCTTAGTGTGTATAATGAATTTTCTTGGGTGGATTTTGGTATTATAATAGAACTACTTTTATAAATGTAAGAGTACGTGTATAACTTCTATCAACAGCTATTTTGGCTTGGGACCTTTTCAGGCTTGGAATTTTCATCGTGATGGTTTGCACTTTTGCTCATTTGCTGTAATTTTGCTCATTTGTTGTTCTGCGGCGGTGGTGGTGGCTTAGGGCATCTCCATTGTCTTTTGTCATCCCTTAATTTTCCCCTCCCCTTTCCCCTTCTTTCTTTTTGTCTATCTTCAATGTATTATCAATCTTCCCTCTCTATTTACGTCCAAAAAGAGCTCTTCCCCACTCTCAATTAACAAATTTAAGTTAAGATATAAAGGGTTAGAATAATCATATCAGAGATGTATTTATCGAAGTTGGGAGAGTTCAAAGTTTGTTGAGATATCCCTTGATTATGGAGATCTAGTTTTTATGTATGTAAACTCTTCCTTAGATAGAATCCTTGTACCCTAAAATTGATACTGGTGCAGATCTTGTAAAGGTACTCATGTTTTACGATGCGTGGCATGTTGGATGAAGTTATGTTTTGATGATAACAAAAATGTATCATCAACTATGGAAACTTAGTAAACCATTGAAGAAGTTTATTGAAGTCTTAGAAGTATTCAAGAAATCAAGGTTCAATCTTATCATATGAGTGAAAGATCGAATTACGTTACGGAAGACAAGTGACAAAATTAGATTAGTGGGAATATCAGATCGGTGTAGAACATACTGGCTATTTTCAGTAAAGCCAACTCAAATGAGTGAATACTAGATTCAACAGAATGGCCACCAGCAGAGTGGATTCCATTAGCTAAGTGGAAGTGGTCAAAAGTCATTCGAACGGTAATAAAGGTACCTGGTGAAATATATGCTATCTAAGAATTATTAATGACAATGATTGGAGAAATAAATTCAATTTTCCTCGGATCAACTTAGTGCATTTAATGTGCCTGTTAGAAGTTTTAGTTCCGTACATCAAACTGTATAGTGCTACAATTGCAGGAAGTCGTTCAATAAATGAACGTTGCTCAGAGACTTTGCAAATTTGTCAACCTTCAACGGACAAAAATAAAATATGAGAGTATAAATAGATCAAGATTCAAGAGTGAAAACAACAACTTCAACACATACTTGCAAAATCTAAAGTCCAAACTCAAGACGCAAGATCGTGAGCCTAGTCATCTGTTAATGAAGCAAAAAGTCAAGTTTAAACACATTAAAATATGAGTGGTTTTCATTTCACTGTTGTGTGGTGTATATCCAATCTGAGTAAATAGATATAACTTTGTAGAAAATGATTTTCTAAATGATTTTGCTTAAGAACTGAGTGTTCTACTTGAAGCTTATCATTCTTTGTAAAAACTCAAGTCTTGTATTGATTTTGTGTGTTTCTATTAAAAGAGTGGATTAAAAGGTATTCTGCCTCTCGAACCACAATAAAATTTTGTGTTTAATTACTTATATTTGCTTTGCATTTGATTAAGATAAACAAAACTTAAAAGAAATATCTTTTAACTTGAGAGATTTTTGAAAAAGGGGTATACTTTTAAAGTTAAAACAATATGTGAAAAACACATTTTGATATATCCACTGTATCATTGTTTTGAATCTTAAAATTACTTAAAAGAAGAAGAAGAAAAATGAGTTTAGTGATCTACCCTGCTGATAAGCTTAGTGCTAAAACAACATGGTAGTCTTACCTTGCTGATAAACCATATTCCACTTAAAACCCTTTAAAAAAGAAAAAAAATTCTTATTCTACCTAAAGAAAATAGAGAAAGAAAAAAAATAAATGGTAAGAGGTTTATTCATTCCTCCTCCTCTAGACCGCAACATGACCACTCGGGGACTAATAAGTGGTATCAGTGTAGATGGTTCTTTAAGATCATCTTCCTGATCAACTAGCTTGATCATATGCATATTTTTCAAACATTTTCAAAACTTGCATATTTTGAAAATTAAAACTTTTTGAAAATAGACTGTATTAGTCATGTTCCTCACATTGACGGTATGAATTTTGAAGATTGGAACTTCAAAAAGTAAACCTTTCTTGCTTCTTATAATGATAACATGTATACAAGCATCGCATGCCCTCCAAAGCGGTTCCCTACTCGAAAAAGCAAGAACATTTAGCTAAGATGAGGGGTCGCAGAACAAACCAGTAATGCTCCACCAGCATACTACTTAATAAAGTCTAAGCGAGTATGCCATGAGCTTGCATTGCTAGTATAGTCGTCCGAACTGGGAGTATTTTTACGCCTAACACATAGTAGAAACCCGAGGACTTCGCCACCATATTATGCAGGCTAGAGCATCTCATGAAGCATGGGAAGAAAGGCTCTAGGACAAAATGCCTCATGAGAATCACGAAGTACACTATGCCCGCAATGCCATTTGGGGCAAACTACTTGGGAACCAACTAGAGGGTGGCCAATATATAGAGGATCTTCGACGTAATTGGCAGACAAAGACCTCCCACCGTAAAAGCCTCCAAGAAGAAGGCTAACCATGCAGGGGGACTGAACATTATCTCTCTGTTTGCTGGAATACGCACATCAAAGCCCTCTGGAATCAAAACTTTCTCCCTAAATTCGTTGAGAATTTTAGGAGCAACAGTGGTGTCAATTCCAGAACGAGGATCTAAATCCTCTGCACGTAAAAGAACCACTTGAAGCCCCGATGTCTTCTCCAACAACTTCTCCACTATGGGCACCACTCAAGGATCCCTTTCGGCACACCTGCCCCTAGAACTTGAATTGGAACCACATTGTCATTATACTTGTTAAAATATGGAGGGTAAACATTAAAATCATGAGGGGAACATTAAAATCTTCATTTCTCTAAGATGAATTTCAGAAAAGCCCAATAAGTTTTTCGTAGCTTGAGAGTTTAATTTGGCATAAATCCGAATCAAACTTGGATTAAGTCTATTTAAAGAAATTAGGAGAATGAAAATCAATGCCTATGAAATGGCATAATCAAAATCCAAAATCTTAGTAGATCCGCCCCTGAATCCCCGTGTCCTACTTAAGGACTTTTTGGGAGACTAATGATATAGGCTGGATCCAAATCCAATGACCCCTGAATGGTAGGATTTAAGAACGCGACCTTAAATCGGCTAAGATGCGCAATCATCAAGATCCTTTCTGTGGAGTGAGGTCAATAGAATACCAAGGGGATAAGCCCGTATGGAAATAGCCAGGCGACGTAAAATACGAGAATCTTTACAAGATTTGCTCCAATACCTATTTTAGGGAACAAGGACTCTATCTAAGAAAGTATTTCCATGCATGAAAATTTATATATTTATAGTGTTATTAGTTTAATTATTTTGGATCACTGGTTTCACTTATGCAAGATACTCCCTCTTTCCCAAATTATTTGTCATTTTACATATTTTTACACATATTAAGGTACCTACTATATAGCCTCGGTTTTAGGAAAAAATAAATTATATACCTAAAATACCTTTTTATTTATTTATCTCACAATTAACTATTTATACTTTATTCAAGTTTTACACTCTCTCTCTTACTTTTTTTTATATATCTAAAATATAAAATTAATAGTGTATCTGAAATCCTAAAGTGACAAATAATTTGAGACAAATTTTTTTTCCTCTAAAACGACAAACAATTAAGTTCTTTTAATAATTGTTCTTTGATTTTTGTTCTATCTTAATATTTTTTTACCTAATTTTTATAATATATTATTTTTTACTTAATAATTATTATACTGATTTTTGCCTACCCCTAAAATAATATCGATCTAACTCTGATTTTTGAAAATGAAAAATTGATGTTGTCAATAATTGTGAATGAAATTTGTGTTATAAAAGTGTAATTAAGATACGTACATGATTTGAACACTTTTGGGGTCATAAAGGGGTATTATATTTAATTAAAGTAATTTGTGGAGGTTATGTTTGTCTTGGAAATAAAAGAAAATATGTTAAAGTATAAACTACTTTATGTACTCGTTTTGGGTTATTAAATGAGTTTTTTAAAATAAGATTTTATGGAACATAAGTATATATGAGATATCTATCTCAACCACTAAAAAAAATTCGACAACAAATCTAAACCACGATTTTTGGTCAAAATGTTCAATGATGATATGGCATAGGACATTTATTAAAAATAAATATATATTAAATTACATACTAATCTTTTTATTAACATGTTTAGAAAAATCTCTCTAATCTCTAATTAATTTCATATATTTCCAAAAAACAACCAAAAAATTGATGGAATTGCACTTTTCATACCAAATTTTTGCTTACTTTATACATTGAAACATGTGCCCCTCAAATACAAAAAACTCTTTGGTGTTTTCGGTTAAAACTTTTCGAAATTTCAATCTATGCTTAGCCTCCACTACCCGGTATCGTGGATCGGCCCCTGTTTGAAAGTATCCTTACAACAAAGTTCGTTTCTTAGGGAATGGGGACCAAGGTGGAATACAAATGCTCATATATAAATGCACTTTCATTTCAGGGAATCGAGAAGCCATAGAATATGTTGCTGGTGTTCTGAATCAAATAATCTTTCAAACAACCCTTTCAAGAGAATGCAAGAACGGCAGATGATTGTAGACACTGCAATAAATCATATACAAAGAACCTTGAGAGTTGAGATCTATATTGAAGATATATCTTCTGATAGTCTACTAATTAATGAAAAAAATCGGAAATATCTAAGATGTTTGTGCTGGACAGGTTGGTTAGTAAATAATCAATCTGTAAAAATGATTCAACAGATTGTATTTCTTTAAACCAGAATATGGAGTATCTGTTTGGATTCAACATTTACAGTCTTTTTAGACTACTTAAAGAATATCAAAATCTACAATCCTATATCTTAAGGGTGTGTAATCCATCTAAGAATAAGAAACAAAAGAAAAATGATTGAATTTAATTTTTCAAAAAACAAAATGATTGAATTTAGGGTTAATTACAGGGACCTCCCCTGAGGTTTGGTGAAACTCGCGTTCATTCCCCTCTAAGAATACTAATTATTCGGACCTCCCCTGAGGTTTGCAAAACCTTACAACCGTTAGGGTTCCGTTAATTTTTGCTTACGTCATCATAAATTTTTTGAAGATTGCCAATTTTGCCCCCGATTTACTGTAGCAAATATGTATGGACTATATTACCCCTCTCAGCAAATGTTACATTGTTGCATTATAATGGATCTAGTAGCAATGTCAAATTACATTTGTGGATTAAAATGTTGTTAAATTTATATAAAATGTGTAATGACTTTATTAATGTATATTTATATTTAAAATAACATTTTAAATATTTCTAAAGTATTTTCTTACTTATTGTAAAATATATGCAAAGAGAAATACACTACTAACTCTTAAAAAAAATTATTTTTATTCAAATAAATATAAACATTGAAATTTATTTTTAATGTATAGATTTCCACATTGTCCCTCTTATTTGTGTATATAAATTCAAATAAATATAAACATTCAAATTTATTTTTATTATTATTTTTAGTGTTCTTATATTTTACTTGATAGAAAAATGTTGAAAATACTCAAGTTTAATTTTTATGTCTATAAATATAAAATTTTATAATGGTCAATAATGTTTTAGAAAAAAATATTACACATGTTTATAAAATTTTATATTAGCCAATAATGTTTTAGAAAAAATATTACACATATTACACATATATCAACTCAAGTTTTATTGATATGAAATAATTAAAGAACTTATTTGTTGGGAAATTTTTATTTTTTAATTATTCATAAATATAACATAACAATTTTTAAAAAAAAAATATATATTCAATAATATTTTAATTTTTATAATAAAAATATAAATATAATTTTTTTTAAAAAACCCTACAATCACCCCACCCCACCCCACTCCAAACCCCCAACCCCGCCGCCACCACCTTCCCAGGCCGTCTCGACGGCCTGGGATCACCAGATCCACGGCCTGGGATATTGATTACTTAAACCCAATACTATTAAATAATATTTATTATAAAATACTAAAATAAATCTTGTTTACATAATTAATAAATTATTTTTTACGCTATTGATAAATTATACAGTATTGAAATATGTATTTTATAAAAATTTAACTAAAAAAATCAATAAATATTTTTTTCACAAAATTTAAAGATACTAATTCAAATACCCTTTTATAAAATAATTATTAATGAGGTATTTGTAAATAATTAAATTTATGGGTTATTTCAGTTATATATATATATATATATATATATATATATATATATATATATATATATATATATATATATATATATATATATATATAAATAAGTGTTTAATATTTTCAACTATGAAATCATAAATTTATATCTTACTTAAATACAATACAATTAAATAATATTTTATTATAAAATACAAAAATAAAATCTTATTTACATATTTATTATTACTATTAATTGCATAACTAATAAACTATTTTTTTCTTTTTTTATGTGATATAAATCGGGGTGGGGTTAGTTTTTCTTTTCTTTTTATGTGTAAATTTAATTTTATTAAAGTTTGGGGACTAATAGGCAAATATAAATTTTTGTAAGGTTTTGTAAACCTTAGGGGAGGGCGATGTAATTAAAATTGATGAGGGCAAGAGGGTAATTTCACGCATTCCATCCACCTCCGTTAGTCTCCGTTAGGGTTTTGTAAGGTTTTGCAAACCTCAGGGGAGGTCCGAGTAATTAGTATTCTTAAAGGGGAATGAACGCGAGTTTCATCAAACCTCAGGGGAGATCCATGTACACTACAAAAAAATTAAATTTTAGTGACAAAATAGTAAATGACAAAGTGACAAGAAATTTAATATTGTCACTAAAATGATGTATATAGATACACTAGTGATAAAAAATGTGAAAAAGTTATCGCTATTGACATTTAGTGATACCCCAATAGTGACAACTAAAAAGTTATCACTAAATTATAGTGACAATATTTATTGTCACTAGGTTGTCACTGAAAGGGTGTCACTAATTGTCAATAGTGACAACTTAAGTTCCATAAACTTGTCACTAATAGCCATTAGTGACAACTTAAAAATATATTTTGTCACTATTGCACTTGTCACTATTATTATTGTGACAAAACTAATATTCTTATCACTAAATGTATACAAAAAGTGACAATTTCAACAATGTCACTTAATATTTTGTCACTAAAATCCATTTTTGTTGTAGTGGTAATTAACCCTTGAATTTAAGCTATTCAATGCAACCAAAAACTAAACAAGTAAACAAATACCAACCCTACACATTTGAGGCATATAATCCTACACAATCCGTAACAAGTATTCAATAATCAATTACCAAACAAGAATCCACTCATTATGTTAGTGAAGGTACTAAATGTATAAGATAAATCTTAAGATTTCAAACAATACATATAATATATATATATATAATCAGATAGGTCTGCAAATTACATGACTACGATCCTAGTTCCACCATCACCAATCAAGAATGAACCAGAGGAGACTAACAGCATAATTTTTCAAATAGCTAATTACTACAATAATAAAGAGCTCAGAAATTCATAGTTGTTTTTCAGTTAAGATAGTTAGTTCTCTACTATCTCACCACAATCTTTTATTACAACCTGTGGTGCAGTTTTTCCAGTCTCATCACCACAACCTTCCATGTACTTCACCACGGTATAGCCATCCACAACCTTTCCAAACACGACATGCTTCCCATCAAGCCAAGGTGTCCTCGCAGTGGTGATAAAGAATTGTGATCCATTAGTATTTGGCCCTGCATTTGCCATAGATAATAGACCAGGTTGTGTATGCTTCATCATAAAATTCTCGTCTGGAAATTTCAATCCATAAATTGATTCTCCACCAATCCCATTACCCTCTGTGAAGTCTCCACCTTGACACATAAAATTAGGAATAATTCGATGAAATTTAGATCCCTTGTAATGCAATGGTTTCCCAGAAGCAGCTCCAATTCCTTTCTCTCCCGTGCAGAGTGCTCGAAAGTTCTCAGCAGTTCTGGGAGTGGTGTCAGCAAACAGTTCTATCACAACTCTCCCGGCTTTGAACTTTCCAATCAAAATGTCAAAGAAGACCTTTGGGTTCTTCATTTTCAAGAAAACCTGAAATCAAAAGAGAAAAATGACATTTTGCTAATAATGGCTAAGGCACAATCTTGGGGTGCATTAATTCAAACATGAATAGTTCCTTCATATCTTATCAGATATTGGGCTAAGATCTCAAATTTGCAATTGCAATCTAAACAGGAGGCACAGTACCATTGTGGATGTCTACAAAAGTTTCCCAATAATCTCAACTAATTGAGAGAAATCAGACTCAATTGAAGAAGGGCAGAAGAAATTTTCCAAAACGTACTTAAAATTTTAATCAAATGAACAAGAGTGAAAAGTGAAAAGTGAAAATGTTCAAATTCTAATATATCCTATCAAATCCAACGATCAACAGGACAAGTAAATAACTATGTCTTGATTGGATTCACAGTTTTTTGAGATCCACGAGCTTTTAGTTATTATACAATCGCGACATGTTTCCACTATTCCACACAAAAAAATGGGACGTCGAAATGCAAAATAGCATAAGGAAAAATGAACGATGTACAGTAGAGATTTGCGTTCACCTTGGTTGACGATTGAACAAGGAGGTTGAAGATGAGCGGAGCAACAACTAGGGGTTTTGTCTAATTTAATTTGGGATCTTCTTCCTTTATTGCACCACAAATTTACTTGCCCACAAAGTAAAACAGTACTAATTTATTTTGGGATAATTACAGGGCCACCCCATGGTGTTTGGGGTAATTATTGTCCAATTCCCTCGCAATTTCATAATTACATTCAACTTCCCGATATTTTGAAAAATTTACATTTTGATGACATCAACGCCGATTTTGTATTGAACTTCCTATTTATCCCCTCAGTTTACTGTAGCAATTTTTTGGGTCAATTATACCCTTCCTATGTTTGATGCATAGGAATGGTTTCTTTATAATATATATGTATAAGTATGGGTTCAAATATTGTGAATTTACAAGAAATTTATAATTACTTTATTAGTGTATATATATTCTTAAAATAAAAATATAATAACACATGAACCTTTTTTACAATTAAAGTGCATGAAAAAGTAAATAAATTATGGTTAATGACGAGAAAAAAAACATTGTAGAATATAAATAAAAATATAAATACATGCACCTTTCGCATTTAACCCGTAATTTTAATAATTTAAAAAAGAGAGAATTGCATTTTTGGTACACAGCTATAGGCCAATTCCCACTTTTGGTACACAGCTTTATGTGTCCAACACATGATTTGGTACACTTCTTTTACAAAGTTTGACACATTTGGTACAACCGTTAAATAAAGTGCAAAATCACCGTTAATTCCGTTAGTTCGTCACATTTGGTACACCTCTTTTACAAAATTGACATGTGCGCGGCACATGGCTGCCAAAAAAAAATTAAACTTGATAAACTTTTATAAAAATTATCATATGTATTTATTATATTTATCATATCATATTTATATAATGATAAAAAAAATAGGTATTTATTATTTATATGACATGTAAAATATAATAAACTATATAATGTCATTTATAGTTTAATACTGGAAGAAGAATATTTTTTTAATAGTTCTTACTTAAATACAATATTATTAAATAAAATATTTTACTATAAAATAGAAAATTATATCATATTTATATATTTACTAATATTAATAAATAAATAAATAAATTATTTTAAAAAGAAAAAAACCTCACCTCCATAACACTCTCGATTCACAACACTTACTCTTAGATATAACTTTTCAGTGGATAAAACCCGTACTAAGGAAAAAAAAACCAGTGGGAAAAAATCTTAATAAATGAAAATAGCACATATATCTTTTTAAAATTTGAGCTCTTAAATCTGCATCATTAAAACCTTGCCAGAAAAATTCAATAGAAAAAAACCTAAGCTAAGAAAAAAAGAATTCAATATGCAAATGTCTCCCCCTCATTTTGCCATGTCTTCTTAAAAGACATTTGAGTTGTCGCATGCAAATTTTAGGTAGGACTGACAATCAAGTCTTGTGAGCCGAGCTTTAAATAGCTTGAACTAAAATACTATCGGGCTTTATAGCTATAGACTCAAACTCGGTTCATAAATTTTCATTATTTAGCTCAAACTCGGCCCATGTAATTTTTCGAGATTTGGGTCTAAGTCAGGTTATATTGGGTTTGTTAATATAGACAAAAATAGCTTCACATATAAAATATTTGTATTACCAAAAACACATATGAATAGACTACTATTACTTAATACACGAGTATATATCATTAAATAATATTTTAACGAAAAGATTGAGTAATTTGTCAATATTTTTTAAGATAAAGTATGATCTGTTTGAACATGCAGTAGAGTTTTAAAGTCTCAATACTCCAATTTATAGACCTTTTTGTGTTAACTTTTGTCTTTTTTTTTTAATAGTTGATTAAACTTTTTTCCTTTGGATTTTGGCCCATAAATTGATATACTAACATACATATGTGTAGTTGACAGTATAATATTTTCTGAAGTTTATTTGTTTCAAAATAAAAAACAGTAATTATTGACTATAACTACAATACAAACAATTAATCATAATATTTAAAATATTTATATGTTAAGCTCATAAATTGCCCAGCTCAATTGACAGTCCTAATCTTATATTCTAATTTATCAAATGTTGATGTAGGCAGTGCTTTGTCATGTTATCACTGGAGCGAATATTTATATTCGAGGTTAATCATGTCTTGATTATTCGATGTTATAGATGTTTTGATATTTTTGGATATTGTTTAGTTATATTTTGCTTCTATAGCCCAATAAAACTTACATACCAAGCTAAATCATAAGCATTTTTTGTTCTTTGAAAGATAAAAATGCGATTACTTTTTAACTACTGTTTTTTTTTAACAGAAGATGTTTAAGAGAATTTGTTCTATGTCTTTTGTATTTTTAGAGGACTTTTATGACTTATATTGTAATAAATATTCCAATTTTACAAACAATACTTTTTACTTAAAGTTTATTGTTAATAAATTATAATAACTTTACATATATATATTTTGGAGCTAATATCAATATGTGATTGGTCTAGTGGAAGGGACTTCCCACTTTATGTGCTCGACGCGCCTCGAAAGGGATTAAACCCTTGGAAAACCAAAAAAAAATTTTGAAGCTAATTAAAATATAAGTGCTTTTTTTTTTATTATCACTCTTTATGGTTCATTTATATGTGTTACAAGAGAATAAGAATGAAAATATAAAATTTGATGTAAGAGATAATTTTTAGATTTTAGGAGTTTATAGGAAATAAATATAATAAGACTCCATGTTTAATTATATTGAAGTAGAGTTCTTTGTCCTATTCTAGTTTTTCTTATTTTAATTAATTTAATTATAATTTAAGTAGGTGTATATTAGTCTTCACAAAAAATTCAAGAAATTAGTTTTAATGAACTCGTATTTTTATATAGAAATTCAAAAATACTTCTCGTGTTTTGTTTAATTATCAAAATCATGTGTTATTTTATTGAATGTTCTTTTTTTTACTAGTTTATTAGGAAAAAAATCATTAGAAATTCATTCATGAATTATAGGTAGTTAATTGTCAATTTTTTTAGCTGAACACGGGGATTCACTACAAAAAATTAAATTTTAGCGACAAAATAGTAAATGACAAAGTTACAAGAATTTAAATATTGCTATTAAAATGATATATATAGATACAGTGATGACAAGAAATGTGAAAAAGTTATCGCTAAATTATAGTGACAATATTTATTGTCACTAGGTTGTCACTAATTATCAATAGTGACCACTTAAGTTCCATACACTTATCACTAATTTTCATTAGTGACAACTTAAAAATATATTTTGTCACTATTGCACGTGTCACTATTGTTTTTACGACAAAACTAATATGTTTGTTACTAAATATATGCAAAATTTGGCAATTTCAATAATGTCACTGATGTGGATATATAAATCATAAGGGCATTTTAGTAATTACCAAATTCCATATTATTAAAATCAAGAGTTACATTTATGACATTCATTAGAATGACCATCTCGCCCCTATTCAATTTTGAGGTTAGTAGGAGACTTTTCCTCTCCACCTAATTGATGGTGACTTCTCATCTCCCACCATTAATAAGGTGACTCTTCACCTCCTCAGTTTTACCTATAAATACTACCCTCATTTTCATTTGGAGGGGCAGGTTGCAGAAGAGTAAAGAATAGCTGAATAGTTTCCTCGAAATTCGTCCCGTGACATCAGAACGAGAGGGAAAAATGATCAAGATAGGAGGAGATCATCCCGAAGATACCCTTGATCATTTTCACGCAACATCATTTTTGGCGCCGTCTGTGGGAAATTTCTGATTGGCACGTTGAGATGGCGAACGAGAATGAGGAAAACCAATGGATGGAAGAACCAAAGGGACCACCTGAAGGGGATGAAGACATGGTAGAAGGCGCACCAGATCCAGCATATGTCCTGGAAGCAGCCCCTGATGTGGCACCTGTAGCACCCACAATTCAAATGACTCAGGAGAGGCTCGATGCGATGGCAGCAACGGTTGCCGCACGAGCAGTTTCACAATATGTGGCTGAACAGCGACGAACGCACATTTCACCCGTATTCCATCACAGGGAATCAACAGCAGCAACCAGAGAAGAACAAAGACCGAGGGAGCGGCAGACTTCAGGACAAACTTGGAATGAAGAAAGAGTTGATGGTAGAGATCTAGCAGGAGAAGAGGAGGCCCTCAGAGAACCTCTCTTGGGGATTAAACGAGGTGCTGCTCCAGCAGAAAATGAAGGAAGAAGAGAACGTGAGGAGCAAAACTATGAGCAACCGAGGCGGGGAGAAGTAGGAGAACAATTTACAACCGCAATTCCAATGAGAAGAAGTCCCTTTGCTCCGGCAGTCCTTTCAGAACCCTTACCACATGGGTTCAGGATCCCAAGCCTCACGGAGTATGATGGAACAGGAGATCACCAAGAACATTTAGATAAGTTTGCAGCAAAGGCAGACTTATATGCAATGAGCGACGCAGCCACCAGCAAAATTTTCCGTACAACTTTAGCCAAAAGTGCTCTTACATGGTTTAACCAACTACCAACAGGCACAATTACCAACTTTGAACAAATGAGTCAGCGCTTCCTTCATCACTTCTCAATGAATAGGAAGGCTCAGAAGACTGCAGCGTATTTGTTCACCGTGAAACAAAGAACAGGAGAATCGCTGAGAGAATATATACAACGCTTTACTAATGCCGTGTTAGAAGTACCTCAGGTGGATCCAGAGCTCCTCGCCAGTATACTTCAGCAAACACTGTTGGATGAGCGACTGAAGGAGTCTTTAGCAGGAAAACCCCCAACAACTCTTGATGTACTCTTAGCCCGAGCAGAAAAATTCATCAGGATTGAGGAAGCATCGGAGGTGAAAATGGAGAAAGGAAGCAAAAGAAAGATGAGAGAAGAGGAATAAATAGAAGAGATATTGCACCAGCCAACTCACATTCTGGAAGAAACCCTGCACAGGAACGTAGTAGGAGGCAAGAGCCTAACAGAAACAGCTCAGTACAAGGAAGATGTGATGAGAATATGCCTGGAGCAGGCGTGATCAACATAATATCAGGAGGACCAGTTGGAGGAGATTCAGCTAGTGCTAGCAAAGCTCTGGTAAGGGTAGCAAAAGCATTTCTAGAACAACCCAAGCATCATATTCAGCAAGCTGCAGAAAACATTCACTCTACCACATTTGATGATAAGGGTTTAGAGAATGGGCAATTACCTACTCAAAATGATGCTCTAGTGATCTCTGCTACACTTGCGAACTACTAGGTAAAGAAAATATTGGTGGATAGCGGAAGTTCTGCTGATATAATCTTTTACAATGCCTTCAAGCAGCTGAACATTGACAACGCCGAATTTAAGAGAGTTAATACAGCACTGTCCGGGTTTTTCAGGAGAAACAATAGAAGCATTAGGAAAGGTCATGTTGCCTATTTCATCAGGAAGTTTTCCGAAAAGGGCCACGAGAATAGTCAAAGTTCTTGGTGGTTAAAGCGCCTTCCACTTATAACATAATATTGGGAAGGCCTAGCTTAAACCTCTTCAAAGCGGCAATCTCCACTTATTACATGAAGATGAAATTCCCCATGACAGACGGAGTGGGAGAGGTAATAACAGATCAAATGATGGCTCGCGAATGCTACGCCAATCTCCTCAGAAATGGTAGCAAAAAAGGAAGATCTCAACATATCCCATTGATATATAGAACAAATACCGAATGAGAAATCCATCATCAAAGAAAAGAAGGTCAAAAACAAGAAAAGAAAATCAAAGGATCTACAGGTGGAGGTAATGAAAAGAAAATTATCATGATGCATAATTGCTAAGATTCAGCTATAAAAATTGTCATTATCATGTACTGATCAATAAAAAGTTCAATGAGATCTACTGGTAGATCCCATTTTTACTCAAGAATGTACATGATTTTGTCAGATTTTCAATATTTGATGTATCAAAAGAGAAGAGCTTTACACCTCTAAAAGGGGTCAAATTAAAAAAGTCTCAATAAAGAGCATTACACCTCTAAAAGGGGTCAGATTAAAAAGTCTCAATAAAGAGCATTACACCTCTAAAAGGGGTCAGATTAAAAAGTCTCAATAAAGAGCATTACACCTCTAAAAGGGGTCATATTAAAAAAGTCTCAATAAAGAGCATTACACCTCTAAAAAGAGGTCAGATTAAGGAAACACCTTCATACCGAAGGTAGAATAAACTGCCCAATAAAAGAGCAATACACCTCTAAATGAGGCCCAAAATAATCGCTCATCATAAGAGCATTACACCTCTAAAAAGAGATAAAAAAACTTCAGCTTTATAACAAAGCAAAATAATATGAATAGAGCATTATAGATAAATAACTTTTCCGAAGTCTAAACGTCAATAAAAGAAGACAAATTAAATAGCAAAACTACTCCCATATAAAGAGAAAGTATTATGCAAAGCATTTAAAATAAGACATCAAAAGTCAAAGTAAACAAAGTCTTCCAACAAAAATAAGAAGTGTGAAAAGGGAAATGATGATTACATAATAATCAACTTATTAAACATCTATCGATAAAATAAGTGAAAATAACTATTTCTCTACATCAGCGAGAATCGAAAATTCTTCCTCTCCCAAGTCAGGTTCTTCGGAGACATCAACATCCAAGAATATAAAGTCTTCACCAGGATAACGCCCAGATTCCCTAAGAACCCTGCGGCAATTGCGGATAGTGCGATCGTACACTACGAGAGACTCTTTCATTAAGTCTTCTCTATAAGTATCAGAATTCTTGTAGTTGCTAACTACCTCTTTCTCCACAGAACTTTGGTGCTTGGTAACCAGCTCCTTCTCTAAAGTACTGAAGTATATCTTCCCTTCCTCAGACTTTTTGAATTTGTCCCCAGTCTGAACTTCATGTTTCAAGTCCTTAGAAAGTCTGGCATTCTCCTTTTCCAGCTTCTGCATTTGAATAGTCATCTGAGCAAGTTTCTCCTCAGCAATCTTAGCTTCCCCCTCAAAATGGTTGGAACGTTGACTAAGTAAATGAGACATTAGTGGAATCTGCATAATAAAGGGAGAAATTTAAAAATATATACATACATATAATAATAGATAAGTATTATTGAATACTAGTAAATTTTACCCGAGCCAAGTTAGCACAAAGCATCTGATCTAAGGTGCTAGAAGAAAATTGGTCAAAACGAGCAACGTCATATGAAGATATAAGAGCCCTTGTTTTCTCATACCCTATATCGAGATCAGCTGAATCCCAAAAAGAATTAACGCCTTGATCTCTGTTAAGTCCATATATAAAAAGTCCTTTTCCTGCACCAGGACGAGGAGAAACCTCACTCAAATGCTCCCTAGGACGCTTAGACGGAAGGGAAGACGCACGATTCTTTCCAGGAGTCACAGTGGTACCAAATGTTTTTGTAGGACTGCTTTGTGATGCAGGAAGCATGGCCCCTTCATTTTCTCTCTTAGAGGAACTCCCTTTCAGTTGGCTGACTGGATTTCCTCTTGGGGAGGGAGGAGGACGATGAGAACCAGAACGATGGGCCTGAGCTTCAGAACGATTAGATTGAGTTTTTCTTGCAGCACGAAGCTCACTAACGGATAAACCTTTACCTGCTTCAAAAGGAAAAACGAATCAGTAAAAAAAAAAAAAAAAAATTTAAAGGAAGGAAGGAAGGTAATTATACCCTTAGAAAAAATATTAGACACATCAAAGTTATTCCTAAAAAGGCCAGCATACTCAAACCTCTCATAAATATCTACATCCATGGAAGGATCATCAGAAAAGAAATTTTCACTCCAACTATCACTCCACTCGGTCAAGAAATCCCACCCATCGTTTCTCACATAAAAGAACTTAGATTTCCAAGGACCTTTCCCTATAGTACAACCTTCTAAGAATTTACATGTTTTCTGAGGAAAAAAGTGAAAGTATAATTGATTCGCGACCCTTCTCAGATTAAATAGAGTCCTAAAGGAAGCCAATGTAGGAGAAATGTTCAAGTTAGCACAACATGCAGGAATCCCTCGTAGTACATAAATGAGGTTGGAGTAAGTTGGCTAATGCAGATATCGAAACTCCGAAGAATTTCCACCAAAAGAGGATCCGGGGGAATTGAGAAACCGCAGTAAAAATACTCTTTATAAACGGTAAAATACCATGAGGGAGGGGACCTAATTCTCTGACCCTCACGGGGAAGCAGAAATTCATGGGAAAGAGATAACCTTATGCTACTTTTCAAATTTTCTAACTCCCTAAAAGGCATTTCACTGTTTGCAATATCAATGTTCACTGTCCGACTTTTACGTTTAGAAAGTTGGACAACCCCTTCATCTTCGTCCATCACCCAGTTACTTGTCTCATCAGGCCTAGTGCCTAAAAGAAAAGGGGGACACATCAGAAACAAATTCATTATAAAATAAAACATCAGAACACTCTAAGGGTAATTCACGAATAGCTCTAGCAATTTCTTCCTCAGTAGGAAGACCAAATCTTGAATCAAAATCCAAAAAATCAGCTAACGCATGGAAATAAAGACTATTAATTCAAGCTAAAAAATTCAACCTAACCTTGGTTGAACCAAGCCAAGACAAGGCTACCTTGGCAGAACTCTGCCGAGGCAGTGGCACCTCGGCAGAACTCTGCCGAGGCATAGCCGCCCTGGCAGAACTCTGCCGAGGCAGCAGAACCTCGGCAGAACTTTGCCGAGGCATCAGCACCTCGGCAGAACTCTGCCGAGGCATAGCCGCCCTGGCAGAACTCTGCCGAGAAGGAGATGCCCTAGCAGAACTCTGCCGAGGCAGCAGAACCTCGGCAGAACTCTGCCGAGGCATCAGCACCTCGGCAGAACTCTGCTGAGGCATAGCCGCCCTGGCAGAACTCTGCCGAGACAGAGATGCCCTAGCAGAACTCTGCCGAGGCATAGCCGCCCTGGCAGAACTCTGCCGAGGCATAGCCGCCCTGGCAGAACTCTGCCGAGACAGATATGCCCTAGCAGAACTCTGCCGAGGCAGGGATGCCTCGGTAGAATTCGGTCTAAACAAGATCTCAGTTATTTAATAAAATATATATATATATTTTAAAGGCTGTTTTATGCAGTGCAAAAAAGGAGGAAATAATGATAATACTTCATACCTCGTGAAGACATTCTGGGAATTGAGCTTTTGAAAGATTGTAAATTTAGAGGATTTTAAAAGTTTGATTAAAGCAAATGTATAGGAAGCTTATATATACCTCATACAAAATTTTAATTATGGAAGTGTGAGATCCCAAGGAGAGTAATCTTCCCTAAAGATTTCCCCATAATTAAAGTGCAATCTTAAAATATTTTTATTCTTAATTACGGAATGATCCCATGAAAACGATTATTAAATTCCACAATTGAATATCTCTAAGATATTCATTTATGGAATTGGGGGGCTTATGATGTGGATATATAAATTATAAGGGCATTTTAGTAATTACCAAATTCCATATTATTAAAATCAAGAGTTACATTTATGACATTCATTAGAATGACCATCTCGCCCCTATTCAATTTTGAGGTTAGTAGGAGACTTTTCCTCTCCACCTAATTGATGGTGACTTCTCATCTCCCACCATTATTAAGGTGACTCTTCACCTCCTCAGTTTTACCTATAAATACTACCCTCATTTTCATTTGGAGGGGCAGGTTGCAGAAGAGTAAAGAATAGCTGAATAGTTTCCTCGAAATTCGTCCCGTGACATCAGAACGAGAGGGAAAAATGATCAAGATAGGAGGAGATCATCCCGAAGATACCCTTGATCATTTTCACGCAACATCAGTCACTTAATATTTTATCACTAAAATTCATTTTTATTGTAGTGATATTTGCTTATTTTCAACGTTAACAGGAGAATAATTGCCATTTTTTTAGGCAAATCTTTGAATGGGGATACAATTGTCATTTCACATGAATTTTTTTTTTCTGCTAATAAAAGATAAGCTCAAAAGAATTAGGGGATGTATTAGTTACGCCAAGCATATGGGGTATTTTTTTCTTTTTACTCATTTTTTGATGCTGCAAGAAGGGACATACATATATTAACTCGAACAACTTTGACTTAACTCTTGCATGGATTTTTTTTTTTTGGATAAAGAAATCTAATTTTTACATGTTTGTTTGATTTTGTGCTTTAATTTTGAGGACAGAAAAGGTATGATGAGTTCAAAGAAGCCTTGGAGAAGAATCCAGTGAATGCAAGCAGTTACCCAAAATCGAGGTTGAGAATTATTAATCCATGGTTACTTAAGTTTATAGGAGTTGTATGCTATACAATCGTCCTGAATTTGTGTTATGAGAGAATGCAAGAAATATAAAATAAAATGCACTGATCACCATGATTAGCAAGAAATTATATATGATGTTGTATAAAAATGTTCAGGGCAAAAAATGAAATAAGCCCTTCGATCTATAACAACATCACAATAATGAAATAAGGTCTGCACACTTATATCGATAGAAAATTTGTATAGAAATTGTAATAGTGAATTCCGTTCCCCTCTGTTTGGAAATAGGGCGACCTATTTATAGGTACGTACAGGGGTATAATAGTCTTTTCAGGAAAGACGTTACAAGTAATAAATACAAAGACGTTACAGACATTACGAGGGTTTATGATAAAGACGTTACAAATCTCTTATTTATGCAACTTAGTGTAATCTCTTAATTGCCCTCGGGTACAAAATTTGGACAAATCAATATATGAGATTAATTCATTAACATTGTTGTACAGTTGTAGTTTTTTTTTTTTTTTAGAATCTCAATATTATATATTTCTAGAACTTTTTTTTTTTTTTTTTTTTTTGAGAAAACCCAAAGGGTAGATATCATTAATGATCCATATCATCAAGTACAAAGTCCTGAATAAAAGTAGGTAAATTCGGGGAAAGGGGATAGCAACTAAACGCAACTTTAGCTAGAGCGTGAGCCACAAAATTGCTTTCTCTAAACACATGAGAGCAAATAAAAGAATCTAGACTTCTAGCCATATTCTTGATATCATAAAAAATGTGGCCCAAGGGATGGAATTGATTATCTGATTGAGATCCCGAAACTCCATTAGTGATTGAAAGACAATCACCTTCTAATATAATGTTTCTCCACCCTTTTTCAATTCCAAACTCCAAACCCCGAGCCATGGCCAAAGCTTCGGCAGTTTCGGGTTCACATCTTATGTCTCGTCTTTCCGAACGCCAGTCCAAACAGATACCCGAGCTGTTTCGGATTATGATTCCAATACCGAATCTATTAGAAACCGAATCAATTGCTGCATCTACGTTAATTTTTACAAAACCATTTGGGGGCGGTTTCCATTCTGAAATAATGGATCTGCTCCGAGGCTGGGTGGCAGTAAAAGAGGTCGCTTCTTTGAATTTGGAAAAGAAATTATGAGCATAGGTAATTACAACTGCTGGTTCAAAGTCTTCTTGTTCCCATAAAAGTTTATTACGTCCATGCCAAATCCACCACGTCAAAATCGCTGCGTAACTGAGTTCTGAAGCATCAAGATTTGAGTGCAAATGTGAGAACCAATCGGTAATATCTAATGAATCAGTATGATAATGAGTGAGAGAAAAACCCGAGAGGGCCCAACATTGTCTAGCATACGTACAATGGAGGAGACAGTGGATGGATGTTTCATTATCTCCGCAACGAATGCAGGATGCTTCAGATATAACTCTTCGACGTCTAAGATTATCACTAACCGGTAATGCATCTTTACAAACAGACCACCAAAACATCTTCACCTTCGGGGGAACTTTCATAGTCCAAATACGATTCCAAATAAAACTTGAACCAGAACTCGAGCTGCCAGCAATGGATTCATGAGCTGATTCCTTCAAAAAACGACTCAACTTATATGCTGAACGTACTGTGAATGAACCTGAGCGATCATAATGCCAAATCAGATTATCCGAACAAGCAACACGACTTAAAGGAATAGCTAAAATGAGCTGGGCATCATCATTTACAAACAGATTTTCAACTAAATTCCTGTTCCAACACCTCTGGTTTTGATCGATTAAAGAACTAACCTTTGCGTCTTCCGGTAGTAAACGAGGTGGTGTAATAATTTTAAGAGAATGTGAGCGCGGGAGCCAATTGTCCTTCCATATGCGAATCCCATCTCCATTTCCAACTCTCCATCTAGTGCCCATTTCAATAAGTTTTTTCGTCCCCCAAATACCACGCCAAGTGAGAGAGGGAGCTGAACCCAATTGAGCATCTAAGAAATCTGAATACGGAAAGTAACGAGCCTTTAATATGCGACTAAGGAGGCTATTTGGAGAGGTCAAAATGCGCCATGCCTGTTTTGCAATTAAAGAAGCATTAAAAGACTCCAAGTCCCTAAATCCCATACCTCCGTCTCTTTTACTTGAACATAACGAATCCCACTTTATCCAATGAATCTTCCTTTTGTCCTTTTCGTCCCACCAGAAACTTGCAATCATCGATTCTATCTCTTTAATCAAATAATCAGGCAGTTTAAAGCAACTCATTAAATACGAAGGAATAGCCTGAATAACAGCTTTAATTAAAATCTCCTTACCAGCTTTTGACAGCGATTTGATTCTCAAACTTTGTAGACGTCCCCAAACCCGTTCTCTAATAAAATCAAAAACTTCTCTTTTTGACTTTCCCACAGAAAGTGGTAAGCCAAGGTACCTATCATGCTTAAGTTCTCTTCGAATAGGTAACTGGCGGAGAATCGCAGCAATAGTATCCTCATTTGTGCTTTTGGTGAAGACAACACTAGACTTTTCGAAGTTGATACTTTGGCCAGAAGCAGTGCGATATGCTAGTAGAAGATTATTGACATAGATTGCAGCCTCCTCTGTGGCCTGACATAGAATTAAAGTGTCATCCGCAAATAAGAGATGCGAAACTCTCGGGGCCCCAGTACAGATTCGAATGCCTTCCAAATGACCTCTGTTTTCTTCTCTGCAAATCAGTGAACTCAAAACTTCTGCACAAAATAGAAAAAGATAAGGGGAAAGAGGGTCTCCTTGTCGGATGCCCCTTTCCGGCTTAACATGTCCAAATTGCGCACCATTAAGAACAAAAGAATAAGTTACAGAAGAAATACAGATCATAATAAGATCTACAAAATGCGAATCGAAACCTAAGCGGATCATTACGGCTCTTAAGAATTCCCACTCTACTCTATCATAGGCTTTACTAAGGTCCAACTTAATGGCCATTTGACCTACCTTACCCTTAGATTGTTTTTTCATATAATGGGTGGTTTCAAAAGCAACAAGGGCATTATCTGTTATTTGGCGACCAGGGACAAAAGCTGATTGGTAATCAGAAATGACAGTACTCATAATAGGTTTCAATCGGTTAGCTATGGTTTTCGATGCAATTTTATAGACAACATTACAAAGGCTTATGGGGCGAAAGTGGGTCATATACTCGGGTTTATGGCATTTAGGAATAAGTACAATGTTTGTGACATTACAAGACTCATTGAAAATACCATTATTAAGGAAATCCAGAACCCACTTAATAACATCTTTACCAACAACAGGCCAAAATTTCTGGAAAAATAAAGGGGGGAAACCGTCAGGACCAGGGGATTTAAGGGGGTACATAGACAAAAGTGCACGATATACCTCTTCTGCAGTGTACGACTGAAGTAGATATTGATTATCTTCGAAACTCACCCTCGATCCCACAGCATTCAAGACCAAGTCAAGCTCTTCCTTTGATGGTTGGCTAGAGGTAAAAATATTACCGAAGTACTCCACCACAATATTCTCAATATCAGCCACTTTGGTGCACCAAGTACCATCTTCTCTCATAAGGCCCTTTATCTGATTTTTATTTCTACGGCCTGTTGCCCGACTGTGGAAATATCTAGTGTTACGATCTCCCTCACGCATCCAGTGAGCTTTGGCCCTCTGTTGCCACATTTTTTCTTCCTTGTCCATAAGACCGTCCAGCTGCATTGTAAGTTCTTTCTCCTGATCCTTAGAGGCATCAGTAATCACCTCTGTTCTTAATTTATGAATTCTTTCCCTGAGCTTTGACACTTTCCGTTTTACACTCCCAAAAGAAGTCTTGCTCCATGCTGAGAGTTCATTCTTACACGAATCCAGTTTGTCCCAAACAGTGCCCAAGGAACTTGATTCCGCATTACCCCAAGAGTTTTTAACAACTTCAGAACAGTCTCTTTCATCAAGCCACATAGCTTCAAACATAAATCTGTCGATTTTTTTATGCAACTGAAGTATCTCTTCATCTAAAATTCGGACAAGAATTGGAGAGTGATCCGATCCCCCAAACCTAAGATGTTCAACTTTACTAAATGGAAATTTATGTAACCATGTATCAGAACTGCAAGCTCTATCAAGTCTCTCATGAACTGTGCGAGGAAATTCCCACCTATTAGACCACGTGAAAGGAAACCCCGAGAAACCCAAATCATTGAGGCCCGAGTCTTGTAGAGCCACTCTAAAGTCTCGTAAAAGGTATCCTGGAGTGATATTCCCACCTTTTTTCTCCGAATGGTAGAGGAGAGCATTGTAATCTCCAACACATAACCAAGGTTTAGAACTTACATTTGCAAGATTTCTAAGAAGTTCCCATGAGTGATGTCTATAACTCGAATCTGGTTCCCCGTAGAATCCCGTAAGACGCCAGCCAGTAGGATTATCATCTTGAGTAATGTGAACGTCAATGTGATTAACAGAGAAACTTTGTAACTCAACTTCGAGATGTTTCTTCCAAAGTAATGCTAGGCCACCAGACCGACCTCTCGGATCAACATACACACCATACATATCAAGTTTAGCTTTCAACAGTTCAATCTTCTTACCCTTTGATTTAGTCTCAGATAGGAAGATGAATTGGGGGTTATGATCTCGAATATGGGATTCGAGATACCGAACTGCCGAGGAACCTCCCAACCCCTGGCAGTTCCAGGCTAGACAATTCATGATGATAGGCGGGGCTGCCCGGCAGCCTCCGCCTCTGGAATAGCAAGGTGAATCTTCTTTGAAGGTCTCGGGGGAACAACAAGAGTTTCCTCATCTAGCTTGGTAATGTACTTGGTATCTGTATCTAGATCAATCAAAGGGACAAGAGTTGAATCAGGTTCTGACTGCTTTCTTTTGGGAATATAGTTTCGTACAAGGTTATCAATAGGGAGACTTTGAGAGCGGGGGGGTAAGAGTTGGGATTTCGGGGAGGTGGTTTGGGTTCTGACTTTCCTATTTTCTTTGCCTGAAGACCGTTTATGCTCAATAGGAAGTTTACCGGTTTTCTTAGTCTGCTGTTCGTGTTCAGTTTTGATTGGAACGGAGTAGAGGTTTTCTGGCAAGTTATAGTTAATAGGTATGGCAAGATTTTGAGGTTGGATAGGTTGGAGAGGGATTTTGGTGGGCATGGTTTTACCATATGTGTTACTACTTGAAGCATTGTGGCTAGGATTATTAGAGTTAGCATGTTTCGGGGTGGCCTGGTTTGAATCATATATACCCGAATTTGCGATCTGATTAGGCAGGCGAGTTGGGTGTAGTGTGGATGTGATGGAGCCCATATGATAGTGATGGATATTTGATTCCGATTTCTTAACTGGTTCTTGGGTTGTAGGGAAGAACAGAGATGATGGTTTATGGTTGGAAGCAGTAGAAGAGAGTACTTTTTGGTGACTGGAAACTTTGGATTCCAACGACTTGGTAGTTTGCAAGTTTAGATTTTTCCTAAGGGTTTCGATCGGGGTCAGATTTTCAGTGAGATTGTGCGTGGAGAGAGATATGTTCTGAATTGGGAAGTCAGTTTTCAATGATGAACCTTTGTTATTTTTGGAGATGGGCTGTTGGGATGGGTGTTCTAGATTATGGACCACCGTATGGGCTGGATATTTTGGGGCATCGTTATTTATTTTTGTTAATGGGCTTTGTTCAAGGTGAGCAGCCTTTTTAGGAGGGGAGTTGTGGGTCAAGTCAAAAGGGACAGAGTTGGAAGGAGTGGGTCGATCATTATGGGCTGGTTGGTTTTGTGGAAAAGTCTGAGAGTTGGGATTTAGATGAGTTAATTTTGGATTATTAATGTTGGCGGAGATTGGGGGTAAACTAGCTTCTACTGTTTTGGAAATTGGGGGAGTGGTTGCGTGAGGCTTCACAGAATTAATTGTGGTTGAGATTTTTAACGGATGGAGATCAGATTTAGAGCCAATTTCCTTCAAATCCGGGGTGAGATTACAGTTATCTTCAAGGGCGAAATTTTCCAGATTTACCTCCGAATAATCCGTAGCTAACTGATTCATTTTTCTGATCGGAGGTCTACTTCGATTCTGGTCGTCGGAGTAACTTTTCGGCACTGGATTCAAATGGAGTTTTGGAGAAAATATATTAACTCCTCTGGCAGATTTCGCATCCAAATTCGATGTTCCTGTCCCCCTGATATCTACATAAATACCTGCTGACGACTGCCAACTAGGAGATGAAGATAAAGAGTTTCCGGTAGGTGAATAACGCAACCAAGGTCCATATGGTAGATTTTCCAACGGTATTTCAGCTTCATTCTCATATCTTTTGTCACAATGTAGAGACACATGAGTAAGCAATCCACAGTAATAACAAAGATTAGGTAAACGCTCATAGCTAAAAGAGACCACTATCACATCCCCCCTATCACTACGGATTTTCATGCATCTAGGAATAGGTTTTGAGATGTCGATGCCAACCCTCACACGAATACTTTCCCCGATAAGAAGAGTTTTGGGGTCCCCCTGTATTCCCTCGAATCTACCAAGACGTTTACAAATCTGGTCTATCGTGATTTTATTCGATTTGTTCAGAGGAAGCCCTTTGATGTGGACGTAGAACTCACCCCAATCCAGATTTGTTTCTAGTGGATTCTCGTTCGGTAAGATCAAATTTAACACGATAAGTCTCTTCTCGAAAGACCATGGTCCTCCATAGAGAGCCCTCTTCCAATCAATTTTATGGGTAAAAGAAAATATAAATCTGCCCATCCCAATATGGCAAACCTCCATGCCCTTCCCCGGACTCCAAAGTAAAATCAAGATATTTGGAGAAGAGAACAAGAGCGTAGGTAATGATCCATGAGACTAAAGAGAACAAAACTCTCCACGAGGAAGAGAACAAAACTCTCCACGGGGAAGAGAACCCTAATTTCTAGAACTAATGCGTGCCAATTTATTCCCTTTGAAATGCATAATTTCAATTTATCCTTTATGATTTGAAAAGGAGCATTTTACCCCTTTTCAAATTTTTATGAAGCAGTTTACTTCCTTAATTCGGAGTGTGTAGTTCACTTGCCGAAATTGAGATTGTGCATGAAAAGTATTTTTGTAACATAAAGGGTAAATTGTTACATTTATCATAATACATGGGATAAAATGTCACATTTAGGGCCACATATTTACATGTTAGAGAGGTGGTGTGAAATTTTGTAAGATTATAGGGGGAGTAAATTGCTATTTTTCAAATTTTAGGGAGATAATTTAAATATTATGAATGTCACAAGTGGAGAAATTGCCATTAACCTATATTTTTTTGTTTTTAAATATTAATCACTCAAAAGCTTGGGCTCTATATGGGTCGATATTGGCTCGATTCATCAACTTATTTGATTTGGTAAAACGTGATCAACTATTTTTAGCGAAACATTTGAAATGCGATTCATATCATGTTGAGTTTTTTGTGAGTTTAAAATTTCAAAAAATAGTTTTTGTCGAATTTGAATGTTAAAATTTAGAGGAAATGTAGATGCTAGTTAACAAATTAATAACTTTTGTGAGGAGTAGAAAATAGATGTCAAACAAATGACTTTAATATATTTATGATTGTAATAGGTTTAAGGTGATGGCGGAGCTGGACCTAGTTTAAGCTTAGCTTAAGGTAGTATACAGGTAGCAATGGGTATGGGCCCCGTTTCAGTACCCGGAGCACCCTCGATCCACAATATGGATCAAAATTTCGTTTCGAGTGTATGTTTTGGTCAGCCAAATATTCAAAACTTTTCGAGACTTTTCGGACATGTTTCGGAAACACTAAGGAAAAATTGTAAAAAGAGTTACTAAATTTAGAAAAATAACAGAGTTTAAGGGAACAAATAGTTTCGAAATTATATCTTGTTTTCGCTTCGCTTGATTCAAAAACGAAAACTTTTCTATGTTTTCAACGGAAAAGATGGAAATTTTGATCTATAATCCACAATAGTCCTTAATTTCATCATTAAGCATCAATTTAATTATTGATGTACAAAATTTGGTTGGAAAAGAGAGAGGAGCAATTAATATGGAGGAAGATTGATGACAGATTGGCCATTTGTGTATATGTGGTAGTTGGTGAGATAAAATGATGCAATTGATTGTTTTCCTAAAATAGAAATATGAGTTCATTCATTGGATGCAGTCGGGCTTTTGCATTTGGACCACTCTCATGAATAGTACTTCCATCAACACTTCTCTACCTTCTATTTTATGTATTTGACTGATTGTTAAGGTACGGTAAATGATTAATGGTTGGTTTAACGTTCAAAATTTTAGGGTGTATGTAAATTAATTTTGGTATGACCAATTCAATGAATTTTGGTCTTAAAATATTTATTCGATTGGTGTTGACGAAACTTTTGAAAAACAATTTAGATAGTAGTCTATGAATGTTAGGTTTTGATGTTTTAAAAATTCGAGATGTGATTTGGATTAAATTTCAATGTTGATTGAAAAAGCATCTATTAATATAAAATAATTTATATAATAGGGATTTAAGTATAAATTTTTTACATGAGGGATATAAATGTAGCACATTTTTATTTAAGAGGAATTTAAGTGTAATATTTTTTGCAAGAGAAATATAAGTATAAAATATTTCATACTTAATGGATCATAAATGTGATTTAGCCTAAATGGATTATTTATAATTCTCTGGATGATGCCTTAATTTGCTATGGTTATTATATTTTGTCATTTTTCTATTAGAATATTTAACTTAATTGCATTTAAATGTATTATTAGATGACACGTACCAAAATAGAGTAAATAAAATAGCTTATCCAAACATATTTATATTTATATTTTGATTGATATGTGCAATTAAAAAAAAAAGAAGTTTTAAACTACATTAATTTTTACCCAGTTAAATTTAGACAAAGTTGATCTTTTCCTTTTCATCTTTAAAATATTCAAATTTTAGGTCTGGCACTTAATACATTTTGACATAATGCGAACAAATTTTAACAACAAACCTATAAGCCATTGGTTCTTTTGAATAATTAATTATAGTGAAGAACAGGTCCATTATTTCTTTCTTTAATAGACTACATAGATATAGCTTATTTTTATTAAAAATGATAAAAACCTAATACAGTATGTGACAACCAACACATGCTGCATTATTTAAGAGGCAATGAATAGTCGATCCTAGTATCTAGTACTATTATCTTTATTAAAATTGGTTGGGATATTAGGGTGTGTGTGGATGGATTTTGGCTCGGTCTCGCGGGTCTCGCGAGATCGAGTCAAAACCCTTTCTTCGTCAAATCCATAAAATCATCAAAAACCTATTAAAAAACTCGCACTCAAACTCTTCGGGTGTATGTGGATAGGTTTTGGCCCGGTCTCGCGGGTTTCGTGAGACCGAGCCAAAGCCCTTTCAAATGAGTTTTCGTCAAACCCATAAAACAATAAAAAACCTATTTAAAAAATCCACACTCAAACTCTTCAAACCTATAAAACATTGATTTGACACTAACTACCTACTTTTTCCTTCAAATCTCACTAAAAAAGACATTGATTTGACACTTATCATCTACTTTTTCCTTTAAACCCTAACATCCAAACCAAATCCAATTGGAGTTTCAACTTATTCAAACCACAAAACCCAAGAGCCAAAACCCATCCAAATGAAGTCTCAAAGGTTTCATTGAAACCACCCAAACCAATTTTTTTAAACCGAGACCCACAACCGAGCCAAAACCCATCCAAATAGACCCTTCAAACCTATAAAACATTGATTTGACACCTACCACCTATTTTTTCCCCCAAATCTCACTAAAAAAGACATTGATTTGACACTTGTCACCTACTTTTTCCCCTAAATCCCAACATCCAAACCCAATTCAAGTGGGGTCTCAATTTATTCAAACCACAAAATCCAAGAGTCAAAACCCATTCAAATGAAGTCTCCAAGGTTTTATCGAAACCACCCAAATCAATTTTTTTAATCCGAGACCCGCGAAACTGAGTCAAAACCCATCCAAATAGACCCCAAGGTAAGTAAGTTTGTGACGGCCCCCCAATAATAAAAGGAAAGGAGATCCAAAATTAAATTTGAGAAGATCGATCTTTGAATAACACCGTACATTCGAATCTTTAACTTTAAATTGAATATTGTATACACGGTTTAAAACTACTTACAAAAAAATGAAATTACAGATTTGTCGTTTTTATTTATTTTCTCTCTTCTTTTTTTCTATTAGCAAACCTAGAGAACTACCGCAGTATCCTGTATCCCTCTCGTTCAGGAGCCTCATCCGACCCATTAGAGCCATCGTTAATTGACCGACGCTCTCCTCACCAAAGAATCTATGCATAAAAGTATTATATATAGCACATATCATATGAAATGATATTTCATTTTCTTTAGTGTGTTTTGATCAATACATCTCAAAACAAACCAAAAAATAATGCATATTAATCCAATAATATTGAAAATATTGAATCGTTAATAAATGAAATTGAACTAATTAAATAATCCATTAGTTAAGAAAGAAAAAATCAAGAAATAATAAAACCTATAAAATTGCACAAAAGCAAGCTTTTAGATTAGGTAGTCAAAATCACGCCTTTTTATATAAAGTCATTTTTTCACCCCTATATAAAATAAAAATTCCCCACAACTTTTTACATCAATTATTTGTGGAATCAAATAATTGAGAAGAATCTGTGTGTAACCCATGTGAAATCCTTATAAAATAAAACTAGCCTATTCCCGTGCTACGCACAAAATCATATTAAAATATTTTAAATAATTTTGTTTAGAATGAGATTATTAATATGACTTATTCAAAACACGGTTATGAAAAATAAATATAACATGAAAAATATTATTCTTTACATAAAATAAATGGTTGTGCTCAATAAATAATTTTAATAAGAAATTGTAATTACCGGAACACCTTATTGACTTGGTGAACCGAAGCAGGGAGCCATGGATAATTAAAAAAAAAACTTAATTTAGTAATGTGATTCAATTGCCCTATTTAATACTTAACATATTTTGATTGTCAATTTACAACTACTATACTAACTTTGCTTTGATTTTGCTTTGAAGTGTTTTGCATGATCATAGTAAAAAGGAATAATTCTTTACATATTGTTTGACTATAGTTGAAATTATTTAAAATATCCTAAAGTTTTCATAATTACAAAATCAAAACACTTAACTTAATAGATACACAAAATATTGATCATGTTGAGAACTTGCGAAGTTAAGTTAAGTTAGGGTTGGATGAAGATAAAATGTTTAAGTTCTTGACAATTTGAAAATTTTAGGATAAATGATTACGTTAGAGACCATTACTTGAGCTATTTGAAGTTCAAAAAGACATTGTCATATAAAGTCTTAGAAACAAATGAAAAGTGAGAATAATAATAGTACAATTAAAATTGATGAAAACGAATATAATGTGGATATAAATATAGAAAGAGTTCACCTAATCAATGTAGAAAACTAAGGGCTATTCTACAGGGACGGATCAGGGATCGGGAAGTTGGGGGGGCCGAGTTTAACCACCATCGAAATTAATTGACAATGATATTTGATATATTTTATTTACTTAAGAATAAAATATTACTGAAAAATACATTAAATTCAAAATTCTTAAGTAATTTAGTGAAAAATTATCGAAGTTCTACACGATGTTCTCATATTTCATAAAATTCATCTACGAATAAATACCAAAAATCTTAACAAATTTATTTTCAATGTTAATAATCAAATAATCCACACAAGGTATTGATCTTTCATTTTATTTCTACGCCTATTTTTGATCAACTTCATTATTGATAGCTCGATTGTTATGGTTGTAACATGAAGCGTTAATATCAAACGAATCAAACAATCAATTAAAGGTTACACTATATCTTCTTTGTACTTCAATCACAAACATAGCTTATAAATTGTGGATGTAATTTAGCATTAAAAGATTAAAGGACTAATGTGAACTATTTATAAAATAATAATACTATATTAATTTTTTTCAAAATTCTTGGGGGGGCCATGGCCCCCCCCAAAAACTAGCTGGATCCGTCCCTGCTATTCTATAGAGTTCACTTTATTTGCTGTCAGTATGATTTGAGTTACTAAACATAATGACATGTCTGATTGATGTCTTCCTGATGTTAAATACTTTCAGTCGTTTAGCCCTCGTTTTCCACAAATTGAGATTTGGCCGTAGAAGGATCAAATTGTATCCGAAGAACAAGGGGATACAAAAAAGTAATAAGCCCACTGATCTGATAGACCCGCAATAACATTAGCAAGATGCAGCTATTGAAAATGCTCTATGTCACCAATGTGTAGTAACTTGAATAAGATCGAAAATAATCTAACAAATCCAAATAAAAATGCTAGAATTTTTTTTTTTTTTGAATAATGAAAAAGGAAGGAACAATTTTTCTTACATGCTTGCAACATTTTATGCTAAGTAATATCACTGTAAAATTCCCCTCTCAAATTAAAGTTCATTCACTCTCACAAAAATATCATAAAAGAATACGAACCATCTCAATGTATATCAACACAAAAATATAATAACTATTTCATGTGTAGTTGAGTCAAACACTAAATACAATATGTCCTCAAGAAGGAACATCTACTTTTGTTATTCAATCAAAACTTGAAACTTCATGATATATATAACGCTTATTTCAAAAAACTGGAGCTTCAATATCTTTCATCGCAGTCGGGAATCCAACTCTTAGTCCAAGTATCTTGGCAATTGAAATACCATCTCTTGGTTCAAGTTTCGGGATGAGAATTCAAAAAGTTCATGTTTCGCTTCTAATAAATATTACACAATTAAAATTTTAATAGAACTTGACAAATACAATTTCTAAGAAACAAATCAATACAAAATAATTACTTTTCAGCAATACAATTCTTCCGAGATTACACACTCATATTTTTTTAATAATTACATACATCACTCACTTTGCTTCAAGATTTCCTGCACAAAAAACCTTAAATTATTTCAAACTTATAATAATAAGCAATCATAATTAGTTGCATACAATTCACATTTCATGTTAATATAAAATAAAATATTGACAAATATAAATAAAAATAAAACACCAATCACAAACCTATTGATGCTTTAAATCAGTGGAAGAGAGCTTCACTTGACAATTCTTTTAAGATATCTATATCATCAAGAAGTTAAAATCGATCCAATCCAAAGAAAATAAATTCATGTGAGCAAATTAGTAATAGTATAGAAATGAAATTACCAAATAGAAAAATAAAATATTGACAAATATAAATAAAAATAAAATACCAATCACAAACCTATTGATGCTTTAAATCAGCGGAAGAGAGCTTCACTTGACAATTATTTTAAGATATCTATATCATCAAGAAGTTAAAACCGATCCAATCCAAAGAAAAGAAATTAATGTGAGCAAATTAGTAATAGTATAAATGAAATTACCAAATAGATTAAGAAAAATGTCAAAGGTGTGGAGAAAATGAGATTCAGCTTGAGAGCAATGTTATTATGCTAAAGAATTGATTATATAAATGAAAGAAATATATTGAAGATTACGTAGAATTATAGCAAAATTAATTGATTAGCTTTAACTAAGGCAAAATTTTGGGTACGAATTACGAATTTTAATTAATTGTCAACTCAAATTAAATTTACTATTACTATGGGCTATATGAAGGATTACGGAATTTTTGAGTAAAATGAGCATATTCTCTTAGGATTTCATGACAATTAATTGAAACTTTTGACCAAAATTTCAATATTTAGAAACAGATTTTTTTTCTTTTTTCTTTTCTTTTATGATGACTATTAATAAGACTCTTTTGAAACTAAAAAATAATTTATGTTGGGCAATCAATTTTTTTTAAGAAAGTAAAATAAATCAAAATTACCAGAAATTAATATTGGGTCCCAATTGAAGGATTTTGGTCAATTCTCCTATATATAAGATATAAGATAAGATATTAGATACTACATTACTACCTATCATAGTTTGGTCCAAATGAGCATGCATATTATTATATAGGTTTATGACAATTAATGATAACTTTCATGAAAATTCAAAACATTGATTCAAAATTATAACTAAATGATTTTCTAAAATGGAAGAACCTTCATTTTCTTGAGGAGTTTCGTGGCTACCCTCTGAGGTAGCCACCATCAGCCATGTTAGGGGGTTATAAGAACACTTTTTATGTAAAAGTGACCTAACATAACAGATGGTGGCTACTCAGAGGGTAGCCACAAATATTAAGATTCTTTTAAAACTGAAAATAATATATTTGTGTTGGCCAAATGAAAATGAATAATATCGGCTATTTTCTTTCTTTTTTTTTTTAACAAAGTTTAGCTATAAACATAGATCTTTTACCTTCAATCATATATATGATACGAATTTGAGAAGAATTTGAGCCTTTGGTACCGATGATAGGATTTACCTGAAATTGAGTAAGAGAAAAAACATTGTGAGTATTCAAAACATACACAATGACAAATATATAAGAATGCAAATGGCAAAATGTAGTACATAATGAAAATATGTCTAATTGTAAATGAAAAAGTACTTCATAGAAAAAATAAAAGAATGAGATTAAACAAAGATGTTTGTGATGGATAATTTTTTAATGAATATATATAGTGAAAAAGTGAGAAGAATCCGGATTTAAAAATTGAAGTAATTAAGATGAATTCGGAGATATGATTAAAATATCCTAATTTCATGCAGAATTATGGAAAACGGAAATTGCAGTTGCATGCACATGTATATTACATTAACATTTCTTTCCTAACATTAAGCCTACAATTTGGGAAAACTTATATATTTTCCTTAATTAACGTTAATCTAGATTTAAGTTAAAAAAACTACAATTCATAAACTTAATAAATTTGTGAATTCCAATTAATCTATCATAAATATTACACTAATAAAAATAATTCTGAATTCTAGAAAAAGAGAATTTGGTCCAATTGGAGTCAAAGACCATTCTCCTATATATATATACTAGCTTTAGCCCCGTGCTATGCACGGTTTATACACTATGTTTTCGAATTATATATATTTCAATTGGAATCAATTTAAGAAAAAAAAATATCATTTACTTTTTAAGTCAATTGACATTAAACGTTCACACTCAATCAAAACAACCGAAGACACAAAATGCAACAATGTTTTGTTTAATAAATCTATGATATTGAATGAAAGTTGATGAACATCGATCAAGCATGAGCAAATCTATATACTGATTTTTTTACATGTTTGAAAAGCTATTTTTCATTTTTCATTTCTAAGTCACTAAGTCAATCAAACAATAAATATGTAATATTTCGCTAAAAATAAAGAGTTTCACCGAACTACATCATTAAAATTAGAAAACAAATAAGCTGGGTTTATATATATATATATATATATATATATATATATATATATATATATATATATATATATATATATATACTCTAACTCTATTTTTTTTTCTTTAGAATGATGTATTGTTTCAAATGGCAAATTTTTTATATTAATTTACAATGATTGATAAAATGTGATTACATGAACACCAGCTTTATTACTTACATCTTATCGATATTTATGTAGACGTATATTAACTTTTAAAATTAATACAACTCTATAACAATGGTTAAGCAAAATATAATTGTTAACTCTACAAATAGAGTTAATTTCTATGTATTTTTGCGGGGAATGGTATTAGTTTCAAGAATTCTTAGATCGTTTTCACTCGGTTTAGCTTGGTTTATTTCATTGGTGAGTCACGTACTCATTTTGATATTTTCTTGTGAATATTTCAGATTTTCTCTTGATTTTTAGATGTGCAAACAGAAACCTTTTCGCTGGGGCGGAAAATCTCTCCGCTGGAGCGAAATCACAAAGCAGACCTCCGCTGGGGCGAAACTAATTGTCCGTTGGGGCACAAGATTTCCGCGAATTTCACTACTAGTGCCCTAATTTCACTTGGAAACTTATATTTAAGTGGAGGAAGAGAGAGAAAAGATATCTTGGAACACTTTTTGACAAGAGGGAGGCTAAGAACAAAAAAAAAGACTATTCAAGAGCATGAAAAACATCAGAGAACTGAATTCTTGAAGATTGAAGAAACAAATCTACTTCTCTTTTCTCATCCTTTGCAATCTTCTTTTCTCTTTTGTGTTCTTATACTCATGACTTTGATTATTCTTAAGTTAATTTCCATTTTAGCTATGAACTAAATTTACTTTTCTAGGATTGCAATTGAATTCTTCGTTTAAATTGATTGTTGTTTATTTTTTCTTATTCTATTTTATTGAGATCTATTGTTTACCCATTCTTGTGCTTAAATTTCAATAGACTGATCAACTATTGTTTCACAAATCTAATTGAATCGGGAGAGGAAATTAGGTTTTAGGTTAAAGATTGGGTAACTTTTGTACGAATTGCACCCACATCGAATTGGGTAATTTGTTTAGCAATTAAGATAGTAATATACTTAATTGCCTTAGGTAGTCACAATTAGGGCTTGTTCTTGATTCAATATGGCCTAACTTCATTGGCATAGGAATATAGCTCTTTGATTAGGTTAGATTAGTTTTACAATATTCTGGAAAGAAATTGTAAAAACTTAAGTGCCCTAGACTAGCAATAAATCTTAATTGAAATAGAATTATTGGGAAAATAAAAGCAATTAGTTTAACATTGAAGGAAGTTGTAATCCTAGGCTTTAATCATCATAGTTAATCTTGTCAGTTTATAATTTAGTTTTACTTTCATTGTTGCTTAGTTATAATAATCCAAATTTAAAGATTTGTTTAATTTGGATAAGAAAAAGAGTGATCCTTAGTAATTAGTTAGTTTAGCTCATTAATTCCCTGTGGAGATGATACTCTACTTATCATTATATTACTTGTTGCGATTGCGTATACTTGCGTTCATAAATCCTGCATCAAGTTTTTGGCGCCGTTGCCGGGGAATTATTTGCGCTATTTTGCTAATATTAATATCAATCATTCTTTTCTTAGATCAAATTTTTATTTGTTGTTTCTTTATTTATTTTCAGGACATTTATTCTTTGCATGAGCAACGATCAAAATAAAGAACTTATCCCATTAGATCTTGAAATCGAGCGCACGACTCGAAGATTAAAAAGGCTGAAAATAAATTCAGAGTCTCAAGGTCAGACTATGGGTGAACAAGTCAATGGAGCAACAGCTGCTGCTGCGAATCGCTCTATTAGAGATTATGCAATCCCTCATGTTGACAGACTAAGATCGAGTGTTGCTAGGCCAACTGTCGAGGCCAACAATTTTGAGATCAAGCCAGCAGTTATACATATGCTTGAGTCGAAACAATTCTTTGGGCATTCTCATGAGGATCCGAACAAACACTTGAAAATATTTTTGAGGATGTGTGATACATTCAAATTCAATGGAGTATCATCAGATGCTGTCAGACTGAGATTGTTCCCATTCTCTTTGACTGGGAAGGCTACAAATTGGTTAGAAGCTCTGCCAGATGAGTCTATTACAACGTGGAATTAGTTAGTGGATAAATTTTTAGCTAAATTTTTTCCACCTGCAAAAACTGCTCGGATGAGGAATGACATCACTGATTTTCTGCAATATAAAGATGAAACTTTAGATGAAGCCTGGGAGAGGTTTAAGGATATGCTAAAAAAGTGTCCTCACCATCATATTCCAGATTGGCTACAAATTCAATCTTTTTATAATGGGCTTACAGATAACATAAAAGGAAACCTCGATGCTGCAGCAAATGGTGCTCTTGTGGGAAAATCTCCTGATGAAGCCATAGATATTATCGAGGAAATGGCATCAAATATTCAGCAGTGGTCATCAAGACGCACGGAGCAGAACAAGATAGTCGGAGTCATAGAAGTTGACTCTATTACTTCTCTAACATCTCAATTGGCAGCTCTCACAAAAAAAACTTGATGAGCATTGTGGTAGAAATAATGTTCAGAGATTATATGCCACGTGTGACATTTGTGGAGATAATCACACGGTTGCATACTGTCCTGAGAATCCGGAGTCTGTCAATTTCATGGGAAATTCTAACCGTCAGAGGAACAATCCTTATTCCAACACATATAATCCAGGATGGAGAAATCACCCTAATTTCTCATGGGGTGGTAATCAATCACACGGTCAAACTCAAGGGCCAATTTCACCTCCGGGTTTTCAACAAGCTTATGCACCAACACAAGTACAAAAACCATCTATAGAAGAATTATTGCTCCAATACATGCAGAAGACAGATGCCATAATGCCTAAGACAGATGCCATAATTCAAAACCAGAACGTCGTAATTCAAAATCAGAACGCTTCTATTCATGCTTTGGAGACTTAGATTGGCCAATTGGCTAATAGTCTTAATGCTCGACCTCATGAAACTTTGCCTGCGAACACTGAGACAAACCCAATAAATGATAACATGCAGCACTGTAAAGCTATAACTCTCAGAAGTTGAAAGGAGATTGAGGGTAATACCAGAAAGCTTGAGAAAGATGAAGTGAAGTCACCGAGTGAATCAATAGAGAGTGAGCAAAATAATGGAGATGATACGGAAAAGAAATCCAAGAAATATGAAGAAAAACAGGAGAAACCGGAAGTTCAAGAATATCCACCGCCTCCATTCCCCCAGAGACTACAAAAACAAAAGCTAGATAAACAGTTTCAGAAATTCCTTGATATTTTCAAGAAGTTATCCATCAACATTCCTTTTGTTGAAGCCCTTGAGCAGATGCCCAGTTATGCAAAATTTATGAAAGACATCTTATCGAGGAAAAGAAGGTTGGGAGATTATGAAACTGTAGCACTTATTGAGGAGTGCAGTGCCCTTATTCAGAGAAAGCTTCCACCGAAATTGAAAGATCCTGGGAGTTTCACTATTCCGTGCACGATTGGAAATCAATCTATCACTAAGGCATTATGCGATTTAGGTGCTAGCGTAAATTTGATGTCATTGTCGATCTTTAGAAAGCTTGGTTTAGGGGAAGCAAAGCCCACTTCTGTTACGTTACAAATGGCGGATCAAACTCTTAGTTATCCGAGAGGAATAATAGAGGACATCTTGGTTAAAGTGGACATATTTATATTCCCAGCAGACTTCATAGTTCTGGATATGGAGGAAGATCGAGATATACCAATCATACTTGGAAGGCCTTTTCTAGCTACAGGTCGAGCCCTGATTGATGTTGAAAAAGGAGAACTCAAGATGAGAGTTGTTGCGTTCCAAATACTAATACACAAACACGCAAGTATATGGTCGTTACAATTAATAAAGTGATAAATGAGTGTCGAACCCACGAGGAATTGTTCAATTAATTACCAACTAACGTCTTGTTACTTAGACTTAGATTTGTAAGTTGAGTTTGGTGAGGTGATGATGGTTTTGATACTACAACTAAATGAGGTGATTAAGAAACTAACACTCGACTTAATATATGTAAAGGCTTCTACGATTTTACGTCACCTAGTTCAATTCAAGACAAACGACTCAACAATTGACAACCACACTCATGTTTGTTGTTCAAGATTTCATCAAATATTCATATGTATCCTCCGATAGCGTACGAACCTACCAAAGTAGACCAATTCAATTTATGTCTAAAAGGATTAAGCCTAAGTGATGCATTAATTCCCAAACCTTATTAGAACATGAAATGACCTAGGTATATTCCTATCCTAAAATCAAATCACAACCTAGTTTTACAATCTAATCTTTAATCCACTATACCTACCAATTAAAGATCAATTCATTTCATCTTATGGTTGGCCTAACCACAAGTTGACAAAAGCTCAAACTAGTTTAACAAACACTTGTATACAAGAATAGCAACAACCATTAACTCATCATTTAATCAAGAATCAAGAACCAAACATAGGATCAATAAAAACATAGAATAAATGAGATTAGCCACTCATAACAATAATATATCATTCATTACATTAAAAGACATCAATATAAATGAACAAAGTAAAAGAGTTTAGAGTAAGCTTAGTGAAGAGGTCTTCAACAACTTCTCCCTCAATGCCTTTTTATCTTCTTTGGGGAGTCCAAGTGAGAGTTCTTCTCTTTTCTTCAAAAGGGAGGCAAGAGAGAAAATGTAAAGTGATGAAGTGTAGAATGAGTTGAATGAATATACCTTCAAGCCTTTAACCTAGCAAACTACAAACTTTCCATGCCTAAGTTACTCTCCAAAACAAGGCAACTAAGGCCAAAAAGTCCCCCATGATGCCTAAAAATACAAGTGGGATCAAAAGGGGAAAATACAAGAAACCCCCTGCCTTTCCCGCAGCAAAAATGTGCTGGTAGCAGGGACCTTGCCGCGGCGAGGTATGACCTCGCCGCGGCGAGCTTTAGGCCGTAGGTATCCTGCAGCTTTTCTGCTCTGCCGCACTTTCTTCCGAGCAGCATATCTTTTGATTCCGAACTCCGATTGTGGATCCGTAAAGTCCGTAGCGTAGCTAACTCACTCATCTATGAAATATCCAAAATTCAGCTCATTTGGATCATCTATGAAATATTTATGCATGTTCTAGTAAGCAGCTATCTACATTCTTGTACAATTTGCTCCGGGTTCTAATTGCTTTGAAGCTCAAGCTTGACTCGCGGGGTGGACAGAGCGGCTCGCATCATTGATACGCAACTCCGAATCTCTCTAAGATGTCAATACCTACAAACCACGGAGAAAACGATCAAAACGATCAAAACGAGAACAAAAACACAAAAACGAACAAAAGCCAAACAAAGGGGCCAAAAGCACAAAAGACACGAACACACGCAAAGACAAACAAAACTCGGATCAAAACAAGATGTTTTAGGCTTAAAGAGATAGGTAATAACGACGTTTTAATGGCGTTATCAACACCCCCAAACTTAAACACTTGCTCGTCCTCGAGAAAAGAAAACAAAACAAGAACAAGACAAGCATGCTTAAGATCGAAATGCTAAAACTTAACACTTTCAAATTATTATTTAAACAAGCTCCATGTGTGTGTGAGATGGCTTCGGCTAGATTCTATCTCAGGTGAATACGTCCCGATAGGTCAAAATCATCGGTTCTATTTGCAAGGACTTCTAATGTTTGAGAAAGAGTCTCTCCTCACCGTAGATTACAAACTTAATGCTCAAATCACTTCACGGGACTAAGTTATAGGTAATTTAAGAGTGTTGTCCCTATTCTTGAGTTAATTGACGATTTTAGCTCCTAACTCTTTTCTCACCATTCTTTGTTTTTCTTTTGATTTACAATAATAACATAGCACTTTGTGCTTTACAAGAATATTGCAATACGATACTTGCACTAATGGCGAACTTGATGCAATTTTGCTTTTGTGGGCTACTAGCACCACTCTCTTTTCTTCTTTTGTGCACACATATAGATTTTTCTATTACAACTCTTGCACTAGATTAATGAGATAGAGTAATTAAAAAAAAATGATCAATGGATACTATCGATTGAAGGCTTAGCCTTTCTTTTCTCTCATAGAAGTGCGTACATTTTAGCAACTTCTCTACTCATTTCTTTTAAGAGTTAGGTGTTCAAAGGTTTTTCATTCTCGAAAAGGGTTTACTCCCCCAAACTTAGGTCATTTATGCTCTTTTTACATTTAGATTCCAAGCTAAGGATTGGAGGGATTCTAAGTTAAGCAAAAGGAGTCCTAGATCGTATTATCGCTAAAGTTCGTTATCCACTTTAAATATAATCATAGCCATTGCCAATGTGCTTTGAACTTTGTAGAGCATGTACAAATAATAATAAGAATTTGAAAAATTTTTGGCGGGTCGACTTAGTACGCAACAAGTGACCTTACTCCCCCAAACTTAAAATGCACAATGTCCCCATTGTGTGAATTGAGAATGACGGAATAAGGTACGACACGACAAAAACAAGAACACAACAAAAACACAAGCAAAACAGAACAAAACAAAACGAAACGAAACGATAAACGAGCGAGCACGACTCTAAATAATATCCAACAAGCAAACGTTATAGATTTAAACGAGTAAACATGCCAACATCTCTCAAGAGTTAATAACAAAACCAACACAAGACGAGAATATAATTAAAACATTGTAAGCTCAATTTAAACCGACGGGACTGCGTAAATTTAAATTCAACGTCCCTTTATGTATGCTTCCCGTGGTTGCTCCCGTCTTCAGTGGTTTCGTGCATTGAGGACACGCTCCATTGCTTTCACGTACTCTTCCCGTTTATTTCAAATGCTCAACTTTCCCTCAAATTTGTGTTGCAACTACAAAACCTCAATAAACCAATGCCCCAGCAACTCCACAATCGAAAAATAGCAAAGAGGGTAAAAATTTCTCACACGCAATTTATCAAACACCTT
Source organism: Penstemon eatonii (assembly GCA_038501285.1). NCBI lineage: Eukaryota > Viridiplantae > Streptophyta > Magnoliopsida > Lamiales > Plantaginaceae > Penstemon > Penstemon eatonii. The sequence goes on from CM076715.1 coordinate 73,060,697, forward strand.
GTGTGCACTCCTCAAGTCACTAATTCTCTTCAAAGTTTACAAGAGCTTCAACCCAAAAATTTTTCAATACCAAACAATTCAACACCAATACACCAATACCAATTAAGTCAAGCCACACTTACCTCTTGAATTGTCGAATCACTTGGTTGAATTTCGGATTTGGTGATTTGAGATTGATTTATAGGAGAGAAGGTTTGTGTGTGGGTATTTGAATGAGGTTTGGTGTGAGTTTGTGAGATGTTTTTGATAGAAGAGTGAGATTTGAGAATGAGGGCGCGGGTGGAGGAGAGTTTGAAAGTGAGAATTGTTTTTGAGAATGAAGGGTTGTGGGAGGTGTGTTTGAGGTCGGGTGTTTAAAAAAAAAAAATTTTTTTTCTGGCACGCCTCGCCGCGGCGAGGTCAGACCTCACCGTGGCGAGGTTTATGCCGTAAGCTCTGGGCACGCCTCGCCGCGGCGAGCTTCCAGCTCGCGGCGGTGAGGTTATTACTTATTCTTATTTTTTTTTTTAAACAAACCACTCACCATACGACGTCCGCGATCCATAGTTCATTCGCTTGACCTCGCTCGATTTGTGCTTGTCAATCTTTGATCCTTCACGCGTGCTCGTTTACCTACAACACAAAACGCGACAACGAAAACAAAAATGAACAACAAAAACACAAAAACACAAACGCAAAACACAAAACGCAAAACAATAAAGCAATAGGCTCGGGGTGCCTCCCGAGAAGCGCTTGTTTATAGTCATGAGCTTGACTTGAAGCTTTTTTTTTTTTCTTTTAGGGTGGCCAATAATCGAATAGGATCCCATCGGGATCAAGTATAAGCCCCGGCCTCTTTGCTTTTAAATTCGTCCCACGCTTTAGTTTTTCCATTATACGGTCTTTTGGGACGGATTTGAACCTCATATCAAATCGAAAACTTTTATCTCCCGGTTCAAATCATTTGTAATCTTTTCCCATAATTATCCATGATGCTTTGCTCGGGTGGATCCACTTGTCTTTTTCGGGAATAACCAAGTCCACGTAAGAATATTTGATGACATTTTGATCAAACCCTTCATCCATGATGAATTTAGCTTCCTCTGCAAGCTCTTTCGATCCACCTTGTTCTTCTTCTCTAGTGGAAAGCTCATTTGTTTCTAACATTTCACTCGGTTCATTAAAACTTTCATTAGGAGCAACTGATTCGATTGTACTCGGCAAAGTTCCAGGGGATCTTATGAATAAAGCTTGTGAGATTTGCTCCATTTGAGTTTGAAGATCCCTTAATGTCCTCGAGTCTTCTTGCAATTGTTTGGAAATTTCTTCCAATTTAGAATCATTGTCAACCATGTATTTGGTGGTGTGCTCCATGAACATAGTGAATGCTTCTTCCAAAGATGATTTTGCTTCTACCGGAGGTTGAGAATATTCATGATAGTTCGGTTGGATGAATGAAGTAGTCATCATCATATCCGGGTGTGGTCCACCTCCCCACTCATTGTTCCTTGGATAATACGGGTTATCTCCCCATTCGATATTGTAGCTATTGTAAGGGGGACTCGGCTCATAATGATTACCCATGTATGAATTCCCATATTGAAAATGAGTTGGACTCATTGGGCAACCGGCGATTGTGCTCTCCCCCATGCAATGCATACAATAACAAAGTGATCGTCCCTCGGTTGGCCTTGGATAGCAATCATTGTAGGCCATCGTACCTAGGAAGACAAAGATCACAACGTAAATAGCAAATCCAAGTTAAGATATACAAGAATATAAATTGGCAAACAATCGTTATAACTCCCCGGCAACGGCGCCAAAAACTTGTTGCGTTCCAAATACTAATACGCAAATACGCAAGTATACGGTCGTTACAAGTAATAAAGTGATAAATGAGTGTCGAACCCACGAGGAATTGTTCAATTAATTACCAACTAACGTCTTGTTACTTAGACTTAGATTTGTAAGTTGAGTTTGGTGAGGTGATGATGGTTTTGATACTACAACTAAATGAGGTGATTAAGAAACTAACACTCGACTTAATATATGTAAAGACTTCTACGATTTTACGTCACCTAGTTCAATTCAAGACAAACGACTCAACAATTGACAACCACACTCATGTTTGTTGTTCAAGATTTCATCAAATATTCATACGTATCCTCCGATAGCGTACGAACCTACCAAAGTAGACCAATCCAATTTATGTCTAAAAGGATTAAGCCTAAGTGATGCATTAATTCCCAAACCTTATTAGAACATGAAATGACCTAGGTATATTCCTATCCTAAAATCAAATCACAACCTAGTTTTACAATCTAATCTTTAATCCACTATACCTAGCAATTAAAGATCAATTCATTTCATCATATGGTTGGCCTAACCACAAGTTGACAAAAGCTCAAACTAGTTTAACAAACACTTGTATACAAGCATAGCAACAACCATTAACTCATCATTTAATCAAGAATCAAGAACCAAACATAGGATCAATAAAAACATAGAATAAATGAGATTAGCCACTCATAACAATAATATATCATTCATTACATTAAAAGACATCAATATAAATGAACAAAGTAAAAGAGTTTAGAGTAAGCTTAGTGAAGAGGTCTTCAACAACTTCTCTCTCAATGCCTTTTTATCTTCTTTGGGGAGTCCAAGTGAGAGTTCTTCTCTTTTCTTCAAAAGGGAGGCAAGAGAGAAAATGTAAAGTGATGAAGTGTAGAATGAGTTGAATGAATATACCTTCAAGCCTTTAACCTAGCAAACTACCAACTTTCCATGCCTAAGTTACCCTCCAAAACAAGGCAACTAAGGCCAAAAAGTCCCCCATGATGCCTAAAAATACAAGTGGGATCAAAGGGGGAAAATACAAGAAACCCCCTGCCTTTCCCGTGCTGGTAGCAGGGACCTCGCCGCGGCGAGCTTTATGCCGTAGGTATCCTGCAGCTTTTCTGCTCTGCCGCACTTTCTTCCGAGCAGCATATCTTTTGATTCCGAACTCCGATTACGGATCCGTAAAGTCCGTAGCGTAGCTAACTCACTCATCTATGACATATCCAAAATTCAGCTCATTTGGATAATCTATGAAATATTTATGCATGTTCTAGTAAGCAGCTATCTACATTCTTGTACAATTTGCTCCGGGTTCTAATTGCTTTGAAGCTCAAGCTTGACTCGCAGGGTGGACAGAGCGACTCGCATCATTGATACGCAACTCCGAATCTCTATAAGATGTCAATACCTACAAACCACGGAGAAAACGATCAAAACGAGAACAAAAACACAAAAACGAACAAAAGCCAAACAAAGGGGCCAAAAGCACAAAGACCTGAACACACGCAAAGACAAACAAAACTCGGATCAAATCAAGATGTTTTAGGCTTAAAGAGATAGGTAATAACGACGTTTTAATGGCGTTATCAAGAGTTCAAGATCAAGAAGTAACCTTCAATATCTATTCATCGTTGAAGTACCACCAGAAAAAGGAAGATTGTTTCTCCATCAATGTGGTAGAAAATACTAGTGCTGATACATTTCTACATAATCATCCTGATGATTTGTTTGAAACTCCATTGATTTCAAAATATGATGAGAAATGTGACAAGTTGGTCAATTTTGTGAAAACACTTGATTTTACTCAAAGATCTACCAAACCAAACTCGAAAAGTGAGATGATGGATAGGCGGGTAAAGTCTGCAAATGCTAAGAAGTCGTTAATTGAAGAACTCCCAGATTTAGAGCTCAAACAGTTTGGGGAAGTGAAAAATGAAAGAATCTTACATCACCATCATCTGTAGCCTTATGGTGGTGATTTCAATGAATAGAGGACTCATGCAAAAAGGGTTGACAATAAGTCTAGAAGACATGAAAAACAACTTTTACATGTCAATGAACTGGAAGAAATTAGGCTACCAGAAAATGGAAGTGTCATGCTTTACAAAAAGAAAATTAAGAAGATACAAGATGAAAAGATCGTCCGTCGAGAATTTGAGCCTGGACAATGGGTGTTATTGTATAGCCCTCGCATTAAATTATTTTCGGGAAATCTCAAATCAAGGTGGTCTGGCCCTTTTCTTGTTTCGGAGGTTTTTCCCTATGGAGCTGTGGAAGTACAAGATGAACAAAGTGGGAGAACTTTCAAGGTCAATGTACAAAGACTAAAGAATTATTTTGGGGGCAACATTGATCGTCAAATCGCCACCACCACTTTGGGCGATCCGAAATAGGATGGACAAAGTCAAGCCATGACTATAATTAAAGCGCTTGTTGGGAGGCAACCTAAGAATAAAAAAAAAAAAAAAGAGAAGTCGACAGAACATGATCTGCCCCCGCAAAAAGAATTTATCGCCCCAGTGAAATTGATCGAAATTTTGAATTAATTTTCAGAACACACTCCGCTGGGGCGGAGAAATACTACCGCCCCCGCAAAAACTACTTCGGGAATTTTGAGCTGATTTTCCAGAACCACCTTCGCCCCCGCACAAAACCACCTCCGCCCCAGCAAAAATCTCAAACCCTTACATTAAACATTCTCCACCACCAGATGGATACAGGATGAAGATTGAACTCCAGCTGAAATCAGGGACGTTCTTTAGTTGCTTTATTTGTTTTATATTTTCTTTATGTTCAGCTTCAAATTAGTTTATCTATTATCTTCGTCAATTTCATCATTGAGGACAATGCATTTCTTAAGTTTGGGAGTGATTGCATTTACATCGTGCATCCTAGGTCGATTTTTGATCAAATTTTTGAAATTTTATGTGTTGTTTATTGTTTTTGTTGGTCCCAAGTGGTCAGATGAGGTCTAGAGGGAGGAGGGGGGGAGGTGAATAGACCTCTGAAAATTTTAATCAAATTTTAACTTTAAAACTTTTACCTAACTGTAAACAGACTAAGCTGATACAGAAGAGTAAGCTTTCAAGGCTGATCGCGAACAAATCTTTGAACGGCTTTGTTGACCACTAGTCTGATGGTTACTTAGCTGATTTTTGTTAAAATCAGTTTTAATACCAGAATACTTACAGCGGATTTATAAAGTGTTTTTCACAAGTAAACTTAGTAGTTTGAAAAATTTTATCCCCAGCTTTTCAAACAGTTTTAAGAAGTGTTTTATGCACTCTGAAAATATGTAAGTAAAATAAAATGCAAAACACAAGAATTTTTATAGTGGTTATATGGATGTAAATATCCTTTAGTCCACTCTTCCAAGTCACACATATCTTGGATTATACTAAGAACACACAGTAATTAGTACACTCCACATACGCCAAAACAACAAATGAATCTGGCCGTGAGCTCGCAATAGGAAATCACTAAGAGGTCCTGCTCTACATAGACTTATATCTCACAAAGACGGATAAGTGCTCCTCACAACACTCTCTTTTACAGATTCACTCAGAAAATGTATTATCTTTTTAACTTCAACAACTTCTGTCAACAAATAACTTCAGCAGGCGAGTGAGCTGTTCTTGAGCTTTTGAGACTTAGGAAATATTTTGCTTCAAAATCAATATCTCAGTTGTTGTGTGTAGCTAGTTTCTCTTCGTCTCTTCAGCTATGTATACTTACACTTTGAATTATGTCCGTTGAAGAGAGACACAATTCAAAATTCTTGGTTTCTGGTCCTTAATTTTCGCGAACGGCTCTCTGCACAGTGACAGTACTGCAAACTGTACTTTCTGTCAGGAAGCATTAAATGCACCAAGCTGATACGAAGTCTTTCTTCAATCATTTGCCATTAATAACCTCGGACTTCAGCATTTATTACCGTTGGGACGACTTCTTGATCCTTTCCACTTGGCTGATGAGAGTGTAGGTCTGATGATGAACAGAGCTGATCTCAAACATGAACAAATATGATTTGAGTCGGCTGATTTACACCAGTCTGATTTCTTCTCTTCAGCAGATCAGTAGTCTTCGGACCTTGAATATTTGACCAGTCTGATTTGTCTTCTTACTTGGTCAAAATTCTTCTAAGGGTTTTAAACTAAGTTTTCCATACTTAGCTGATCTTGATGAGTTTTGGTAATCATCAAAACCTCCCTTAAATTTTCTAAGTTTAGCACACTTCTATCTTCATCTTCATCCAACAATTTTCCCCTTTTTGATGATGACAAAACTTCATCTAAGTACCTGTTTACCTATACTAAAGTTTTGATCCTCAAAATTTTCTGAGATAGAAAAGATATGCTGGAAAAGAACTTGACTTTTATTAATATTTGAAATTGATTACAAAGTACAAGTCTTTCAGATGAGATAACTGAAAGAAAATAAAGAAAATTGATTACAAAGAGTAGTCTAATCTAATCATCAACTTCTTCACTTCCTTCTTCAACTTCCTCATAATACTCATATGAAGATTCTTCATCATCATCTCCTTCTTCATCAGCATCATCATCTAAAACCAGATTTGACGTGGCAGCTTCCATCTTCTGCTTGATTTCTTGCTCTTTCTTCAGTTCTTGCTCTGCTTCGTCCATCAGTCTCTTCATTCTCTCTAGATTTTTGTACTTGGTGTATGGCTCTGATTTTTCTTCAGAAGTTTCCTCGGGATGCAGCCTATTTTTTATCAGTCTTGGCTTGTTCCTTGGGTTCCTCTTCAGACTTCTCTTTGCCATAATCCTTTCCAACTTCTTCAGCAGCAGCCTTCCCATCTTCCTTAGCATCATCAGTCTCCTTAGTTTCAGCAGCTTCATTTTCCTTAGCCTTTTCTCCAAGTGCTTCAGCAGCTTGGGTAGTTGTCCCTTCCCCATTATCTTCCCCATTTTTGTCATCATCAGGGTTAATAGGAGGGTTGAGTCCAACAACCTGGATCTTTGCAGCAGCACACAAGGATTTGATGTTTTGGTTGATCAGGTCCTTGCTTGCATTGAGATGATTGAGATTGGTGGTGATGTTATTAGTCTGGTCATTGATGCAGTCAATGTTGAGTTGAAGAGTAGATAGTTTCTTGTGGCAACCTTATTGACTTCTGGTGGCAACCTTATTGACTTCTTCTATCTGCATCACATTCTTGGAAGTCTCTTCTTCACCCACTTTGATGAAGGGGTTAGTAAGATGGACGATGTTGTCTTCAGTCCTCTTCAAGGCAGTATGAAGATGATTCAAGTCAGCCTTGACATCTTCAATGTTTTTATTTATATCCAAGACACTGTGTGTCATCTTCAGAGTATTATCCTCATGTTGAGGAAAGTTGTCAATGGCATCGTTCACCATTCTTGCAGTATCCTTCTACATTTGCTCTAATTGCATCCTGGTTCTCTCTTCCATTCTTCCTTACATTTCCTTCAGGGAATTCTCCATCATCATTTGGAAGGCTTCCATCAGTGATGAGTGCATATCAGCTAATGAAGCAGAAGGAGTTGCAGTCTGATTATTTTCAGCTTCCTGGTGGACAGGTGCATCTTGCAAAACAATTTCTTTTTCAGCATTTTTCTCCTTAGCTTTCTACTCAATAGCTAAGGGCTCCTCATCAGCTTGCTGATCTTTAAACTGTTCAAAGTTCTGTTCGGCTATGGTGCCATCTTCATTTACCACAGTCGTCTGATGAATGATTTTGAATGTAGGCAGATGGCTGGCAGCAGGTGTAATCTTTGGCAACGACTGATATTATCTCATTTCTTTGCCAAAAGTAATCTGCTGGACACCTGGTAAAGTAGGCAGGTCACTTGGAGAGCCATGTCCATATCTAGACTTTTCAACCCACTTCTCCAAGGCTGTCTTCAAGGCTATTTGCACAGCTCTATTGATGGGATCATCCTGTTTCCTTTTCTTTGCTGGCAAAGAGTTAGAGATTATGTTTGCTTCATCAGTAGCAAACTCCTGTGCATACTGATGCATGATATCCCTAACATAATCTAGATCCAATGCTCTGGTGATGGAAGTAGTCTTCAGCCAAGTAAGTACCCACTTTTTCTCAGCAGCAAACTCTTCCCAGCTTTGGATCTCCTCAACAGTTTTGTTTACTCTATAGTCTCTCCACTTCATGTATCTTTGTTTTTCATATGTGAACAAGGACTTAAGCATCAACTTTTTGTCCATATAGGCTAAGGGCTGATTCAAACCTGGTGAAAACAGAGGGGTCAGAATTAATGATTTCAAATGCTCTTCTCACCTCAAACTTTTTCTTCATTTTGATCAGGCCAGCATGCATCTTCTTCTTGGCCTGTAAAGATTCTCCAATCTTTATGCCTCCAGCAATTTCAGGACCATGAGCATCCTTCGTGCTGAGCTCAAGAACAAGAGCTAACTCAGCCTCTTCAGCAGCTTTACGTTTTGCTTCAGATAATTTTCTCATTTGTTCTTCTTTTTCAGCCTCTATCTTGTTGAGCTCAATAACTCTTTGTTCCTCCTTTTCTTCCCTCTTCCTCTGCTCTGCCTCCTCTCTTTTTCTCTTATCAGCAGCAGATACTTTCTTCCTCTTGATGATAATCTTTCTTTTTCCTTTCTTAGTATCATCTGGCTGACTTCTTGAGCAGCAGCAGGTTCAGGACCAGCATATGCAAGTGGTGCAGCTGCTACAAGATTGATGATCTGCACTTCAGGATCATCATGAGGTTGAGAAACCTCCGCTGTTGGTTCTGTTGAAACAGTCTGATGGGCAGTTTGATCAGCATTTTGCTTCTCCTTGGCAGACTCTTCTTCAGTACCAGCAGGCCTCTCTGCTGATTGAGGACTTTCTCTGACTAAGTCAGACAGTTCAGTGGGAGAGTCAATGAAGGTCATTTTCTTCCTTATTGTTTTCGTCGGCCTTCTTCCTGGAACAGGTTGGGAAGCTCCTGTATCCCTAAGTTGACTTCTCGTCCTGTGAGCAACATTCTCATCAGGATGTTCAGCAGACACCGTCCTTGAAGATGAGACAGGAGACATGTTCATTATCTCCGCAGTTGTCTGACTGGTGATCTTATCAGCAACTTCCTTCGCATCAGACTCATCTACTCTGGCTTGAACAGCTGGCTCAGCTGTTTGAGTGGATGTTTTCTTCATCTTTTTAGGAGCCACTTCCTTTGGCTCTCTGTTGCGTTCCAGATACTAATACGCAAACACGCAAGTATACGGTCGTTAAAAGTAATATAAAACGGTAAGTACATACCGAGTATCGAATCCCCACGAATGGGTAAAAGGTGGGAATAAACGAATCAATCGACGACTTATTTCATTTAAGAATGCTTGATACAATATTATTGAACCCAAACATATAATAAGGGTGATTTTATTTAACTACGAGCGATAAAATAAATCTAACTACGAAAGCAAGTAAATGGGGAGTTAATTATGTGGTAAGGAGGATTTATAAGCGATTAGTTAAAGCAGATAAATTATGCGGTTGTTAGGTTAGCTATGCAAACAATCCTAGATTTAGTTGTTGTTTGTGAGTTCAAATTAGTTAAGTCTCCCTATCGGTTTGACTTAACTCTACCAATCTACCCAAACTCTCAATAACGAACATCGCTGTCAATCGATGCTCTAAGGAAAGTCCGAACCCAAAAGAGGATTCTAAGGCGTACCGTTGTCACCCGGGACCTAAAACTAACACGAATCCCCGAATAAAGAGAATCTAAGTTATTTGATGCATTTACGAACGAACCCATTATACAAACACGGACCAAACTAGGTATATGTCTATCCTAAGTCGAAATCCACAAATCGTCACTCACCTAACTTTCTACATTCTATGTCTAGGTTGCATTAAAGGTAGATGGCCAAAAGTGCGATAAAACAATAAACCCAACAAATCAAACATAACCCAACATCAAACATAATTAATCAAACGATAACAATGACTCGACAATTAATATATTGTGCTCGTGTTTGCTATTCAAGGATTCAATGACATTCATATGTATCTTTCGATAGCATACCAACCTATCAAATTAAACTAAGCCAATTTACGTATAAATGGACTAAAATCTAATCGATGTCATTTAAACTCAAACCTTAAACGAATATGAAACGACATAGGTATATGTCTATCCTAAAATCGATTCACAATCCAAATTCATAATCAAATCCTCAAAATCACTATATCTAGCAATCAAGAATCAATAACACTCATCTCAAAGGGTTGTCAAACCACAAGACGAACAATAAACACGGAATCGGATTAACGAACACATATAAGCACCATACTAATCATCAAGACATCATTAATCAAACAATAACATAAATTTATATAAATCCGGAGAATTCCAATACACAATCATTCATCCAAAAAGGAAATAACAAACTCATCTCCTAATCATAAATAACTAAGAAATGGAAAGAAATCACCTAATCGAAATGGAATCGAGACAAGGATTCTCCTCCCTTTAATCACCACCTAATCACTCCCCAAGGGTGGTGATTAACTCACCCCCTTGGTTGAGCCTTCAATACAAGAAAACAAAGGGAAAAACTAGAGAGAAAGCTTAGGGAGGCAAAGAGAAAAAAAAAGGCACAAGAGTGGAATGATTCCAAGATCCTTTCTTTAGTTGTGACCTCTTCTCCTCTTAACCTAAGGAAAACAAGACCAAAAAGTCCCTAAAGTGTTAGAATTACAAGTGGGAGATACAAGGCAAAGTACAAAAAACACCCTCCAAACACGCTGAAAAACAGAGCAGGCCTCGCGGCCGCGAGACCAGGGCTCGCGGCCGCGAGCCTGCAGTCGGTGAACACCTCGCTGCAGCGAGACCTGGGCAGAAACTTTCTGCCACCAGCTCGCTGCCGCGAGGTACATGCAGTAGGTTTCCTGCTCTGCCGCACTTCTTTCCGAGCAGCATATCGTTTGATTCCGAACTCCGAATCCGGATCCGTAAAGTCCGTAGCGTAGCTAACTCACTCATCTATGACATATCCAAAATTCAGCTCATTTGGATCATCCATCAAATATTTATGCTTGTTCTAGTGAGCAGCTATCTACATTCTTGTACAATTTGCTCCGGGTTTTTCATTCCTTTGAAGCCCTTTTCTACATCTCCCTACAAAAACACACAAAACAACAATAAAACACACAAACAACAACCAAAACATACAAATGTCCAACAAAGGACCAAAAACGCAAAAGAACGCGAAAATAAACAAAAACACGCAAAACTCGAATCAAAGCAAGTTGTTTTCGGCTTAAGAAGACACGTAATAATGACTTTTTCACGACGTTATCACTCTCCAGCCTTCTTCTTTTTCTCCTGAATAGCAGGCTGAGCTATTTTGGTGACTTTCTTCTGCTTCTTAGCAGGAACCTTTTCCTTATGTTCCTCCTCCTCCTCCTCTTCTGCTACTTCATCAGTCTTTCTCTTCTTTGAAACAGTCCTAACAGGTAGATAAGTGGCCATTGCCTTGGCGTTGTGGATTTCCTTTCCATTGGTCATCACACAACCCATATTGAAAAACAAATAACTCAGGGTAATCCTATGGTTAGTCTGCTTTCCCTTCTTTTCATGAAAATTTGCAAAAATTTACTAGATGACAACTGACCAATTTACCTCCAACCCCTAGTAGATTGCCAGCATAATACAGTACCTCTTCATGGTAACTACTTCCAGAGAAAATGTGCAGTTCTCTATCAGCTTTGAGACCATATCAGCCATGCGCTGATATTCATCATTCAGTTGCTTCTTCTTGATGTTGGCAGACATCATTTCTCCTTCTTTGGCACAGATTGCCCAGAAGTCTTGGAGTTTCTCCTTCGCCAGAGTAGTAACATTGTGCCGTCCTTGGTTTGATAATCCAAACTTCTCGTGCAACAGAGCAGGAGTAATAGTGATGACCTTTCCTCCTACAGTTGCTTTGATTTTCAATTTATCAAAGTCAACTTCAGCAGTTCTGTAGTATTCCAAACTTGGTCCTTCCAGACCATGTCTTCGTGGAATTCCATGAAATTCACCAGTGATGCAGCCTTAAATTTCTCCAGTATTTGCTTCATTATGTCGGTGCCAGAATGGTGATATGTATCATAGACCAGATACATACCTTCGGCCTTGGCTTCTAGTTGAGGTTTTATGTTGATTCTGTAGTAGATTAGTGAAAAACAGAGAGAATTTGCAGAAAGTAAAGACAGAAATTTCTCACAAGTGCTTTTGAATGTATTTGGGTGCGTAAAGAGTCACAAGTCTGATCAGATCTGGATTTATAGAGTTAGGGTATTTCGATTTCCGTGATACCACCAACCGTTAGATCTGTTTCTGTCAGTTCTGATCGTGGGACGACGGTTACGCCTTTTGAAATTCAAAGCGCATTAAGTGAGAGGCGGGAATGTGAACAGCCTTAGTTTTACTTGTAAAAGCGTGTTTTATATAAAACATTTTTAAACAATAAGCTTTTACATAGCTGATCAGACGAGTCAACTTAAGTACTTATCTGATGGGACTAGTGTCCTGATGACAGACTGTTATCAGTGAAAGCCAATAACTGATAACCTTCCTCGGCTGTTTGTCAATCTAGCTAGGTGAATAATCTTCAATCTTCAAGATTTTTGATCTTCTGATGAAAACATAACTTCAACTAACTTTCATCAACAAATTTCATCTTTCAATCAGAAGTACCGCTAGTTTTACACGTTCCCCCTGACTTTAAGAATCCAAAAGTTAACTAGTCTGTTGAGAGTTAACCTTGAAGATAGTTAGCTGAGTAAGCTGATGAACTCCAGTCTTCTGATGAGTTACCCCTCAGCTTATGCATCCAACTTTAGTAGACCTAGTTCAGCTCTTAGAGTTGAAAACCTTGTCTCACTTAGAGGTTTTGTGAAGATGTCAGCGATCTGATTTTCAGTATAAACATATTCTATCATGACATGATCTCTGATGAAGTGATACTTGATCTCAATATGTCTAGTCCTTGATTGACTTGTAGTATTTTGAGTAAGAGAGATTGCACGTGTATTGTCACAGTAGATAGGTATCCCACTGATTTTGATGTTGTAATCTTCTAGTTGATGCTTCAACCATAATATGTGTGCACTGCAAGCTCCAGCAGCTATATACTCAGCTTCAACAGTAGATATGGATACTAAAATCTGTTACTTACTCATCCAAGAGATCAGGCGGCTACCTAAGAATTGACAGGCACCTGTTGTGCTTTTCCTATCAATTTTGCAGCCAGCAAGGTCAGAATCTGAATATCTTGTTGGTCCCAAGTGGTCAGATGAGGTCTAGAGGGGGGGTGAATAGACCTCTGAAAATTTTAGACTTAAAAACTTTTTACTCTTCTGTCAGCAGACTAAGCTGATGAAGAACAGTAAGATAACTATGCTGATCGTGAACAAATCTTGAACAGCAGAGTGACCACTCTTCTTACAGTTTACTTAGCTGATTTCAATGAAAATCAGTTTTATCAAGAGTATACTTGCAGCAGATGTTAGAAAGTGTTTTTCACAAGTAGATTAAGTCCTTAAAAAGATTTTATCCCCAGTTTTAAAACTCCTTATAAAATCTTTTGATAATTCAAAGTGTTGAATTATGCAAGGTTCAAAATATGCCAGAAAACTTAAATGCAAGATAACACAAAGAATTTTTATAGTGGTTATATGGATAAAAATCCTTTAGTCCACTCTTCCAGATCACTTAGATTCTGGGTTATACTATAATCACACAGATTACAATATTTCTCCACTTATACCTAGACAACAAATGAAAAGGCTATAAGCTCACAATAGGAATTCACTCAGAAAACCTATCCTCTAAAGTAGAATCACTCACAAAGATGGATTCTAACTTCGCACAACACTCAGCTAATACAAAACACTCAGATTGTATTTTTTTGTTTTCTTCAACTGGGTTTCTGTCAACAGATGACTTCCACCAGACGAGTGAGCTGTTCGAGCTTCTTGAGACTTAGAAAAATTTCTGCTTCGAATGCGAAATCTCAGATGTTGTTGTGTTATTCTCACTTCGAAATCAGCTCTATTTATACTTGAATTTGAAATTATGACCGTTGAAGGAGATCAAATCTCAAATCCATAGCCTTAGCCCAATTTCAGAACGGCTACCTGCTACAGTCCTTTTTCTGTTGTACTTTCCTGTAGCTGCATTAAATGCACTCTGCTGATCCGAGAGTAAATTCCAATCATTTGCCATTACTACCCTTCTCTTTCAGCATTTATTACACGCGGTGCATTTATTACCGTTGAACTCTTCTCATGATCTCTTCTACTCTGCTGATCAAAGCAACTCTGCTGATAGATACTCTGCTGATCAAATACTGAACTAATCTGATTTGAGTCAGCTGATGGTCTACCCTTCTGATTGCTGTTTCAGCATGAGATCACTAGTCTTCTGGGCTTTGAACTTTGAACTCTTCTGATGTCTTCTTTCACTTGTTCAAAATTCTTTCTAAGGGAACTAACCTTTCCATACTTAGCTGATTCTGATGTTTTGGAAATCATCAAAACCATCCCTTAATTACTTATCTTCTTTGCACTCTATCTTCATCTTCATCCAACAATTTTCCCCTTTTTGATGATGACAAAACTTCAGCTAAGTACCTGTACCTAACCTAAAATTTTCATCCTCAAAAATTTCTGAGATAAAAATAGTCTGTTGGATTTAAACTTGCAATTTTATAGATATTGAAACGATTACAGATTACAAGTTTTTGAACAGATGAGAAATGCAAGAACAAAATTACAAGGAAATTACAAGGAAAATAGCACTAGTCTTCTTCTTTTTCTTTGTCTTCTTTTCCTTCAGCTGGATTGGAAGTTTCAGCTTCTGAATACTTGAATTTTTGTTGTAACAGCTCTAACTTCTTCTTTTTAGCATCAGGGTCAAGCTGTTCTTCAGCTGAGTCCTTAGCAGCAGCTATTTCTTTATCAGACTTAGCTTTTGCTTCAGCTTCAGTTTCATCAGCTTCACTTTCTTCTTCTGTGATCTTCTCATCTGTTGGTCTGCTTGTGCCTTCATTTTCTTCATCAGCTCCAACTTCTTCAGCAGCAGATTCTTCCAACACTTCAGTTTCTTCAGCTTTAGCACCATCTAGTCTGTCTTCTATTTTATCAAAAGAAGTTCCAACTCTCTTCTGTCCAAATACCCTATCTTCTCCCTTTTTGTCATCATCAGCAGGGTTGACTGGATATTGTGGTAAGACTGGTGTAATCTGAAGTGAATCACAAAGAAGCTTGATGTTTTCTTCTATGGCATTAAGTTGAGCTTGCTGATTTAGTTGATTGGCCTCAAAAGCTATATATATATATATATATATATATATATATATATATATAGTATGTTAAACTCCATATAAAATTTGTTATATGATATTATATATTGTTGTTGGTTATTGGACCTCTTGAGAAATTTTATAAATAATTAGTTTGATGTTAGCAAATGTTAAATTAATAACCTCATAATGTTTGCGTTATATAATGTTATCTAGTAATTGAAATGATGATTATGATTGTATTACTATAATTTTGATAATGATTTAAAAATTTAAAATAATAAATTACTATGTTATACATTTGGGAGTTAGGTCGAGACCTAGACAAAAAATGTTACCTATGCATGATTTTACGTTTTACAGTTAGCTAATTGCGTTACTTAGATACTACACTAGTGGATTTAATACATGGGGGTTGGATGAATGACACATAGGCATAAAATGACAAAATATTGTCCTTTTATGCTTATGTGTCACTCATCCAACACCCCAGTGGATTAAATCCACCGGTGTAGGTACTAATTTTCCAGCTAATTGAAGTAGACTTTTGTGAAGTGCCCAAAATCCAAGGTTCATAGGAAATTGAAGCTAGTTGGAGCTTTTTGACAGAGTATTTGGGCCTGTTTGTTTGGTGTTTGGGAAAGTAGTTTGGGAGAGTAATGAAGATTTGTGAAATAATTTCGATTTGCGTAATATTGTTTGTTTGTGTAATACCCCCCTCTTCCAATTTGCATAATGTTCAATTAACCCCCTAAAATTTGAAAAAGGGCATGCACTACCCCATGTAAAAAAATTAGCGGCGCAATTAACCTCCTATAATCGGAGAGTGTAATTCATTCATCGAAATTGAGAGTGGACATAAAAAAAATCGTAACACAGAGGGGAGAGGGGGTGAACTGCAATATTTATCCTAACACAAAAAGATAAAATGCCACATTCAAGAGAGGTTGTTTTCTCAATTTCTATTTTTAACGTTTTAAAATATCAGGAAGACAATGTGAAACATATATATATATAAAAGATCGTGAAGAAAATACTTTTTTTCCCAAATCAAATCAAGATAATTGAACATTAGGCAAACACGAGAATAAATCGTCGTTCACTCTTTATTTAACTTGTTGCATGCATCAAGTGACTTCACACATAAAATGTTCCTGCTGATCATCGATCCCTAAAATTAAAAATATTATAAAATAAATGATAGATATGAGAGTATTCTATAATGTCCTTGTATCTTGGACAAATTATATTCTCTGCTATCATCAGTATTGTACAAGGTACAAGGTAATAATTCAAACTTCATGGTCCCATTAGTTTTGCATTTTCGATCCTAATTTGGATGGAAAGGGCATAAGGACCAAAATGCGAAATATTTTAAAAATTTGAGGCTTAAAGTGCTATTTAATAGAATACATACTTAAAAGTTGGTTTTTTTCAGTTCAAGAGAAGAGAAAAAAATCAATAACTCTGGACAGAATTACCAAAATAAAATAGTTGGCCAGTTGGAAGCTTTGCAATGCATATCTTTTTGTACGTATCTTAACAGGCACAAATGCATCCTTGAAGCATTATGCAATATCACCTCCAAAGTAACGTACATAATATTCCAATCTTGATATTAGACAGATATTACAATATGCAAGGAAATAGAAATCAAAGTGATTGTACTATGGCAACCGCCTTCACTGCATCAAGGCCCTTCTTTTCACTTTAATATAATTTCTTCTTGCTTTGCCAACAAACAATAAATCATGGTTATCAAATGTGATATGGTTTATGAATGATCATTCAGAATACGAAAAATAATAAACAAGGAACTCGAGAGCTCGATATGATGATTCACAAACCAGGAACTACATTGAAACATCACAAAAGTTAAATCACAAACAAGGAACTAAACTGAAACATAATAAACATTAAATTCATTTATAGATAATAAATAACCAACAAAGAGCTACATTGAATCGGTACTCCGTTGACTCCTTCTAAAGAAATACAATAATAATTAATCTAAATAAACTTGCACCGACCCATTGACTCCAACTAAATAAATACACAATAACCAAATCTAGGCACCGATGAAACTTATGGCGCCATCGTACATGTCCATAAGCTCCTCGTAATTATTTTCCCCACCACCGATGTAGTGAAATGCACTACCACCATCATCGTCTCCAGAGTCGTCGTTGTCGTCGTCGTCTTCATCACCCGGAGATATAAAAACACAACCCTGATTCATTTCTTGTATATGGTCTCTCCTTTCCTCGGCAGTTGAGAATTTTGAGTCACAATAATCGCATTTGAATCTATCATTTTTGTGTTCCCTACTAATGTGCCGCATAAGCTGCCAACGACGCTTAAATGCCCACGAAGCATTATTAGAGAAGTTAATTGACTCGGCTCCTCTGCATTTGTGACAAAACCACTCCTTTGGCCTTCTTGATGGAGGTCCATCGATTGAATTCCTCCTGGTACTGTCCACAAGTCCATCCATTGAATTCCTCCTAGTATTGCCCACAACTCCATCAATTGAATTCCTCCTAGCACTTCCCTCAGTCTCAATTGATCTTTTAGATCGAAAAAGTTTCCTAAAATTTTTAACAAAGCTACCCAAATTTTTCATTTTTTTCTCTCTTAATTTTCCTTTCTTTCTCAGTTTTCTTTCTTTCTCTTTGGTTTGAATGGATCGGTAGAGGAGAGGAGAACTCAATCTATATATAGAGGTCATTTGTTTCACTGGTGAGAAGAGTTTTTCCATTTTGGGGGGATACATAATTGTTTTAAAGCTAATAAAAACTTGCTAAACATGGAACTAGAGGTTAATGAACTTTTTTTATTCAAGGACATACATTTTTGTCCGATGATGAAATGGAATAGAGTGTAAGGCAGAGTAACTTTCTTTCATTTTCGAGGATCCATAATTGTTTCAAAGGTACGTTTTTGTCAGAGGATGAAATGTAAGTAAGAGTTAATGGAATAGAGTGGAATGGAGAAGAAGAGGTTTATTTGATTTACGAGGAGAATGACATTTTCTTTTCTTTCTTATTATTATTCTTTTTTTTATTTTCTTTTTTTTATTTACAAGGCTATCAATTTATCTGGTGAATGAATTAGGCCCTCTTGGATGTATTTTCAGTGGAGGAGTCAGAATTTTTTTTTCTTCGGGGTCTTTATAAAATTAAGTATTATTTAAAATATAATATTCCATTCGTTCCATTAATTTACTCCATTAGCTACAGTACACGATCAAACTTTTAAATCGTTTAAGTGATTTATCATATTAAATCATTTACATTTATGATGTATTAACCCTTTTAAATATTAATATATATGGTTCCATTTTATACTATCGACTTATTAGTGAAATATATTAATTAAATTATTAATTATAATTTTAAAAAATTTAGTCAAGTTGACTTATCAATTGCACCAATTGATAATTTAAATTAAAATGGGACGGAGAAAGTAATAAAAAAACCAATAACAGAAATATGAAATTAGAGAGACTTATGATATTTAAAAAGTGTCAATTCCTATTAAATATTATTAGTGTTTTAGTATGATTCAAATTGCAAAATTAAAAAAAAAAAATTTATTAGAGTTTGAGTTAAAGCATATTTGTAACTATTAATTTGTTAGATTTGTCAAACTCTAATAAAGATGGAACTTTTTTTTAAGATTTAATTTTAATTAGGAGTCTATTAAAAGAAAATCATAAATCACATCAATACATTTATAAATAATTCAATATAGATCATGGAATATATATATATATATATATATATATATATATATATAAAAAAGTTGGGTGAAGAATTTAGGGGGGGTCTGTGCACCCCCACCTTATAAAGAGGCTGGGCCACTGTGTATTTTGTCTCAATTTAACCCATTTTGGATGGGATATATTTTGATTTGGAATTTTAAACATTTTATTTGTTAAATTTGTGTGAAACATTTGAAAACATGTTTGGATGTATATTTATTAGAATTTTTTTATATAAAGTAATATTAATTAAATAAATTTTACATATCTTGTTTTTCTAAAATAAATTAATTGATATTATTTTGCGTAATAAATAAAATATTGATTAAAATTATAATTTTCAAGTTGATATTATAGGAAAGATAATTGAATAGATGAATTTTATAATATTTAAAAATATGAAAAAATTAATAAATCTTAAGAAATCATTACGTGTCCATATATAGAGATATATACAATTGATATATATGACTTACATACAAGAATTTTTGCAAGTTGTCTATGCCATTTTGGAGCAAGTAAGTAACACGGTTATGCATGTCAGGAACCTATTTAAGACGGTGGCCCAAAATATAGGATAATTGAAAATGAAATTAATACAATTTTTTTTATTTAAATTTTATAGAGAGATAATGTTAAAATAAGTAATTAAAATATAATTAAGAATAAAATATTTATGATTATTGTGCATAAAAAAAATAACTATTTTATCTCTTCATCAACGACATCAGGAGTTTTATCGAAGAAAAACACATTGGGGTTGCAAAATTGCCATAGAAATTAAATTTCTAGGATGCAGAGTTACAAAATTTTTAAATCGGGTGAAAAGTGCCAAAACTTCATATTTTCAAGATACAAAGTGTCAAACTTTTTTTTATTTTCAGGATGCAAATATGTATTCTGAGAGTGCAAAGTGCCAACAAATACATTTAGAAAGGAATTCTATCCTTCTCCCAATAAATTTTCTCACGAAAACACACATTATGGTACAAAATGTCAAATAAATTATATTTTCAGAATACAAAGTACCAAAACTTTGAAGTCATGATGCAAAATGTCAAAACCATATAATTCTAGAGTGTCAAATGCAAAAAACTTGAATATTTTCATCTCTTTGAACTTAAAATTGTTTCAACTTAAGTTTGGCCCAGCGAAAATTCGAGAATGCTGGGCCAAACAGGGTCTTAGATGTACAACTTAATCAAGCAGATCTCAGTACATGCAATGCAAGTAGAACATTTATTATTTTCTCTCAGTATTTAATGGAATGAATTGGTATTATTTTCACTTCGCACAAGTTTGTATATTAATTTAGTTAAATTTAAAAAAGAAAAAAGCGTAATAAATAAACAGGTGTCATTATCCTACGGTAAAGGAAAAACAAGAGATAGATTATGGAATATTCGTGGCTACTCTCTGGGTAGCCACCATCTGTCATATTAGGTCTGTCATGTTAGGTCACTTTTAGGGACACTTTTGCATAAAAAGTACAGAATAAGAATTTGATAGCACATTGAGTTGTGCTCTCAACTCTTAAGACTAGCATCAACC
This sequence comes from Penstemon eatonii, assembly GCA_038501285.1. NCBI lineage: Eukaryota > Viridiplantae > Streptophyta > Magnoliopsida > Lamiales > Plantaginaceae > Penstemon > Penstemon eatonii. The sequence continues at coordinate 73,081,125 of CM076715.1, forward strand.
AACCATTTTCCCTTTGAATTGTAAAATTGAGTTATTAATTCGTTGAAGCTATGGATAATTAATTTGAAATTTAGACGTAAAGAGAATAAGAGATTCACGCACTTAAAGTTTCAAACTAGGTAAGGTAATACCTTAGTTTTTCAAGTTAATTTATTATTATGAATGGAGCGGGGTATTTTAAAAATAAAAATTACAAAATTATGACATACGGAGTAAATGTTGTAATTGATATTTTAGGAGATAAATGATACCAGCCATATACTTTAGGGGGAAATATATTTCACCCAATTAAATTTATCCAAAATTTTAATTTTAACTATAGAAAGTTGTAAGGTCTTCAATATGAACACAATTACATAATGATTATAAATTCCTATACACTTCGTCATTGTACATGTCTAGAGATTAATTCCAATATCTTTCTTCTTATATTGGTGCACTCATTTAAATTGATCATTATGCAAACCGGGATCCTATTTTAGTTTAATAAAACTGAATTTTCAACACTGTTAATTATATTAAGGTTAGCATAATGATCGAGCTGAAGCCCATGACTTAACAAGATCTTCATCTCGTTTTAATTATTAAAAAAAAAAAAAAAACTATAGATATATTTGATAACGCCGTGAGAACGTCGTTATTACCTATCTCTTTAAGCCCAAAATATATTGCTTTGATTCGAGTTTTGTGTGCTTTTGCATTTTTGGTCCCTTGTTGGGATGTTGTGTGTTTTCTTTTGTTTTCGTCTTTTTTGTCGTGTTTTGTTCTATTTGTAGGTTTGAGAATTTCGCTAGGCTAAAAAGAAGTCAGAGAGGTTATGATTCAGTGCAATTCCATCAAATCAAGACTCGGTGGCCGTAGATGCAAGCCTTTGCGCAGAAAGAGCTTCAAAGAAAAGAGAACCCGAAACAAATCGTACAAGAATTTAGATAGCTGCTCACTAGAACATGCACAACTCTTTCATGGATGATCCAAATGAGCTGAATTTGGATATGTCATAGATGAGTGAGTTAGCTACATTAGGACTTTACGGATCCCCAGCCGGAGTTCGGAATCAAAAGATATGCTGCTCGGAAGAAAGTGTGATAGTGCATAAAACTTACGGCCCGCAACACCCCTATTCCAGCAGATATTTTCTGCGGGAAAATAAGGAGGCTTTTTGAATCTTCCCCCTTTTCCCCCACTTGTATTTAAAAACCCTTTAGGGGACTTTTTGGTCTTGTTTCTCTAGGTTAAGAGACAAAAGAGGACACAACTTACTCACTTTTTCCTCAATCTTTCACTCTTGGCCTCCCTTTTCCTCTCAAGCCTCCCTCAACTCTCTCTTTAGTTTTTCTTGCTTTTTCTTGTATTTGAAGACTCCACCAAGGGGGTGAGTTAATCACCACCCCGGGGAGTGATTAGGTGGTGATTATGGGGAGGAGAATCTATCTCTCGATTTTATTCCGATTAGGTGATATCTTTCGATTTCCTAGTTGTCTATGATTAGGAGATTGATGTTGTTATTTTCTTTTTGGAACAATGATTGTGGATTTGAATTCTCCGGATTTATATGAATTTATGTTATTGTTAGATTAAATGATGTTATGGTGTTTGGTATGATGCTTATATATGTTCGTTAATCCGATTCCGTGCTTATCGTTCATCTTATGGTTTGACAAACTTTGAGATGAGATTTATTGATTCTTGATTGCTAGACATAGTGATTTTGAAGATTTGATTATGAATTTGGATTGTGATTTGATTTTAGGATAGACATATACCTATTTGTTTCATATTCGTTTAAGGTTTGAGTTTAATGCATCGATTAGATTTTAATCCACTTAGACAGAAATTGGATTATTTTAATTTGATAGGTTTGTATGCAACTCGGAAGAAACATACGAACGTCCTTGAATCCTTGAGTAGCAAACACGAGCATAAGATATCAATTGTCGAGTCATTATCAATTGTTTGATTAGTTATGTTATGTTGGGTTATGTTTGATTTGTTGGGTTTATTGTTTTATCTCACTTTTGGCCAATGATAGTAGTAGATAAGTACTTTGATTTGCCATAATCATATCATCGGGCTTAATTCTACCTTGAATGCATCTAGACATAGGACGTTGAAGGTTAGGCAAGTGACGATTTGTGGATTTCGACCTAGGATAGACATATACCTAGTGTGGTCCGTGTTTGTATTATGCGTTCGTTCATGAACGGATCAAATAACTTAGATTCTCTTTGTTCGGGTATTCGGGTTAGTTTTAGGTCCCGAGTGACAACGGTGCACCTTAGAATTCTCTAATGGATTCGGACTTTTCTTAGAGCTTCGGATGACAGTGGTGTTCGTTATTGATCTGGAGATGGAGAGTTTGGGTAGATTGGTAGAGTTAAGTGAAACCGACAGGGAAACTTAACTAATTAGAGCTCACAACAGCAACTAAACCTAGGATTGTTTGCATATCTAATCTAACAACCACATGATTTTGATAGAATAGTGTCCTGCAAGCCAACTATTTGGCTGCATTTAATTGAAAGGACCATTCAATTGGATTAATAAATGCATTTTTATTATTATATGGTCATCTTTATCTTATGTAATAATTATCTACGCATAAGGATAGAAGTCCTTAGATCACAGGGCTATGGGACAACCCGTGGACTGATCTCCAAGGCCGTGATCTAGAACATGTTCAAGAGTCGTGGAATCCAATCGAGATAGGACATCGTTGGATTCGGTTAGACTCTCACTATTGTGTATACTCCGATGAACTGGAGAACGCTGGGGTCCACGAGCGTGACTGGGATAGTCGATACACATAAGTGGGTGGCTTGCTGGGATGGCAAGTGCACTGAATACCCCAATTAGGAAATAACTCACCATGGAAGCGGTAGTCGTATATCGGGGATGAAGTTATTCCAATTTACAATAGTATACGAGGAACGATCCCTAAATACTTGAGGTGATAGGATTTATCTGGTGCGAGAACGTCTATGCTTTGATATGAGTCCCCACTGACTGGAGATCGCCAGAAAGTCTCTGTGGACTCATATTGGGTATAGAGGAACTCGTATGTAGATTCATATCATCAACAAATGATCCATTGACCCGACTTGATAGGTTGGGAAATTCTCCTATAGATTTCTGTGAGAAATTAATCTGGTAAAATCCTCGGCCGAGGTATCTAACGGCTTTATGTAAGTAGCTCATAAAGGTTAAGTCAAAGAGAATTATTTCGAGACTAGAATGCATAAGGTCAGGACAAAAGAAAAGGGAATCCGATGAAAGACCATGCCCTTAAGTCTCGACTGGGAGATTGATCGATGGAGAGATTATGTCGTATATGGAAATTGTAAATGATAAAAGGTTCACTGAATTAATTCACCAGTGATTGGGCTCCATGGGCTTGTGGCTGGACATCGACCGTAGAGTGTGGGAGAATTCCCAAATTGGCAAGGGTGCTAATTTTGGAATGATCAATCGACAGAGTGTTCGATTGATTTAGAGTAAGTCTTACTCGAATAATTAAATAATATTTAATTATAACCCACGGCCAATTATGTGGTGAACCTACGGGGGCATACACAATACACATGAAGCGAAAGCGAGGAAATAAGAACGACCGAGTCGACTGGGTCGACTGGGTGAATAATCGACCCAGTCGATTATAATGGATGGGTCGACTGGGTCGACCCAATTGGAACAAAGAAGGATCCAATTGGAATTGGATTAGAATCATAAATTAAATTGGAGTTTAATTTGTGAGTTAATTAATTAAGTTAGATTTAATTAATTAAAGTAATAATTAATTAATTGGACTTAGAGTCAAAATTAATTAATTGGGAGACTAGTTAATTAATTGGGCTATTTAATTGGGAGACTAAATAAAGTCTGGTCAAAATTAATTAACTGGGCCATGAATTAATTAGAAGACTCGGTCATCTAATTAGAGAGGGTCATGGCCCATGTAGGAATCCTAGTCCTAATAGGATTAGGTTAAGGAGATAACTATAAGTAGCTTACTTGTAGTTATTTTTCACACAACTCAATAAGCAAAAATTGAGCAGAGCAAAAAATTCTCTCCCCTCTCCCTGTGTAATCGGCCGAACCACTTCTTCCCTGAGGAAGAATTTTTCGTTTTCGATTTTGTTCCAAGATCGTTCCTAATTCCTAGATTATAATATATCTTATGTTCTAGCTGATCAAGATTTATTATTTTTCGTGTAATTGTGGTGTATCAACCCGTAGAGGCGCAACACGTGGGGCGCTACTGCAGGGCATAGGATCGACCAACATGAGGGAGAAACTTGACTACATCTGCCAACTAGGATTTGCAAGGAGACAGGTATAACGTGTAAACTGTTTATACTGTCGTTTATATAAATATTCATATATATACAACTAGAGCAGTATCCTGGTAAGATTCTGTAAGAGGTCCTAAAAATTTTAAATTCCGCTGTGCCTAGGGCTGTTTATCTTACCGAATCCCAACAGTGGTATCAGAGCCAACTCTAGGCTTTGTATATATATGAATTTGCAAATTCTGTGATTTAAATCATATGTTTGATTTATGTATAGCTAGTTCTTTAACTGTGTATGTTTTAGGACGTAGATCTGTTAACTTGGAGTTAATGTAAAATTTTGATTCGAAAATTTTATCGTGTTAATTTTTATTTTGGATTGAATTAATTAAAACTGTTGATTTTAATTAATTAAGGAATCAAACACAAATTAAAACAAAACAAAAGGAAAACAAAGTAATTAGATCGAAACTTTATTCTCTTGGTGAGAATTAATATCGACCTTAGTGCGCGGCACAAATTCTTGATTTTCTTTTGTAAACACAGTTCTCGTGGCATAATAGCATGCATGTTGTTTTAATTTGGAAAAGTGTTACGTGAGATTTGAAGCCATGTTATGTATTAAATTGCAATTGAATTTTGTTGATTGCAAAATGTTGGATTCTTGTCAACTTGAAGCCTACGATTTACGGCATGACATGGTGGTTCAAATTTTCGTGGCAGAATTTTGGATACATCTTGAACAAAATCTTGGAGATTTTGTTGTTATGGAATTTTGGTGAATCTTGGATTGATCTTAGAGATCTAATTAACAAGGAAATTTAGAGTTTCATTTGTGATAAGACATTTAATTAGAATTAATGTTTTTTAGTTAATTACCAAGATTAAAGATCTTAGAGATCTTATTAATCAAGGAAACTTAGAGTTTCAATTGTGATAAGAGATTTAATTGAAATTAATCTCTTCTAGTAAGTTACCAAGATTAAAGATCTTAGAGATCTTATTAAATTAGGAAACTTGGAGTTTTGGATAAGGTAGAAATCTTGATGGATTTGGACACTACCTTAGTTAACTAATCTAATCAAAATAGGATTATCTTGAGAATCTTGGAGATTTGAAAATTTTGGGAAACTTGGAGTTTTGGATAAGATAGAAATCTTAGAGATTTGGTCTATCTTAATTAACCAATTTAATCAAGATAAGTTTGTAGATTACTTAGAGCTCAAGTAAGAGTTAATTAATCTAAGAGATTAATTGATGATTCAAAATTAAATTAACATGGATAATTTTTGTGAATTAAAATTAAAGGAGCCGGTAAATTTACATTTATGCCCTTATGTGAATTTATGCATGTTCTTGAGTGAATATGTGGATTGGTCGATTTTGCCCTTAAGACCTATGTAGTTTTGGTTTATTTATTTTATGGGTTGTAATTGAATGGGCCTGATTGGTGCCTTTGCTTGCGCAAACGAATGTAATAGAATAGGGCCATTTAAATTTGTAAGCTAGGCTTAGATTAGGCTTGGAGCCGAGAAGACCTCATGAAAACTTGGAGATCCACATGGAGGCCCATAACCTTGGAGGACATGGAGGCCCAATTCATTACATGGAGGCCCAATCAAGGTGGATATTACAAGAAGGCCCATGATGTATGGGTTTGTAAATTGTAATAGTTAGGACATTTAATTTCCACCATAGACTGACCAAATGATCCATCACATGGCTCGTGATGGATCGCATAGGATGGGCAATCGATCAATCATATCATGCTAGGTGATGAATGTTTGCTTTTTCGTAATTATTCCTTGATGTATGAGATGCATGCTTAGGATAGAAAAACGTAAACAAGATAAAGCATAATCTGATGAGATCTCGCACAAGGAAAACTTAAAACCTCCAATTGAATTTAAAATCAGTTAGAATATTAAATCGAATAACGGGCGCATATGAATGGTGTCTATGGTCCGAGCCTATCCAATTACTAGGTCTTAGGCATATTGTACAAATATATCTCGATGTCTCACGAGTCGTGGGTCGAGCTATAGGAAGATGATATGTCTATTGCCTCGATGCACAGTTTAGTGCCAAGGGAGGGGATAGCAAGGTTCTAGGCGCTGTCTCACGAGTCGTGGGGCGTCTAGGATTGAACTATTTCTCTTCACGAGTATTGGACATGATTTAACGCGAGTAAGTATGGATGTCTCACGAGTCGTGGGTCCATAATGAAAACCGAGGCTAAATGAACTCAAGGGTTAGCTGGGATGGTTAACCGGCGACGTGATCGCCCACCAAGTGGATCAATTGGTATGGCCAATGAGTCGTGGGTACTGAGCGATTGCATTTTGGGCCTTGAGCCCATTAGGAAATTTTTATTTCCCGAACCTTATGTGGGGGCATAAGTATTCGACAAAAATAGTGGGAGTAATTTACAAATGAAAACCATGTTTGTAAATTATGCATTGATATTAATCTATCGCGTATTTATCGTCAATTTTATGATAGTTTTTCATAAATGATGTATCCTTGAATATTTTACCATCATACTTGAATCAAATAAATTGACTGAACCCAAATAAATTTTGAATGACTTCGAAACTTGAGAAATTATTCTCGAGTCCAAGCAAGGACTAATCTCCTTACAAAGATTTCATTGTTTTTCCTTTCAAAGTTACACTTCGACTGGAATGGTGATAGGTTTCACCAAACTGCCTTTTTCGAAGTTACTCTTCAAATAAGAAAGGTGATAAGTTTCACCAGAGGGTTGAGGATGGTTCTCAAGCCCAAATTTTCTTGAAGGCAAACATGAAGTCTCCCATAAATGGGAAGTAACATCTTGTTAAAAGGCCTCAAAAGGCTCGAGAGATGGAAGAAGAGGAAAGTATCCTCTCTGAAGGGAAATAACCTTGGAGGTTTTTCTGTAAGGATGATAAGTTGAAAAGTCAATCAAAATGGTTCTTCCATGGATTAAGATCAAGGGAAAGAGGGAATTGAACCTATTCATCCCATAAGGGATGATTAAATTTTATTGAACTTAACCTTATGGTTAAAGTAATGCATAAGGGTGTTGGATGCCCGATGAAGCACTCATTGATGCATTCAATGCATCTAAAGCCATGAATTATTTAGATCATTAGAATTTGCTTATACCATCCCTTGTCTTAAAGGGATGTGATAGTTCCATAATGGTTGGAACTTATTGTGCTATAAGATTTATACGCAAAAGGTGTACATAAGCAAATGAGTATGGATACTCATATAACGACTAAATATAATATGCATAGTCAATAAAATATAAATAATCAAGATTTCACACACTTGAGTCGTTGTAAAAACCGAAAGGCAATACACGAATACTAAAACAATTTCCGAATTAAAAGATTCAAAGACTGAGCTCGACTGGGTCGAGCTTGACTGGGATGTTGTACATAGTAACCGACTTTCGAATCTTGCTTAATGAAAATTAAATTTAGTAGTTGGTTGCTAGGCAACCAAGAGGCATAAACAATTGCAATGGACTTAATCCATTTAAAAGTGTGTAGAAACACTAAAGCATTAGTGGGAGATAAGGCGTCTCTAGTACCCTCATGAGTAAAAGTACGTTGTGATGTACGATTCCAAATTATTTTTGGAATAAAGAAGAGAGCCTAATCAATGAAAGCATGTAAGAGATTTAGACCAATTCAAAATCGAACATGCACGCAATTGATTATTTAATAGAGAATTAGATTCTCGAAATGTAAGACTCGCTCAAAACATTGTAAGTTGTTGAGCATTCTGGACATGTAAATGTCCATTAAGAAATCTTACATGAAATTCCTTATTCAACCAAATAAAAACTTGTTCGAGAAAATCGAAGATACTAAGCTAAGTATCTATGAAGCCAGTTCCAAAATCACGTGATATGAGTTTTGGTATTGCACCTTTATATGCATTCATGCGCATATGGGGTCTCCCGCTCATGTGAATAAGCTAGTGGGAGATAAGCTGAACGTATTGTCCATCTTATGTAATTCGTGGGGTATCCAGAAAACTCTATAGGATACAAGTTCTACGATCCTACAAGATAAACTAGGTTTGTCTCAAGGAACGCATACTTCTTGGAGAAGGATTTCTTGCTAGGCAAGAAGGAACATAACATAGAACTAGATGAAGTCACTGAAGCTGAAAAGGCCGAAGAGGTCAATCAAGCCGACCCATCACCACGGGCAGTGGGAGAACATGAGCATGAAAGTGCACCAGAAAGTACACCGATACTTCGTAAGTCAGAAAGACAACGTAGAGAACCCGAGAGGTACTACGGTCTGCTGCATGAGACTGGACAGTCTCTAACCGACCCAAGGACTTACGAAGAGGCTATGCTAGACATAGACTCGGGAAAGTGGCGCGAAGCCATGGAATCCGAATTGGACTCCATGCACTCACAAGGTCTGGGCCTTGGTAGATCCACCAGTGGGAGTAGCTCTCGTGGGTTGCAAGTGGATCTATAAGCGAAAGCTTGGAGTGAACGGAGAGGTAATAACCTACAAGGCGCGACTAGTGGCAAAAGGATACACTCAAAGGCCAGACATCAACTTTGAGGAGACATTCTCGCCCGTCGCAATGCCTAAATCCATTCGAATCTTGCTGGCCATAGCTGCGTGGTATAAACTACGAGATATGACAGATGGATGTAAATACTGCCTTTCTCAATGGGAACATTGACAAGGAGATCTACATGAAGCAACCAAAAGGATATGCATCCAAAGGAGATATACACTAGGTGTGCAAACTCCAGAGGTCCATTTATGGACTGAAGCAAGTTTCCCGAAGTTGGAACATCCGTTTCGATGAAACAATCCAAACTTTTGGATTCATCAAAAATGTGTTCGAACCTTGCGTGTACAAAAGGATCAGTGGGAGTACAGTTGAATTTTTTGTGCTTTACGTTGACGACATTCTTCTCATTGGAAACAATGTAAAGGTGTTGTCCGAAACTAAAGCATGGTTATCTACACAATTCTCAGTGAATGATTTGGGAGAATCATCCTTTGTACTAGGTATAAGTATATACCGAGATAGATCAAAAGGACTGCCGGGCCTCTCCCAATCCCAATACATAGATAAAATCTTGAAAAGATTTAGCATGGAAGAATCCAAGAGAGGATTGCTTCCTATGAGACATGGAATTGCACTCTCTAAGTCTATGGCCCCGAAGACGCCTGAAAAGAGAAGCAATATGTCTCGAGTACCATATGCATCCACGATAGGAAGCATAAATTATGGTATGTTATCTACTAGACCAGACGTAGCATACGCTTTAAGCGTTAAAAGTCGCTACCAGTCTGATCCAGGTGAGCAGCACTGGATAGCCTTAAAGACAATTTTGAAGTACCTGAGAAGGACTAAGGAATTGTTCTTGGTATACGGTGGAAGAGAATTGAAATTGGAAGGCGACTTCAAGTCGACATCTGGATACGTGTTCTGCCTCAATAGTGGTGCGGTAAGCTGGAAGAGCTCCAAGCAAAACACTACCGCAGATTCAACCACCGAGACAAAATACATTGCCGCGAGTGAAGCAGCAAAGGAAGGTGTTTAGATGAAAAATTTCATCCAGGAATTGGATGTGATACCTAGCATTGTCGAGCCATTACTATCTTCTGTGATAATAATGGAGCTATCTTGCAAGCGAAGGAGTCGAGATCTCATCAGAATCCAAGCACGAACTAAGACGATAACATTTGATATGTTATGTCATTGGTAGAGGAGACATAAAGATGGAACGTGTCACCTCAAGGGATAATACGACGGACCCGTTGTCTAAGCCATTGCCTCAAAGGCATCCGAAAACATCTTTCTAAGATGGGAATCAGAAGTATGAAAAGTTGGCTTTAGTACAAGTGGGAGATTGATAGAATAGTGTCCTGCAAGCCAACTATTTGGCTGCATTTAATTGAAATGACCATTCAATTGGATTAATAAATGCATTTTTATTATTATATGGTCATCTTTATCTTATGTAATAATTATCTACGCATAAGGATAGAAGTCCTTAGATCACAGGGCTATGGGACAACCCGTGGATTGATCTCCAAGGCCGTGATCTAGAACATATTCAAGAGTCGTAGAATCCAATCGAGATAGGACATCGTTGGATTCGGTTAGACTCTCACTATTGTGTATACTCCGATGAACTGGAGATCGCTGGGGTCCACGAGCGTGATTGGGATAGTCGATACACATAAGTGGGTGGCTTGCTGGGATGGCAAGTGCACTGAATACCCCAATTAGGAAATAACTCACCATGGAAGCGGTAGTCGTATATCGGGGATGAAGTTATTCCAATTTACAATAGTATACGAGGAACGATCCCTAAATACTTGAGGTGATAGGATTTATCTGGTGCGAGAACTTCTATGCTTTGATATGAGTCCCGACTGACTAGAGATCGCCAAAAAGTCTCTGTGGACTCATATTGGGTATAGAGGAACTCGTATGCAGATTCATATCATCAACAAATGATCCATTGACCCGAATTGATAGGTTAGGAAATTCTCTTATAGATTTCTGTGAGAAATTAATTCTGGTAAAATCATCGGCCGAGGTATCTGACGGCTTTATGTAAGTAGCTCATAAAGGTTAAGTCGAAGAGAATTATTTCGAGACCAGAATGCATAAGGTCAGGACAGAAGAAAATGGAATCCGATGAAAGACCATGCCCTTAAGTCTTGACTGGGAGATTGATCGATGGAGAGATTATGTCGTATATGGAAATTGTAAATGATAAAAGGTTCACTGAATTAATTCACCAGTGATTGGGCTCCATGGGCTTGTGGCTGGACATCGACCGTGGAGTGTGGGAGAATTCCCAAATTGGCAGGGGTGCTAATTTTGGAATGATCAATCGACAGAGTGTTCGATTGATTTAGAGTAAGTCTTACTCGAATAATTAAATAATATTTAATTATAATCCACGGCCAATTATGTGGTGAACCTACGGGGGCATACACAATACATATGAAGCGAAAGCGAGGAAATAAGAACGATCGAGTCGACTGGGTCGACTGGGTGAATAATCGACCCAGTCGATTATAATGGATGGGTCGACTGGGTCGACCCAATTGGAACAAAGAAGGATCCAATTGGAATTGGATCAGGATCATAAATTAAATTGGAGTTTAATTTGTGAGTTAATTAATTAAGTTAGATTTAATTAATTAAAGGAATAATTAATTAATTGGACTTAGAGTCAAAATTAATTAATTGGGAGACTAGTTAATTAATTGGGCTATTTAATTGGGAGACTAAATAAAGTCTGGTCAAAATTAATTAACTGGGCCATGAATTAATTAGAAGACTTGGTCTTCTAATTAGAGAGGGCCATGGCCCATGTAGGAATCCTAGTCCTAATAGGACTAGGTTAAGGAGATAACTATAAGTAGCTTACTTGTAGTTATTTTTCACACAACTCAATAAGCAAAAATTGAGCAGAGCAAAAAATTCTCTCCCCTCTCCCTGTGTAATCGGCCGAACCACTTTTTCCTTGGGGAAGAATTTTTCGTTTTCTATTTTGTTCCAAGATCGTTCCTAATTCCTAGATTATAATATATCTTGTGTTCTAGCTGATCAAGATTTATTATTTTTCGTGTAATTGTGGTGTATCAACCCGTAGAGGTGCAACACGTGGGGCGCTACTGCAGGGCATAGAATCGACCAACATGAGGGAGAAACTTGACTACATCTGCCAACTAGGATTTGCAAGGAGACATGTATAACGTGTAAACTGTTTATACTGTCGTTTATATAAATATTCATATATATACAACTAGAGCAGTATCCTGGCAAGATTCTGTAAGCGGTCCTAAAAATTTTAAATTCCCCTGTGCCTAGGGCTGTTTATCTTACCGAATCCCAACAGATTTATCTGTTTTAATTGATTGCTTATGAATCCCCAATTTACTTGCTTTCGTAGTTAAATTTACTTTACTGTTCATAGTTAAATAAAATTACCCTTATCATATGTTTGGGTTCGATCTTTTTGTATCAAACATTCTTAGATGACTAAGCCGTCGATTGATTCATTTATTCCCACCTTTTACTCATTCGTGAGGATTCGATACTCGGTATGTATTTACCATTTTATATTATTTGTAACAACTTATACTTGCGTAGTTTACGTATTAGTATTTGGAACGCAAGAATATTCACCCTTTTCAAGAAAAAAAAAACTTTAAGTATGTAATCTATTAAATAGCACTTTAAGCCACAAATTTTTAAAATATTTCGCATTTTGGTCCTAATGCCCTTTCCATCCAAATTAGCTAGGATCGAAAATGCAAAACTAATGGGACAATAAAGTTTGAATTATTACCTCATACCTCGTACAACACTGATGAGAGCAGAGAATATAATTTGTCCATGACACAAGGACATTGTAGAATATCCTGATATTTATCATTTATTTATATTATTTTAATAATCTAATGTTGAAGTAGACGTTAATTAAGTTTGTTTTAGGATCGATGATAAGCAGGAACATTTTGTGTGAAGTCACTCGATGCATGCAACAAGTTAAATAAAGAGTTAATGGCAATTTATTCTCGTATTTGCCTAATGTTCTATTCTCTTGTTATGATTTGAAAGAAAAAAAAACATTTTATTCACGGTTATATATATATATATATATATAGTTTCACACTATCTTTCTGACATTTTTATACATTAAATAAATAGAAATTTAGTAAACAACTCATCTTGAATGTGGCACTTAACCTCATGTCTCTATGTTATGATAAATATGGCATGTTACCTATCTGTGTTAGGATAAATATTGCAGTTCACCCCCCCCCCCCCTTTTGCCCTCTGTGTTACAATTTTTTTTATGTCCACTCTCAATTTCGATGAGTAATTACACTCTCTGATTGTAGGAGATTAACTGCCCCGTTAAATTTTTTAAATGGGGAAGTGCATGGGCTTTTCCAAATTTTAGGAAGGTTAATTGAACATTATGCAAATAATTGAAGGGGTAGTATTGTATTTATCTTTTAAAACTTTCACCACTTTTAAGTATGTTTGCAGGAGATTTGGCCCGATGATAGATCTGAAGCTCCCAGACTCATAAAGTTCGTCATTGATTTGAATACCACCAAAAGTGTGTCTTTAGTAGTAACTATAATTATTTGTACTTTGTTGGTAATCAAATAGATTTTAAAAAGAAACACTTTTGATTATTTATTTTATTAATCGCATTTTACTCATTGCTTTTTAAATATTTCAAATTTTGGTCCTAATGCCCTATTTAAATCTAAACTTCCATGAATTAATTGAAGATTTTGATTCAAGAAAATTGACTGGAAAACCAGAGAAAGAGATGGAAAAAATATGAACGTTTTCTTAATAACTGAAAATATGTTTGTGATTGTTACAGAAGGGTTTTGAACCCAGAACCTATTATATACAAAAGCTACCGCCTAAAGAAAGATAAAATTACATAAATACCCTAACAAATAAAACGGCTTATTTACAATAAGGAAATAGGGAAAAATTAAAATCCTAATCCCTAATTTCTTCAACTGCTCCATCTGACTCATTTCCTTTCCTCTTTTGTAGATTCTAGAGCAAACATTGCTGGAAGTAATAATTCATCCAATACACCCCCCTCAAGCCGAACTGAAAAGATTGATGAGGGAGAGCTTGGATAATAGCAGGCGAAATTGAGGTAACAGTAGGGCCTTTGTTAAAATATATGCTAATTGCTCCTCTGAACGTATAGGCATTAATTTTATTGTACCTTTGTTTACCTGTTCCCTTGTAAAGTGACAATCGAGCTCAATGTGTTTAGTGCGCTCGTGAATATAGGATTTGTTGCAATATGTGTGGCGGATTGATTGTCACAAAATAATAGTGTAGGAGTTGTGAACTGATTCCAAAATGATTTAGGAGTTGATGTAACAATATGATTTCACTAGACACTGCCGCCAATGATCTATATTCTGCTTCAGCAGATGATCTTGACACAGTGACTTGCTTTTTGGACTTCGAGGATATTAATGAAGTTCCCATAAAAATACAGAATCCCGTGACTGACCTCCTTGTGTCAATACATGTTGGATGAAGATAAAGATAGAGTGTACTGAAGTTAGAAGTTAAGGGAGGTTTTGATGATTTTCAAAACACATCAAGATCAGCTAAGTATGGAAAACTTAGTTAAACCCTGAGAAGAATTTTGACTAAGTAAGAAGACAAATCAGAAGGGTCAAATATTCAAGGTCCAAAAAACTACTGATCTGCTGAATGGAAGAAATCAGACTGGTGAAGATCAGCCGACTCAAATCAGATTTGTTCAAATTTGGGATCAGCTCTGCTCACCATCAGACTTGTGTTCTCATCAGCCAAGTGGAAAGGATCAAGAAGTCTTACCAACGGTAATAAATGCCCTTAGAGTAATAAATGCTGAAGTCCGAGGATATTTATGACAAATGATTGAAGAAAAGACTCGTATCAGCTAGGTGCATTAAATGCTGCCTGACAGAAAGTATTGTCGCAGTACTGTCACTGTGCAGAAAGCCGTTCGCGGAGATTAAGGATCACAAACCGAGAAATTTGAAGTGTGTCTATCTTCAACGGACATATTTCAAATGTGTGAGTATAAATAGCTGAAGAGACGAAGAGAAAATAACAACACAACATCTGAGAGAGAATATCCGAAGCAGAAAATTTTCTAAGTCTCAAGAAGCTCAAGAACAGCTCACTCACTTGCTAAAGTTATTTGTTGGCAGAAGCTTGTTGAAGTTAAAAAGAATACATTTTTTGAGTGAAACTGTAAAGAGAGTGTTGTGAGGAGTTCTTATCCATCTTTGTGAGTGATAAGTCTCTGTATATAGGCTTTCTTTGTGATTTCCTATTGCGCACTTGTGGTCGTTTCATTTGTTGTTCGACACAAGCAGAGTATACTGTAAACTTTGTGATTATAGTATAACCCAAGATCTAAGTGACTTGGAAGAGTGGACTAAATGATTTAAATCCATATAACCACTATAAAAGTTTCTGTGTGTTCAAACTTGCATCATTTTCTAGCATATTTTTTAAAAACTACATAAGAACACTTGAAAACCGTTTGAGACGATTTTAAAGGAGTTTTATAAAACTGGGGATAAAATCTTTCAAACTACTAAGTATACTTGTGAAAAACACTTAAAATATCCGCTGCAAGTATTTTCGTATTAAAACTGATTTTGACTAAATCAGCTATGTGACTATCAGATTAGTGGTCAACCAAGTTGTTCAAAGATTTGTTCGCGATCAGCTTCGTCAGCTTACTGTTCTGTAACCGCTTAGTCTGCTTACAGTTGAGCAAAAGTTTTAAAGTTATATTTTGATTAAAATTTTCAGAGATCTATTCACCGCCCCCCCTCCTCTAGACCTCATCTGACCACTTGGGACCAACAATACAAGAGGCCCAGTCTGCATCAGCATAGGCTTTGAGTTGTAGGGTAGATTTAGATGAATAAAAGAGCCCCTGTCCTGGAGAGGACTTGATGTATCTTAGAATGTGATGGGCAACGTTAATTTGTAACGGCACACAAAGATGTCATAAAAAAACCAAGTTTTAAACAATAATACCCCTAATGTTTTTTAAAAAAAAATTTCTCAAATTACCCCTCAAATTTAGTGTAATTACATGATCACCGTCCAACTCTTAAAATTATCCAAACTACCCCAGAGGCATTGGATTCACTACAAACACCATTGCATCCTTAATTTTTGAAGGCACATAAAAAATAGATGTAAACTGAAATATGTTTAAATGAATCAATGATATATATATATATATATATATATATATATATATATATATATATATATACACAAAATTTCTTTTATTCAATATACAAATATATTGATGGAGAAATAAATAAATTGAAAGAGGCAGATTAAATTATAAGTTTAATTGATGGAGATAATAATATAATATCAACATGTGTTTCATAGTTTTGAGCCTTTAAACACCAAACCTATAGATGATTACATACAATATAATACACAATAATAAAATTATTTGGAAGTAAAAAATGAAACGGAAAATAAAATAAAAGGTGAGAATGAAGCTCAATTCGCTCCAAATTCCTATACCTTCCTTGGGAAAAGTGTCCCGCGATCTCGGAGAGCTGCTTTTGTATGAATTCGAACTTATAGATATACCTAAGCAGCAGGATGATCTTCATACTTCACACGAAAACTAACAAATTTGGGATAATAAAGTAAGAAATCATGAATAGAAGAATTTTAAAGTTGATACAAAATAATATTGTATGAATTCAAACTTATATATATATACCCAAGCAGCAGAATGATCTTCATACTTCACACGAAATTGTATATTTATAAATAGATCATGTACATGGATCGGCAGTCAACTAAATTGCTATATTATAGCCGATAAATATGCACTCATTTACATAGTATTTTGAAAGATTGAGTATTAATTAGCTTTATTGATGCATAATGTTAATCCCTAAAAAAAACGTTTGTAACATAAAATTAAAAGCTAATGATTAAGGTGAAGAGTATTTGCTGGACTATTACACCTCTTATTCATATTTAAAATAGCATTGTTCAATTCAGGCAGTTACGGTATACTATTTAATTATGTTTAATAGTGTGTCAACCAATGGGAATTTAGAAAGAAATTAAAAAAAATCAAAATTCTAAGAAAAGAGAATTGAGTCAAAGTTGCATGATTTGAGTCAAAATACCGTTCTCCTATATATAAATACTAGCCTACAACCCGTGCTATGCACGGGCTTTTTGAACTTTGCACCCCCGAAATATGGGAAATAGGCAATTTGCATCTCGAAAACTTAGATTTAGCACTTTGCACCCTTAAAATATGAAAAATGCAGCACTTTGCACCCTATTTTATTTTCAGGCAAAAAATCAAGGGCAAAATAGGTAATTCAATTGAAAATCTTTGGCACTTTGCATCCCCAAAATAAAATTAGCACTTAACTCTCTCTAATTACGAACAATTCAGCAACTTGTACCACCAAAACACAATAAGTGGTCACTTTGCACCCCAAAATACAAAACTAACATTTAACACCCTCAAATAAAAAATAAATAAATAAATAAATAAAAAAACTCAAACTCCTCATTTTTTTCGGCAAAGTTGACCATTGGAATGAAATAATCTAAGACAAAATAGGTAATTATTTATGAGTCTTTGATATTTTGAAGTAGACAATGGGTCTTCGAGAAGTTTACTTATACTTTATTTAGTTATTTATGGATATGTATAGGGATGAAAAGAAAGATGGTGAGAGAAATGGGTATTATAATATTTATAATTGTATTTTGCAAATGTTAAGGGAAAAAAATGAATTACCTATATTGCCTCAGGTTTTTTTCACCCGGATGATCAACTTTGACGACAAAAAAAGAGGGGTTTGAGTATTGGGGTGCAAAGTGCCCATTTATTGTGTTTTGGGGAGCAAGTTGCTGATTTTTTCTTAATTAGAGAGTGTTAAGTGCTAATTTTATTTCAAAGGTGCAAAATACCAATTTCTCAAGTTTTGAGGGTACAAAGTGCCAAAGATTTACAATTGAATTACCTATTTTGCCCATGAGTTTTTGCCTGAAAATAATAGAGGGTGCAAAGTGCTGCATTTTTCATATTTCGATGGTGCAAAGTGCTAAATCTAAGTTTTATGGGTGCAAAGTGCCTATTTTTCATATATCAGGGGGTGCAAAGTGCAAAAAATCCTGCTGTGCACGAATCAAAATTAATTTATAATCTGTATCCTAGAAATCAACTAAAAATTTAGTTTATTTACATTATTGCTATATCCACATTTGTTAATAATTGCAACTTGGGTACTTTAAATATTTGAAAATTGTTGTTATATGAGAATTCTGCAATTCACATTATTTTTCTGGTGGGTATATATATTTTAAATAATCTCTAATGGTTTAAGTAAATATTTGAAAATTGTTGTTATATGAGAATTCTACAATTCACATTATTTTTCTGGTGGGTATATATATTTTAAATAATCTCTAATGGTTTAAGTTGAATTTGTTAATATGTTGTTTCATATCATGTCAAATCTCAATCTCTATTATATCAACTTCAACTAATTAGTTCATATAAGGATGTGTGCATCTAATACTCAGATAAATACATTCACAATTGAGATAAATGTATGTATAGTTATCTAAAATTCCGCCTACAAAATGAACTAATCAAATAAAAGAAATCAATGTATATCAAATCACATTAAATCAAATACGAAACAAAAAGATAAAATATGAAAGAAAATATAGTATTAACCAAAACAATGACAATTTGCAAAGTATTTTTGATAAATTTGTCGTGATTCAAGATGAAATACATGAAAAAATAATAATATTAAATAGATAAAATAACATAAATATATACAATCTTCTAAATATTATTGAGAGCCCAACATTTCTTGCTAAGTAAATTCCAAGCACACTGAATTTAAGAAGTGATTTTTCTCCAAAAAAAAAAAAATTAAGAAAATTATTTTACATTAGTAACAGATTCTAAGCCAATGCGCAATATTATCACCCATTCCATGCATCAATCCAAATTCTGAAAAGTATCGCCCTGAAAAAAAAAATTCAAATAAAAAAAATTTTTGTTATGGATTTAAGATTAACTAATTCATAACTATAAACACTTACACAAATTTTTTTTTCCCTGTTAATAACCGGGAAAAAGGAATTGCATTATGGTTGATAGTATTAAATATGCACTTGAAACAAAAATTTAACTTCCTAAAGCTCATGTAGAAGTTGACTTCAGAGAACATTAGAAATGAAAAAAACTTACCTTCTTGTTTAACACAGTTGTGGTACGTGCAAATGGATCAGAAGGGACTAAAAAATACTTGTACATATGAAACAAATAAATACACAGTTTAGTAGATAAAAATAAATAAAAATTTTAAATTTTTATGACGAAATAGGAAAAATAAAATCTTAAAAGCTTACACTTCTTGTTAAATACATTTTTAATTGTTTAAATGAATATACTTCATCAAAAAAAATAAGATTGGGATTCAAGATACTCCTGTGCTTGTACCTACAAAGCAAAAAAATGACTCAAAGTAGTAAGAGACAAAAAAGTTAAAAGTACATAGAAAGATTATATAGAGATGCACAATAGTCTTTTTTTTAAGCTCACCATCTTTATATAGTTAATAAAATCTGAATCACATAGCTATAAAATTAATGAAAATGACGGATGATTAAAGAATGTAGATGATTCAAATTATTACAAAAGGCAAAATATAAAAATGAAATTATCTAAAAGTAAAATAAATCAATCTATAATTTCACTATATAGAAATATGAAACCCGAAATAAAATCTATAAGAAAAACAATAAAAAATGCAAAATACTTTAACAAAAATTATGAATACATCTAAAATTGAAAATAATTAATTAAATCAAAAGGCAAAACAAAAGTACAATGATACATAAATAACATAAAGTGTGAAAAATTCTAAAAAAAAAAGGGTTATACCTCAAAATCACAAGACCTTGTAATTTGTTCTTTGTTCTCCGCTTCCCACAACAATCTACACAAATATATCTATACATCAAATTAAAACAAATTAAGAGAAAATCATCAAGAAACACTGTTATCAAAACAAAAGAAACAATTAGCATGAAGAATGCAAATAATATTTAGTTTAAGAACGTGTAAAAATAAAAATTGAAAGAAAAATGACTAAAAGTAAGGACATCAATGGAGTAACAATAAGAATATGATGTTTGAAGATTCGGGAAATGGAAAAAGCAAAATATGCAAAATGCTCAAATAAACGTGAGTAATTGTGATAATTAGATATATGGTACCTTTTCCTTTTCCAGTCCTCTTAATGTGCCATTTATATAGGAATAATTTGCTTTGAATTTCCTTATTTCTATGCAAAATGTTAGGAATTAGATTTATCAGTTACTCATTATATTAGAATTCCTAATGTTTAGCATGATTTGAAGGGAGTTTAAATTTTAAATTCATATTTAATGAAAAGCTAAATCAAAATTTCGGAAATAATCATAATAATTACCATAAATGTTTACTTGCCAATTAACTAATTACACTATTTTATGATTAAAAATAATTCTAATATAAATTAAATATGATTACCTAAATTACGGCCATAATTAATATTGGTACGTTTAATATGTTATTGTTTTGAAGATATACACCTCATCATAAATGTATTTGATTAGCATTAATTTAGTTTTAACATTCTTTTTTCCGTAGGATTTAAATTAAATATGAAATGGATTTAAAAGATTACCTAAAATATAATTTTGTAGAATTAAAAATAATTCAAAACTCTAGAAAATTAGGATTTTAGTCAAAACACTCAATTGGAGTCAACACCCACCCTTCAAATATATATATGTATTAGATTAGATTAGATTAGATTAGATATAAGAAAAGATATAAGATATAAGATAAGATTTTATGTAACGTCTAGTGTTCTTATATTTCTATCTAAATGGATACAAGTTCTAAAGTTCAATTCTTTAAGATACTATTATATAGTTCTCCTATATATAAATATATAAGATAAGATATAAGATATAAGATAAAATTTTATGTAACGTCTAGTGTTCTTATATTTCTATCTAAATGGATACAAGTTCTCAAGTTCAATTCTTTAAGATACTATTATATAGTTTAATGGCTCAGGATCCTCTATATCACTCCGTTATAGAGGATCTCACCATAATTTAATACACAATTTAATTGAATACACTATAACTTTTGACAAATAAAAATTATTATTAACATAATGTTAGTTATCTAAATATGAATTGATAAGCATTACATGTAATACTAATATAATTTGTGTGTCATGAAACACTTTATGATAATTTAACGTTACATTTAGCATAAGTCAAAAATTAATTGTACAATGACACGTTAAATCAAGTTTGAAGTTCCTTTTTTTTTTTTTTGGTCAGAAGTTTGAAGTTCCTTAATATATGATATATTTGGTATTTTTATGTCTTGTTTAAACAATATTTTTTTTTTTTCAGTTGAAGAGTTTGCTACATAAAAATCTACGTCGCCCTAATAAAACGGTCTAGCTAGCTCCACCCTGATTAAGTCAAACTGAATTTATTAGAAACTATAATTACCAGGGATGTAGGTGCCATTGTCCCTAAAAGGTTTTAATTTTACCCTTGATTGTTATTTTTAATGTTTATAATATCTTATAAATGTTAAAATTTGAGTCTTGGATGCTAATTGTTATATATTATAAATTAAAAAAGGGATAATTATATATTTACTACCAAAATAAATAATAAAATTTATAATTGTCCATAATTTAAATAAATATTTCAAAAAAAAATGTAATTACTTATTTTAGCAATATAATTTGTATAATATTAAATCAAATAGAAAAATTCGTACTGATATTTTATTAACCGTGAGGTAGGTGCCACCATTAAAAGCAGAGGGCGTAGGCGTAATCATGCAACTATAAATTAGAAAAATCTTAGTCAAAGGAATTATTAAACAGAAGGGAAATATGATATGATGTGTTTGGAAGTATTCAAATGTTCTGCATTTGTCTAACGAATGAAAGCAGGGTACTTGGTATTCTATCGTGCATTTTTAGGAAATGTCCCATGCAATTGGATACCTAGGATTTGGGAGAGCATGTAAACTTTCATGTTTTAAGAAAACAACTCATGGCCCACAATTTTTTTTTTTTTTAAAGATGGCCCAGAAAATTTAACACAACTGATGGGCCACAAGCAGGGAATCATTTGGCATCCAAATGGGCCACAAGCAGAGAGTACAATCATTGTATATGTTAGTTAGTGTGTGTTGTATGTGTTATTATGCGTGTATATGTAATGGAGATTGTAATTACAAATATTCTCTTCTATATATAAATTTCTACCACAATATTACACCACCCTCGTCAGATATTTCTTCCATAACAATCATGATATTCTGTCTCTTACTTGAAGTTTCATGGCAATTAAAATTCCGTCTATTGATTCAAGTTTCGGGATGAAAATTCTCCAAAGTTCATGTTTCTTTCTGCTTATTTGTATTAAGTAATGCACAATTAAAATTTAATAAAATTTAGAAATATAGATTCTAAAGAAAAGTATTCAATACAAAATAAATAATTTTTAGCTATACGGTCCTTATGAGTTTACAACCATCATTTTGCTTCAAAATTTCCTAAATCAACGAAAGGGATTGTTTGGAAACAAAAAATAAACTTCAAAATTTATAAATTAATTAAGCAATCATATACAATTCACATTTCTTACGAATATAAAAGTTAAAAAAATTGAAAAATAAAGCAAAAAATCAATCACAAACCTACTATTATCTTAAATCGGATGAAGCCTTCACTTAATAATTCTCTTATAATATCTATATTATATGGAGATTAAAACTAACAAACTCCAATGAAAAAAAAAATACGTGATCAAATTAATGATAGTATAGGAAAGAAATTACCAAAAGAACTGTCGAATGAGTGAAAAAATCAAACCATGAATTTTGAACATTATTGTAGTTTACATGCCTGTGAAATTAAAACTATTGATATTAACATTGATAAAAATAAAATGTTAGAGATCGTAACGTTATGTAAATAATTTACAGAAACTAATAAATCTTAAATGAATATCATAAGTTTACCTTCTAAATTAGAGTCAACAAAACATTATGCCGAAAAAATGCTTCACAAAAATTCCTGGAACCACAAAGGAAAGAATATGTACATGATTAATATAGAATTACCAATTCAATCCATCATAAATAAAATATGCAGTCAATCATTAACGTTCATTCAAATCCATTGCTTTACATTAAAAAGTAAACCCAACCAAAATCTAAAACACCTCAAATTCATATGTATTCAAACTTAATACACACATCCAATAATACATTGACCATTTTGACTTCGGAAAACTGAAATGAGTTATATAGGATCATGAAAATAATGTAAAAAAAAAAGAAATATGCATAGAATAAACTGACAAATTACAACAATATAAAAACATAGTGATTAAGTACCTTTACTATAATTTCCCTACAAAAAAGGGAATGAATGAAAGGTTGGAGATTTGGAAGTGGTGGCCGTGGGTTGGCTATGTACACTAAAGGAAAATGAAATTTGAAGCCATGGTTTAGTGGTGATGGGGAAAAGATATATGTATTAGAACATATAATTGTAGACATTAAATAATAGGAAGGGGAATAATATGATTTTACTGCGTAGAATCATATAATCAAGCCTTGATTTGTGTGGAGTTCATATTTTAAATACGTTATCTTCCATAATTAGCGTAAATTAAAGAAGGAATTAAATCATCATTGACAATATTCAAAAAATCTTCTTTTGAATTTAGGAATTTAAAATAAATGCCAATTTTTTTTAATGCATTCCCTTAAAGCATTTAGGCTAAAATTAAGTTATAAAATAATGAAAGTCGTTGACATCTGAGAGAAACTTTCAAAATATATACTATACCATAAATTAATGACATCTAACCAATTATATATATATATATATATCAAATAATAAAAAAATTCAAAATTACCGTAAAATAACATTCAGTCAAAAGACCATTCTTATTATTTAAATGAGATACCATTTTTTTTAAGCTATGTCCATAATACTATACTTGCATTGAGCTTTGACGTAATGATCTTTTGAACAAATAATTCATATAAACTTTTAGGAAATGTCCCATGCAATTGGATACCTAGGATTTGGGAGAGCATGTAAACTTTCATGTTTTAAGAAAACAACTCATGGCCCACACATTTTTTTTTTTTTTAAAGGTGGCCCAGAAAATTTAACACAACTGATGGGCCACAAGCAGGGAATCATTTGGCATCCAAATGGGCCACAAGCAGAGAGTACAATCATTGTATATGTTAGTTAGT
Organism: Penstemon eatonii; assembly: GCA_038501285.1. Classification (NCBI taxonomy): domain Eukaryota; kingdom Viridiplantae; phylum Streptophyta; class Magnoliopsida; order Lamiales; family Plantaginaceae; genus Penstemon; species Penstemon eatonii. Next base: position 73,105,359 of record CM076715.1, read on the forward strand.
GTGTGTTGTATGTGTTATTGTGCGTGTATATGTAATGGAGATTGTAATTACAAATATTCTCTTGTATATATAAATTTCTACCACAATATTACACCACCCTCGTTAGATATTTCTTCCATAACAATCATGATATTCTGTCTCTTACTTGAAGTTTCATGGCAATTAAAATTCCGTCTCTTGATTCAAGTTTCGGGATGAAAATTCTCCAAAGTTCATGTTTCTTTCTGCTTATTTGTATTAAGTAATGCACAATTAAAATTTAATAAAATTTAGAAATATAGATTCTAAAGAAAAGTATTCAATACAAAATAAATAATTTTTAGCTATACAGTCCTTATGAGTTTACAACCATCATTTTGCTTCAAAATTTCCTAAATCAACGAAAGGGATTGTTTGGAAACAAAAAATAAACTTCAAAATTTATAAATTAATTAAGCAATCATATACAATTCACATTTCTTACGAATATAAAAGTTAAAAAAATTGAAAAATAAAGCAAAAAATCAATCACAAACCTACTATTATCTTAAATCGGATGAAGCCTTCACTTAATAATTCTCTTATAATATCTATATTATATGGAGATTAAAACTAACAAACTCCAATGAAAAAAAAAATACGTGATCAAATTAATGATAGTATAGGAAAGAAATTACCAAAAGAACTGTCGAATGAGTGAAAAAATCAAACCATGAATTTTGAACATTATTGTAGTTTACATGCCTGTGAAATTAAAACTATTGATATTAACATTGATAAAAATAAAATGTTAGAGATCGTAACGTTATGTAAATAATTTACAGAAACTAATAAATCTTAAATGAATATCATAAGTTTACCTTCTAAATTAGAGCAACAAAACATTATGCCGAAAAAATGCTTCACAAAAATTCCTGGAACCACAAAGGAAAGAATATGTACATGATTAATATAGAATTACCAATTCAATCCATCATAAATAAAATATGCAAGTCAATCATTAACGTTCATTCAAATCCATTGCTTTACATTAAAAAGTAAACCCAACCAAAATCTAAAACACCTCAAATTCATATGTATTCAAACTTAATACACACATCCAATAATACATTGACCATTTTGACTTCGGAAAACTGAAATGAGTTATATAGGATCATGAAAATAATGTAAAAAAAAAAGAAATATGCATAGAATAAACTGACAAATTACAACAATATAAAAACATAGTGATTAAGTACCTTTACTATAATTTCCCTACAAAAAAGGGAATGAATTAAAGGTTGGAGATTTGGAAGTGGTGGCCGTGGGTTGGCTATGTACACTAAAGGAAAATGAAATTTGAAGCCATGGTTTAGTGGTGATGGGGAAAAGATATATGTATTAGAACATATAATTGTAGACATTAAATAATAGGAAGGGGAATAATATGATTTTACTGCGTAGAATCATATAATCAAGCCTTGATTTGTGTGGAGTTCACATTTTAAATACGTTATCTTCCATAATTAGCGTAAATTAAAGAAGGAATTAAATCATCATTGACAATATTCAAAAAATCTTCTTTTGAATTTAGGAATTTAAAATAAATGCCAATTTTTTTTATTGCATTCCCTTAAAGCATTTAGGCTAAAATTAAGTTATAAAATAATGAAAGTCGTTGACATCTGAGAGAAACTTTCAAAATATATACTATACCATAAATTAATGACATCTAACCAATTATATATATATATATATATATATATATATATCAAATAATAAAAAAATTCAAAATTACCGTAAAATAACATTCAGTCAAAAGACCATTCTTATTATTTAAATGAGATACCATTTTTTTTAAGCTATGTCCATAATACTATACTTGCATTGAGCTTTGACGTAATGATCTTTTGAACAAATAATTCATATAAACTTTTAGGAAATGTCCCATGCAATTGGATACCTAGGATTTGGGAGAGCATGTAAACTTTCATGTTTTAAGATAACAACTCATGGCCCACACATTTTTTTTTTTTAAAGATGGCCCAGAAAATTTAACACAACTGATGGGCCACAAGCAGGGAATCATTTGGCATCCAAATGGGCCACAAGCAGAGAGTACAATCATTGTATATGTTAGTTAGTGTGTGTTGTATGTGTTATTGTGCGTGTATATGTAATGGAGATTGTAATTACAAATATTCTCTTGTATATATAAATTTCTACCACAATATTACACCACCCTCGTCAGATATTTCTTCCATAACAATCATGATATTCTGTCTCTTACTTGAAGTTTCATGGCAATTAAAATTCCGTCTCTTGATTCAAGTTTCGGGATGAAAATTCTCCAAAGTTCATGTTTCTTTCTGCTTATTTGTATTAAGTAATGCACAATTAAAATTTAATAAAATTTAGAAATATAGATTCTAAAGAAAAGTATTCAATACAAAATAAATAATTTTTAGCTATACAGTCCTTATGAGTTTACAACCATCATTTTGCTTCAAAATTTCCTAAATCAACGAAAGGGATTGTTTGGAAACAAAAAATAAACTTCAAAATTTATAAATTAATTAAGCAATCATATACAATTCACATTTCTTACGAATATAAAATATAAAAAAATTGAAAAATAAAGCAAAAAATCAATCACAAACCTACTATTATCTTAAATCGGATGAAGCCTTCACTTAATAATTCTCTTATAATATCTATATTATATGGAGATTAAAACTAACAAACTCCAATGAAAAAAAAAATACGTGATCAAATTAATGATAGTATAGGAAAGAAATTACCAAAAGAACTGTCGAATGAGTGAAAAAATCAAACCATGAATTTTGAACATTATTGTAGTTTACATGCCTGTGAAATTAAAACTATTGATATTAACATTGATAAAAATAAAATGTTAGAGATCGTAACGTTATGTAAATAATTTACAGAAACTAATAAATCTTAAATGAATATCATAAGTTTACCTTCTAAATTAGAGCAACAAAACATTATGCCGAAAAAATGCTTCACAAAAATTCCTGGAACCACAAAGGAAAGAATATGTACATGATTAATATAGAATTACCAATTCAATCCATCATAAATAAAATATGCAAGTCAATCATTAACGTTCATTCAAATCCATTGCTTTACATTAAAAAGTAAACCCAACCAAAATCTAAAACACCTCAAATTCATATGTATTCAAACTTAATACACACATCCAATAATACATTGACCATTTTGACTTCGGAAAACTGAAATGAGTTATATAGGATCATGAAAATAATGTAAAAAAAAAAGAAATATGCATAGAATAAACTGACAAATTACAACAATATAAAAACATAGTGATTAAGTACCTTTACTATAATTTCCCTACAAAAAAGGGAATGAATTAAAGGTTGGAGATTTGGAAGTGGTGGCCGTGGGTTGGCTATGTACACTAAAGGAAAATGAAATTTGAAGCCATGGTTTAGTGGTGATGGGGAAAAGATATATGTATTAGAACATATAATTGTAGACATTAAATAATAGGAAGGGGAATAATATGATTTTACTGCGTAGAATCATATAATCAAGCCTTGATTTGTGTGGAGTTCACATTTTAAATACGTTATCTTCCATAATTAGCGTAAATTAAAGAAGGAATTAAATCATCATTGACAATATTCAAAAAATCTTCTTTTGAATTTAGGAATTTAAAATAAATGCCAATTTTTTTTATTGCATTCCCTTAAAGCATTTAGGCTAAAATTAAGTTATAAAATAATGAAAGTCGTTGACATCTGAGAGAAACTTTCAAAATATATACTATACCATAAATTAATGACATCTAACCAATTATATATATATATATATATATCAAATAATAAAAAAATTCAAAATTACCGTAAAATAACATTCAGTCAAAAGACCATTCTTATTATTTAAATGAGATACCATTTTTTTTAAGCTATGTCCATAATACTATACTTGCATTGAGCTTTGACGTAATGATCTTTTGAACAAATAATTCATATAAACTTTTAGGAAATGTCCCATGCAATTGGATACCTAGGATTTGGGAGAGCATGTAAACTTTCATGTTTTAAGATAACAACTCATGGCCCACACATTTTTTTTTTTTTAAAGATGGCCCAGAAAATTTAACACAACTGATGGGCCACAAGCAGGGAATCATTTGGCATCCAAATGGGCCACAAGCAGAGAGTACAATCATTGTATATGTTAGTTAGTGTGTGTTGTATGTGTTATTGTGCGTGTATATGTAATGGAGATTGTAATTACAAATATTCTCTTGTATATATAAATTTCTACCACAATATTACACCACCCTCGTCAGATATTTCTTCCATAACAATCATGATATTCTGTCTCTTACTTGAAGTTTCATGGCAATTAAAATTCCGTCTCTTGATTCAAGTTTCGGGATGAAAATTCTCCAAAGTTCATGTTTCTTTCTGCTTATTTGTATTAAGTAATGCACAATTAAAATTTAATAAAATTTAGAAATATAGATTCTAAAGAAAAGTATTCAATACAAAATAAATAATTTTTAGCTATACAGTCCTTATGAGTTTACAACCATCATTTTGCTTCAAAATTTCCTAAATCAACGAAAGGGATTGTTTGGAAACAAAAAATAAACTTCAAAATTTATAAATTAATTAAGCAATCATATACAATTCACATTTCTTACGAATATAAAAGTTAAAAAAATTGAAAAATAAAGCAAAAAATCAATCACAAACCTACTATTATCTTAAATCGGATGAAGCCTTCACTTAATAATTCTCTTATAATATCTATATTATATGGAGATTAAAACTAACAAACTCCAATGAAAAAAAAAATACGTGATCAAATTAATGATAGTATAGGAAAGAAATTACCAAAAGAACTGTCGAATGAGTGAAAAAATCAAACCATGAATTTTGAACATTATTGTAGTTTACATGCCTGTGAAATTAAAACTATTGATATTAACATTGATAAAAATAAAATGTTAGAGATCGTAACGTTATGTAAATAATTTACAGAAACTAATAAATCTTAAATGAATATCATAAGTTTACCTTCTAAATTAGAGCAACAAAACATTATGCCGAAAAAATGCTTCACAAAAATTCCTGGAACCACAAAGGAAAGAATATGTACATGATTAATATAGAATTACCAATTCAATCCATCATAAATAAAATATGCAGTCAATCATTAACGTTCATTCAAATCCATTGCTTTACATTAAAAAGTAAACCCAACCAAAATCTAAAACACCTCAAATTCATATGTATTCAAACTTAATACACACATCCAATAATACATTGACCATTTTGACTTCGGAAAACTGAAATGAGTTATATAGGATCATGAAAATAATGTAAAAAAAAAAAGAAATATGCATAGAATAAACTGACAAATTACAACAATATAAAAACATAGTGATTAAGTACCTTTACTATAATTTCCCTACAAAAAAGGGAATGAATTAAAGGTTGGAGATTTGGAAGTGGTGGCCGTGGGTTGGCTATGTACACTAAAGGAAAATGAAATTTGAAGCCATGGTTTAGTGGTGATGGGGAAAAGATATATGTATTAGAACATATAATTGTAGACATTAAATAATAGGAAGGGGAATAATATGATTTTACTGCGTAGAATCATATAATCAAGCCTTGATTTGTGTGGAATTCATATTTTAAATACGTTATCTTCCATAATTAGCGTAAATTAAAGAAGGAATTAAATCATCATTGACAATATTCAAAAAATCTTCTTTTGAATTTAGGAATTTAAAATAAATGCCAATTTTTTTTAATGCATTCCCTTAAAGCATTTAGGCTAAAATTAAGTTATAAAATAATGAAAGTCGTTGACATCTGAGAGAAACTTTCAAAATATATACTATACCATAAATTAATGACATCTAACCAATTATATATATATATATATATATATATATATCAAATAATAAAAAAATTCAAAATTACCGTAAAATAACATTCAGTCAAAAGACCATTCTTATTATTTAAATGAGATACCATTTTTTTAAGCTATGTCCATAATACTATACTTGCATTGAGCTTTGACGTAATGATCTTTTGAACAAATAATTCATATAAACTTTTAGGAAATGTCCCATGCAATTGGATACCTAGGATTTGGGAGAGCATGTAAACTTTCATGTTTTAAGAAAACAACTCATGGCCCACACATTTTTTTTTTTTTAAAGATGGCCCAGAAAATTTAACACAACTGATGGGCCACAAGCAGGGAATCATTTGGCATCCAAATGGGCCACAAGCAGAGAGTACAATCATTGTATATGTTAGTTAGTGTGTGTTGTATGTGTTATTGTGCGTGTATATGTAATGGAGATTGTAATTACAAATATTCTCTTGTATATATAAATTTCTACCACAATATTACACCACCCTCGTCAGATATTTCTTCCATAACAATCATGATATTCTGTCTCTTACTTGAAGTTTCATGGCAATTAAAATTCCGTCTCTTGATTCAAGTTTCGGGATGAAAATTCTCCAAAGTTCATGTTTCTTTCTGCTTATTTGTATTAAGTAATGCACAATTAAAATTTAATAAAATCTAGAAATATAGATTCTAAAGAAAAGTATTCAATACAAAATAAATAATTTTTAGCTATACAGTCCTTATGAGTTTACAACCATCATTTTGCTTCAAAATTTCCTAAATCAACGAAAGGGATTGTTTGGAAACAAAAAATAAACTTCAAAATTTATAAATTAATTAAGCAATCATATACAATTCACATTTCTTACGAATATAAAAGTTAAAAAAATTGAAAAATAAAGCAAAAAATCAATCACAAACCTACTATTATCTTAAATCGGATGAAGCCTTCACTTAATAATTCTCTTATAATATATATATTATATGGAGATTAAAACTAACAAACTCCAATGAAAAAAAAAATACGTGATCAAATTAATGATAGTATAGGAAAGAAATTACCAAAAGAACTGTCGAATGAGTGAAAAAATCAAACCATGAATTTTGAACATTATTGTAGTTTACATGCCTGTGAAATTAAAACTATTGATATTAACATTGATAAAAATAAAATGTTAGAGATCGTAACGTTATGTAAATAATTTACAGAAACTAATAAATCTTAAATGAATATCATAAGTTTACCTTCTAAATTAGAGCAACAAAACATTATGCCGAAAAAATGCTTCACAAAAATTCCTGGAACCACAAAGGAAAGAATATGTACATGATTAATATATAATTACCAATTCAATCCATCATAAATAAAATATGCAGTCAATCATTAACGTTCATTCAAATCCATTGCTTTACATTAAAAAGTAAACCCAAACAAAATCTAAAACACCTCAAATTCATATGTATTCAAACTTAATACACACATCCAATAATACATTGACCATTTTGACTTCGGAAAACTGAAATGAGTTATATAGGATCATGAAAATAATGTAAAAAAAAAAGAAATATGCATAGAATAAACTGACAAATTACAACAATATAAAAACATAGTGATTAAGTACCTTTACTATAATTTCCCTACAAAAAAGGGAATGAATTAAAGGTTGGAGATTTGGAAGTGGTGGCCGTGGGTTGGCTATGTACACTAAAGGAAAATGAAATTTGAAGCCATGGTTTAGTGGTGATGGGGAAAAGATATATGTATTAGAACATATAATTGTAGACATTAAATAATAGGAAGGGGAATAATATGATTTTACTGCGTAGAATCATATAATCAAGCCTTGATTTGTGTGGAGTTCATATTTTAAATACGTTATCTTCCATAATTAGCGTAAATTAAAGAAGGAATTAAATCATCATTGACAATATTCAAAAAATCTTCTTTTGAATTTAGGAATTTAAAATAAATGCCAATTTTTTTTAATGCATTCCCTTAAAGCATTTAGGCTAAAATTAAGTTATAAAATAATGAAAGTCGTTGACATCTGAGAGAAACTTTCAAAATATATACTATACCATAAATTAATGACATCTAACAAATTATATATATATATATATATCAAATAATAAAAAAATTCAAAATTACCGTAAAATAACATTCAGTCAAAACACCATTCTTATTATTTAAATGAGATACCATTTTTTGGAGCTATGTCCATAATACTATACTTGCATTGAGCATTGACGTAATGATCTTTTGAACAAATAATTCATATAAACTTTTAGGAAATGTCCCATGCAATTGGATACCTAGGATTTGGGAGAGCATGTAAACTTTCATGTTTTAAGAAAACAACTCATGGCCCACACATTTTTTTTTTTTTTAAAGATGGCCCAGAAAATTTAACACAACTGATGGGCCACAAGCAGGGAATCATTTGGCATCCAAATGGGCCACAAGCAGAGAGTACAATCATTGTATATGTTAGTTAGTGTGTGTTGTATGTGTTATTGTGCGTGTATATGTAATGGAGATTGTAATTACAAATATTCTCTTGTATATATAAATTTCTACCACAATATTACACCACCCTCGTCAGATATTTCTTCCATAACAATCATGATATTCTGTCTCTTACTTGAAGTTTCATGGCAATTAAAATTCCGTCTCTTGATTCAAGTTTCGGGATGAAAATTCTCCAAAGTTCATGTTTCTTTCTGCTTATTTGTATTAAGTAATGCACAATTAAAATTTAATAAAATTTAGAAATATAGATTCTAAAGAAAAGTATTCAATACAAAATAAATAATTTTTAGCTATACAGTCCTTATGAGTTTACAACCATCATTTTGCTTCAAAATTTCCTAAATCAACGAAAGGGATTGTTTGGAAACAAAAAATAAACTTCAAAATTTATAAATTAATTAAGCAATCATATACAATTCACATTTCTTACGAATATAAAAGTTAAAAAAATTGAAAAATAAAGCAAAAAATCAATCACAAACCTACTATTATCTTAAATCGGATGAAGCCTTCACTTAATAATTCTCTTATAATATCTATATTATATGGAGATTAAAACTAACAAACTCCAATGAAAAAAAAAATACGTGATCAAATTAATGATAGTATAGGAAAGAAATTACCAAAAGAACTGTCGAATGAGTGAAAAAATCAAACCATGAATTTTGAACATTATTGTAGTTTACATGCCTGTGAAATTAAAACTATTGATATTAACATTGATAAAAATAAAATGTTAGAGATCGTAACGTTATGTAAATAATTTACAGAAACTAATAAATCTTAAATGAATATCATAAGTTTACCTTCTAAATTAGAGCAACAAAACATTATGCCGAAAAAATGCTTCACAAAAATTCCTGGAACCACAAAGGAAAGAATATGTACATGATTAATATAGAATTACCAATTCAATCCATCATAAATAAAATATGCAGTCAATCATTAACGTTCATTCAAATCGATTGCTTTACATTAAAAAGTAAACCCAACCAAAATCTAAAACACCTCAAATTCATATGTATTCAAACTTAATACACACATCCAATAATACATTGACCATTTTGACTTCGGAAAACTGAAATGAGTTATATAGGATCATGAAAATAATGTAAAAAAAAAAGAAATATGCATAGAATAAACTGACAAATTACAACAATATAAAAACATAGTGATTAAGTACCTTTACTATAATTTCCCTACAAAAAAGGGAATGAATTAAAGGTTGGAGATTTGGAAGTGGTGGCCGTGGGTTGGCTATGTACACTAAAGGAAAATGAAATTTGAAGCCATGGTTTAGTGGTGATGGGGAAAAGATATATGTATTAGAACATATAATTGTAGACATTAAATAATAGGAAGGGGAATAATATGATTTTACTGCGTAGAATCATATAATCAAGCCTTGATTTGTGTGGAGTTCATATTTTAAATATGTTATCTTCCATAATTAGCGTAAATTAAAGAAGGAATTAAATCATCATTGACAATATTCAAAAAATCTTCTTTTGAATTTAGGAATTTAAAATAAATGCCAATTTTTTTTAATGCATTCCCTTAAAGCATTTAGGCTAAAATTAAGTTATAAAATAATGAAAGTCGTTGACATCTGAGAGAAACTTTCAAAATATATACTATACCATAAATTAATGACATCTAACCAATTATATATATATATATATATATATCAAATAATAAAAAAATTCAAAATTACCGTAAAATAACATTCAGTCAAAAGACCATTCTTATTATTTAAATGAGATACCATTTTTTTTAAGCTATGTCCATAATACTATACTTGCATTGAGCTTTGACGTAATGATCTTTTGAACAAATAATTCATATAAACTTTTAGGAAATGTCCCATGCAATTGGATACCTAGGATTTGGGAGAGCATGTAAACTTTCATGTTTTAAGAAAACAACTCATGGCCCACACATTTTTTTTTTAAAGATGGCCCAGAAAATTTAACACAACTGATGGGCCACAAGCAGGGAATCATTTGGCATCCAAATGGGCCACAAGCAGAGAGTACAATCATTGTATATGTTAGTTAGTGTGTGTTGTATGTGTTATTGTGCGTGTATATGTAATGGAGATTGTAATTACAAATATTCTCTTGTATATATAAATTTCTACCACAATATTACACCACCCTCGTCAGATATTTCTTCCATAACAATCATGATATTCTGTCTCTTACTTGAAGTTTCATGGCAATTAAAATTCCGTCTCTTGATTCAAGTTTCGGGATGAAAATTCTCCAAAGTTCATGTTTCTTTCTGCTTATTTGTATTAAGTAATGCACAATTAAAATTTAATAAAATCTAGAAATATAGATTCTAAAGAAAAGTATTCAATACAAAATAAATAATTTTTAGCTATACAGTCCTTATGAGTTTACAACCATCATTTTGCTTCAAAATTTCCTAAATCAACGAAAGGGATAGTTTGGAAACAAAAAATAAACTTCAAAATTTATAAATTAATTAAGCAATCATATACAATTCACATTTCTTACGAATATAAAAGTTAAAAAAATTGAAAAATAAAGCAAAAAATCAATCACAAACCTACTATTATCTTAAATCGGATGAAGCCTTCACTTAATAATTCTCTTATAATATATATATTATATGGAGATTAAAACTAACAAACTCCAATGAAAAAAAAAAATACGTGATCAAATTAATGATAGTATAGGAAAGAAATTACCAAAAGAACTGTCGAATGAGTGAAAAAATCAAACCATGAATTTTGAACATTATTGTAGTTTACATGCCTGTGAAATTAAAACTATTGATATTAACATTGATAAAAATAAAATGTTAGAGATCGTAACGTTATGTAAATAATTTACAGAAACTAATAAATCTTAAATGAATATCATAAGTTTACCTTCTAAATTAGAGCAACAAAACATTATGCCGAAAAAATGCTTCACAAAAATTCCTGGAACCACAAAGGAAAGAATATGTACATGATTAATATATAATTACCAATTCAATCCATCATAAATAAAATATGCAGTCAATCATTAACGTTCATTCAAATCCATTGCTTTACATTAAAAAGTAAACCCAAACAAAATCTAAAACACCTCAAATTCATATGTATTCAAACTTAATACACACATCCAATAATACATTGACCATTTTGACTTCGGAAAACTGAAATGAGTTATATAGGATCATGAAAATAATGTAAAAAAAAAAGAAATATGCATAGAATAAACTGACAAATTACAACAATATAAAAACATAGTGATTAAGTACCTTTACTATAATTTCCCTACAAAAAAGGGAATGAATTAAAGGTTGGAGATTTGGAAGTGGTGGCCGTGGGTTGGCTATGTACACTAAAGGAAAATGAAATTTGAAGCCATGGTTTAGTGGTGATGGGGAAAAGATATATGTATTAGAACATATAATTGTAGACATTAAATAATAGGAAGGGGAATAATATGATTTTACTGCGTAGAATCATATAATCAAGCCTTGATTTGTGTGGAGTTCATATTTTAAATACGTTATCTTCCATAATTAGCGTAAATTAAAGAAGGAATTAAATCATCATTGACAATATTCAAAAAATCTTCTTTTGAATTTAGGAATTTAAAATAAATGCCAATTTTTTTTAATGCATTCCCTTAAAGCATTTAGGCTAAAATTAAGTTATAAAATAATGAAAGTCGTTGACATCTGAGAGAAACTTTCAAAATATATACTATACCATAAATTAATGACATCTAACAAATTATATATATATATATATATCAAATAATAAAAAAATTCAAAATTACCGTAAAATAACATTCAGTCAAAACACCATTCTTATTATTTAAATGAGATACCATTTTTTTAAGCTATGTCCATAATACTATACTTGCATTGAGCATTGACATAATGATCTTTTGAACAAATAATTCATATAAACTTTTAGGAAATGTCCCATGCAATTGGATACCTAGGATTTGGGAGAGCATGTAAACTTTCATGTTTTAAGAAAACAACTCATGGCCCACACATTTTTTTTTTTTTAAAGATGGCCCAGAAAATTTAACACAACTGATGGGCCACAAGCAGGGAATCATTTGGCATCCAAATGGGCCACAAGCAGAGAGTACAATCATTGTATATGTTAGTTAGTGTGTGTTGTATGTGTTATTGTGCGTGTATATGTAATGGAGATTGTAATTACAAATATTCTCTTGTATATATAAATTTCTACCACAATATTACACCACCCTCGTCAGAGATATTATTAAAAATCTAAATTGAATTAGACATAAATAGTGGTTTTTCGCAAACCTGTTGCTTGATTAAAGGCAATCTATACATATGACCTCTTTTGATATATAATTACCTCGTTTCTCATGGAATTATTACAAATAAATACATTTTATAAAACGACCAAATAAAACTTTAATTTGATGAGGAAAATAACAGTTATGAGGTATTAACATTTTATCCCCGTGTATTATTCATAATAAAAAGAAGTTAACCCCAGTGAAAAATGAAGGGACCAAATACTCTACCATATTTTTGTAAAAGAAACACAATATCTTCCTCTTAATTTTTATATTTCAAGAGGGGATTGGTTAGGGGAGGGGTTAAGGTGATAATTAGACAATACCTATACATATCATAGGAGATAAAATAAAACAAATATTATCAATGTACGATTAAATTTATCATATTTTACATTAAAATGAAATCTCAATCGCATTGCAGTATACAATATCTTCACAAAGAATGTGGTAAACTTGTCTCTAAAGTATATAAATAAGACTTAGATCATCTCCGCACTACTATAACTCAAACATTAAGAGTATTTGTTGCACAAAAATTGTTCTCCAACAATACTCTTATAATTTTTTTAATTTTAAAATTATGGGTTTGGAAGGCCTAATTCAAAGTGTACTGCAAAATGGTTTTCAAAAGTAATATGGTATAAAATTAGGATCGAAAATCCAAAATTAATGGGGTCATAAAGTTTGAGTTAGATAGAGTCGTGGGTTAAAATTTTTATATATAAGAGCTGTCTGTAGAGCGCATTTTAAGTAATATTATATTAATTATGATAATATTATAATTGTTAAAAATAGACGTAAGAACAGTCACAAATTATTATACTAAGATTATGGATCAAAATTTCATCTTTTCCTGCGAAAACATCGAAAAGTTTCAGTTTTTTAATTAAACGAAACGAAAATAAGATATAATTCTGAAACTATTTGTGTGCGTTAAACTCTATTATTAGTCTAAACTTAGTAGCTTTTATTACAATTTTTTCTTTGTGTTTCTGAAACATCTCCGAAAAATCTCGAAAAGTTTTCAATATTTGGTTGATCGAAACATACACTTGATCCATGACTAAGATTATTGATAATTTTTTAATATGCAATGAGTAATTTTAACTAATATTTTATTTTAGAATATATTTATATACTCATGTAATTTACTTATCAAAAAAATTATTTATAAATTTGTTACTAAAATTTTAATATTTCAAATTCTGATAGTAAAGCACTTTTCACGGTAAAATTTATTTGAAAATATGATGACCTACGTCATATTTGGATGGATTTATAAAAGAAAATGTATATAATTATATTTATATCCCAATCTCTGCTCTCATCAGCATTGCACGAGGTGGTAATATAAAAGAAAATGTACAGTATATAATTACGTTTATATCCCCATCACTTAAACACGCAAAGAACACATACAACTCACACTAACATATATTGTGTATATATATGTATACTAATATACTATGCTTGTGGGCCAGTGGATGTCAAAATGATTCTTAGTGCCGTTAAATTTTGTGGGCCATATGATCTTTTCTTAAAACTTGATAGTTTGCATGTTCCCGACAATTCCCGGGTGTCAAATTGCATGATGACATTTCCTTAAATGGAAAGGCGTGGGTCAGTTCAAAAATGCGTGGCCGAAAACTGAAAGAACCTCCTTTCATTCCTAAAACAGAATGCAGGACATTTAAATACTTCCAAACACACCAGCATCATATTTCCCCTTATGTTTAATAATTTAATATTGCGATATGATTTTTTCTAATCTATAGTAGTATGATTACACCTATGCCCTCTGCTTTTAATGGTGGCATCTACCTCACGGTTTAGTAAAATATCAGTACGAATTTTTCTATTTGATTTAATATTATACAATTTATATTGCTAAAATAAGCTATTACATTTTTTTCCTTTTTTTCCAATATTTATTTAAATTATGGTCAATTATAAACTTTATCAATTATTTTGATAGTAAATATATAATTATGTCTTTTCTAATTTATAATATATAGTAATTAGCACCCGGGACCCAATTTTTAATATTTATAAGATATTACAAACATTAAAAATAACAAACAAGGGTAAAATTGAAACTTTTTAGGGACAATGGGTTAATTGTAAAAAGTGACAAACTTGAGGGAAATTTTTAGAGAGAATTGCATTTTTGATACACAGCTATAGGTCAATTCCCACTTTTGGTACACAGCTTTATGTGTCCAACACATTTGGTACACATCTTTAACAAAGTTCGACACATTTGGTACAACCGTTAAATAAATTGCAAAATCACCGTTAATTCCGTTAGTTCGACACATTTGGTACACCTCTTTTACAAAATCACCGTTAAAATAAATTACAAAATATTTTTTTTTTGGGCAGCCATGTGCCGCACACATGTCAATTTTGTAAAAGAGGTGTACCAAATGTGTCGAACTAACGGAATTAACGGTGATTTTGCAATTTAGATAACGGTTGTACCAAATGTGTCGAACTTTGTTAAAGAGGTGTACCAAATGTGTTGGACACATAAAGCTGTATACCAAAAATGCAATTCTCTCTTATATATATATATATATATATATATATATATAAGATCGTGAAGAAAATACCCTTTTTCCCAAATCAAATCAAGATAATTGAACATTAAGCAAACACGAGAATAAAACGTCGTTCACTCTTTATTTAACTTGTTGCATGCATCGAGTGACTTCACACATAAAATGTTTCTGCTGATCATTGATCCCTAAAACAAACTCAACATTAGATTATTAAAAATATTATAAATAAATGATAAATATCAGGGTATTTTATAATGTCCTTGTATCATGGACAAATTATATTCTTTGCTCTCATCAGTATTGTATAAGGTACAAGGTAATAATTCAAACTTCATGGTCCCATTAGTTTTGCATTTTTGATCCTAATTTGGATGGAAAGGGCATAAGGACCAAAATGCGAAATATTTTAAAATTTTGAGGCTTAAAGTGCTATTTAATAGAATACATACTTAGAAGTTGGTTTTTTTTCCTGAGAAGCTTGAAAATATAATTGTATAGCGTTTTTTTTTTTTTTTTTTTAATTTTCCAAATTAAGTCGATATGACGATGTTTTTAAGTCATTGGGCTTCAACTCTGTCATTAAGCCAAACCTCATCACATATAATTAATTGTGTTGAAAATTCAGTTTTATTCCACTTACTCTCCTTACACTCTATTCCGTTTCATCCTCGGACAAAAATGTACCTTTGTCCTTGAATTAAAAAAGTTCACTAACCTCGAAAATGAAAGAAAGTTATATCAGAAAGAAAAATAACGTCATTCTCCTCTAAAATGACATAGACAACATGCAAAAATTATTGCATGTAAATCATATATATATCAATTGTATATATCTCTACATATGGACACGTAATGATTTCTTAAGATTTATTATTTTTTTCATATTTCTAAATATTATAAAATTCTTCTATTTAATTATCTTTCCTATAATATCAACTTAAAAATTATAATTTTAATCAATATTTTTTTTATTATGCAAAATAATATCAATTAATTTATTTTAGAAAAACATGATATGTAAAATTTATTTAATTAATATTATTTTATATATAAAAATTCTAATAAAAATACATCCAAACATGTTTTCAAATGTTTCACACAAATTAAATTGTAATTTTTTTTAAAATTCCAAATCCCCCCCCCCCCCCCAAATTCTTCACCCAACTTAATTATAGAGTATATGTATTCTACAAGCTATATTGAATTTTTATATATGTTTTTATGTAATTTATGATTTTCTTTTAATGGATCCCTCATTAAAATTAAATCTTTAAAAAAAATTCATTTTTATAAGAGTTTGACAAATCTAACAAATTAATACTTATAAAGTGTGCTTCAACTCAAACTCTAATAATTTTTTTTTTAAAATTTGCAATTTGAATCATACTAAAACACTAATAATATTTTATAGGAATTGACACCTTTTAAATATCATAAGTCTCTCTAATTTCATATTTTTGTTGTTGGTTTTTTTTATAACTTTCTCCGTCCCGTTTTTATTTAATTTATCCATTGGTGCAATTGATAAGTCAACTTAACTAAATTTTCTAAAATTATAATAAATAATTTAATTAATATATTTCACTAATAAGTCGATAGTATAAAATGAAACCATATATATTAATATTTAAAAGTGTTAATACATCATAAATGTAAATAATTTAATATTATAAGTCACTTAAACGAATTATAAAACCTTTTCCTTAAATCCAGCATCAACCTAGATTCAAATTTCAGTTACTTTCAGACCGCAAAAATCACTATTAACCAAATTCACATGAATCTAAAATGTAGATGAAATCTCCAATTATGAATGGATTTGGTGCCTAATAAAGGACAACAGACAAATATAACCCTCCTAGGTTTTGCAGTATCTACTTTTCCACAATACATACAACTTGCAAGAGAATGAAAGGAAACAAGTGTAGGGTAGTTTTCATGTGATTACCAAATAATCTGGGGTCCAATTTGAGAAAAATCTTGTTTGTATCCAGTTGCCCATATCTGTGGTCCCTCAAGAGCAATCGCAAATGGCGTGAGAATTAAGAGAGATAGCATTGATAAGGAAGCATAATAGTTCATCCCGCTGACAGATTTACCCTTCATGCCCTTCTTCGAAAATATGTTGCGGAAAACAAACGCCAAATTTGATATCATGGCCCCCATAAATCCTGATAATGACAGACAACTACCTGTTAACAACATAAAGGGATCAGAAAACAATCAAGTTTCCGTTCGAAACCCCCAAAATTTAAATCAATAACCATAAACTTCCAACCAAATTTAGCAAGATTTCATGTGTCTTTGTGAAGATTTTACTATGAAAACATTCATGAATAAAATTGAATATCACAATATTTGATTTTCTACATGTATTGATTATTTGATTTTTTGCAGGATATTCAATGTCAGGTATATGAGCTCAAGGAGTATCCTGCACCCATAGGATACCATTGAATCTGGATCACTTATTCGTATTTGATATATTTACTTGATCACTATTTCGTAAGAGTTGTATTGTTCATATTAATTTTTTTGGAGTATAAAACAATAATTATTTATTGTTTGTTACTAAAAGTTGTATTGTTTAAATTAATTTAATTAATTTTCCGCATGGAAGGAAGGGAGTGGTGAATGAATAAAATCCCAATTGGGGT
Organism: Penstemon eatonii; assembly: GCA_038501285.1. Lineage (NCBI taxonomy): Eukaryota > Viridiplantae > Streptophyta > Magnoliopsida > Lamiales > Plantaginaceae > Penstemon > Penstemon eatonii. The sequence continues at coordinate 73,123,312 of CM076715.1, forward strand.
CGATATAGAATTAAATTGTCGAATGATTAATTACTTGCAAGACTTTTAATTAGCTGCACAAAAGTTAAGCGGGAGCATTTTTGCAAGTGTTTTGAATATAAATAAACTGAATTTAAGTAGGCTTACTGAAACTTACAATAAACATGTTAAACAAGTGAGTTTATTATTATTATTATTATTATTATTATTATTATTATTCTGACCTCAGCTCAGCTCAGCTAACCTAACCTCATATTGGTGAGATATCTTAATTGGATTGTCCTTGGAAACAGGCCTGCTTTCTGACCATAGCTCTAGATTTACAGTTCCAGTTCCCCAGGGGACTAGGCATTTGCATACCTCACTGATATTGAACCTGTTTACTAGTCCCATCCCAAGAAATTATATATATGTATTCTATAAGCTATACTGAATTATTTATATATGTTTTGATGTTATTTATAATTTTTTTTAATGGATTTCTAATTAAAATTAAATCTCTAAAAAAAATTTCATTTTTACTAGAGTTTGACAAATTTAACAAATTAATAGTTACAAATTGTGCTTCAACTCAAACTCTAATAAATTATTTTTTTTTAATTTTGCAATTTGAATTATACTAAAACACTAATAATATTTTAAAGGAATTGACACTTTTTAAATATCATAAGTCTTTAATTTCATATTTTTGTTTTATTACTTTCTTCGTCCTGTTTTTATTTAATTTATCCATTGGTGCAGTTGATAAGTCAACTTAACTAAATTTTTTAAAATGATAATAAATAATTTAATTAATATATTTCACTAATAAGTTGATAGTATAAAATAATGGAACCATATATATTAATATTTAACAGGGTTAATACATCATAAATATAAATAATTTAATATGATAAGTCACTTAAACGATTTAAAAATTTGATCGTGTACTGTAGCTAATGGAGTAAATTAATGGGACGAATGGAATATTATATTTTAAATAATACTTAGTTTTATAAAGACCCCGAAGAAAAAAAAAAGTTCTGACTCCGCCACTGAAAATACATCCAAGAGGGCCTAATTCATTCACCAGATAAATTAAGAGCCTTGTAAATAAAAAAATAAAAAATAATAAGAAAGAAAAGAAAACGTCATTCTCCTTTTAAATCAAATAAACCTCTTCTTCTCCATTCCACCCTATTCCATTAACTCTCACTTACATTTCATCCTCGGACAAAAACGTACCTTTGAAACAATTATGGATCCTCGAAAATGAAAGAAAGTTACTCTGCCTTACACACTATTCCATTTCATCCTCGGACATAAATATACCTTTGTCCTTGAATAAAAAAAGTTCATTAACCTCGAAAATGAGAGAAAGTTATATCAGAAAGAAAAATAACGTCGTTCTCCTCTAAAATGGCATAGACAACTTGCAAAAATTCTTGTATGTAAATCATATATATCAATTGTATATATCTCTATATATGGACACGTAATGATTTCTTAAGTTTTATTAATTTTTTCATATTTCTAAATATTATAAAATTCATCTATTCAATTATCTTTCCTATAATATCAACTTAAAAATTATAATTTTAATCAATATTTTATTTATTACGCAAAATAATATCAATTAATTTATTTTAGAAAAACATGATATGTAAAATTTATTTAATTAATATTATTTTATTATACCCAAAATTTATTAAGGGACGGGTTTGAGACGAGAAGTGTCAATCCCAAAATTTATTATACACGTAACTCTAATCCCGAACCCATCATAATCAGGTTAAATCACTTCGAAATATACTTAGAAGTGTTAGAAAAGTTTTATAAGACAAATACAATACCCCCTTCTTCCAATTTGCATAATGTTCAATTAACCCCCTAAAATTTGAAAAAGGGCATGCACTACCCCATGTAAAAAAAATTAGCGGCGCAATTAACCTTCTATAATCGGAGAGTGCAATTCATTCATCGAAATTTAGAGTTGACATAAAAAAAATTGTAACACAGAGGGGAGGGGGTTGAACTGCAATATTTATCCTAACACAAAAAGATAAAATGCCATATTTATCATAACGTAAAGGGATAAAATGCCACATTCAAGAGAGAATGTTTTCTCAATTTCTATTTTTAACGTTTAAAAATATCAGGAAGACAATGTGAAATATATATATATATATATATATATATAAGATCATGAAGAAAATATTTTTTTTCCCAAATCAAATCAAGATAATTGAACATTAGGCAAACATGAGAATAAATCGTCTTCACACATAAAATGTTTCTGCTGATCATCGATCCCTAAAATAAACTCAACATTAGATTATTAAAATTATTATAAATAAATGATTAATATCAGGCTATTCTATAATGTCCTTGTATCATGGATAAATTATATTATCTGCTCTAATAAGTATCGTACAAGGTACAAGATAATAATTCAACAAGTTCCACCTCTATATATAGACCGACTTCTCCAAAGAAATAAAACAGAGAAAGAAAGAAAAAGAAAGAAAATTGGAGAGAAAAAAATGAAAAACATTTTTAAACCAGCATTTAAAAATTTAAAAAAAATTTTTCGATCCACTCAATGCCGATCAACTGAGACTATCGACGCTACTAGGCGGAGGTCGCCTATTTACTGTTCTCCACGGATTTCCTTCGATTACGGAAGGAATTCCGTTAGTGGAGTTTTACCAAGTGAAACCCGTCGCCTGAGTTTCGATCGGCCACCTGCCCGGTTAAGTTTTCAAAGGAGTTTTAGCCTAAATCCACAGCGGAAAGAAATCTGCCATTACTGCAGGATGAAAGCGAAAAAAAGGATCGACTTTAGAGATTATAATGCAGAATATGTATTTAACTCTAGAATTCAACTGGAAGCACACTTGAACCGTCACATGCTGAAACCCGATATGTTTATAAAGATATGTGAATTAAAGAATCATGATGGCTATTCATGTAATTGTGTATTTCCTAACTATGCTATGTTTGTACAGCATATAATGGAATCACACGAAAATGATCCGATCCCGTGGCCTACTGAGAGTGATAAGGAGGCCTTTGATGGTGATTATGAACCCAAAAAGTATTGTGCATTCCAATATGCTGATGGGAGTTGGTGTAGAGCAAAGAGGTTCTTAAATTATGCCGAGTTGGTGGAACATTATAAGAGCGTGCATCCCAACGAGGAAATACCAAAGCCTACAGAGAGTGATCTTTTTTAGTACTATGATAAAGAAAAGGAAGAAGAGGAATGATGAAAAGAAAGAAAATGGAAAATGAAGGTAAGAATGGTGAAGAGGTTGAAGAGGTTAAATGACTACAAGATTACATATATAAATAACTATGTACTTGATATTATTTTTAATGGAGCAATTTATGGCTGTACTTGACTTTTTAATATATAATGACCGTGTAAGAATGGTGAAGAGGTTGAACTTGTTTAGTTTTAGTTGTTATATATGTTTAAAACAAGACAAGATGTCCTGCATCTTGATCTATTTTCTAGATCTGATTTTTTTCATTTTTCACAATCGATTTTCAAAAAGTTTAAAAAGTCGATCAATAACTTGATTAATTTATGACTTAATATTAGCTCTTGATAACTTTTATAAAACAATAATATTTCACAAAAATAAATACAACAGACAATAATGAGCACACCGACTATTAAGAGTGGAGCTTGTACAACTCGGAATAGCAAAAGCGAAACATCATAATATAAATAAATAACTTAATAAAAAAAAAAATTACTAAATGCACTAATCTTTCCAGGTATGCATCTATTATTTTTCGAGAGACACTTTTTATATTACTGATGCAATCATGAATCATCCATTTATTATAAAACGGGCTCAACTATTTTTGTTTATGTTTTTCAGATTGTAATAAGTAGACCCATTAGTGATCCATTAAAGCCCAATACTGATCCATAGAAATTTAATTTTATCCAACCTAGACCAGCCTAACTCAACCGAATAAATAGTGTAATATATGGGTTGGATTTTTGCGGATAAGGAGTTAGGACAGTTCACGGGTGGGACCGTTGGTTCTGTCCCATTTTCCTAGGCCTACCCTTTAGAAATATCGGGACATTCTTGCTTAGGCCTAGAACTGTCAATTGAGCCACGCCTATCCGAAGCCCAATGGCACAACCCGATTAAAATTGACTTGAACCCGAATATTTGTGAGTCGGGTCGAGTTTGAGCCATTATATTAAACCCGATCAATTTATGAGTTGAGCTTGAGCCTAACACGGCTCAGCCCGAATAAAGCCCGAACCTATGATTGTTTTAAATATTACGAGTAATTTTTTGTATTGTATTTATATTAATTATTAATTTTCTTAAGTAAACTTACAAAAAGTTAATGTAAACTCACATATATGTTGGTATATCAATTTCGTTTTGATGGCCAAAATACAAAGAAAAAATTTAAATCGTATGTTAAAAAATGTGAGCAAATAACTTGATCTTTCAGTTAAAATATTATTTAATAATATATACTCGTGTCTTAAGTAATAGTAGTCTATTCATATGTGTTTCGGTAATCTAAATATTTTATACCTCAAGCTATTTGTGCCTATATTAACGAACCCGATATAAGCCCGATATAGACCCGAAACCCGAAAAATTACATGGGCTGAGTTTGAGCTAGAGAAAATAGAAAATTTATGAGCCGAGTTTGAGCCTATAACTATGAAGCTCGACGTTATTTGAGTTTGAGCTACTTAAAGCTCGGCTCACAAGGCCCGATTGACAGTCCTACTTAGACCTGGTCTAGGAGATTTTTCTAAACCTTGTGGTTAAAAATATACTACATCATCATTGTGAGAGCACCATATCATCACAATTAATGATGTGGTGCAATTTCAATCAAGAGATCTAGGAAATATCTCCTAGACTAGGTCTAAGTAAAAAATTTCCAGAAATCTCATATTTTTCACTTATATGTTGTCTCAATTAAAATTTGTAGCAACTTATATTTCTTTAATTTTCAAATTTTTTCAGATCATTTTCGAGAAGTTTCTAGAATCTGGCCACATAATCAATCCATATTTCACTCAGAATAAAATCCTCCCTAAATAAATTAAAAATCCATATCTAAATTATGTTTTGTTTGTATGCATTATCAACATAATCACATAATCTGAAATTTTTACTGCTCGGATTTCAAGTCAGATGAGGTAAAAGTGAAATCTACTTCGTTGACTTCTGTTATATATACGGGACATGCGTAATGGCGTTTCAACTCTTGCACTTCAAGCCCTCGTAAATATTATAATGACAAATAACGTCTTTCTCAGCAACATGTATGTTTCGACGAATGTGCGCTTTTTCCCTTGTTCGATTTTTATTCCAATGGATTTTTTCGAGTAAAATTTTTAATAATGCATAATCTACATACATCTGGAAGATAATTAGATGCATAGTCTTACTTCTCCGAGTTATAGCTACAATTTAGCACGAGAAGTGGGGGAGTACTGATGAAGGCTATTTTATATCTAGTCTGATCGATATCGACCTGGAACATTACATTTCCGATTAGTCTTGAAACTCTTCAACCTTGGCAAACAGATGAACAGCGCGAAGTCCCTCCTAATGACCCGTCTGGCAGGTCTATGGTTTTGAACAACTCGTAGGCCATACGAAGACTCCTATGGGCCCTAGAACTCTATTAGGGCTACCCTTTTTAGCCTATAAATACGATAAAAATTAATGTAAAAATGACTTTTCACCTTCCACACATATATACCAGCAATATATTAGCTCGGTACCATAATTCAATAAAGGCAAAATTGCAAAAATCGTCCAAAACTAATCACTGATTTTGGATTTTCGTCCCAAACTATTTAATTTGGCGAATTTCGACCCGTAATTTAATTTTTTTTAGAATATCGTCCCACCATAATTATAAGACGGAATTGCGCTTTTGCCGATGAATTATCACATAGCTGCTTAAGGGTCATGATATGGTAAATTTTAGCATGAATAATTATATAATATTGCAGAGTTCGTCCCAAATTAATTACAAAATTGAACGTCATTTTCATTAACTTAGAAATTTAATGTTGGGACTAAATACATACAAAATGGTAAATTATGAGACGAAATTTGGCGAGTTGATATAGTTTGGGACGAAAAATCAAAATTAGTAATTAATTTGGGATGATATTCCAAAAAAATATTAAATTACGGGACGAAAATCCAAAATAAATAATTAGTTTGAGACGTTTTCTGCAATTTTACCTTCAATAAAACATCTAAACTAACATATTCTTTGTATTGCACCATCCCCAGTGGTCTGAAAGTGAGAAAGAGCGGTAACGATGAAGGCAGCGCTTTTAACAAAGGAAGTAATAGATGACCGCATCATGTCGATCGAGATCAAGTATAAGTTTACGAAATGATGAATATCCAATTTTGAAGATGAATCCAACGTACAAAAAGGTAAAAGAAAGAAAAGGTTGAATCAGTTAACACACCAATATTATTACCATAAATCAAGACCATGTCAAAATTGTTAAACTACAAGAAATTTGAATTTTCGCTACGAAAAATTTCGTCGCTAAAGTGTATTAGGGACGAAATATTTTCGTTGCTCAGATTGTCTCCAACTCCGCGTCGCTAATAGTCTTCAGCTACGGTTTATATGATATTGTCGCGAATTGTGACTATTTGCAAAATATCGTCCCTGAATATGTGTTATTGTGTACGGCATATTTCGTCACAAAAACTTAATAATATTGTACCTAAAATGTGTGGTATGTAGCCAAATATCTATATTTTGGGGACGAATAGTATGCATACCCAATTCGTTTCATATTTGGGGACGCCCGATAGTGTACCTAAAATGTGAATCTTTTTCGTACCCAAAAAGGTAATTCTTTAGGGACGCTAGATAGTGTACCCAAATTATTTAGTATTTGAGGACTCTACTTAGCGTACCCACAAAAGTAATTCTTTGGGGAAGAAATATTTTCATACCCAGCTTTGAAAATTTGCATTTATATGCCATCAATAGGCACATATAAAAATAAAATATTATTTTATCATGAAACTTCTTCAATTTAAATTTCTAAATCATAAAAGGCTTTCATTATCATTGGAGATATAGTTGAATCTATATACCTATCAAGGGAAATTTACATAGACACCCCCTGAGTTTAGGCCTAATTACAAGAAATTATTCTACTGTTTGAAATATTACAAAAACACCACCTTGACTTAACGGCCGTTAATCAACTTTAACGGATCACGTAAAATGTCCAAAATGCCCTTCGTTGTGTTTAATATTTACCAAAAAAAAAGAAAAAGAAAAAGAAAAACCTCCATGGCCGCCGGCGCTAAAGCTCCAACACCCGTTTTTTTCACTTTTCCGGCGACTCCGGACACGGTTCGAGCTCTATTTGATGGCTATGGACTCGTCTTCAAGTCCTCTACAAATCCCAAGCATTAATTATCAGTTCAAAGTCCATCCCGTCACTCTATTTTAAGATCTACGATTTTGGTACTTTTTTCGATTTTACGCCGCCGTCGGCAGTGAAGCTTGACCCACCGCCTCCCCTTTCAGCCGTAGACTCCCCTCGGTGTGGCGGTCATTTTGGTACCAACCTTGTCCAATTTGGTGCTGAATTGAAGCTTCCTCATTTGCCAAGCTCACGTCAATGGCAGTTTGGCATCTTCGCAAAATCAGCCCCTCTATCCCAATTCGCAAATTGACCCTTGTACTTTTTCACCTTTATAATATGTCCCTACATTTATAGAAAAACTCAAACTTCCACTTTGATTTGGTCAAAATTCACAATTTACACGTCACATGGCCCGCACATGGGCGATTTCGGGCTAATTTTGATATGGGGTCAAATTTTTAGTGAGCTTAAGTTAAGTTGTGGCACCAAAAATGCAATAATTCCATAACAAAATCACCAAGCCCTAGATCCCGAAAAGTTTTCTAGATTTCAAAAATTCGAATTGTGTTATTGTAGATAAATTTATTAAATTTTAAATGGGTTTGTTTTATTTTTGTAAGAAAAATATTTGTTGTTAAAGTGAAACTTTATTTACCAATTATGTTATTGTAAATAAATTATTAAATTTTAAAAAGGTTTTTTTTGTAAGAAAATATATGTTATTAAATAATTGTGTTATAGTAAATAAATTTGATAAATTTTAATTTGGTTTGTTTGATTTTAAAATAAAAATAAACGTTATTAGAAATTTATATACCAGATTGAGTTATTGTAAATAAATTTATTAAATTTTAAATAGGTTTATTTTATCGGCTTCATCATTTATTGGCTTGGTGGATTGGTATTTATATATTTATTGGGTGTTTTGATATTGAAATGGAAATACAGTACACATACAATAGTAACTTTCAGCCTACAACAATCAAATTTTAAATATTACAAATACACCCCCTGTAACATAACATATATTACAAATACACACCGAGGGCAAAATTGGAAAAACATTAAAAAAATGATGACGTTATCCTCCGCCGTTAAAATTTAACGCCGTAAGGGGTGTTCTTGTAATACTGTTTCGCCAGAGGGGGTGTCTTGGTAATTTTTCAAACAGTAGGGTAAGTTCCTGTAATTAGGCCTAAACCCAGGGGATGTCTAGGTAAATTTCCCTAATATCAATGCTTCACTTAGAACCAAAATAGATACTAGATCTCTAATTCAAACAAAAACATAGATCAAAATAGATACTAGATCTCTAATTCAAACAAAAACATAGATCAAAAGTTATGTTTTGGCATAAAAGCAGACCCTCCCCCAAACATATCTTTTGCATCATCAATTCTGCACCTACAAGACAAATGATTAACCATCATAAAAAAACAATTAATTTTTTTTATATTTTGAAATTGTTTCTGCATTTGGTAGTGTTTAAAATAGAATATTGAATTTGTTGTAACATGGAGAAACTAACATACCAATTTCAGTTTTACAAATCATCATAAAGCATATCTTAAATTCCTCACTTCCATAAGCAAAATCTGCAAAATAATTGAACAAAAAGGAATATCATAAGAGCATATTTCCATTTTACATAACAATGAGCATCACACTTAAATAAATAAATGAGATCATTTCCTTTTGGAGTAAAAAGAAAACAGACTTTACTTTTTACTAGTTACTACTACTCTTTGAAATTTAAGTCGGGAGAGATAGATAGAGACTATTTTCTTTTCTTCCGCTACAGTACAATTTATTTATCTATTTTCATGGAAAAAGTTTATCTCAAAGAAGATTACTTACCAATCAAATATTGGGGGCTGCATGTTTTGTTGTGCTAGTAGCATATTTAAGAGTTTTTCTTGATTCTCCATTCGAGCTTTAAGGTCAGCTACCTCGCTTCGGTTTCTCCCAAACGTTCTTTGAGTTGGGCATTCTCAATCTCAAGCTTTCTAGTGCTTGTGCTCGAAGCTTTGCTGGGTGGTTTTGGTCCATACCCAAATCCTTTGTCATGCCCAGATTTCACCCCCATAATTTTATCATAGCATTCATTGGGAGTCATAGAACTTATCTCTTCTATTGATTTGGCTTGTAGATCTTGCATAGCTTTCTGTTCAAAATGAATGAAAATAAGATTATAAATATGATAAGAATCATATTAGCAAGATTTACATACAATACTTACGTATTTAACTTCACAATCTGGAGTTGTCCATTTTCTATTTGTGCAATGTGTAGGAGGGAAAAAGTCAACTTTATTAAGTTGTCTGCCTTCTTTTTCTTCCTGTTTACATAATCACATTAGAGATTACAAAAAATAAGTAACAAACAAACAATCATATACTTACAAGTTCGCCCAGAAGTGTGACAAAAGCCCGAGATCCTTGATTATGCAATATAGAAAGCTTGTTCCTATTCCTTTTATTAACCTCACATATTTCCTACATTGGGTGAAGTTAATACATGTTAATATTACTTAGTCAATTCACAGGAATATGAAAAGTTAAACCACAAATTAATCTTCATATCAGTAAACTATATAGATAATAAATTATACCTACACTTTCGGATCAGACCAGTATGCACAAAGAGATTCCCAATTTTCTTCGTTCAACTCACTAGGAACATGTAGTAATGCTTCTTCCTTCGCTTGTTGGATGTTTGACTTATAACGTTGGTTCCTTGTTCGATTTTTCAATAAATCTAGCACCATGTCCTTCTTTTCACGATCAAGTCCAACAATATCTAGCTTCAACTATTAGTAAATTAAACATATAGTTATATAAATCCATTCTGTTATCAACATGAAGATATAATATTTTGAATAATACTAATGTTAATATGTCAAAAATAGCCTTACATCATTATATTTTTCCAAACAAGAAAGAAACAAATGGACGATTCATATTTCATGGAGTAATATAAAGTGTTGCATCTTGACTGCAGGTCAGGGTAACTTGATAATAAGTGGATCAATTTTTTAGTCAATCAGAATTTCCAAATTTCAGCTTGTTGGCATAGTTTTCAAACTGTCAATATCAAATATGAAAATAGAAGAATTAAAATTGAGTTTATGTAAGCACTGATGACATCATTGATTCTTTTCCGGAGATATTTTTAATTTTAGGCATTTAATCAATTTTATAATCGTGCAAGTGGTACATTTAACAAATTTCAAACAGTAGTACTGTACTTAATATGATCATCAATTAAACAAGAAATTAATGCATATAGATTTATAGAAGAATCATAATCATCCAGTTCTCTATCAATTGCATCATTCTTTACTATATTTAAATACCACAAAATATATACCTACTCAAACAAATTTAGGAATTCTACAGCAAAAGAGATTAATAAGAAAAAGAAGTTGAAGTGGGGAGAGATTCCCAGATTTTTTAGGTATTATATAATTAGGTTCGAATTTCACTAAAAGTGTGGATATAAATTCTTTTAGTTTAATATTTAATCTTGTTAGTTGGGTATTCTTAATTTGTACTTATTGAGTATTTAGAGTTTCACTCAAAAAATAACTCGTACACAGCTAAAATATTCTTAAATGCTACCGATCCTTGTATCCTTAACTTACTACCATCCATCAATTATTCATAGGATAATGGAAATTAGTGAAGTATAAATTTACGGAAAGATAGTCAAACGCAGGCAATAAATCATATTCACCAAGCTTGGTCCACCTTGTCGGCATCGGGATATGCTCTCTCGCTATAATCCCAAGAGTGTTAGATAGCTTAGCAGATTGACCTCGATTCAATGGCCTTCTTTTTTCACTTGATATATGCAGAGGATATTTATAGCCATTTCTCATGTTCATATTCGTAAGACCAACACTTCTAGTTTTTCCTTGGACGATTCTTTTTGAGGTACAAGCTGAAAAATTAAATAGAAAGATAAGTTTATAACCTAGTGAATGAAAGGATAACATAAAAAATGATAAAATTATTAATACAAGTATTCACGCAATCTTCTCATTTCCGTTTTCTTTTTTCTATACTCATAATATTGCATGAGTTTAAATCATATGTCCTAATTTGCAGCACCTATATCACATCACACCAGCACCTATAATCATACGATATATATATATATATATATATATATATATATATATATATATATATATACCAATATCATCTGAAGTGGTTTGTTTAGTAGTGTTGATTGAAGTGGTTTGGTTAGTAGTATCCATAATTGTTTGAGGCGCAAGGCGAGGCGAGGCGATGAGGCGAGGCAATGCAAAAAGCGAGGGCTTTTTGGGGATAAGGTGCTTGTATATAAAATTTTCATAAATAAGTTTTAGTAAGATTATATAACAAATTTTATACATATTTCATAAATAAGTGAAGATTCATAAATAACTTCTCTAGAATCTAAGAGGGAGGTGGGAGCAGGCAGCCGGCTCTGTGGTTGATGGCAGTGGACGGCGGCAGCAGCTCAGATGAAAGACAGAATTGGGGTTAGGGTTTGGTAGAGAAAGAGTGGGAATAGAGAGTGAGTCGAAGAGAGAGATTGATTCTTGAAAAATTGGGAAATTTTTTTAATTGAAATTAATTGACTTAAATTTTTTTTTTAAAAAAAAGCCTATCCCCAAAAAGCGCCGCCTTGCAAAGCCTTAAGGCGGAGCAAAGGCGACCAAGGCGAGGCCTTGGAAGAGCTTTTCGGGGATGGGCGTAGCGAGGCGATGAGGGCTCGCCTCGCCTCGCCTTAGGCAATAGCGAGCAAGGCGCTGGGCTTTAATAACTATGGTAGTATCGCTTGAAGTCGATACTTGATCCCTTATATGTGCTTGTGATGGCAAAAGAGATCCCAAAGGGGCTGACATTAGTCCTTTTCCTTTTGAGACTGAAGTTGCAGTGCCTATTAAACATACATAATTCATTAAGTCATTTATATAAAAATTATTATAATCGGAGAGTCAAAAGAGAACAACCATTAAAGAATTATACTACCATCGTTGCTTAAAGCATCTTGAGTATTAAGTGGTGCTTGTGATGGCCTAGATGACCTTGAAGGCATTGATGCCGCAGATGAGTCAGCCGATAGACCAAGAGAAGACAATCCTAAATTTCTTGATTCAGATTTGGTGCGCAAAGTCTTCACCATTTTGAATAAGCTGTCACAATAACACAAGTATGACATGAAATATATTAAATATTTGAAAACATTTTAAAAACTTGTAAGTATATGAAATCTTTAAATTAAATAAAGCAAAATCACAAGTCCACAATGCATTTAATAAAGCAATGCATGATCAAAAATTTTTATCAATGTTATCATCAAGAGCTTTACATCCTCTCCTCTAACTATTCATTTGGATCTAAATCACTATCTTCATCAATCAAATCAACCAATTCCTCTTCACACAAATATTCAACTATAGTATCGGCTTCATCACATTCATCTTCTTCATAAAGTTCCTTGTCATCAAGGCGTGTGTTATGCTGCAATGTGTGACTATCAAGTACAATTGGCTCAACATCATTTCTGTAAAGTAGCAATGGTTGTTCTTCATCTTGGACTGTATTGGCATCAACTATAGGCTCACTTCTTGTATTCATCCAATTTCTATCCATAGTGTTTTCAAATAATACAAACCTGATGTAAAATCAAAAGCTAATTCATTAATAAGAAAACATTATTCATTTATGGGATATAGAAACAAACATGCTAAAATGAAGTAGGAAAATTAAATTATAGAAACCTACATGCTAATTGAATTAAAGACTTTCAGTTGGATAGTTTAAAAATGATATAATTACCTGTGTAATTTGTTGCAAAAGTAGGCTTAGTTTTATCTTCAGAAAACTCCCAGTCAGGTGGATATTTGCTAGCAATATTTCTACACAATGCACCATAGAATAACGCGTTAAATTACACTTGTGCAGAAAGAGAGTGGTTAAGAAAATATTCTAAATGTGGCAAAATCAATATATATTGGTAAAAGAATAAGCTATTATTTGTTTATAACCCAAATTAAATTACAAGAAAATAATATTTACTGCATTATAAAATACAGTAATAAATACAGGGGAAGAAGGCTTAAACTGCTTATGAATGACTAGGGTCGGTTTCGTATGCTAAACAATAAAACCATCACATATTTTCACAATTAGCAGAATTCTGTTTTCTGACTGCAAAAAATCCCTTTTTTAAAGGAGTCTCCTATCTGTACATTACCTGTACATTTGTACACCTGGAAACAAGCATATATGTAAAAGTTAAACAAATTCTCCCCATAACATTGAAAATTATGACATAAGACATGCATATATGTCGATCGAAAAAGATCATAATCTTAAACCTCTCATTTATCTATTCATTATCCAAACGAGACATATAATACGCCAAAAGAATACACAAACACGGTTTTATATGAGTCGAATTAACCTGCATTACATATTTCTTAGGATAAACTTACAATTATATGAAGTGCATTCTCAAATATAAATCTATATATGTAGTCCATTAAACTATATTTAAAATCTATACTTACTAATCCTTATGAATGCAGCAGCCAATTCAACACTAATAATCCATAGGCATAAAAATTAACAAAAACAGAACATATAATCTTACTTTATTTGAATATTTAACAACTGAATCCAATTACAACTTTCATTAAAAGCCAAATAAGTAAGACCATTAAAACAGTAACTCCTTCAGACAATTGCTCAAACAGTTTATACGCAATAATAAATTAGAATTTCCGATTTAGGATAAACTTACAATTATATGAAGTTTGACTCACTAGCCTACCCTCATTCAACTAAACTGTTTATCTAAAAAGAAACGTTCTAAAAATGATTCTTCAATTAGTACATACCTTTTAAGCTAAGGAAGAAGAATCGGAAGAAGAACGCAGTGAGGCTCCACTTCGTTCAAATGATTCTTCACATTCTTCGATTTCAGCTGAAAAATTTAGGGAAATCAGATTCTCATCCCATTCCTTACTCCAAATGTTTTTTGCAAAACTAGCCTTTCCTTTTTTCCTTTTTTTTTTCAATGGTTTTAATAACAATTAAATCTAATCAAACATAATTAAGTCTAATTAATCTAATAATAATAATAATAATAATAATAATACAAAACACCTATAAAATTCATTTTTACTCACAATTCAAATTCCAAAATTTCTCTAACTCCAAAAAAAATGTAAATCGACCTTTGCCGCTTGACCGCTTGAACCTTCAAGCGTTCGAGTGACATTTGAAGATACACTCGACCGCTTGGACCTCCAAGCGGTCAAGCGACATTTGAACCTGGCCGCTTGGACCTCCAAGCGGTCGGGTGACATTTGAAGATGTTTAATTTTAATCTTATCAAGTTTATTGGTTTTTTTTTTTGCAATATTCCAACCTCCAAGTGGCCGGGTAACATTTGAAGATGTTTAATTTTAATCTTATCAAGTTTATTGGATTTTTTTTGCAATATTCCATTTAATTAAAACACTAATTAAATGGAAGCCTAATTTTGCAAACTCAACATTCGTAAAGCTATTTTAAAAAATTGAAAAAGCCATAAGGCTATTTTTGCAAATGACTCTTTAGGAAATCAGATATTAGGTAATTTTTTTGTGAGTTTTTTTTTTTAGCTGTTCGATTTTACTTTGAGAATAAATGAGAAGAAAATATACGAGAGTATTTTTAATTTAGGGAATTTTGTTTTCTATCAGATATCTATATATTGGTCGCTTGAAGTATTATGTGGGATTGCTATAAAATATTAGATATAAGGCCCAATTTTGTGCTTTAAACATTTGGCCCAATAACTACTATATAAATATATATTTAATGTCCTTTAAACATTTGGCCCAATTTAAATTTTGCTGCAGTCTTGAGAACATTGGAGACGAAATTGAAACGTGCTAAAAATATAATCTATTTGGGGACGGTATTAAATCGCGCCTGAAATACATATTTTTGGGGACGCTATTAGATCGCGCCAATATATCACCATTTTACTTTTTTGGGACGAAAACCATATTCCGTCGCCTAATATGATTTTTAGTGACGAAAATTTCAGCGTAGTAGAAAAAAGTGTAGCCAAAGATAGAATTTCTTCTAGTACATGTACACCTAAGTGTTACTTATAGAGCTCCATTAGTTAACATACCAATAATATTACCATATAAAATCATCATGCATAAGACAATTAAGTGACACAATGCGAATTAACCACATAGACGAAGACGAATAAGTTTTTTTTTTTTTAGGGCGCATAAGCCGATTAGTGAAATAACATCAATAGTTTAGTAGTGTTTTCATCAGAGTCAATTTCGTCCTGGTCCGAGTAATCGATGTCAATAACTTCTGGAGCATCAATTTGGAGTAGAGCCTCTAATTCGGACTCCGTGATTCCAGAACCTGTATTTCACAAACACAATTTAGGTAAACTAAAAATAATGATGACCTTGCAAGAGTCAAGTAGTTTCTAGAGACGAAGATAAACAAAAATTATACGGAATAAGATTGGATGAAAAATGACGGACATAACAGAGATCAAGTTACAGCATGAACAAAATTACCTTGATTTTCACTAGAACTTGCCATATGATTCTGCTGTTTTGTTTCCAGTGTTAGGAATTTCAAAGATATCTTTCTTAAATATTCCGACTACAAGAAAAAGTTATAAAGAAAGAAGCTTAAAACATACTATATATGCAAGTTTGGATTTTGGAATAATGTGATGCATATATATATATATATACCTGACTTTTTGCCTCAGTATAAATCTTTTCCTCAAACTTAATGGCTATTCTTTGAATTTCCAGTAGTCCCTCTGCTCCAGGGAAAGGAAGATGCCTTTTCAAAGTGTCCGCTCTATACAGTTTGAAGTGTCACACAATATTAGTTAGTCATTTTCACTAAATAAGCACAAAATCTTGATATTCAAGAATATGCTTTTATATACAATTAAACCTGTATCAATAAGACTTTATTATACGGAGTATATTTACATTTTGTTGACAATCCTCTGTCTAGAATCGGCTCGTAAAGGAGTCCTCCAATCACGGGCTTCCATTCCTTGACCCGCCTCAACACCCGTAACTTGACCCGGAATCTGAACTTGGGCCTGAACACCCGTAACTTGACCCGGAATCTGAATTCGGGCCTGGGGAACCTGCCAATTATCGCTATCCGGCATTTTCTCCATTTTCATCATTTTCACAGATATCTTTCTTAAATAATCCAACTGCAACAAGAACCCAAAACAGATCATTCCTATATATGGCACTAATTTATTGCACCAAATAATAGATCATTTGAACTTCAATTTTGTTCTTTTTCATTCTATCTATCATTAAACGAGTTAAAGGTTATTTATCCTGTGATATTCATAATGTAATCTTATAAAAAAATCACACAGTCTCTCCTAACATTCCTATATATGGCACTTTATCCTCTTATGAATGATAATGTCACAATTTACTCCATGTATTATGATAAATGAGATAATTTACCCTCATGACACGATAATCGTGGCAATTTATTCCCCTATATAACAAACACTTTTCATGTCTCTCACAATTTCAGCAAGTGAATTACACTCATCGATTGAAGGAGGTAAACTACATGTACCTGACTTGTCGCCTCAGTATAAATCTTTTCCTCAAAACGAAGAGCTACGCTCTCCAGCTCCTGTAGTCCCTCTTGTGTAGAGTAAGGAAGGTGCCTTTTCAAGGTCTCCATTCTGTGCATTTGAAGTGTCACAACTATTTAGTTAATTATTCACTAAATAATTATAAACTCCAAGATTCTATTAGATATTAAGTAGATAAATGATCATCATATTGTAGAAATTCAAGAAAATTGAAACATTGATTCACTTGCGAAAATCAAATACAATAGATACTACAGATCAAGTCATCTTCATTCAATTTTTATAAATGAAAATTATACTTTGAAACTATTCAAATAAATCATCTAGAACCGATCGATAAAATTACATTTCCATAAGAGAATGAAAATTAATGTAGTTTCAAAATTCAAACTTTAAGAAAAAGGAAAAAAACCAAAGTGATATTTAAAAATCTCCCTTCAACTTAGACCGATATGATAAATTTATCAGCATCTTCGGAAACAATATCGCTACCCCCAACCCCACACAAAAAAAGGAGCATAATAATTGATCGGGTAAATACACGATACTACAATGTGTTATACGAAACCTGCACAAAACTATCCTTTGAATTTTTTTTTACTTTGTACTTTAAAAACCTTATATAAAACACCCAATTTGTCTCCTTCCGTTCATTTTTTTAACGCGCATATGCTAGATTCTTGAAAGTGCAAGGGAGTTTGGTGCAGAAAAAAAATTCACAAAGTAGTTTGGTGCAGGTTTCGCATAACACAAAGTAGTATCGTGCATTTTCTCCTTTCTGATCCATACATCATAATGTTAATCAGCAAAAGACCTAAACATCCCCTATGCTTTGTCTAACTCCTAAAAAGCCCTCTTATGTTATTTTAACTCCCAAAATTTCCCCCATGTTTGATTTTATTTACAACAATCGATCCAAGTAGTATATACTTGGGTTTTTAAAAGGAACAAATAAAAATAAAAATAAACCAATACATAGGGTCAAAATTTACGTCAAATATCAAATTCTAGTTAAATCGAGATTTTAACTTAAGAGTTAAAATAAAACATTAATTTTTTTGAGAGTCAAACAAAACAAAGAAGGTATTTTAGTGTTTCACTCTTTAATGTTAATATGAAAACTTAGAAAAACAATCACAGTATTAAATGAAGAAGAACAGAAGACAAATCACAAAGGTAGGATTGATTAAATCCACAATCAAAACATAGCCTAAGCAAACACGTCATAAAAAGAAGTGATCGAAGCGATTCAGAAAATCCAAAATTAATAGTGAAATATAGTATTATAAAATGAAGTAACAATTTATATTTGACTTAATTATCAAATAAAAAAAAAAGTAACAATTTATATTTACATTTTGATGACAGTCCTCCATCTAAAATCGGCTTGTAGCGGAGTCCCCCAATCGCCGGCTTCCATTTCTGTCCAAAGAAAAAAATGGTTGTTAGGGAATGATGAACATAAATTTCTTAAATTGTGATTTTTTTTTTTGATAAATATGATGAGTCATATTTTCACACTTTGATTTTTAGTATGGACCTAGTTGACAAAAGGGCAAAGAGAAATTGTAAATGAACTTTCCGTTTCTTCTGCAAAACCCAATGCCCAAGAAAATGTCTTAACTCATACTATACGAACTTTATTCTCGGATTTGGATGGAAAATATCTATCTTAAATTATTACTTTCATTGACTTTTTATTAAAGTCACGAAACTGCGTATACTTTAGTATAAAATATAAATATTTTTATTATTTTGAAACAGGATGTAGTATATATTCAAATAATTGATAGTTTGTATGCGTATCACAAATAAAGTATTTTGATATTTTACAACTTGAAATTGAATACCTGATAATTTATACCCTCAATTTGGATATTCTATATGGTACAAAATGTATATTATTTTGTCAAAGAATATGCAATTTAATGATGCTAAGTATCAAAATTATATCTTTGAAGTAATATTCACATAAGATAAATAATATGATCACTTCATTAAGTTGTTGTACTACAAATATGACTTGAAACATAAACAGTGAATATTCGATTGCATAAGATATTTTACCAAATTTTCACTTTTGGAAAATTAAGTTATAAATTGTTGCTTATAAATATGTAACCAATTCACATATCAGCATCAATCACTAATTTCGGTAATTTATAAAAATTAGTTATCAACAAATGACTTGATTTCTTTTGAGGCGAGTTGGGATTGAATAGCATAATTAAACAAATGTATTGGAATTAAGATCAAATAATTCAATTTAGTTAAGTAGAAATGTATGATAATAATTAATGAGTAGCAGATTTGGACAAGGTAAGCAATATATCTGATAATTACAGGAAAATACTATAGTCCAATTTTCTTTTTCTTTTTTTTTATGAAATAGAACAAAGTCTTCTTCAAATTAATTAAGAAGTATGAAGAACATGATTACAATTAAACGAAAGTCATGCCTTGCAAATTCTTTCCTGATGTTGATACTGAAAGCACAACTAAAATCCAAAGCCAAACGAGTCATGATAAAAAAAAAAAAAAAAAAAAATTCCTTAAAATAGCCCAAATTTAAGATATATAGAATCAAACTTTAGTAAAAAATGGTAAGTCGCAAGGATCGCGAAGAGCGCCAACATCAACATAAGCATGTCGGCAGGGCCAACCATCCTTGGCCGAGGGAGTGGGAGTGGGATATGAGGTTTTTTGGTGATGGGACGGGCAATTTCTAGGTTGGGGGTGGTTTAACTATTTTTGAAAAAATAAATTATTTATTATGTTTTATTTATTGATTTTGTAAATATTTTAACCTCTTAAAGTTTTTTCAGGATTTCACTTAAAGTGAAAGAATATGTAAGTAATTATCCCGATTGCTATTATCAACCAATCTACTTTAAAGCAAGTATACTGTATATTAGTTGCAAATACGAAAGTAGGCATCCAAACTAATTGAATTAAGTTGCTAACTAAAGTCTTTTAATCATAATTAAGTAAACCTACCTCAATTAACTATTTATGGGTGTTCTCCAGTAATTAAGGTTTCTTACTAAATTACATATTCAATTTATCAACTAATTGTTTCTATAAATATTGACACTTATCCAAAACATTGTGTAAATGTCATAAATTGAGCTTAATCATTTGTTTCATTTATATATTTTATTTATATAAATAATAATTTCATTCCATATTTCTTTTGTATATGAGTTTTTTTTTTTTTTTTAACTTTTTGTATGAGTTATCGAACTCATATTAGTAATATATCTTACCATAAAATTATTTTTTAAGATGATAATTTATCGTAACATTATGTATAGTACGGGATTAAGTTAATATTACGTATATATAATAAAGTATAAACATTTGAAGATTAATAAAAAGCTTTACGTGGAAATTAAATCGAATTATATTGTCCTTGTCCATCCAATTATTGGGCCATAATAGTTCAACTTCTATTTTTGGGCCGAATGAGCCCAAATACCTTCCCCAGATTATATTAGTTTCAACTAGGGCTGTCAATGGGGCGGATTTCAATCCGGAACCGTCCGAATTCGATCCGATTTATTAGGATAATTGTCCGATTAGAGATTCGATGGACCTGATCCGATTATAAAGATCCGAAATCCGAAACTCATGGAGCGAATATGGACTTAGGTCGATCCGATCCATTAAAGATCCGTATCCGGCAACAAATAAAAAGAAAGATATATATACAAAATGATTTATAAAAATAAATATCATTAATAATATTTCAACGTCAATTTAAGAAGATAGTAATTTATAATTCATTTATAAGTTTATTTAAACCACTATATTCATTCTACAAATATGAATATAGTAAAGAAACTTTGAAAATGTGAGCTAAAATTAAATAAAATTAAAAAGATAATAAACTTGTTTTAGGAAAAAAATATTAATTTAACTTATTAAATACAAATTTATTGGATCCGAAAAATATCCGATATCCGGCTAAATTCGACCAAGATCCGTTGGATTCAAAAAATCTAGATCCGAGCACAATCCGAGCAAGATCCGAGTCCGACAGGATTCGATCCGATATAAATGGAGCCGGATCTGGACAAGCCTGATCCGACCAGAATCCGACCCATTGACAGCCCTAGTTTCAACCCAATTGGAATGACCGTTAAGAATTCAAGCTCCGGTGTGGCTCAAACTATTAAATAAATCTTTGACGGTAAGACCGACAAAACATGAATTTAAGCCTACAATCTGGGCACAGTTTAGTACTGCTAGGGCTGTTAATGGGTGGATTTTAATCCCAATTCGATTCGATTTATAATAATTATAATATTTATCAAATTAGAGATTCGTGGATCTGATTCGATTAAAAAAGTTCGTAATACAAAATATATGATGCAAATGTGTGTTTAGTCTGATCCCAATATGCTAAATATCATACTCAATTAATACTAAATTAAATATTTAAATTTAGCCTCATCTATATTTTTCTTAATTACATTAGATCAATATAAAAATTTAACTCCATCAAAAGAAATAAAAATAAATAAAAGTCGACATTCAAATAAGTTGGCCCATAATTAAATTATGGTAGTCTATGAGTCATATTCATATAAGCCTTTTCTCTCGGCCTACAAATTTAATAATTTACACTCCAAATTCTATCTTCATTATCTCACACTCTAATAATCCATATTATAATTAAGTTGGCCCATAATTAAATTATACTATTCATTTTATTCAAGAGAAAAAAATGTCAAGCGACAATAATTCTTTTAGAGAGCAGCACTGAGCCGCTTTCTCTTTCAGTCTTCATCCTCTACTTTATCTCTCTCCATTGTCTCTATTCTATTTTTCTTTCTTTAATTACTTGCTTTCTCCATTTTCACCTTCTCTTTATATATTGGTTTGTTCATTTGTATATATTTGACAATTACATAAATTTGCCATAGTTTTTTTACATCAATTCTAACCAAAATAGTTAGTATTTTCACCGTTATGTTGAAATATCGATTTATTTTCATTTTTCAATAAATGAAAACGAAAATAAGGTGTAATTCGGGTTTTTGGCATTTTGTACCCTGGAATTATAGAGTTTTGACACTTTGCATCCTGACTTAAAAGTTTTGGCATTTTGCACCCTGAAAATATAATTTATTTGGCACTTTGCACCCTAGTGTGTGTTTTAGTGAGAAAATTCATTAATAGAAGGTAGAATAGTTATTTTCAATTTTTTTTTCACTTTGCACCTTGGCAATATAGATTTTGCACTATTAAAATATATAATGTTGGCATTTTGCACCCTAAAATTATAAAATATTAGCATCTTTCACCCCGAGTTAAATTTTTTAACACTCTGCCCCCTAAAAATATAATTTGTATGACATTTTGCATCATTTGATGGGATGTTTCAGTAACTGCGATTTCTTTTTAAAATTAAATATTCAATTTACCAATTAAATATTTTATTGACACTAATCCAAAACATTATGTAATTGTCAGAAATTGAGCTTAACCATTTTATTTATATAAATAATAATTTTTCAATCCATATTTCTTTGTATATATGAGTTAGGTATATAACTCATATTAGTAATATATCTTACCATAAAATTATTATTTATATTGATAACTTAACGTAACTTTGTGCATAGCACTCAGCTAGTATTATATCTATACTATATCTAAAAACAAAGGCTTCCCGTACTCACAAATGGAAGTTATTTTTAGTCAATTTACAAAAATTGTCCTCAAATTTTAAAAATCAACCGACAAGTCTTCCTAAAAGAAAGGGCAACTTGGGAAAAAAATATACCAATAAAGTGTTTTCCAATTTTAGACATACAATTTCCCTTTTTACAACTCCAGCAAATATGGGTGTTATAGTATTTTTACATATTAACTTCCCGTGTAAATCTCCTCCACTCACTATCTCTCTCCTCAATCCTTCAAAGCTCGGTCTCCACCCACTCTCTATCTCTTCACAGTTCCACTTTTCCCCTACTCAACTATCTGGTATCTCATTTTCTCACAATTCTTTTTTCTTTCTCTCGAAAACATGGATGAGAATTGATTTTACAGTGTACTAATTTTATGATCATGTTTTTGCAGGTTTTCCCAATCAATTATGGATGCATAAATAATAACGGCGCAAATCCTCAATCTCTTTTCAATTCTCCTGCTTCTCAATTTTCCTTCAAAATTAAGGTTATTCAGTTCATAATTCCGCCTTCACTTTCTTGCTTTCAATTTGGGTTGGCTGGATTTAGATAAAAAAAAGCTTATTTCTTTTTGTTCGTGTGGACGTCTTTCATGGGGAATTTCTCCTACTATTTATGGTGTTTTGGAAATTCATATGCAAATTATTATTTAAGGGTGACATTTGTTTTAAAGATTCAGTGTCTTAGAATTTTTACTCCAAGGCTTTATATGTGTTTGATGAAATGCTTTAAAGAGATTTTATGTTCCATAGAACAACTGAAAGTTCTCATAATTCCCTTCTCTCTCTCCCAAACATGGATCAGAATCCAAATTCTTTAATTGTTACAAATGTATTTGTTTTGTTGTTCATACACATGGGCTCTAATTAACTGTTTTATTGTGCAGGTACTCAATGCATAATTCCAGAATTATTAAGGCCTCAAAAAAATCAGTATGATGCATCCTCTTCCACTATTTCTTTATTTTTTTGCTTTTACTGTTTTACTAATTTTCTGATTACACTTTTGTCGACTATTTTGCATGTTATTCTGTTCAATCGTGGATGCATAATAACCAGTGCAAATCCTTAATCTCTCTATAAATTGTTATTCCTTTCGAATTTTCCTTCAAATTTAAGGTTATTGATTTCATAATTCCTTCTTCAGTTTGTTACTTTCAATTTTGGGTTTGTTGGAGTTATTTCGGATTTTATAAAATTAGTTCCTATTGTTCGTGTGGGTCTATTTTCATTTAAGGTATTTTTTGATTGGGCCTATTTCATTCTTCGTGTAGGTAACACTTGAACATATATTAATAGTTTCAATTGTTAATAAGATGAGGTATTGTTTGCAATAACACACATTACACTTATACATATTTGTGCGCGCGAGTACCGCGTGCGGCGGTTGCTAGTATTAATATAATAAATCTAAACATAAGAAGATTAATAACATGAGCCTAACTAGAAAATCAATCCAATTATATTGTCCATATCCATCCAAATTTTGTTCCAATTATTGGGCCATAATAGTTCAACTTCTATTTTTCGGCCGAATAAGACCACAAGCCCAAATTCCTTCCAGGACTATATTAGTTTCAACCCAATTCAGATAACCGTTAAGAATTCAAGCTCAGGTGCTGCTCAAACTATTAAATAGATTTAAGACCGAGGGAACATGAATTTTACAATCTGGGCTCAGAATCCTCGGATTAGTAATGCAAGTAGGGCTGTCAATGGGTCGGATTCAAGTTCGTCTAGATTCGGCTCCATTTATATCGGATCGAATTCCGTCGGATTCGAATCTTGCTCGAATTGTACTCGGATTTAGATTTTTTGAATCCAACGGATCTTGGTTGGATTTGGCCGGATATCGGATATTTTTCGAATCCAATAAATTTGTATTTAATAAGTTAAATTAATATTTTTTTCCTAAAACAAGTTTATTATCTTTTTAATTTTATTTAATTTTAGCTCACATTTTCAAAGTTTCTTTACTATATTCATATTTGTAGAATGAATATATTAGTTTAAATAAATTTATAAACGAATTATAAATTACTATCTTCTTAAATTGACTTTAAAATATTATTAATGATACTTATTTTTATAAATCATTTTGCATATATATCTTTCTTTTTATTTGTTGTCGGATACGGATATTTAAAGGATCGGATCGACCTAAATCCATATTCGCTCCATGAGTTTTGAATTTCGGATCTTTATAATCGGATCATGTCCATCAAATCTCTAATCGGACAATTATCCTAATAAATCTGACCGAATTCGGACGAATCCGGATTGAAATCCGCCCCATTGACAGCCCTAAATGCAAGGATCAAAATTTTCGTTGAGTTGAAAATATTGATTTTTATTTTCATTTTTTCAATCAATGAAATGAAAATAAAGTGTAATTCTAAAATTATTTTATTGTCTTGAAATTCTCTTATTTTATTTAATTTAGTAATATTTTTTTTTTCAGTTTCTCCTAATTTATCCGAAACGTTTATGAAAGACTATAGATATTTAGATAACCCAAACATACCAAACAAAATTTGTAAAAAAATAATCATTGACCACTCATGATCAGACAATAAAAGTATGTTACACAGCTTATTAAAGTAAATTAATTTATGAAAGTAATTCATTACAACATGAAGAACCACTGCAGGAGCGGGATAGCTTTTCCTAGCTATTACATATTAATTACTTTACACTTTGGTACAAAACATTAGTGAAATGTAAAAATAAACCCTATATTTAATTTGCCTAATTATACAAAAAAATTCCCTGTGCTATTTTTATGATCACACCCCTCCAAAAGATGCAAAAACATCCTTATAATTCACCTCAAAACTTTGCAATATTTTGCAATAACCACCTTTTCACTTAACAAAATCACCATACCTCCCTATAATTTATGAATTAATTTCAAAGGGCTTTTTGTTAATTATAAACGAACAAAAGGGGATTTCATTAAAAAAATTAACACGATTTTTTTTTGCCAATTAAACAAAACACAGGTAATAGTTTTGTATTTAGCTCTACTATACAGAAAAACTATATATTATTTAACACAAAAATATGATACATATGTGATAGAAGATCAAATTCACAAGGGGAGCATCCATTTATTTTCAAAAATTCGATCATGTAAATTGTAGAAAAATTGACAAACACGTACCCTTCCACGAGCGATGTGTTCTTCATCATATTTCTCTAGAATTTTTCGGTACATACGATAAAACAATTCGGTTGAAGATATAAAAATGAAAATGACGTAGAGGAAAGGCCTGACTGAGTCCGGATAGAAAATTGATGCGAGTGATGCAATTGCTATGTTACACAAAAACACCATACAATGATGAGTGAAAAAACGAACCAAATTATTATTAGGTGCTATAATATTGAGGTGCAGGTGCAGCAAGTACGTTAAATAGTACAAGAGTGAAGAGGAAATGGCGACCCTCATCGTGTAGGGATGTGTTTGAAATGGGTTTTTGTCATCACCCATTCCCTGATATTTGAGCTGCATGAAAGTGAGAAGAGCGGTAACGATGAAGGCAGTGCTTTTAACAAAGGAAGTAATGGACGAACTTACCATGTCGATCGATCGCGAGAAGTATATATATATTAAGTAGCAGCTCAGGAGCTAAAACTAATTTATGAAGATTAATTTGTATAATTGATGGAGAAGGTATATATATAATATATATATAGACGTAGGAAATATATTGAAGAGAATTATATCTATATGCGACAACTGAAGCAGTAATCGGAATGATGAAGATGAGGTTTCTTTATTCATAGATCGAATGAAGGTTTATATAGAAGTATAATGCGTGAGGAGGTTTCGGAGAAAAACAATTTGCAGATTTAGTGAATAAGAAGTCGCACGTTCATGATTTTCTAATTTTAAGCTTAGGAAGTTGCAGGTTCATAGTTTACTAATTTTGCCAACACATGTTGGCTCAGTTGGTAAGGAACGGGCTCCTTCCCCTCAGAAGGTTGTGAGTTCGATTCTCACTGTCGACGTGAGGGTTGTGTTGGTGGGCGATCTGTAAGAACTTTTGTAAGCGACCTTTGGTCCCTGAGACATGCTCTGGCCCGTGGTGGCGACCGAGCCGAACCCAACCAAACTTTTTTATCACCAAAAAAAAAAAAAGTTTACTAATTTTAAAATTAAGAAGTTCCAGTTTCATCATTTTTTAATTTTAAAAATATTTTTTATGCTTTAACTGCAACTACTTATTTATATAAACTTAATTTTCTCCCACTTTAATGCATATCAATTTCTTTATGTTTTTAACAAGCAAAAACTTTAAAAATGATTATATATTAATTCTTTCTCTAGGTCTTTAATTGCAATTGAATCTGATTCGGATTAAAAAAAAGTCTTCTCTTAATTTATAATAATTACAACTTTTCATTTTGCCCTATATATGCTACAGAAAATAAAAATTGAAATTTGTAGACCAAAGTAATAAATGAACAACCTCATAATTTTACACTGCATACTCTAATTGTAAGGTATCCACAAAATAAATTTTAAAACATCAATAAAAATAGGATGTTGGCAACGGCAATTTTAAAACATCAAGAAAAATAGGTTGTTGGCAACGGCAATTTTTTCACATTTTGTCATACTTAAAAAATATTTTTTCTAAAACGAAATTCTGAAAAATTCTATAGCAAATTCTTGTAGGGCCATTGCAAGCATGATTCACTGAAAAATACCTTCTAAAAGGAAATTCTATAGCAAATTCTTGTGGGGCCATTGCTTGCATGGAAGTTGCATGCACATGGAAGTTGCATGCACATGATTAGACTATTGAGTCTTTAAAAATAGACAATCTTCTTGTGTTTTTTAAAATAGACAATCTTCTTCTTGTTGTTTTCTTATCCAAAAAAGTTGTTTAAATCTTACTTGAGACAAAATATTTGACTATAAAATAAATACGAAAAGTGAAAATTGACAGATTTGGATGCGGCACATATGCAAAACTCCACATATGTGTGTCGGCATCTGTAACGAGGATCCTAAAGGGTGCGGCGTCCGAGTTACGCCCTCACATGCGGAGGGTTAATCGGGCCGTTTATTTGGATCAGATTAATCTGGACCGTTGATTTGGTAACTTGGTCAAAGTCAATTGGTAACTATTGACTTTTAATTAATTTAAAATATACATAAATTACCCTTTTAATTAAATTTAAAAAAAAATAAAAAAATCGGCCAGTATTGTTAATTACCACTTTACTCCTATCTTATTAATTGAGTTTGACAATTTTGCAAATTGACCCCAATGTTCCGCGATTTTACGAATTTAATTATTTAACTTGTAAAAAATACAAAAAACCTCCTTTCATATAAAAAGACATCGTTACCCCCAAATTTGATAATAATTAACTTTTACAATTTTGCAAAGTGACCCCTATGTTCCACGATCTTACGAATTTAATTATTTAGCTTGTAAAAAATATATAAAAAACTCGTTTCATATAAAAAGACCTCGTTACCCCCAAATTTGATAATAATTGAGTTTGACAATTTTGCAAATTGACCCCAATGTTCCGCGATTTTACAAATTGAATTATTTTGCTTCTAAAAAAAAAACCGCCTGTCATATAAAAAGACCGCTTTACCCCCAATTTTGATAATTATTGACTTTGACAATTTTGCAAATTGACCCCTATGTTTTTTTATTTTACGAACTGAATTATTTTGCTTCTAAAAAAATAAAAATAAACGCCTCTTATATAAAAAAGACCATTTTACCCCCAATTTTTTTATAATAATTGACCCCTATATTTTATGAATTTATGAATTGAATTATTTTGCTTCTAAAAAAATAAAAAAAAAACCGCATGTTATATAAAAAAGACCACTTTACCCCCAGTTTTGATAATAATTGACTTTGACAATTTTGCAAATTGACCCTTATGTTTTCTTATTTTACGAATTGAATTATTTTGCTTCTAAACAAATAAAAATAAAAACGCCTCTAATATAAAAAGACCGCTTTACCCTTAATTTTGATAATAATTGACTTTGACAATTTTGCAAATTGACCCATATGTTTTGCGATTTTACGAATTGAATTATATTGCCTCTAAAAAAAAACCGCATGTCATATAAAAAAGATCGATTTACCCCAAATTTTGATAATAATTGACTTTGACAATTTTGCAAATTGACCCCTATGTTTTCCGATTTTACGAATTGAATTATTTTGTTTCTAAAAAATTAAAAAAAAGGCCTCTAATATAAAAAAGACAACATTACCCCCAATTTTGATAATAATTGACTTTGATAATTTTGCAAATTAACCCCTATGCTTTGCGATTTTACGAATTGAATTATTTTGCTTCTAAAAAAATAAATAAAAAACCTCATGTCATATAAAAAAGACCGCTTTACCATTGACTTTGACAATTTTGCAAATTGACCCCTATGTTTTCCGATTTTATGAATTGAATTATTTTGCTTCTAAAAAATAAAAATAAAAACGCCTCTAATATAAAAAAGACCGCTTTACCCTCAATTTTGATAATAATTGACTTTTATAATTTTGCAAATTGACCCCTATGTTTTGCGATTTTATGAATTGAATTATTTTTTATTCTAAAAAAACAAATAAAAAACCTCCTGTCATATAAAAAAAACCGCTTTACCCCCAATTTTGATAATAATTGACTTTGACAATTTTGCAAATTGAATTATTTTGCTTCTAGAAAAACAAAACAAAAAAAATCCGCCTCTCAAATAATTCAATTCATAAAATCAGAAAATATAGGGGTCAATTTGTAAAATTGTCAAAGTCAATTATTATATAAATTGGGGGTAAAGCGGTCTATTTTATATGACAGACATTTTTTTTTTGAAGCAAAATAATTCAATTCGTAAAATCTAAAACATAGGGGTCAATTTGCAAAATTTTCAAAGTCAATTATTATAATTGGGGGTAAAGCGGTCTTTTTTATATGAGAGGCGTTCTTTTTTTTTTTGTTTTTTAGAAACAAAATAATTTAATTCGTAAAATCGCAAAATATAGGGGTCAATTTGCAAAATTGCCAAAGTCAATTATTATCAAAATTGGGGGTAAATTGGTCTTTTTTATATGATAGGTGGAGCAAAATAATTCGATTCGTAAAATCGGAAAATATAGGGGTCAATTCGTAAAATTATCAAAGTCAATTATTATCTAAATTGGAGGTAAAGCGGTCTTTTTATATAGTAGGCAATTTTTTTATATTTTTTAGAAGCAAAATAATTCAATTCGTAAAATCGTAAAACATAGGGGTCAATTTGCAAAATTGTCAAAGTTAATTATTATCAAAATTGGGGGTAAAACGGTCTTTTTTATATGACAGACGGTTTTTTTTTTCAGAAGCAAAATAATTCAATTCGTAAAATCGGAACACATAGGGGTCAATTGGCAAAATTGTCTAAGTTAATTATTAACTAAATTGGGGGCAAAGCGGTCTTTTTTATATGACAGACGGTTTTTTTATATTTTTTTTGAAGCAAAATAATTCAATTCGTAAAATCGCAAAACATAGGGGTCAATTTGCAAAATTGTCAAAGTCAATTATTATCTAAACTGGGGGTAAAGCGGTCTTTTTATATGACAAGCGATTTTTTTAATTTTTTAGAAGCAAAATAATTATATTCGTAAAATCGCAAAATATAGGGGTCAATTGGCAAATTTTCAAAGTCAATTATTATCTACATTGGGGGTAAAATGGTCTTTTTATATGACAGACGATTTTTTTATATTTTTTTAGAAGCAAAATAATTCAATACGTAAAATCGCAAAATATAGAGGTCAATTTGCAAAATTGTCAAAGTTAATTATTATCAAAATTGGGGGTAAAATAGTCTTTTTATATCATAAGTGGTTTTTTTTTATTTTTAGAAGCAAAATAATTCAATTGGTAATATCATGGAACATAAGGTTCAATTTGTTTTTAGTTTTAATTATTTTGATTCAAAGGTTATAAATGTCTTTTATTAATTGAAGATTATCTAAACTTAAAATTAAATTTTTTTTAAAAAAAGGGTAAAAGTGTCTATTTACAGACCGAGTCAACTCGCCGAGTCACATACTAGTTACGCACGCCACATGGCATCATTTCAGGGCCATCCCGCATGTGAGGGCGAGTTACGGTGCCCGCACCCTAGAAGCCCCGCTGTAACGAACTGCCTACAACTAATATCAATTTTCTTTATGTTTTTATCAAGCATAAACTTTAAATATGATTATATATCAATATCAATTCTTTCGCTAGGTCTTTAATTGCATTTGAATCTGATTCGGATTATTAAAAAATAAAAAGGATTTTCTTAATTTATAATAATTACAACTTTTTATTTTGGTCTATCTATGTTACAGAAAACGAAAATTGAAATTTGTAGACCAAAGTAAAAAATGAACAACCTCTTAAAATTTACACCTCAAACTCTTAATTTGTAAGATCTTAACAAAATAAATTTTAAAAAATAAAGAAAAAAGGCTAGTGAGAGTACTCAAGCGTATCAATAAATTGCATGTTCATGATTTTCTAATTCATCATATTGTATGTGACTTAAGAAATTGTCTGCATATTTCGTTTTAACTTAATGAACTACTAATGGACGAACTCCAGAATATAAAATTCAGGCTTTTACTTAAAAGATATGTAAATTAGTGAGAGTATACAAGAAAAATATTTAATTAGTCGTAATTTATAAAAAATTATTATGTATCAATCACATTTATACATCTCCATGTCTTATTGATTTGTAACCATATGATGATATCTGGAAATTGAAAGATGAGATGAAGGATGCCGACCACAACCAAAAAATTCAAATCTAATATTAATTATATTGTCCGAGCGTACGTGTTGCATCCAAACCTTTTTTTCATTAATTGGGCCACACTTAAATTGCAAAACCCACAATCCCAAATTAACTCCTTCCCGTTCTATACCATTTAACTTTCAGCTCAATCAAGAACCCAGAACCTAGATTGAATGATGCCTACAAATAGATCAATATTGGCTTCCGTATTGTTTCAATTTGCAATTGAATTATGTAATTATCAATAAAATCAATTTTTGAAGAAACATACTATAAAAAATACAATAAACCTTAATTCATTCTTGAGAATTAATGTCATCACTATATCTCACAAGATTTAACAATTCTAGAATTTGATTCTTTAATTCCTAAAAGATAACATGCTAGAGAATATTAATTCCTAAAATATTAATTAATAATAATAAGATTAAGTATTAATTCCTACAATCATTGTTATCATTAATCATTGAAATTCATTCTCTACTTTTCTTATTTTCTTAAAATGTTTATATTATCAATCATTTTTTCACCACGTAAGGAAGATGAACATAATTAAATGAAAAAGAGCAAATAGTGATATTATTTTATTATTATTAATTAAATAGTGATATTATTTTATTATTATTAATTAATATTAAAAATATAGGAAAATAAGAGCAACAAACATGCGCTGATATAATTATTTATAAAAAAATAAGTGATGGAAACTTTCATAAATAATGTGTCAAAAGAATGATAGTTGAAATATAGTTTTTCCCCAATATTATAGTATTTAACATTTTATTCTAAAACTATCTCATTCCTTTTATAACAAATTAATTATATCTTTATTAATTTATCAGAAAAAAAACCTTTATCAATTATGAATTTATTTATTCATTAAACAATATTATGTTTCAATTTCTTCATTTATTTTGTTTTCTCCAAATTGTTGAATTATTCAAAATGTTTAGAAATTCTCCTTCAAATTCTTCTCGCAAAATTTAAGTTTGACATCAAATAATATTATGTTTCAAGTACTTAATTTCTTTTGTTATCTTAGGTTAGAAAACTGAGATAAAAATAAAGAAAAATTTTAATAACTAAAAAATGAAGAAAAAAAAGAAATAAAAAAAATTTAAAAACATAATATCATATGATGATTGAATGAATTTATAATCAAAGAAATTTATTATTTATAAAAGAAATGAAAGTATTTTTGAAATAAAAATTATAAAACTATAACAGAAAGGATAAATATTATAAGTGATACTTTAGGCCATCTCCAGTGAGTATGGACTCCCCTTCCCCTCAGACTCCCATTTTCCTCGGGAAAATTGCTTTTTTGGTTCCATAGGATAGGCTGACTTGCACTTTTGGTACCATTGGATATGAAAATGCAAATTTGGTACCATATGATAGGTTTTTATTGCAATTTTGGTACCAAACCCAAATTTTTCTACAAAGCTAATGGCAATTTACCCCCTACTAAATGCATAATATTCAATTAAATCCCTCGTGATTTAAAAAAGAGCATTTTACCCCTTGAAATTTTGTAAAAATTTCACATCGCCTCCCTGATATTTTTATAGGCGGCACTTAATCCACTTTTATTATGATAATGTGATTTTTTACCCACTGTGTTATGATAAATGTGGCAATTTCGGCACTTAATCCACATTACCAAATTTGCATTTTCGTATCCAATGGTACCAAAAGTGCAAGTTAGCCTATCTTACGGTACAAAAAAAACAATTTCCCCCATTTTCCTCAGACTCCCCTTCCCCTTCAGGCTCTCTTTTTATAGTAATCTTCAATTATTCAATCTTTCCATTTTATTATAATTGAATTCTCATAATTCCCCACTCTCACTTATTTTAATGATAATAAATATATAATAATTATACTGATAGTAAATTGAACACTAACATTAATAATAAATAATTTAACATTGACATTAATAATAACATTACAGGTAATAAAATAAATTAATATTAAGTTTAAGATTTAAAAAAAAAAATCTTTTATATAAATATTCTTAATTTAACTAAAAGAAAATTAAAAAAAGAAAAAGAAAAGTATGTGCAGGACAACGACAGAGATGGATGGGGAGGTCTAGCCAGCCACCTCCCTACCCCCTCAGGAGGTGGTTATCCACCTCCCAAAGACTCCCCTCTCTCCCACCCCCCTCCCCTCCTCACCAAAGTTCATTTCTTCATCCCTTTCCCCAAGGATTCCCCTTCTCCCACCTCAATGGAGATGCCCTTAGGATTAAGTAATACCACGCTCAAACTCTTTGGGTGAAACTGTACTCCACCATTTTGAGAAAGGAGCCGACATTTCTTATTTTAATGTTAATAATACAGTTTTCCCCAATTTTGGAAAAATCAAATTGTTAAATAATTAAAATCGTTTGACTTTTCCATACCAATTTTGTAGGGGATGGCTAATACTAAGGTCATCTTCAATCGAATGTCTTTTCTAATTGTCTAATTATTCAATTGCTTTGTCCTCTTGCTTTGCTCTCATGTCTTTTCGACTCACTTAAAAAATTCATCTCCAACCGAAGGGCAATCAACATCCATTAATTCAACAAATCTCATTTATTTAGATTTCTATTTGTCTAATTATATATGAAATTATTTAATAAACATCATTTATTTAATTCATGAAATTTTAAAAATTAAAAAGAAAATAGCACCCGGGACCCGGCAGCCCCCGTCCAGCGCCCGACAGGGGCCAGCAGGGGCGTTTGCCTACCGGCAAGCAGGTAGGAAATGGTTGCTTGCCTGCTTGCCTGCCCCGAACCCCCTGCCCGCCCTGCCCCCTTGCCCCCGACCAATTGCCATCATCCATCTCCAATCGAACCGAGCCGACAACCCCCCCTCATGCTCGTTTGCTGGCTCAGTTGGAGATGGCCTAGCAATTGGGTTATAAAAAACTGCTAAAAGTTCATGTCTCATAGCCAATCAGATATATTAAAAAATTCAATCATGACCAGCTAGATAGGTAGAAATTGCCGATCATATTTTGTGTTGATTTATAGTTTAATTACCGTAACACCCTTGTAACCTTTTTTTTTTATTTGTTGAGGAACAAAAAATTATAATAAAAAAAGGGGGAAATGCATATTACTACCCTGTGAATTTTTTTTTTGCATTAGACTTCCTTGTGTTTTCAAAAACCCTGCAAATTACACCCATTTCGTCTCCCTCCATCAATTTTTTGACGTGCGTGTATTCTACGCGCCAAAAATGCGATTTTTTTTGTTTCTAACGTAATTTTTCTTATACCTTTGAATCTTTGCAGAAAACTTCCTTGTGTTTTTAAAGTTTGCATAAAACCTCCTTGTGTTTTTTAAAGTTTGAATAAAACCTCCTTGTGTTTTTTAAAGTTTGCATAAAACCTCCTTGTGTTTTTTAAATTTTGCAGAAAACTTCCTTTTGTTTTTAAAAGTTTGCGTAAAAGTTCCTTGTGTTTTCTACGTTTGCAAAAAACTTCCTTGTACTTTTGGAAGTTTGCGTCAAACTTCCTTATGCTTTGAAAAGTTTGCAAAAAACATCTATGTTTTTCTTAATGTTTGTAGAAAAGTAACTCATATTTTTTTAACATTTGCGCAAAAAATTCTTGTACTTTTAAACGATTGTTCAAATTCCCTTATACTTTTATACTATACCCATAATTTTGTATCTTTTAAACTTCGCACATAATATCTCTTCTTTTCTTTGTTTGTTCCATATGAGAAGCGAGAGAGAAAAATTAGTGATAGTTTTTGTAATTGTAAAGATATAATTTTTTTATAATATATAAGGGGTAATTTAGGCAATTCAATTAAAAATTAAATGTGTCAATGATTAACGGATAATGAGTGTAATTTGCAAGGTTTTTGAAAACACAAGGAAGTCTGGTAAGAAAAAAAGTTCACAGGGTAGTTTTTTGCAGGTTTTCGATATCACAAAGGTAGTAATATGCATTTTCCCCGTTAATTAAAATATAATTTTTTTTATTAATATATAAGGGGTAATTTAGGCAATTCAATTAAAAATTAACGGTGTCAATGATTAACGGAGAATGTATGTAATTTGCAGGGTTTTTGACAACACAAGGAAGTCTGGTGCAAAAAAAATTCACAAGGTTTTCGATATCACAAGGTAGTAATATGCATTTTCCCAAAAAAAAGATGAAGCCCCCATTTTACCGAGTGATGATTACCTAATTGAACCAGTGTTTTAAGGGAGATGACAAAAGAACCATAAGGAATTCAGTTGTCATCAGTTGAAATATTTTTCAATGCTAATTATGGTGGCAAACTGGCAATTACTCCATTCTGGCACGCAACAAAAGAAAAAAGAGATGAAAAATTGAATCAGTGATGAATCATATAAACTTCCAATTGAATCATCCTCTCTCAAAATTGAAAACGTTTGAGCAGTTTAACTTATCATAAATACTAATTATGATTAATTTTTTTGGTGCTCTTGACATTAACGATTTAAGGGTTCTTCATCAGTTCGATAACTTGAGTAAATCTGTGGATGAAACCAAAAATAGAACATAAAATCGTATTCAGTATTAAATATCTCACAAATCCCGAGTTTTAATTGGAAGTTATCGAAAATCTCCAATATTTAGACAACCGAAAAATACACATGAAACACAATTTTGATACATGTATAAAAGATCATTATTAACAACTCATGATCCAACAATAAAAGTATGTTACGTACACAGCTTAATAAAGTAATCTAATGCATGAAATAATTTAGGACAATAGAACCTGCAGGAAGAACCACTGGAGGAGCAGGATAGCTTTCCTAGCTATTGGCATAAATTGAATCCTGATGGGAGTGTATTGGTATCTCATAAAAGTGCTGCTGCTGGAGGATTGCTGCGTGATGAGTCTAGTGACTCGATTGTAGGTTCTCGTCATTTAGGTGATGTCTCGATCACGTTAGCTTAACTGTTGGTGGTGAGGGAAGGCCTCGTGTTAGCATGGGAGAGAAGACTCTAGAGAATTGAATTGGAACTTGACTCGGAGGTGGTCGTCAACCTTCTTAAAGATGTGCGGATGTTGAGTGTCACCCCTTTGGACGGATCATTGAGGATTGCCGTACTCTATTACGGAAGCCGTGGGAGAGTCGGGTTGTTCATACAAGAAGAAGTGGTCATGATGATCAAATAGGTTCTAGGATTTGGTACACTGCTCTATCTCCTTGTTATTGGAGGATGTGATGCAAAAGTTTTGCATTTAGCTTTACCATACAGACAAACTATTATTTAATTAACACAAAAATATGATACATATGTGATGGCAGATCAAAATTCACCTGGGGAGAATACGATTATTTTTAAAAATCCGATCACGTAAATTGTCGAAAAATTCACCAACACATACCCATCTACGAGCAATCGGTTCTTCATCATATTTCTCCAGAATTTTTAGGTACATATGATAAAACAATTCGGTCGAAGATATGAGAATGAATATGACATACAAGAAAGGCCTAGCTGAATCGGGATAGAAGATTGATGCGAGTGATGCGAGTGATGCAATTGATACGTTACACAAAAACACCATACAATGATAAGTGAAAAAACGAACCAAATTATTAGTAGGTACTATAATATTGAGGTGCACGTGCAGCAAGTACGTTAAATAGTACAAGAGTGAAGAGGAAATGGCGACCCTCATCGTGTAGGGATGTGTTAAAAACGGGTTTTTGTCATCACTCATTTCCTGATATTTGAGCTGCATGAAAGTGAGAAGAGCGGTAACGATGAAGGCAGTGCTTTTAACAAACGAACTAATGTACGACCTCATCATGTCGATCGATCGCGAGGTGTATATATAAGTAGCAGGAGCTAAAACTAATTTATGCAGATTAATTTGTATAATTGAAGGAGCTTATATATGTATAGACGTAGGAAATATATTGAAGAGAATTATATTATGCGAGATAGGAAGCATGCAGTAATCGGAATGATGAAGATGAGGTTTCTTTATTCATAGATCGAATGAAGGTTTATATAGAAGTAGAAGACGTAGATCGGAGAAACCTCTTTCTTGAGAGTATGGGAAAACGTTAACAATTTGCAGATTTGTCTTTTTGGAATGTAATAATTTGCAGATTTAGTCAATAAGAAGTTCATGATCGTTCTAATTTCAAACTTAAGAAGTTGTTTAAAATTAAGAAGTTCCAGTTTCATCATTTTTTAATATTAAAAAGATTTTTTATACTTTAACTCCAACTACTTATTTATATAAACTTAATTTTCTCCCACTTTAATGCATATCAATTTTCTTTATGTTTTTAACAAGCAAAAACTTTAAAAATTATTACATATTAATTCTTTCTCTAGGTTTTTAATTGCATTTGAATCTGATTCGGATTAAAAAAAAAAAAGTCTTTTCTTAATTTATAATAATTACAACTTTTCATTTTGCCCTATGTTACAGAAAATAAAAATTTAAATTTGTAGACCAAAGTAATAAATGAACAACTCATAAAATTTACACTGCAAACTCTAATTTGTAAGGTATCCACGAAATAAATTTTAAAACATCAAGAAAAATAGGATATTGACAACTGCGACTTTTTTGCAAAAAAATATATTTAACAAAATCCTTTTCGTTTTAAATCAAACTGAAAAATACTTTTTCTAAAAAGAAATTCTGAAAAAATCTACAGCAAATTCTTGTAGGCCATTGCTTGCAGCCTTGCAGGGAAGTTGCACATGATTAGAATATTGAGTCATTGAAAAACAAAGTTGTTTAAATCTTAATCAAGATAGAAATTTTGACTTTATAAAATGAATTAAGTTCGAAAAGTGAAAATTGACGGATTTGGATGAGGCGTGGAAGGGGTCTATTTCTTAAGAGGGAAGGAGAGAAGAGATCGGAAATTTCTTAAGAGGGAAATTGAAATGAGAGGAGTAATATTGGTATTCTTAATTCTTGTAAACATAAAAATGTAAACTCCAAGTGTACTACATATTTTACATGTATCAGATAGTGTAAAAATTAAAAATAAAAGGATGGATAACTTGTACACTAATCAGTGGTCAGGATTACTCCTCATTTCTCCTAGTTTAATCTAAAGATGGTATATTAGCTATTTTGATTCTCACTTTGTGAGAGTCAAAATAGAATTTTCCATGAGTCATTGAAAAACAAAGTTGTTTAGACCTTAATCTAGAGAGAAAATTTGACTTTATAAAGTAAAAGTTCAGTTATGAAAAGTTAAAATGACAGATTTGGATGCGACAAGATGTGAGTGACGTCACGATGTGAGTGACATCACTCACATATTCTGCTTCCAAATGTCTGTCTGTCCATATGTGAGAAACAAAAAGAATTGGATTTTATGGCTAGCTTTGAGATAACTGTAATGTGTCACCATCAATTTGTGCCATTTTTAAGGACTTTAAGACCATGTCGAACATTCCGTTTAAATTCAAGTCTCTTATTTTAAAATTAAAATGGTGAATAGTATTATACATTCTCACTTTTTACTCTGCACTCCAACAGCTAGTTTATATTTTAAGAGTTCACTTTTAAACAATCACATCACATCACTCCAACAACTCATTTATATTTAAATAAATTACTTTTAATTTTTATTAATATATAAATAATAATGATATATATTTAATATATTATAATTTGAAAAACTAAATAGAAAAGTACTATGATTTGTGTAGAAAAGTACTATTATTTGTCCTTTTGTCTACAAAATCAATTTTTAAGATTTAAGTTTGGACTCTCAAATATAAGAGTCCAAACTTAAAAAAATTTGGTTTTCTTAAATTTTAAAGACTCCCTTGGAGTGGGTTTTTTGCCCAAATCTTATGCTATCTCTTATAATATAGGATATAAAAGGCATGGATCAAAATTTCCATCTTTTCCATCGAAAACATCAAAAAGTTTCTCTTTTTGAATCAGGCGAAACGAAAACAAGATGTAATTCTGAAACTATTTATTTGCCTTAAACTCTGTTATTTTTCTAAATTTAGTAACTTTTTTTACAAATTTTCCTTAGTGTTTCCGAAACATTTCCGAATAGTCTCAAAAAGTCTCCAATATTTGACTGACCGAAACATACGTTTGAACCGAAATTTTGATCCATGATAAAAGGTCCCTTGAAGAAGGTCTAATAACTTTTTCTTTTATAACTGGAACTACCTATTTATATCAACTTTATTTTTTCCCACTTTAATACATATCAATTTTCTTTATGTTTTTTATCAAGCACAAACTTTAAATATGATTATATATCAATATCAATTCTTTCTCTAGGTCTTTAATTGCATTTGAAATCTGATTCGAATTAAATAAAAAAAAAATCTTTTCTTTATTTATAATAATTACAACCTTTTATTTTGCCCTATGTTACAGAAAAGAAAATTGGAATTTGTAGACCAAAGTAATAAATGAACAACCTCATCAAATTTACATTGCATACTCTAATTTGTAAGGTATCCACAAAATAAATTTTAAAACATCAAGAAAAATAGGATGTTGGCAACTGCGATTTTTCGCAAGAGGTATATTGAAAAAAATACTTTTGGTTTTGAATCATACGAAAAAATACTTTTTCTAAATAGAAATTCTGAAAAATTCTATAGCAAATTCTTGTAGGGCCGGTCATACATATTCAATAATATTCTAATATGGATGACTCGCTATTCACTCGGTCTTTGGGTAATTAGAATATTGATTCATGAAATACAAAGTTGTTTATAATTTAATTATGAGAGAATATTTGACTTTATAAAATAAGGGTTAATTACAGGGACCTCCCTGAGGTTTGGTCAAACTCACGCCCAATTCCCTCGAAGAATGCTAATTACTCAGACCTCCCTCGAGGTTTCAAAAATATTACAACCGTTAGGGTTCCGTTAATTTTTGCTTACATCATCATCAAATTTTTGGTCGATTGCCAATTTTGCCCCCGACTTACTGTAGCAAATTTGTATGGACTATATTAGCCCTCTCAGCAAAGGTTACGTTGTTGCATGAGAAATGATCTAATAGCATTGTCAAATTACATTTGTGGATTAAAAATGTTGTAAATTTATATATAATGTGTAATGACTTTATTAATGTATATTCATATTTAAAATAACATTTAAATATTTCTAAAGTATTTTCTATTGTAAAATATTTGCAAAGAGAAATACACTAGTAACTCTTACAAAAAAATAATTTTCATCCATTATTATTTCAATGAAAGCATGTAAAATTTATATAATCTGTAATTTAAAATGTAAAATTAACAATACACAACAAATAAAAGTCCAATAATCTAATAATTCATAAATAGGCTACGTTCATTACATTTACCACCCTTAGATGTTTCAAATCTTACTACATTCACCCAAATAGTCAACAAAAAAGTGTCATAGAGACACCAAAAAATCACAATATACTCCCTTACATTCCACAAAACTTAACATACATCCAAACTATTCATCAAAAACTACTTGTCCAAAAAAACACTTGAAAACCCAACAAAACATACCAATATGTTCAAAAACAGCAACAAAAGATAAACATTCATAAATTTAATATCATAAACAACATCAATTCAATCAAGTTGTGAGGGCTGGGAGGTTGGGGGTCCTTTTTGGCTGTCCAACACCATACTTTCAGCCCTTGATCTTCTTATACTTCCCACAACTTGGCCAAGTGGAGTGTCATTGTCAAATTCTACATTGATAGCTCTAGCACCACTTGAAGTTCCAGTTTCCCTCTGTCTAGCAACCTGCAAATACAATAAATGAATTATTAATAAATGAATCAATGATTGGAATGCTAACTCTTGCAAACTAAACAAACTTATAATGACCTGTGGTTCTTCTCTGTTGGTTCCACTATTGGTTGTCTTCCTTTTTTTGGTTTGTCCACCATCACAAGTCCTTTTGTTATGTCCAAGTTGACCACACCTACTACACTTCAGGGTTGCTGACCTCTTTGATGGGAGTACATTTTCTTTCTCACCTTGCTCTCTTCTCTTTTGCTCTTTTGGCCTACCTGGCTGCCTTTTCAGAGGTGGGGGGAGTACAACTTGAGGTTCAACATGGTCCATTTCAGGCCAAAACGTTTGATGAGGAATGCCCCTGATCCTTTCATGATAGGCCATCAAGTAAAAACCCATGTAGTAGCTTCTGTCTGTATAGATTTCCACATTGTCCCTCTTATGTTCTATGGCTACCAATGCATACTTACAAGGAATGCCACTCACCTATCTACAACTACATGACCCAGTGCTCAAGTTCACTATGAAGTGAATGTTGTTATATTTCACCTCAAACTCATCATCCCCACCAATAAAAAGTACACATCTATTTGCCTCTTGTTTCAACAAGTTAATCTTAGCAACTATACCCTCACACAATGCACCAGTCCACGTCATCCCCTTGTTATGCTTATGGTACAACATATGCATAACCTTAGACCTCAAACCATCCATCAATTTATAAATAGGTGCACCTCTAAGGTCTCCAATCCAGTGATAAATGGTTCTCATATTTGCATAGATATGTCTGGCACATTTCCTGTTGATAGCACTGGGAACTTTTTCATTGATTGCATCTACCAACCCCTGAAAAATCACATCCAATAAAACATTAAATAACTTAACAATCAACCCCCCCCCCCCCCGTATTACCAAAATGAACAAATGACAACTAATACATAACAAATAAGTCCTTACCATTTGTAAGTCATTACATTATGATCCTTCTACTAAATAAGACATAAATATTAAATCCTTTTTAAGAACTATATAATTACAATTCAATACAAATACAGTATAAATGATTACCTTTTGTCTGTTTGCCATGAAAGTCCATGGCCTTTCCTCAGTGTTGAATCCTCCAATAAACATCTCCAAGCAATGGAAGAAAAAACCCCAATTATCTTTGTTTTTACTTTCAACTACAGCAAATGCCAATGGGAATATCCCATTGTTCCCATCCAATCCAACCGCAGACAATAAAATTCCTTTGTAGGGACCTTTCAAGTGATACCCATCAAAGCCAAAAAATGGACTGCATCCCACAAGGAAACCTTTTTTCAATGCATCTAAACCCAAAAGGATCCTTTTGAAAATAGGAGCATGTGGAATACTTTTAGACCCTTATTCCACCACATCTTCTCCATAACCATCACCTGTACCCATAAATTGGATCTCAACTAGACTCCCAATATTTGTGTTCCTAACCATTTCAGCGTACTTTGGCAACAAACTATATGACTCTTTATGACACCCTTCAACAATGCTCATTGCCTTCACCTTTGCTCTGTACAATTCCATGTACTTGGGAGTTATCCCATACTTTTTCAGCTCATTTCTCATTCCCCTTGGTTTCATATCAGGATTCTCTCTCAAAACACTCACCAACTTATCAGTCATCCAACTTGAGCTTGCCTCCTTAAGGCCACAAACTCTAAAACATGTATGCACTGGTTTAAGAAACTTTATCATGAATGTAACACCATCAGGCATTGGAGATGCATGAATTCTCCAAAGGCAATCTAATGCAGCACAAACTGTTGTAACTCTTGTCTTCTCATTCTTTTCTCTTATAATCTCGAAACCCACTCTGATCACGAACTCCCTCACTGCCTCTCTAAAGTGATCAATAGTGGGAAACTCCATAACAACATTCAAATTGATTCTTTCAGAAACATTCTCAGGAAGAATGAACTCATTCCTGTCAATTTACCCAGTCATTGGGTCATTATCAAACTCCTCATCTGAATCATTTTGAATTTCACAGTGATCATCTGACTGATAATCACTCAATGCATCATCAGATTCAACATGTTTCTTCCCCTTTTCTTTCTCCACTCTTGTAGCCTAATCATTTCCTTCTACCCCGGCATCAATTTCCACATCACTTCCTACCCCTTGCACATTGTCAGTTCTTACATGTTCCACACCTG
The DNA here is from genome assembly GCA_038501285.1 of Penstemon eatonii. NCBI lineage: Eukaryota > Viridiplantae > Streptophyta > Magnoliopsida > Lamiales > Plantaginaceae > Penstemon > Penstemon eatonii. The sequence continues at coordinate 73,166,810 of CM076715.1, forward strand.
CAACATTGTTACCATCTCCTAAATCACACTCATCAAATTCAAATTCTTCACCCTCCCCCTCAGTGCCTTCAGATTCTTCATATTCTTCAGATTCATCAGATTCTTCAGACTCGTCAGATTCATTGACTTTTTCAATTTCATCACACTCACTACATTCTTCATTTTCAACCACTTTTGCTACTTTATCATTTTCAAAGGTTTGGACATACAAATCAATTGTACTCTTCATCTTGTTCTTCTCAAACATATTGAACATATTCTCATCAAACAACAATCTTGATTTGTCTAGTCTACCAATGGTTGTATCACCATAACTCATGACAATAACATTATTGAGTTTTGATGACATATTCTTCAAAGCAATATCACAGACATCATTGAGTAGGTCCACGTAGTTGTAGTTCACAGATTGTATGTTCTTGAGGATGAACATCTCATTCTGAAGTGGACTACAATGTCATAAAACATGATATGTACAATAGATAACAACAAAATTCAGTAAACCAACAATGTAAATCAAAGGTGACAACAAAAACCAAACACCAACAATTCCCTTAAAAACACCGAATCCTAAAATAATTCTCCCACACCAACTTACATTAAGCTTACAATTTCTGAAGAAATAAGACACTATGTATATATGTGTAGGTACAGTGTACGTACATAATACCCAAACTTAAAAACAAAAATGGATAAAATATGTTAAACATAGAGATAACAAACTCAAGATGGCAGAAATCTTGATTTATTTTGAAGAAACTAACATGCATCACTGAAATAAAACATTTTTCATCCAAAAAAACCACAAATTTAAAGTAATTTTTTTTTATTTTACCTTGTTTTTCTTTGTAGAAGAGTGCCTGGAAATGGGTGATTTTGGTTGGGTAGTGTACCGGTTTGAAAAATTTTGCAATGTTAGGGAGGGAAAAACTTTGGCAGGAGCAACAATGGTGAAGAAAATCAATGGGGAAGAAGAAGTGTTTGAAAGAACTAAGGGTTTGGTTGTAGTGAGAGGTATTGGCGGGATATGGGCGGGAATAGGAAGAGTCAGGAATAGATCTGTCATTTCAGTTGCAAGATATTTTTGGGCTATTTATTTTTTTTCAATTAAAAATCTCAAGGGTAAAAGGGTAAAAACACACGTTCCGTCCAAGTCCGTCGACTTTCTTTAGGGTTTTCTAATGTTTTTGAAACCTCGTGGGAGGTCTGAGTAATTAACATTCTTCGAGGGGATTGGGCGCGAGTTTGACCAAATCTCATGGGAGGTCCCTGTAATTAACCCATAAAATAAAGTTCAGTGAATATACTCGCAATGATCTCGCAATGGCATGATCTTGCAATAGCATGCAAAAATACTCGCCAGATATTGCAATGCAAGAATTTATGGCTAGCTCGTTCTTAGAAAACTACAATGTGTCACCATCAAGGTCTTTTATTGCATTTGTACATCTCCATGTCTTAGGGCATCTCCTATGTATATATCAGTCCAAGTCCAGCTTCCCCTCACTCAGTCCAGCTTCCCCTCTGAATCCAAGTCCAGCTTCCCCTTTCATTTTCATAAGTCATCTTCAATGTATCAATCTATCAATTCCATTTAATTAAAATTCTCAATTCCCCCACTCTCACTTAATAATAAGAATAATAATAATAGCAATACTAATAATAATAAAAATTAACTCGTATGTGAAATAAATAAATAATTAATAACAATAAGATATAATTTAAGATTGACAATAATAATAACAATAACAACCAATATTTAAGGTTTTTTATTTAACGAGTCATATGTAATGTTCATTAAGTTCGTTTAAGGTTTATTATAAAAAAGAAAAAGTTCGTTTAAGGTTTCAATTTTATTAATTAAATTAAATTTGAGTTTCTAATAATTAACTTTTAAAGAGATTTTCAAATTGGTGCACAATAATACAACAATTAAATACTTGATTGACATGATTTCAAAATTATAAAAATAATTTAATATTGACATTAAATTTTCCAACATAATAGTTACATTAAATTTGATTTTATTAAATAAAAGTTACATTTTATAATAAAATTAACTTTTAAAAAATAATTAAATAAATTAAATAAAACTAAGATTAAATAAGAGTTTAGTTTTATTAATAAAAACAAATTATTTTAGTTGTATGATTTAATACACAAATTAAATAAAAACTAAGATTTAATACACAATTTATTTAGATAATTTTTTTTTTTAAAATTAATATAGTTTTTATTATATAAAATAAATAAAACAAAAAAAAAATAAATAAAGGTGGGTCAACAGGTGGCCGACAAGTGTCGGCCACCTGTTGGCTGGGCGGGCGAGTGCGTTGCACTCGCCCGCCCGGCGAGTGACCCACCGCGAGCGGTGAGGCAAGCCATAGTTGGCTTGCCTCACCGCTTCAAGCGGTGGGTGCATAGCTTCAAGGTGTTTTTGCATTTTATCCCCTCTACACATTAAAGTTCATAATTTTTCCCCTCTCAATCCAAAAACCCCCCAATCCACTTTCCCCCTTATACATAGGAGATGCCCTTATAGAAATGTAAGTAGCCGATATCTGGAAATTGACTAAATATATCGTGACTCTGAAATGACTAAGAGTCATAATAGATTGTCCCCTCATGGAAGTAGCAGATATCTGGAAATTGAAATATATATCGGAAAGATGAGATCAAGGATGACGTCCACAACCAAAAAATTCAGGCCTAATATTAATTATATTGTCCGAGCGAGTCCATCCAAACCTTTTTTCATTTGTTGGGCCACACTTAAAATGTAAAACCCACAATCCCAAATTAACTCCTTCCCGTTTTACCAGATAACTTTCAGCTCAATCAAGAACCCAGAACCTAGATTGAATGATGCCTACAAATAGATCAATATTGGCTTCCGTATTGTTTCAATTTGCAATTGAATTGTGTAATTATCAATAAAATCAATTTTTGTACAGTCCAAATTTGAAGAATTTATTCTTACCATGTAAAGGAGTTGAGTTGAATCAAACCAATTACGTAATCTAGAACAAAAGAATTTATATTCTTACATCTACTATTTTTCTTTTTAGAATCTAGCTTGAGTCCTATAAATCATACTAAAAAAATATGGGCATATATTATTAGGTTTTGACTCGTTATTGTGGTTTTGCGAAACTGAATCAAAATAAATTCAAATTATGTCTGAGCACATGTTTCACGAAACCTTGAGTTTAATTTATATTAATGTATTATATGAAGAAAAGTTACACTGTTTTCAAATGAATGAAAAGTCATGCCTTTCCAATTTTATGATAAAACTACACCCAATGAGCATCAAGAAATCAGTAAAATTTGCAGGACCTTTGATCAAATTAATATCTAGCTCCATGCACCTGTAATCAAATTCAGGAAAAAAAAGTTAGAAAAAACTTGAAATATTTGATTTCTTATCTTGAGACCAATAATTGTAGAAAAATTGAGATTAAACAAACTCTTTTATCTGAAATAAAATAAGTAAACTATTTATTATAAAAACAAGAAGACATAGTAGTTACTTACATCGAATCCCACAAGGGATCTGCAATAAATCGAGTTCGTAAGAATAGTACTAGTCGATCCGCACTCGCTATCCTTAAGCGAAACCGTAGATTTATCAAGCTTAACAGACCACGGATACTTATAACCCTTAGCAGTCGAACCAACATGAGACGATGATCTTTGCATTCCTTACAGCCCTCGGCACATTTCTTCCTTCCAAAGACGGCCTCCGTTTATTACTTAATTGCCTTTCGTACGTACTCTCAACCGGCCTTTGCTTAGGGGCGCTATGGGACCGAGCTTTGGCCCTAGAGGACTCGGTATTGGACATGTAGTTGGGGAAAAATGTATAATCATTGTAAAGGGATTCTGCGTATTCGGATCTTGGATATGAAAACGGGAGTTTTTCCGAATCGTGTTTGGATATGGTACGCGAGTAGCATTGAGGGCTGCTTTGTGCTGTGTTGAATGACTGTTCATCAAAATCGGTTATTTCTGTTTTATCAACACGAGTTCGACTCGAGTAGCTGTTTCTTGATTTTGTAACTGGATTGTAGTGCCCTAGATCCATTTCTACAATCTTGATGTTTTCTTCAAGGTCTCGATCATAATCCTAGGGGAAAATATATGATAATGTAGATGATAATTAAATTATTTACTATAGTTCTTTACAAGATTCATAATTAGTAAGATGCCTAATAGAGGAAATTTGTTTTGCTGTATAAATTTAGTTTTAATTTACATGTTAACTATATAAACAGAGAAGATTGTTCTAGGCAAAATTCTATATAATTTTCGAATAGTGACAAACATAGTACTTTATATTTCAATTTATACAAATAATCCTTACTTTACATTGACTAGTCTTTTATAGAGTTAATGACAATTTACCATGTGATATTCATAACGTTCAATTTAACTTTTATTATTTGATAAAAATAACTTTATCCCCCTATAATCTCATAAGAGACGGTTTACCCTCTTATGTTATGATAATGTGACAGTTTACTCTTCTGTATTATGATAAATGTGACAATTTACCCCCTATGTTACACAAACACTTCTCATGCCACTTTCAATTTGGCAAGTGAGCTACACTATCCGGCTAAAAGAGGTAAATTGCTTCTTTAAAATTTTCACAGGCAGTAAGATGCTATTTTTTAAATCATAGAGGGATAAATAGAACATGATACATATTAAAGGGGGAGAATTGGCATTTACTCGTCTTTATATTTGAGTTTAACCCGTTTGATCATTTATCTTAATGCTAAGCACTTTTAATTCCTTAGTCATCAATTTTTGTTCTATGAATTCAAATTTTTATTTAAAAAAAAAAAAGAAAGAAAGAAGTTGTATATCAAAATGGCTAAATTTACATAGCAACCTCCAACTATCTTCGATTTCAATTTTATTCCCCTTTTACTATTTTGGAAAAATATGCCTTGTCCCTTCAACTATCAATTGCATTACTTTGTCCGTCAACGATCTTTTTAACTATTAGTTTTACCAAAAACGCCTCAAACTTCTGATCTCTTCTTCCTTTGCATTTCAAGGATTGTTGGATGAGCAAAATATGTTTGGTAAGTATGCGTAAAAGGGCAAACTTGAAGCATCTTGCTAACAATTTCGAAGGCAAGATATTTTTTTTTACTAACAATATGATGCATTTAAAGCATGAAGGATAGTTCGTGAGGCAAAGCGATACAATTGAGAGTTTTTGAGGGGGCAAAATGAACACTAATTAGTTGGAGGGAGCAAAGTGAAATTTAGCCTTAAATTCATTTGTATTAGTTGCATAGAAAATCATTTTTGAAGCCAAACTTGTCCTATAAAAACATAATAAGGATTTATCAATGAAATGGTAATAATACTTACTTGATTTGAGTGCATAAATTTGTTATCTTGTGTAGATTTTCTGTGATTGAATTGCCTTTGGTTAATGTGATTTGTTTCTTCAGCAGCCATGAGAAGTCTTTGTGCTCTTGCTCTGGCCTGAACAGTGACCAGTGCCTGCATGCACCTAAGTGTAGCAGTTGCTTGTTTTCTTACCAAATGTCCTCTAACCAATGCTTGCAACTTCACTAATCCTTTTAATGCCTTCAAAGCTTTTCTTGACTGAAAAAATATAAAAAATAAAAAATAATAATAATAATAGGAGAATAAATAATAAAGGAGTGAATAGCAAATTAACTCCCTGTGTTATTTTGAATAGACAATTTAACTCGTGATAAATAAAAGGGCAAAATACCTCGCTGTGATATCTTAAATAGGCAATTTAACTCCATGTGATGAAAAAAATGGCAAAATGCCTCCCTGTGTTTTTATAAAAGAAGCACATTGCCTCCCTCTAAATTGCTCATTTATTCATATCACAGGGAGGTAAATTGCTCATTATTTCATTTCACAGGGAGGTAACACTACAACAAAAATGGATTTTAGTGATAAAATATTAAGTGACATTGTTGAAATTGTCACTTTTTGTATATATTTAGTGATAAGAATATTAGTTTTGTCACAATAATAATAGTGACAAGTGCAATAGTGACAAAATATATTTTTAAGTTGTCACTAATGGCTATTAGTGACAAATTTATGGGACTTAAGTTGTCACTATTGACAATTAGTGACACCCTTTCAGTGACAACTTAGTGACAATAAATATTGTCACTATAATTTAGTGATAACTTTTTAGTTGTCACTATTGGGGTATCACTAAATGTCAATAGTGACAATTTTTTCACATTTCTTGTCACTAGTGTGCCTATATACATCAGTTTAGTGACAATATTAAAATTTTTTGTCACTTTGTCATTTACTATTTTGTCACTAAAATTTAAATTTTTTGTAGTGTAAATTGCCTATTTTTATATCACAATGAGGTAAATTGCTCATTATTCATTTCACAGGGAGTTAAATTGCCTATTTTTATTTTACAGGGAGGTAAATTGCTCATTACACATATCACAGAGAGTTAACTTGCAAAAAAACCCAATAATAAAGGTATTGAAGAGTTGTTCAATAAGTGTTACTTGGAGATTTCATGCTTGTAATTCGGTTGATCTGAATTTTACTTATAAAAAGGAGATTTCTTAAATTAGTTCACGCTTAAAATTTCACCTACACCACCCTGAATTAATAAGTACTTCGATGAAATAAGTAGTGGTTCCACGTCGTGACAAATTTAGCTTCATTAATTTTCATTCAATTTGAGACCAAAAGTGCAAAACTGAGACAATACACAAGTATCAAACATAAATTATTTGATGAGACCGTAAGTGCAAAATATTTTCAAATATTGGGACCAAAACTGCAATTATGTAAAGTGCAGAATTCAAAGTGAAACTATTTTCAAAAGTTAGACCAAATTAAGTGGTACTGTAAAGTACGGAACCAAATGTGTTGAGGACTAAAAAGTCAATATTGTGGTTTACTTGTCTTCATGGTTGTTTGATTTCTCTTTGTAGTAAATTTGTGGATTTAATTAGCGAATCCAAAATCTGTATTTGTATGTACATCTCAAATTCATTGAAATGCCATTTCACAAAATAATAAACAATAAATATATTTTCAAGAAAATATAAAAAGGGTGAGAGATCAGACGGCTCTGCAAGTTATGACGTTGAACTGCTATATATATATAATAGTTTTAAGGATACATAGATGCTGACGTCTATTTGGTATCCACTCATATAAACTAACTTCTTGACTTTTATCATAATTATGATACATTATGTACATATTTAAGGATACATAGACGGCTCTGCAAGTTAATTCATTATGTACATATTTAAGGATACATAGATCAGAGGATCTATTTTTCTTGACTTCTATCATAATTATATACATATTTAATCGGGCAGAGCCATCGGGCTTCGGGTAGGCCCGGCTCAATTGACAGTCCTACTATATATACAGACAAGCTATTATTTTACACAAAATTATGATACATAAGTGATAGAAGATCAAATTCACAAGGGGAGCTAGCATCCATTTGTTTTAAAAAATTCGATCACATAAATGGTCGAAAAATTGACAAACACGTACCCTTCCACGAGCAATGTGTTCTTCATCATATTCCTCTAGAATTTTTCGGTACATACGATAAAGCAATTCGGTTGAAGATATAAGACTGAAAATGACATAGAGGAAAGGCCTGACTGAATCCGGATAGAAAATTGATGCGAGTGATGCAATTGATACGTTACACAAAAACACCATACAATGATGAGTGAAAAAAGGAACCAAATTATTCGTAGGTGCTATAATATTGAGGTGCAGGTGCAGCAAGTACATTAAATAGTACAAGAGTGAAGAGGAAATGGCGACTCTCATTGTGTAGGGATGTGTTAAAAACGGGTTTTTGTCATCACTCATTCCCTGATATTTGAGCTGCATGAAAGTGAGAAGAGCGGTTACGATGAAGGCAGTGCTTTTAACAAAGGAAGTAATGGAAGAACTGATCATGTCGATCGATCGCGAGAAGTATATATAAGTAGCAGGAGCTAATTAGAACTAATTTATGAAGATTAATATGTATAATTGAGATGGAGAAGGTCTATATATATATATATATATAGACGTAGGAAATATATTGAAGAGAATTATATATGCGACAACTGAAGAAACTTTATTAGAGCTGGGGATGTTTCTTTATTAAGGTTTATATAGAAATAGAGGGGTGTGGGAATATTTTTTTACAAATTTAGGCACCTTCATTAGAGCTGGGGATGTGGGAAGATTTAGTCAATTTTCTTATGTTTTTCACAAGCAAAAACTTTAAAAATGATTACATATTAATTCGTTCTCTAGTCTTTAATTTATTTGCATTTGAATCTATTCGGATTAAAAAAAGCCAGAAAATAAAAATTGAAATTTGTAGACCAAAGTAATAAATGAACAGCCTCATCAAATTCTTGTCGGGCCGGTTGTACATATCCAATGAAGTGAACAGCCATTCACTCGCCTTTGCCCTTTGGGGTAAAAGAAGTTGCACAAGATTAGAATATTGAGTCATGAAATACAAAGTTGATTAAAATTTAATTAGGAGATAAGATTTGACTATATAGAATAAAGTTTCGTGATCTGCCAAAATTTTCTACGATGTCTGTGACATATGTGAGATCACTCACATGAGATCACTCGGATCGACATCTTTGAGAAACAAACAGAATTGGATTTTATGACTAGCTCTAGGGGTGTTGTTGAATGAAATCGTCCAATCGCTCCAATCGATTGCAATTCGCGGGTTAAATAGTGAATGACTTCGTGAAAAAAAAACCCGTAAATTATGATCGGGTTTGAATTTATATATTTTAAAAAATTGCACAAACCGCATGTATATAAAATAACAAACTGTGTTTTATTATTTAATATAATTTAAGCAAATATATACTTTTAATTTACCGTCTCCATCAAAAAGCCTAATTTATCCCGTAAAATTACTCGACACATTTATTAAAACTCGAAGTTAAATTTTATCGATTGACAACCACCAATATCAACTTTAATAATTAAAGTATTTTATATTTTTGTTTATTGTTAGAAAAAGTCTTGCTCGGTTTTGTATTTGAATAACAATTATTGATCTTTACATAGCGAATGTAGAACCAATAGGTGATTGGTCTCATGGAAGGGACTGATCACTACAAAGTAGCGGACTCATGTTCGAATATCTGTTGGAAGAGGTACCCACATTAATGTGCTCAATCCGCCTCGAAAGGGATAAAAATCCTTGGGAAACCAAAAAAACTTTTTTAAAAGTAAATGTAGACTTTAAATAAGTTAACAAATTATAGCGAATGTAGACTTATTGGGTTGAGTTTCAACTGATATTTTAGCTGCATGAAAATGAGAAGAGCGGTAACGATGAAGGCAGTGCTTGTAACAAATGAAGTAATGAACAACGTCATCATGTCGAACGTGAAGTATAAGTATCTGAAAATTAAGGTATGTATATGTAGACAAAAAGACCGCTATTTGTAGGACCACCCAAAAATGGGAATTTTTCTTTTGGTACATTCCAAAAATGGTGTGAAAAGGTACATAACTCTTCTTTATTACAAAGCAGTCACGGCTTACTTCCAATTTGCACCCTATAAATAGAAACATTTTCTATTTTACACCCTAAAAAAATTATTCCAATTTGCACCCTATAAACCACTATTTCATTTCAATTTGCACCCTCAACCATTTTCAACCCATTTAAGTCGCCTGAGTAAGGGTAAATTCGTCCATTTACATTATTAACATCCCCAATTTCCCTCCAAAAACTATATATAAGCAAAATTGACATATCACCATAATAACAGAAATAAATATTACGGGTACCATATTCTCAATTTCTCCTCTTTCTTCTTCAAATTCAGTCAAGTGCCGTCTTTTTTTTTTTTTTTTTTTTTTATGTTTGAAGAAAAATAGGTTGGATGCTAAGAAAAGAGAATGAATTGTGTTTACCATATTCTCAATTTCTCATCTTTTATTTAGATTTATATTTGTCTAATTAAATAAAAGAGAATGAATTGTGTTTACCATATTCTTAATTACGTTTTGATTTTCATTTTCATTATAATTGTTTGTAGAATTAGTAATTAGGGATAACTACATGTATATTCTCACAATTACTCTAGATTAGTTCCAATAATTATATATAAAGTGAAAAAGAATAAGGCGGCACTGGACTCAACTTGAAGAAGAAAGATGAAAAATTGAGTAAACTCCCGTAAGACTTGTTTTCTATTTTCCATTTTCTTAAGTTATTATGGAGATATGTCACTTTTGCTCATATATTATTTTTGGGAAAAAATTGGGGTGGTTAATAATGTGAATGGACCATTTTACCCTTACTCCGGCAACTAATTAAAATGGATTGTATTGAGACAAATTGTCCCACAGTGGTTGAAAACAATAGTTAAGTCCACCTTATAAGGATTTGGGCAATCCTCACCTTACAAGCTAGCTTTTGAGGTTGAGTTAGGCCCAAGCCAAGTAAGTGGACTTAGTCCAATTCATGTGGTGAATTCTAATAGATAATAGATTGAAAATGGTTGAGGGTGCAATCTGAAATGAAATAGTGATTTGTAGAGTACAAATTAAAATAATTTTTTTTAGAATGCAAAGTGAAAAATATTCCTATTTAGAGGGTGCAAAGTGAGATTAAGCCAACAATCACTAACTATATTCAACAAAATTAGAAAATGATTAACAGAATCAGCATTCAGCAATATGCTTTTTGGGTTTCCGCGAATCTTCCTCCAATTTAATTTGCAATCGAGCTCTCTTTAATATAGAAACCTCCAACCTTCGTTCGATCCATGAATATAGAAACCTCATCTTCAAAATTGGGTAGTACAGAAATTTTTTTTTTTTTTTTGGTTTTTTAATTTTGAGTACTAAAAAGTAAAAGTCTGCCTTGCAAATTCTTCCTTGATACTTGAATGCACAATAAAATCCAAAGCCAATCGAGTAATTTGGATAAAAGAGAAAAAAAAGAGAGAGATAAGATAAGAAGGCCAAAAGTTAAGATAGAACTATAAACAATGAGCATCAAGAAATCAGTCAAACTTGCAGGTACTTTGATCAGATTTTGAATTTGAATAATGTATTCTAGAAATAGATATTACCAAGAAATTAGTATCTAAATCGCAATTGAAATTAAATATACTCATCTATCTCAATTTAAATAACTAAATTATTTATTATAATAATTTAAACACTATTTGAGTTGACAAGTCAAACTATAACAAGGGATGAAGAATAATAAAATATAGTAGTTATTTATATCATCTCGAGTGACTCCAGACTCTCCTTCCCCTCATACTCCACTCTCCTTCTCCTTCAGACTCTTCTTTTTATAGTCATCTTTAGTGGTTCAATCTTTCTACTCAATTTAGTTCCAATTTCATACTTCTTCACTCTCACTTAATAAAACGATGATAATAATAATAATAATAATAATTAATAATTAAGTCAATATTAAATTTAACATTGACATTAATACTAAGTAATTTAACATTAGCCCTAACTATAACTAATTTAGCATTGACACTGATTATAAAAACCTTTAATAATAACATTATAATAGCATTACAATAATTGATAATCCATATATGGAAATTCATCGTCATTGCCATCATTATTGCCGCCGTTGTTGCCGTCATTGCCGCTGTTATTGTCGTCACCATTGTCTTGATTGACGAGCTTTCAGATGAACCTCCAAATAAACAAGTCTGAATTTTTTTTCACGAATATCATTTCACATGTCATGCCAATATGCACTAATACTAATTACGAATAATTTAGGACTAAAACTACGACAAATTAAAACATAATGGATATAAATTGCTTATACGTAATATTTTATTTTTTATTTTTTCGTTCTTGACAAAGTTTTTTTTATAATTTCGTTCTTGACAAAGTTAAAAGACTATTTTTCTTTTCTTGTTGTTTCTAATTAATGCATTCTGGATTAGAAACTACGCCAGTGGAACTTAAAGCTAAAGGGAAAAACAATCATGTTTTCATATAGAGAGAGGTCAATGAACCAGGCTGCACTAAAAGGTACTAAAGAAAGAAAGGGTTGAACCAGGCCGCACTAGATTTGGCCAGACGAACCCGTAAATCAAGACCATGTCAAAATTGATAAAAATTGGGTACATGTATGATAAAACAGAGAAAGAAGAAAGGAATTTGTATATTCATCATATTGAATGTATGTACAATAAGTTCCCCATTTTATATAGGAAAATAAATCAAGTCCTATTGTCTCTTATATTCATAAAGCCTATCAGATATCTATACGCATTCAATTTCCTCATAGCTGTAGAGTTATATATGTAATCAATGTCTTCATGGTTGTAAACTTTGTGGCTGTGGGGATTTATCTTGAGTGGAAGATGTATTGTTAATATGCTCCCTCGAGCCAAACGGCAGTGATCGAACAGTGAGGCTCGCTCGAAGTAAGGAGAACCGAGGTGTAGAAAGTGGCTTGGTAAGAATGTCTGCAATTTGATCTTTGCTGGACAAGAAGGATACACGTAATGCTCTATTGTGAATAAGTTCTCGAACAAAATGATAATCAATGTCCACGTGCTTAACACGTGAGTGCATAATCGGATTTTTAGATAAATATGTAGCACCGAGATTACCACAATAAAGTATAGGAGCAGTGGACAATGAAACACCTAATTCGGTCATAAGAGATTGAATCCACAACAATTCACAAGTGGCAAGCGCAAGAGCTTTGTATTCAGCTTCCGTGCTTGAACGAGCAATAGTGTGTTGTTTTTTGGAGCTCCAAGAGACAAGGTTTTGCCCATAGTAAATGCAAAAACCACCCGTGGATTTTCTGTCATCTGGAGAATCGGCCCAATCAGCATCTGTGTAAGCAACCAAAGATGGATTGGTCGAGGGTCGAAGATAGAGACCAAAGTCAGTCGTGGACTTCAAATATCTGAGAATCCGTTTAACACTTTGCCAATATGATATGCAAGGTGCATGCATATATTGACACACCCGATTTACGGAGAATGCAATGTCAGGACGGGTGAATAGAAGGTATTGCAAGCTTCCAACAACACTTCTATAGAGAGAATGATCTTCAAAGGAAGGAGAATCGAAGGCAGACAATCTAGTGGACGGAGCCATCGGGCTGCTAACTGGCTTGCAATTAGCCATATATGTTTTCTGTAGTAAGTCCAAGATATACTTCCTTTGAGAGATAAAAAGGCCAGCCGAGTTGCGATTGCATTCAAGACCAAGAAAGTAGTGTAAACCCCCTAAATTCTTTATGGGAAAATCCTGACTCAGAATAGATATTAATGCTTGCACGGTTTTAGAGCATGACCCCGTTAGAACCACATCATCAACATAGACTAAGAAATACATTACAACTGAATTATGTCTGTATATAAATAAGGAAGCATCGGACTTAGAGACTATAAAACCCAGTTCAATGAGACGAGAGCTTAATCGAGCATACCACGCACGAGGAGCCTGTTTAAGGCCATAAATAGCCTTATTCAATTTGCACACATAATGAGGATAATCTGATAGAATAGTGTCCTGCAAGCCAACTATTTGGCTGCATTTAATTGAAAGGACCATTCAATTGGATTAATAAATGCATTTTATTATTATATGGTCATCTTTATCTTATGTAATAATTATCTACGCATAAGGATAGAAGTCCTTAGATCACAGGGCTATGGGACAACCCGTGGACTGATCTCCAAGGCCGTGATCTAGAATATATTCAAGAGTCGTAGAATCCAATCGAGATAGGACATCGTTGGATTCGGTTAGACTCTCACTAATGTGTATAATCCGATGAACTGGAGAACGCTGGAGTCCACGAGCGTGACTGGGATAGTCGATACACATAAGTGGGTGGCTTGCTGGGATGGCAAGTGCACTGAATACCCCAATTAGGAAATAACTCACCATGGAAGCGGTAGTCGCATATCGGGGTTGAAGTTATTCCAATTTACAATAGTATACGAGGAACGATCCCTAACTACTTGAGATGATAGGGTTTATCTGGTGCGAGAACGTCTATGCTTTGATTTGAGTCCCGACTGACTGGAGATCGCCAGAAAGTCTCTGTGGACTCATATTGGGTATAGAGGAACTCGTATGCAGATTCATATCATCAACAAAGGATCCATTGACCTGACTTGATAGGTTGGGAAATTCTCCTATGGATTTCTGTGAGAAATTAATTCTGGTAAAATCCTCGGCCGAGGTATCTGACGGCTTTATGTAAGTAGCTCATAAAGATTAAGTCAAAGAGAATTATTTCGAGACCAGAATTCATAAGGTCAAGACAAAGGAAAAGGGAAACCGATGAAAGACCATACCCTTAAGTCTCGACTGGGAGATTGATCGATGGAGAGATTATGTCGTATATGGAAATTGTAAATGATAAAAGGTTCACTGAATTAATTCACCAGTGATTGGGCTCCATGGGCTTGTGGCTGGACATCGACCGTGGAGTGTGGGAGAATTCCCAAATTGGCAGGGGTGCTAATTTTGGAATGGTCAATCGACAGAGTGTTCGATTGATTTAGAGTAAATCTTACTCGAATAATTAAATAATATTTAATTATAACCCACGGCCAATTATGTGGTGAACCTACGGGGGCATACACAATACACATGAAGCGAAAGCGAGGAAATAAGGACGACCGAGTCGACTGGGTCGATTATTATGGGTGGGTCGACTGGGTCGACCCAATTGGAACAAAATGGGATCCAATTGGAATTGGATCAGGATCATAAATTAAATTGGAATTTAATTTGTGAATTAATTAATTAAGTTGGATTTAATTAATTAATTGGAAAGGATTTTAATTAAATGGACTTAGAGTCTGATTTAATTAAATGGGAGATTAAGTTAATTAATTGGGCTATTTAATTGGGAGATTAAATAAAGCCTGGTCAAATTAATTAAATGGGCCATGAATTAATTAGGAGACTTGGTCTTCTAAATTAAAGAGGGCCATGGCCCATGTAGGAGAGAAGAACCCTAGTCCTAATAGGACTAGGTTAGGGAGATAACTATAAGTAGCTTTCTTGTAGTTATTTTTCACACAACTCAATAAGAAAAAAATTGAGCAAGAGCAAAATTCTCTCTCCCTCTCCCCACTAGTCGACCGAACCCACTTCTTCCTGTGGAAGAATTTTTCCGTTTTCGACTTTGTTCCAAAATCGTTCCTATATCCTAGATCATAATATATCTTGTGTTCTAGCTGATCAAGATTTATTATTTTCGTGTAATTGTGGTGTATCAACCCGTAGAGGCGCAACACGTGGGGCGCTACTGCAGAGCTTGGATCGATTTTCACTGTGGGAGAAATCAGAGTTCGTTTGCTAGCTAAAGGATTTGCAAGGAGATAGGTATAACGTGTAAACTTATACTATCGTTTTATTTATATTCATATATATACAACTAGAGTAGTATCCTGGCAAGATTCCGTAAGAGGTCCTAAAAATATTAAATTCCGCTGTGCCTAGGGCTGTTTATCTTACCGAATCCCAACAGTGGTATCAGAGCCAACTCTAGGCTTTGTATATATATGAATTTGCAAATTCTGTGTTTATTAAATCATATGTTTGATTTATGTGGCTAGTTCTTTAACTGTATATGTTTTAGGACGTAGATCTGTTAACTTGGAGTTAATGTAAAATTTTAGATTCGAAAATTTTATCATGTTGATGTTATTTTGGATTGGGATTTAATTAACTGGGTTATCAAATTAAATCTGTAAGTAATCGAAGAAACAAAAAAAAAAATATTTTGGATCCAACCCGCGGTGGCACGCGGCGGTGCGCTGCCGCGCACCGCGGCTGGGCGGCCACCGCGAGCCACGGCCTGCGGCAGCGTGCGAACAACATGCTGTCCACGCACGCTGCGCACAGCAGCAGCCCACGGGCTGCTGTCTACGCGCAGCTGTGCGCGGCAGCCTGATGTCGCGCGCAGCCCACGCGCCACGGCTGCTGCCGCGGGCAGCTCACGCGCACCTGGTGGTCGCGCGTGGGTTTGTCTACATGGCAGCTCCTGATTGGTCTCGACTAGTCGTTTTTGGGTTGGAGTCTGATTCTGCCTATTTTGATAAATCTGAAAATCTTGGAGATTTGGTTGTTATGGAATCTTGGTGAATCTTGGATTGATCTTAGAGATCTAATTAACAAGGAAACTTAGAGTTTCATTTGTGATAAGACATTTAATTACAATTAATGTCTTCTAGTTAATTACCAAGATTAAAGATCTTAGAGATCTTATTAATCAAGGAAACTTAGAGTTTCAATTGTGATAAGAGATTTAATTATAATTAAACTCTTCTAGTAAGTTACCAAGATTAAAGATCTTAGAGATCTTATTAAATTAGGAAACTTGGAGTTTTGGATAAGGTATAAATCTTGAAGGATTTGGACACTACCTTAGTTAACTAATCTAATCAAAATAGGATTATCTTGAAAATCTTGGAGATTTGGGAATTTTGGGAAACTTAGAGTTTTGGATAAGGTAAGAATCTTAGAGATTTAGATTACCTTAATTAACCAATTTAATCAAGATAAGAATTGTAGATTACTTAGAGCTCAAGTAAGAGCTAAATTAATCTTAGAGATTAATTGTTAATTCAAAATTAATTAACTTGGATGAATTTTTGCGAATTAAAATTAATGAAGCCGGTAAATTTACATTTTTACCCTTATGTGAATTTATGCATGTTCTTGAGTGAATATGTGGATTGGTCGATTTTGCCCTTAAGCCCTGTGTAGTTTTGGTTTATTTATTTTATGGGTTGTAATTAAATGGGCCTGATTGGTGCCCTTGCTTGCGCAAACAAATGTAATAGAATAGGGCCTTTATTTTTATAAGCTAGGCTTAGATTAGGCTTGGAGCCGAGAAGACCTCATGAAGACTTGGAGATCCACATGGAGGCCCATTATCTTGGAGGACATGGAGGCCCAATTCATTACATGGAGGGCCAATCAAGGTGGATATTACAAGAAGGCCCATGATGTATGGGTTTGTAAATTGTAATAGTTAGGACATTTAATTTCCACCCTAGACTGACCAATTGGTCCATCATGTGGCTCGTGATGGATCGCATAGGATGGGCAATCGATCAATCGTGTGTGCAATGCTAGGTGATGAATGTTTACTTTTTCGTAATTATTCTTTGATGTATGAGATGCATGCTTAGGATAGAAAAACGTAAACAAGATAAAGCATAATTTGATGAGACCTCGCACAAAGAAAACTTAAAACCTCCAATTGAGCTTAAAAACTCAATTAGAATATTAAATCGAATAACGGGCGCATATGAATGGTGTCTATGGTCCGAGCCTATCCAATTACTAGGTCTTAGGCATATTGTAAGAATATATCTCGATGTCTCACGAGTCGTGGGTCGAGCTATAGGAAGATGATATGTCTATTGCCTCGATGCACGAGATTAGTGCCAAGGGAGAGGATAGCAAGGTTCTAGGCGCTGTCTCACGAGTCGTGGGGCGTCTAGGATTGAACTATTTCTCTTCACGAGTATTGGACATGATTTAACGCGAGTAAGTATGGATGTCTCACGAGTCGTGGGTCCATAACGAAAACCGAGGCTAAATGAACTCAAGGGTTAGCTGGGATGGTTAACCGGCGACGTGATCGCCCACCAAATGGATCAATTGGTATGGCCAACGAGTCGTGGGTACTGAGCGATTGCATTTGGGCCTTGAGCCCATTAGGAAATTTTTATTTCCCGAACCTTATGTGGGGGCATAAGTATTCGACAAAAATAGTGGGAGTAATTTACAAATGAAAACCATGTTTGTAAATTATGCATTGATATTAATCTGCCGCGTATTTATCGTCATGTTTATGATAGTTTAATCATAAATTATGTATCCATGAATATTTACCATCATACTTGAATCAAATAAATTGACTGAACCCAAATGAATTTTGAATGACTTCAAAACTTGAGAAATTATTCTCGAGTCCAAGCAAGGACTGATCTCCTTACAAAGATTTCATTGTTTTTCCTTTCGAAGTTACACTTCGACTGGAATGGTGATAGGTTTCACCAAGCTGCCTTTTTCGAAGTTACTCTTCAAATAAGAAAGGTGATAAGTTTCACCAGAGGGTTGAGGATGGTTCTCAAGCCCAAATTTTCTTGAAGGCAAACATGAAGTCTCCCATGAATGGGAAGTAACATCTTGTGAAAAGGCCTCAAAAGGCTCGAGAGATGGAAGAAGAGGAATGTATCCTCTCTGAAGGGAAATAACCTTGGAGGTTTTTCTGTAAGGATGATAAGTTGAAAAGTCAATCAAAATGGTTCTTCCATGGATTAAGATCAAGGGAAAGAGGGAATTGAACCTATTCATCCCATAAGGGATGATTAAATTTTATTGAACTTAACCTTATGGTTAAAGTAATGCATAAGGGTGTTGGATACCCGATGAAGCACTCATTGATGCATTCAATGCATCTAAAGCCATGAATTATTTAGATCATTAGAATTTGCTTATACCATCCCTTGTCTTAAGGGATGTGATAGTTCCATAATGGTTGGAACTGATTGCGCTATAAGATTTATACGCAAAAGGTGTACATAAGCAAATGAGTATGTATACTCATATATCGACTAAATATATTATGCATAGTCAATAAAATATAAATAATCAAGATTTCACACACTTGAGTTGTTGTAAAAACCGAAAGGTGATACACGAATACTAAAACATATTTCCGAATTAAAAGATTCAAAAACTGAGCTCGACTGGGTCGAGCTTGACTGGGATACTGTACACAGTAACCGACTTTCGAATCTTGTTTAATGGAAATTAGATTTAGTAGTTGGTTGCTAGGCAACCAAGAGGCATAAACAATTGCAATGGATTTAATCCATTTAAAAGTGTGTAGAAACACTAAAGCATTAGTGGGAGATAAGGCGTCTCTAGTACCCTCATGGGTAAAAGTACGTTGTGATGTACAATTCCAAATTACTTTTGGAATAAAGAAGAGAGCCTAATCAATGAAAGCATGTGAGAGATTTGGATCGATTCAAAATCGAACATGCATTGGCAGTACGCCATTGATTATTTAATAGAGAATTAGATTCTCGAAATGTAAGACTCGCTCAAAACATTGTCAGTTGTTGAGCATTCTGGACATGTAAATGTCCATTCAGAAATCTTACATGAAATTCCTTATTCAAACAAATGAAACTTGATCGAGAAAATCGAAGATACTGAGCTAAGTATCTCTGAAGCCAGATCCAAAACATATCACGTGATATGAGTTTTGGTATTGTACCTTCATATGCATTCATGCGCATATGGGGTCTCCCGCTTATGTGAATAAGCTGGTAGGAGATAAGTTGGATGTAAAGTCCATCTTATGCAATTCGTGGGGTATCCAGAAAACTCTATAGGATACAAGTTCTACGATCCTACAAGATAAACTAGGTTTGTCTCAAGGAACGCATACTTCTTGGAGAAGGATTTCTTGCTAGGCAAGAAGGAACACAACGTAGAACTAGATGAGGTCACTGAAGCTGAAAAGGCCGAAGAGGTCAAACAAGCCGACCCATCACCACAGGCAGTGGGAGAACATGAGCATGAAAGTGCACCAGAAAGTACACCGGTGCTTCGTAAGTCAGAAAGACAACGTAGAGAACCCGAGAGGTACTACAGTCTGCTGCATGAGACTAGACAGTCTCTAACCGACCCAAGGACTTACGAAGAGGCTATGCTAGGCATAGACTCGGGAAAGTGGCGTGAAACCATGGAATTCGAATTGGACTCCATGCACTCGAACAAGGTCTGGGCCTTGGTAGATCCACCAGTGGGAGTAGCTCCCGTGGGTTGCAAGTGGATCTATAAGCGAAAGCTTGGAGTGAACGGAGAGGTAATAACCTACAAGGCGCGACTAGTGGCAAAAGGATACACTCAAAGGCCAAGCATCGACTTTGAGGAGACCTTCTCGCCCGTCGCAATGCCTAAATCCATTCGAATCTTGCTGGCCATAACTGCGTGGTATAACTACGAGATATGGCAGATGGATGTGAAGACTGCCTTTCTCAATGGGGACATTGAAAAGGAGATCTACATGGAGCAACCAAAAGGATATGCATCCAAAGGAGATAAGCACGAGGTGTGCAAACTCCAGATGTCCATTTATGGACTGAAGCAAGTTTCCCGAAGTTGGAACATCCGTTTCGATGAAACAATCCAAACTTTTGGATTCATCAAAAACGTGTTCGAACCTTGCGTGTACAAGAAGATCAGTGGGAGTACAGTTGAATTTTTAGTGCTTTACGTTGATGACATTCTTCTCATTGGAATGTGAAAGTGTTGTCCGAAACTAAAGCATGGTTATCTACACAATTCTCAATGAAGGATTTGGGAGAAGCATCCTTTGTACTAGGTACAAGGATCTAACGAAATAGATCAAAAGGACTGCTGGGCCTCTCCCAATCCCAGTACATAGATAAAATCTTGAAAAGATTTAATATGGAAGAATCCAAGAGAGGATTGCTTTCAATGAGACATGAGATTGCACTCTCTAAGTCTATGGCCCCAAAGACTCCTGAAGAGAGAAGCAATATGTCTCGAATACCATATGCATCCGCGATAGGAAGCATAATGCATGGTATGTTATGTACTAGACCAGACGTAGCGTACGCTTTAAGCGTTACAAGTCGCTACCAGTCTGATCCAGGTGAGCAGCACTGGATAGCCGTAAAGGCAATTCTGAAGTACCTGAGAAGGACTAAGGAATTGTTCTTGATATACGGTGGAGGAGAATTGAAATTGGAAGGCTATACTGATTCTAGCTTCCAATGTGATGTAGACGACTTCAAGTCGACATCTGGATACGTGTTCTGCCTCAATAGTGGTGCGGTAAGCTGGAAGAGCTCCAAGCAAGACACTACCGCAGTTTCAACCACCGAGACAGAATACATTGCCGCGAGTGAAGCAGCAAAGGAAGGTGTTTAGATGAAAAACTTCATCAGGAATTGGATGTGATACCTAGCATTGTCGAGCCATTACTATCTTATGTGATAATAATGGAGCTATCTCGCGAGCGAAGGAGTCGAGATCTCATCAGAATCCAAGCACGAACAAAGACGATACCATTTGATATGTTATATCATTGGTAGAGGAGACATAAAGATGGAACGTGTCACCTCAAGGGATAATACGACGGACCCGCTGTCTAAGCCATTGCCTCAAAGGCATCCGAAAACATCTGTCTAAGATGGGAATCAGAAGTATGAAAAATTGGCTTTAGTACAAGTGGGAGATTGATAGAATAGTGTCCTGCAAGCCAACTATTTGGCTGCATTTAATTGAAAGGACCATTCAATTGGATTAATAAATGCATTTTATTATTATATGGTCATCTTTATCTTATGTAATAATTATCTACGCATAAGGATAGAAGTCCTTAGATCACAGGGCTATGGGACAACCCGTGGACTGATCTCCAAGGCCGTGATCTAGAATATATTCAAGAGTCGTAGAATCCAATCGAGATAGGACATCGTTGGATTCGGTTAGACTCTCACTAATGTGTATAATCCGATGAACTGGAGAACGCTGGAGTCCACGAGCGTGACTGGGATAGTCGATACACATAAGTGGGTGGCTTGCTGGGATGGCAAGTGCACTGAATACCCCAATTAGGAAATAACTCACCATGGAAGCGGTAGTCGCATATCGGGGTTGAAGTTATTCCAATTTACAATAGTATACGAGGAACGATCCCTAACTACTTGAGATGATAGGGTTTATCTGGTGCGAGAACGTCTATGCTTTGATTTGAGTCCCGACTGACTGGAGATCGCCAGAAAGTCTCTGTGGACTCATATTGGGTATAGAGGAACTCGTATGCAGATTCATATCATCAACAAAGGATCCATTGACCTGACTTGATAGGTTGGGAAATTCTCCTATGGATTTCTGTGAGAAATTAATTCTGGTAAAATCCTCGGCCGAGGTATCTGACGGCTTTATGTAAGTAGCTCATAAAGATTAAGTCAAAGAGAATTATTTCGAGACCAGAATTCATAAGGTCAAGACAAAGGAAAAGGGAAACCGATGAAAGACCATACCCTTAAGTCTCGACTGGGAGATTGATCGATGGAGAGATTATGTCGTATATGGAAATTGTAAATGATAAAAGGTTCACTGAATTAATTCACCAGTGATTGGGCTCCATGGGCTTGTGGCTGGACATCGACCGTGGAGTGTGGGAGAATTCCCAAATTGGCAGGGGTGCTAATTTTGGAATGGTCAATCGACAGAGTGTTCGATTGATTTAGAGTAAATCTTACTCGAATAATTAAATAATATTTAATTATAACCCACGGCCAATTATGTGGTGAACCTACGGGGGCATACACAATACACATGAAGCGAAAGCGAGGAAATAAGGACGACCGAGTCGACTGGGTCGACTGGGTAAATAATCGACTGGGTCGATTATTATGGGTGGGTCGACTGGGTCGACCCAATTGGAACAAAATGGGATCCAATTGGAATTGGATCAGGATCATAAATTAAATTGGAATTTAATTTGTGAATTAATTAATTAAGTTGGATTTAATTAATTAATTGGAAAGGATTTTAATTAAATGGACTTAGAGTCTGATTTAATTAAATGGGAGATTAAGTTAATTAATTGGGCTATTTAATTGGGAGATTAAATAAAGCCTGGTCAAATTAATTAAATGGGCCATGAATTAATTAGGAGACTTGGTCTTCTAAATTAAAGAGGGCCATGGCCCATGTAGGAGAGAAGAACCCTAGTCCTAATAGGACTAGGTTAGGGAGATAACTATAAGTAGCTTTCTTGTAGTTATTTTTCACACAACTCAATAAGAAAAAAATTGAGCAAGAGCAAAATTCTCTCTCCCTCTCCCCACTAGTCGACCGAACCCACTTCTTCCTGTGGAAGAATTTTTCCGTTTTCGACTTTGTTCCAAAATCGTTCCTATATCCTAGATCATAATATATCTTGTGTTCTAGCTGATCAAGATTTATTATTTTCGTGTAATTGTGGTGTATCAACCCGTAGAGGCGCAACACGTGGGGCGCTACTGCAGAGCTTGGATCGATTTTCACTGTGGGAGAAATCAGAGTTCGTTTGCTAGCTAAAGGATTTGCAAGGAGATAGGTATAACGTGTAAACTTATACTATCGTTTTATTTATATTCATATATATACAACTAGAGTAGTATCCTGGCAAGATTCCGTAAGAGGTCCTAAAAATATTAAATTCCGCTGTGCCTAGGGCTGTTTATCTTACCGAATCCCAACATAATCGGGGTGAATGAAGCCTGGGGGTTGTGACATAAAGACCGATTCATCCAAATTCCGTGTAAGAAGGCATTTTGCACATCTAGTTGCGTTATAGACCAATTTAAAGTCACAGCAATAGAGAGAACTAACCGAATAGAGGTCGGTTTAACAACCGGACTAAATGTCTCGTGATAGTCGAAGCCTTCCAATTGATTGTAGCCTTTCGCTACGAGTCGGGCTTTTCGCCGTTCAATAGAACCATCAACCAAGTATTTAGTTTTAAAAATCCATCGACAACCGACTAAATTCTGTCGTGGGGAAGGTGGAACAAGAGACCATGTATTGGTTGAGAGCAGCGCATCAAATTCTTGCTGCATAGCAGTCTGCCATTCAGGGAATTTAGAGGCGATAATGAAGGATGTGGGTTCCTCCGGAACCGAAGTCGTAGCAACTAGAGCACGGGGCTTAGGCCAAGGTATGGTGCCGTCTGTTCTGATTTTGGGTTGGATATGGTGAGATTTAGTTCGAGTGGTCATTTGATGGGAAGAAGGGACAGTGCTGGATGAAGTAGACGAGTTTGGGATGGATTGTGCCTGTAATGTTTGTTCCGTCACTGAATTAGGCGGTGGATTGGAGACTGGGCTAGTACTTGTGGGAATAGGCAGATCGGGCTACGTAATTGGATCATTTAGAGTCTGAGCCAGGGGAGTCGGGCTAGTAATTGGAGATGTGGGTTAGAGTGGTGGATTAATAGAGGGAGCAATTGGGCCGAGATTAAGTGGCAGAGTTACATAATCAGTGGGCTTTTTGTTGAGCGAATTTGTTTGTGTGGAAGCATACGGAAATAACTCTTCATCAAATAACACATCACGTGATATATAAACTCGAGAAGTAGGAGCATGATAACAAATATACCCATGATGCGAGAGACTATAGCCAAGAAACGTGCATGGAATGGAACGATAATCCATCTTGTGTTTGTTATAAGGACGGAGATTTGGCCAACATTGGCACCCAAAAGTTTTAAGAAAGTGATAATCAGGCTTATATCCAATAATAATTTCATGTGGAGATTTCCCGTTCAAGGTGGGACTCGGAAGTCTATTTATGAGATATACAGCTGTTATAAAAGCATCAGACCAAAAACGTTGAGGGAGAGATGCGTGAGAAAGAAGTGCAAGACCCGTTTCCACAATGTGTCTATGTTTGCGTTCCACTGAACCATTTTGAGAGTGAGCATAGGGACAAGTAATACGATGGGTAATGCCAAAAGATTGTAAAACTTTGTTTAAAGACCGAAATTCACCACCCCAATCTGATTGTAAGGAACGAATTTTTGAATCTAAAAGAGTTTCAACATGCTTTTTAAAACTAAGAAAAACGTTCACTACATCGGATTTGCACTTTATAGGAAATATCCAACTATGTCTACTAAAATCATCAACAAAAGAAACATAGTATCTAAAACCACCACGGGATTGAGTTGGTGCTGGACCCCAGACATCGGAAAATAGAAGTTGAAGAGGGGCAGTGGAGTGATGAGGCGAGGAGACGTATGGTAGTTTGTGAGATTTGCCTTTGCAACAATCTGGACAGAGGGATGTCTTCCTTTGTTTATGGACAGGTAGGGAATGTTGAGAGATTATTTGGTGGACCATCTTCATGATAGGGTGACCTAAGCGATCGTGCCAAAGGGAGGGAGCATCACGGACACTCATAGAAGCTTGAGGAGAATGAGGACGCGGGAAGACATACATGTCGTCTTTAGTATGGCCTTGAAGAAGAAGATATCGAGTCTTGGAATCCTTCACACAAAAAGAAGAAGCATGAAATTCAAAGAAGACATTATTATCCTCACAAAATTTGCGAACGGAAACTAAATTTTTGGAAATAGATGGAACATGATAAAGTTTAGATAAAAGAAAATTGCCATGTGGTGAAGGAATGTGAGAGCTGCCACTATGGTGAATTGAGAGACCAGATCCATCGCCAATTCGAACTTGCTCCGATCCCTTATACTCGGTAGGATTGATGGTGAGGTTTGCAAACTCATTGGTGAAGTGATCGGTGGCAGCGGTATCCGGGTACCAAGATGAGTCAGTCAAGGAGAAGTGTGGAGCAGCCGATGGGCCGGAGGAGGAGTAATTGGCGGAGAGTGATGGTGGTGGAGACGGCTGATAATTGTAATCAAATCTGTGATAGCAAGTGGTGGCAGTGTGCCCTTGTTTGTGGCAAACTTGGCACGTTGGACGATTAGGAACGTACAAAGATTGTTGGGGACTGCGGCCACGACCACGACCACCCCCTCTGCCTCTAAAGTTACCTCTGCCACGTGCAAAACCACGTCCTCGATTAGTGGAGGGAGATGGTTGCTTATAAGATGCGTTTGCCGAAAGTTCGTTAGATGCAGTAAGATTGTTCAGTTGTTGATTCATACGGGACTCAAATGTAAGAAAATGAGCATAAACTTGAGGCAGAGATAGAGTCTCTACATGGGCTGTCAGTGTAGTTACTATGGGATCAAAGTCCGTACCCAAACCTGTGAGAAGAAAGCAAATAAAATCAGTGGTAGGAACAACCTTGCCAACCAAAGCTAACGTGTCGAGAAGAATTTTAGCTCGTCGATAATAGGTAGCAACGCATTCAGATCCTCGTTTGAGATTTGTCAACTGAAAAAAGAGTTGCATCACACGAGCTTGTGAACCAACCGCAAACATGGTGTTTAGAGTTTCCCATATTTCTTGGGAAGTTGTTGCCCTAACAACATGAGCCATAACTGGTTCCGAAAGTGACGAAATAAGAAGGCTCATGACAACCTGATCCCGTTGTAGCCAGGAAATATATTCTGGATTTGGGTTAGATGTTTCATCAAGTACTGTAGGGGCAACAGAGGACCCATCAACAAAGTTGTATAGGTTGTGACCTTTGAGATATGGAAGAAGTTGAGCCTTCCACATAAGATAATTTTCTTCAGTTAATTTAATGGTTATGAGGGATGATGGAGGCGGAAGGGGAATCGGTGGTGGGTTAGGTGTTATCGGAGCAGAGGCCATTGAAGTGTTCAAAGGATTAATCACAGGGGTTTCTGTATTAGAAGACATTGTTTTTTTTTTTTTTTTTTTTTGAAGAAAGATAAAAAAAAAAAAAAACGGAGGAAAAACAAAAAAAGAAAGAAAAGGGCTAATTTAATTGGACGTTGGTTCAGTATTGGCTCGATACATGATAAAACAGAGAAAGAATAAAGGAATTTGTATATTCATCATATTGAATGTATGTACAATAAGTGCCCCTTTTTATATAGGAAAATAAATCAAGTCCTATTGTCTCTCATATTCATAAAGCCTATCAGATATCTATACATATTCAATTTCCTCATAGCTGTAGAGTTATATATGTAATCAATGTCTTCATGGTTGTAAACTTTGTGGCTGTGGGGATTTATCTTGAGTGGAAGATGTATTGTTAATAATGTACACCTAAGTATTACTTATAACACACCAATATTATTACCATATAAAATCATCATGCATAAGACAATTAAGTGACACAATGCGAATTAACCACATAGACGAAGACGACTAAGTTTTTTATTTTATTTTTTTAGGGCGCATAAGCCGACTAGTGAAATAACATCAATAGTTTAGTAATTGTTTTCATCAGAGTCAATTTCGTCCTGGTCCGAGTAATCGATGTCAATAACTTCTGGAGCATCAATTTGGAGTAGAGCCTCTAATTCGGACTCCGTGATTCCAGAACCTGTATTTCACAAACACAATTTAGGTAAACTAAAAATAATGATGACCTTGCAAGAGTCAAGTAGTTTCTAGAGACGAAGATAAACAAAAATTATACGGAAAAAGATTGGATGAAAAATGACGGACATAACCAATATTGAGTCAAGTATTCAGAAATCAAGTTACAACATGAACAGAATTACCTGAATTTTCACTAGAACTTGCCATATGATTCTGCTGTTTTGTTTCCAGTGTTGAGAATTTCAAAGGTATATTTCTTAAATATTCCGACTGCAAGAAAAAGTTATAACATAATATAAATGCAAGTTTAGATTTTGGAATAATGTGATGGATATGCATATATATATATATACCTGACTTTTTGCCTCAGTATAAATTTTTTCCTCAAATTTAATGGCTATTATATGAATTTCTAGTAGTCCCTCTGCTCCAGAGAAAGGAAGATGCCTTTTCAAAGTGTCCGCTCCATACAATTTGAAGTGTCACACAATTTTAGTTAGTCATTTTCACTAAATAAGCACAAAATCTTTGATATTCAAGAATATGCTTTTATATACAATTAAACCAGTATCAATAAGACTTTATAATACGGAGAATATAATAAAATAATAATACTTATATTTACATTTTGTTGACAATCCTATGTCTAGAATCGGCTCGCAAAGGAGTCCTCCAATCACAATCACCGGCTTCCATTCCTTGAGCCGCCTTAACACACCCGGAATCTGAACTTGGGCCTGAACACCCATAACTTGACCCGGAATCTGAATTCGGGCCTGGGGAACCTGCCAATAATTGCTATCCGGCTTTTTCTCCATTTTCATCATTTTCAAAGATATCTTTATTACAATTTCAATAATCTTTCTTACATTATCCGACTGCAACAAGAATGAACCGAGCGTAGGTTCTGTTATTAAGGCAATGTTTGGTTCTACGATTGTGATGAGTAAACAGGAAGTAAACCGAATTCATTGCACCAAATAATAGAACATCAATTCTTACTCATTTTCATTTTATCTATCATTTAACAAGTTAATGGCAATTTCTCCCATATCACTTCTCTAAAATTTGAAAATGGACATTTTACCCCCTGTAATCTTATAAAAGTCCTCCCTGACATTTCTATACGTGGCAATTTACCCTCCACCCCCGTGTGTGATAATGCAGCAGATTACTCCTTTTGTGTTATGATAAATGTGGCAATTTACCCCTTCCCTATATTACAAAAACATTTTTCATCCACTCTCAGATTCAACAAGTGAGTTATATTTTTCGGCTGAAAAAGGTAAATTGTTTCTTTAAAATTTTAACAGATGGATAAAGTGCTCTATTTTAAATGCAACGTAGTCGTCAATGATTGCATAAATGCAACGTTAAGGGAAAATAATGTGATGGATTTACTTGTACCTGACTTGTTGCCTCAACATAAATCTTTTCATCAAAACGAAGAGCTTCTCTCTCCAGCTCCTGTTGTCCCTCTGGTGTAGAGCAAGGAATGAGCCTTTTCAATTTCAAGATCTCAATTCTGAGCATTTGAAGTGTCACGATTTTATAGTTAACTATTCACTAAATAATAGTAATAAATCCCAAGATTCTAGTAGAAAATAATAAATAGATAAATGATAAATAAACCATATTGTAGAAGTTCAAGAATACAGACATTATTGAACAATTGATTTACTTGCAAAAGTCAAACACAATAAATACTATAGATCAAGTTATCCTTCATTCAATTTTTATATAGGAAAACAATAATTAAACTTTGAAACTTTGCAAATTAATGCACTACAACCGATAAAATTACATTTCCATAAGAGAATGAAAAATAATGTAGTTTCACAATTGTAGTTTCATAAGAGAATGAATTTTTAAAAAAAAACACCAAGCAAACAGGCCCAAAGTTGTTAAAATTTAAGAGGGAATTGCACTTTTTATACCAAACATTTACCTACTTTATACATTTCATACCACACCTTTCATAATTGCACATTTCATACCAAAATCAATCAACATTTTTCAATTTACATACCACCGTTAAATTTTGGACGGAATTGGACACGTGCACCGCACGTGTCCGTTAACTCTAAAAAAAAAAAAATAAGGAAAAAAAAAAGTGTCACTTTTCATACTAAACTTTTACCTACTTTATACATTGCATACCACACCTTTCAGAATGACACATTTCATACCAAAATCAATCAACCTTTTTTAATTTTCATACCGACGTTAAATCACAAAAAAAAAACCTCGCGAGCACTGTACTACCACATATGCTATTCTTGTTCTTCACTTTTTTACAATTAACCCGTTGCCCCCTAAAATGTTCCAATTTTACCCTTGGGTGTTATTAGTACTAATAAATATGTAAAAAATTGAAATTTATGGGCAATTATAAGTTATATCAATTAATGAATATGATGATTTTAAATTGAAACAGTAGTACCACGTAGGGTCTTCTCAATTTGAGGAAACCGTAATAAATCATATGATCGATAACATTCCTGCTTCTTTTTCAAAAGGGTACAACATATAATAAAATACGGTCTTCTCTACCTGTGAAAATCATACACAATCATAATTTTGTAATCTTTCTGCCAAATTTTTAAGTATGATTCAATTACAAAAAAAAACCCTCGTGTTTTTCACTTTCTTATAATTAATCCCTTGCCCCTAAAAAACTTAATTAGTCAATACATGCCCAAAGTTATTTAAAATTTAATTAGGAGAGAAGATTTGACTTCATAAAATAAACTTGAGCGAAAATTGACAAATTCACATGAGATCTCTCACAGATGTCGAATCCAAAAAAATATCTGTCCACATGTGAGAACAGACAATTGGATTTTATGGCTAGCTCTTAGAAAACTGCGGTGTGTCACCATCAAGGTCTTTTATTGCATTTGAATCTGATTCGGATTAAAATCGTCTTTTAATTTATTAAAGAAAATAAAAATTGAAATTTGTAGATCAAAGTTAAAAATGAACAACCTCTTAAAATTTACACCGCAAACTCTTAGTTTGTAAGGATTTCACAAAATAAATTTTAAAAATAAAGAAAATTTATGCATTTACTTAAAGATATGTAAATTAGTGAGAGTATGACAAAAACAAAATTCGTAATTTATAAAATTTTATTATGTATCAATCACAATCATTAATTGAAAAGCACATTTATACATCTCCATGTCATATAGAAATGTAAATAGCCATATGATGATATCTGGAAATTGAAATATATAGATTGGAAAGATGAGATCAAGGATGACGTCCACAACCAAAAATTCAAGCCTAATATTAAACTAAAACATTGGTCCATGTTTATTGGCAGTCAATATTATGAGACAACTATTTGTGTACTAAGGTTATTTTTTTAGTAATTGTCGTATGATTCGTTTAATGATCATTACTAAGGTGTATGATTAGCATGTGAAGTGCATGGAACCAAACCTTGGAGGTCTTTCTTTAATGACTCTTCATTTTATTCTCATCATGTAAACGAGTTGAGCTGAATCGAACCAATTACGTAATTATCTAGCACAAAAGAATTTATATTTTACATCTACTTAATTTTATATCATGTAAACGAGTTGAGTTGAATCGAACCCATTTTACTGAGTGATGATTACCTACTTGAACCAGTGTTTTAAGGGAGATGACAAAAGAACCATAAGGAATTCAGTTGTCATCAGTTGACATATTTTTCAATGCTAATTATGTTTGCAGTTACTCCATTTCTGGCACGCAACAAAAGAAAAAAGAGATGAAAAATTGAACCAGTGATGAATCATATAAACTTCCAATTGAATCATCCTCTCTCAAAATTGAAAACGTTTGAGCAGTTTAACTTACCATAAATACTAATTATTTTTTTGATGCTCTTGACATCAACGATTTAAGGGTTCTTCGTAAGTTCGATAAACTTGACTAAATCTGTGGACCAAGAACATAAAATCGTATTCAGTATAAAATATCTCACAAATCCCGAGTTTTAATTGGAAGTTATCGGAAATTTCCAATATCTAGATAACCGAAAAATACACATGAAACACAATTTTGATACATGTATAAAAGATCATTATTAACAACTCATGATCCAACAATAAAAGTATGTTACGTACACAGCTTAATAAAGTAATCTAATGCATGAAATAATTTAGGACAATAGAACCTGCAGGAAGAACCACTGGAGGAGCAGGATAGCTTTCCTAGCTATTGGCATAAATTGAATCCTGATGGGAGTGTATTGGTATCTCATAAAAGTGCTGCTGCTGGAGGATTGCTGCGTGATGAGTCTAGTGACTCGATTGTAGGTTCTCGTCATTTAGGTGATGTCTCGATCACGTTAGCTTAACTGTTGGCGGCGAGGGAAGGCCTCGTGTTAGCATGGGAGAGAAGACTCCAGAGAATTGAATTGGAACTTGACTCGGAGGTGGTCGTCAACCTTCTTAAAGATGTGCGGATGTTGAGTGTCACCCCTTTGGACGGATCATTGAGGATTGCCGTACTCTATTACGGAAGCCGTGGGAGAGTCGGGTTGTTCATACAAGAAGAAGTGGTCATGATGATCAAATAGGTTCTAGGATTTGGTACACTGCTCTATCTCCTTGTTATTGGAGGATGTGATGCAAAAGTTTTGCATTTAGCTTTACCATACAGACAAACTATTATTTAATTAACACAAAAATATGATACATATGTGATGGCAGATCAAAATTCACCTGGGGAGAATACAATTATTTTTAAAAATCCGATCACGTAAATTGTCGAAAAATTCACCAACACATACCCATCTACGAGCAATCGTTTCTTCATCATATTTCTCCAGAATTTTTAGGTACATATGATAAAACAATTCGGTTGAAGATATAAGAATGAATATGACATACAAGAAAGGCCTAGCTGAATCGGGATAGAAGATTGATGCGAGTGATGCAATTGATACGTTACACAAAAACACCATACAATGATAAGTGAAAAAACGAACCAAATTATTAGTAGGTACTATAATATTGAGGTGCACGTGCAGCAAGTACGTTAAATAGTACAAGAGTGAAGAGGAAATGGCGACCCTCATCGTGTAGGGATGTGTTAAAAACGGGTTTTTGTCATCACTCATTTCCTGATATTTGAGCTGCATGAAAGTGAGAAGAGCGGTAACGATGAAGGCAGTGCTTTTAACAAACGAACTAATGTACGACCTCATCATGTCGATCGATCGCGAGGTGTATATATAAGTAGCAGGAGCTAAAACTAATTTATGCAGATTAATTTGTATAATTGAAGGAGCTTATATATGTATAGACGTAGGAAATATATTGAAGAGAATTATATTATGCGAGATAGGAAGCATGCAGTAATCGGAATGATGAAGATGAGGTTTCTTTATTCATAGATCGAATGAAGGTTTATATAGAAGTAGAAGACGTAGATCGGAGAAACCTCTTTCTTGAGAGTATGGGAAAACGTTAACAATTTGCAGATTTGTCTTTTTGGAATGTAATAATTTGCAGATTTAGTCAATAAGAAGTTCATGATCGTTCTAATTTCAAACTTAAGAAGTTGTTTAATATTAAGAAGTTCCAGTTTCATCATTTTTTAATATTAAAAAGATTTTTTATACTTTAACTCCAACTACTTATTTATATAAACTTAATTTTCTCCCACTTTAATGCATATCAATTTTCTTTATGTTTTTAACAAGCAAAAACTTTAAAAATTATTACATATTAATTCTTTCTCTACGTTTTTAATTGCATTTGAATCTGATTCGGATTAAAAAAAAAAAGTCTTTTCTTAATTTATAATAATTACAACTTTTCATTTTGCCCTATGTTACAGAAAATAAAAATTTAAATTTCTAGACCAAAGTAATAAATGAACAACTCATAAAATTTACACTGCATACTCTAATTTGTAAGGTATCCACGAAATAAATCTTAAAACATCAAGAAAAATAGGAGATTGGCAACTGCGATTTTATGCAAAAGGTATATTTAACAAAATATTTTTCGTTTTAAATCAAACTGAAAAATACTTTTTCTAAAAAGAAATTCTGAAAAAATCTACAGCAAATTCTTGTAGGCCATTGCTTGCAGCCTTGCAGGGAAGTTGCACATGATTAGAATATTGAGTCATTGAAAAACAAAGTTGTTTAAATCTTAATCAAGATAGAAATTTTGACTTTATAAAATGAAGTTCGAAAAGTGAAAATTGACGGATTTGGATGAGGCGTGGAAAGGGTCTATTTCTTAAGGGGGAAGAAGAGAAGAGATCGGAAATTGAAATGAGAGGAGTAATATTGATACTCTTAATTCTTGTAAACATAAAAATGTAAACTCCAAGTGTACTACATATTTTACATGTACGGATGTACCAGATAGTGTAAAAATTAAAAATTAAAAGGATGGATAACTTGTACACTAATCAGTGGTCAGGATTACTCCTCATTTCTCCTAGTTTAATCTAAAGATGGTATATTAGCTATTTTGATTCTCACTTTGTGAGAGTCAAAATAGAATTTTCCATGAGTCATTGAAAAACAAAGTTGTTTAGACCTTAATCTAGAGAGAAAATTTGACTTTATAAAGTAAAAGTTCAGTTATGAAAAGTTAAAATGACAGATTTGGATGCGACAAGATGTGAGTGACGTCACGATGTGAGTGACATCACTCACATATTCTGCTTCCAAATGTCTGTCTGTCCATATGTGAGAAACAAAAAGAATTGGATTTTATGGCTAGCTTTGAGATAACTGTAATGTGTCACCATCAATTTGTGCCATTTTTAAGGACTTTAAGACCATGTCGAACATTCCGTTTAAATTCAAGTCTCTTATTTTAAAATTAAAATGGTGAATAGTATTATACATTCTCACTTTTTACTCTGCACTCCAACAGCTAGTTTATATTTTAAGAGTTCACTTTTAAACAATCACATCACATCACTCCAACAACTCATTTATATTTAAATAAATTACTTTTAATTTTTATTAATATATAAATAATAATGATATATATTTAATATATTATAATTTGAAAAACTAAATAGAAAAGTACTATGATTTGTGTAGAAAAGTACTATTATTTGTCCTTTTGTCTACAAAATCAATTTTTAAGATTTAAGTTTGGACTCTCAAATATAAGAGTCCAAACTTAAAAAAATTTGGTTTTCTTAAATTTTAAAGACTCCCTTGGAGTGGGTTTTTTGCCCAAATCTTATGCTATCTCTTATAATATAGGATATAAAAGGCATGGATCAAAATTTCCATCTTTTCCATCGAAAACATCAAAAAGTTTCTCTTTTTGAATCAGGCGAAACGAAAACAAGATGTAATTCTGAAACTATTTATTTGCCTTAAACTCTGTTATTTTTCTAAATTTAGTAACTTTTTTTACAAATTTTCCTTAGTGTTTCCGAAACATTTCCGAATAGTCTCAAAAAGTCTCCAATATTTGACTGACCGAAACATACGTTTGAACCGAAATTTTGATCCATGATAAAAGGTCCCTTGAAGAAGGTCTAATAACTTTTTCTTTTATAACTGGAACTACCTATTTATATCAACTTTATTTTTTCCCACTTTAATACATATCAATTTTCTTTATGTTTTTTATCAAGCACAAACTTTAAATATGATTATATATCAATATCAATTCTTTCTCTAGGTCTTTAATTGCATTTGAAATCTGATTCGAATTAAATAAAAAAAAAATCTTTTCTTTATTTATAATAATTACAACCTTTTATTTTGCCCTATGTTACAGAAAAGAAAATTGGAATTTGTAGACCAAAGTAATAAATGAACAACCTCATCAAATTTACATTGCATACTCTAATTTGTAAGGTATCCACAAAATAAATTTTAAAACATCAAGAAAAATAGGATGTTGGCAACTGCGATTTTTCGCAAGAGGTATATTGAAAAAAATACTTTTGGTTTTGAATCATACGAAAAAATACTTTTTCTAAATAGAAATTCTGAAAAATTCTATAGCAAATTCTTGTAGGGCCGGTCATACATATTCAATAATATTCTAATATGGATGACTCGCTATTCACTCGGTCTTTGGGTAATTAGAATATTGATTCATGAAATACAAAGTTGTTTATAATTTAATTATGAGAGAATATTTGACTTTATAAAATAAGGGTTAATTACAGGGACCTCCCTGAGGTTTGGTCAAACTCACGCCCAATTCCCTCGAAGAATGCTAATTACTCAGACCTCCCTCGAGGTTTCAAAAATATTACAACCGTTAGGGTTCCGTTAATTTTTGCTTACATCATCATCAAATTTTTGGTCGATTGCCAATTTTGCCCCCGACTTACTGTAGCAAATTTGTATGGACTATATTAGCCCTCTCAGCA
The DNA here is from genome assembly GCA_038501285.1 of Penstemon eatonii. NCBI lineage: Eukaryota > Viridiplantae > Streptophyta > Magnoliopsida > Lamiales > Plantaginaceae > Penstemon > Penstemon eatonii. The sequence goes on from CM076715.1 coordinate 73,202,251, forward strand.
AAGGTTACGTTGTTGCATGAGAAATGATCTAATAGCATTGTCAAATTACATTTGTGGATTAAAAATGTTGTAAATTTATATATAATGTGTAATGACTTTATTAATGTATATTCATATTTAAAATAACATTTAAATATTTCTAAAGTATTTTCTATTGTAAAATATTTGCAAAGAGAAATACACTAGTAACTCTTACAAAAAAATAATTTTCATCCATTATTATTTCAATGAAAGCATGTAAAATTTATATAATCTGTAATTTAAAATGTAAAATTAACAATACACAACAAATAAAAGTCCAATAATCTAATAATTCATAAATAGGCTACGTTCATTACATTTACCACCCTTAGATGTTTCAAATCTTACTACATTCACCCAAATAGTCAACAAAAAAGTGTCATAGAGACACCAAAAAATCACAATATACTCCCTTACATTCCACAAAACTTAACATACATCCAAACTATTCATCAAAAACTACTTGTCCAAAAAAACACTTGAAAACCCAACAAAACATACCAATATGTTCAAAAACAGCAACAAAAGATAAACATTCATAAATTTAATATCATAAACAACATCAATTCAATCAAGTTGTGAGGGCTGGGAGGTTGGGGGTCCTTTTTGGCTGTCCAACACCATACTTTCAGCCCTTGATCTTCTTATACTTCCCACAACTTGGCCAAGTGGAGTGTCATTGTCAAATTCTACATTGATAGCTCTAGCACCACTTGAAGTTCCAGTTTCCCTCTGTCTAGCAACCTGCAAATACAATAAATGAATTATTAATAAATGAATCAATGATTGGAATGCTAACTCTTGCAAACTAAACAAACTTATAATGACCTGTGGTTCTTCTCTGTTGGTTCCACTATTGGTTGTCTTCCTTTTTTTGGTTTGTCCACCATCACAAGTCCTTTTGTTATGTCCAAGTTGACCACACCTACTACACTTCAGGGTTGCTGACCTCTTTGATGGGAGTACATTTTCTTTCTCACCTTGCTCTCTTCTCTTTTGCTCTTTTGGCCTACCTGGCTGCCTTTTCAGAGGTGGGGGGAGTACAACTTGAGGTTCAACATGGTCCATTTCAGGTCAAAACGTTTGATCAGGAATGCCCCTGATCCTTTCATGATAGGCCATCAAGTAAAAACCCATGTAGTAGCTTCTGTCTGTATAGATTTCCACATTGTCCCTCTTATGTTCTATGGCTACCAATGCATACTTACAAGGAATGCCACTCACCTATCTACAACTACATGACCCAGTGCTCAAGTTCACTATGAAGTGAATGTTGTTATATTTCACCTCAAACTCATCATCCCCACCAATAATAAGTACACATCTATTTGCCTCTTGTTTCAACAAGTTAATCTTAGCAACTATACCCTCACACAATGCACCAGTCCACGTCATCCCCTTGTTATGCTTATGGTACAACATATGCATAACCTTAGACCTCAAACCATCCATCAATTTATAAATAGGTGCACCTCTAAGGTCTCCAATCCAGTGATAAATGGTTCTCATATTTGCATAAATATGTCTGGCACATTTCCTGTTGATAGCACTGGGAACTTTTTCATTGATTGCATCTACCAACCCCTGAAAAATCACATCCAATAAAACATTAAATAACTTAACAATCAACCCCCCCCCCCCCCCCGTATTACCAAAATGAACAAATGACAACTAATACATAACAAATAAGTCCTTACCATTTGTAAGTCATTACATTATGATCCTTCTACTAAATAAGACATAAATATTAAATCCTTTTTAAGAACTATATAATTACAATTCAATACAAATACAGTATAAATGATTACCTTTTGTCTGTTTGCCATGAAAGTCCATGGCCTTTCCTCAGTGTTGAATCCTCCAATAAACATCTCCAAGCAATGGAAGAAAAAACCCCAATTATCTTTGTTTTTACTTTCAACTACAGCAAATGCCAATGGGAATATCCCATTGTTCCCATCCAATCCAACCGCAGACAATAAAATTCCTTTGTAGGGACCTTTCAAGTGATACCCATCAAAGCCAAAAAATGGACTGCATCCCACAAGGAAACCTTTTTTCAATGCATCTAAACCCAAAAGGATCCTTTTGAAAATAGGAGCATGTGGAATACTTTTAGACCCTTATTCCACCACATCTTCTCCATAACCATCACCTGTACCCATAAATTGGATCTCAACTAGACTCCCAATATTTGTGTTCCTAACCATTTCAGCGTACTTTGGCAACAAACTATATGACTCTTTATGACACCCTTCAACAATGCTCATTGCCTTCACCTTTGCTCTGTACAATTCCATGTACTTGGGAGTTATCCCATACTTTTCAGCTCATTTCTCATTCCCCTTGGTTTCATATCAGGATTCTCTCTCAAAACACTCACCAACTTATCAGTCATCCAACTTGAGCTTGCCTCCTTAAGGCCACAAACTCTAAAACATGTATGCACTGGTTTAAGAAACTTTATCATGAATGTAACACCATCAGGCATTGGAGATGCATGAATTCTCCAAAGGCAATCTAATGCAGCACAAACTGTTGTAACTCTTGTCTTCTCATTCTTTTCTCTTATAATCTCGAAACCCACTCTGATCACGAACTCCCTCACTGCCTCTCTAAAGTGATCAATAGTGGGAAACTCCATAACAACATTCAAATTGATTCTTTCAGAAACATTCTCAGGAAGAATGAACTCATTCCTGTCAATTTACCCAGTCATTGGGTCATTATCAAACTCCTCATCTGAATCATTTTGAATTTCACAGTGATCATCTGACTGATAATCACTCAATGCATCATCAGATTCAACATGTTTCTTCCCCTTTTCTTTCTCCACTCTTGTAGCCTAATCATTTCCTTCTACCCCGGCATCAATTTCCACATCACTTCCTACCCCTTGCACATTGTCAGTTCTTACATGTTCCACACCTGCAACATTGTTACCATCTCCTAAATCACACTCATCAAATTCAAATTCTTCACCCTCCCCCTCAGTGCCTTCAGATTCTTCATATTCTTCAGATTCATCAGATTCTTCAGACTCGTCAGATTCATTGACTTTTTCAATTTCATCACACTCACTACATTCTTCATTTTCAACCACTTTTGCTACTTTATCATTTTCAAAGGTTTGGACATACAAATCAATTGTACTCTTCATCTTGTTCTTCTCAAACATATTGAACATATTCTCATCAAACAACAATCTTGATTTGTCTAGTCTACCAATGGTTGTATCACCATAACTCATGACAATAACATTATTGAGTTTTGATGACATATTCTTCAAAGCAATATCACAGACATCATTGAGTAGGTCCACGTAGTTGTAGTTCACAGATTGTATGTTCTTGAGGATGAACATCTCATTCTGAAGTGGACTACAATGTCATAAAACATGATATGTACAATAGATAACAACAAAATTCAGTAAACCAACAATGTAAATCAAAGGTGACAACAAAAACCAAACACCAACAATTCCCTTAAAAACACCGAATCCTAAAATAATTCTCCCACACCAACTTACATTAAGCTTACAATTTCTGAAGAAATAAGACACTATGTATATATGTGTAGGTACAGTGTACGTACATAATACCCAAACTTAAAAACAAAAATGGATAAAATATGTTAAACATAGAGATAACAAACTCAAGATGGCAGAAATCTTGATTTATTTTGAAGAAACTAACATGCATCACTGAAATAAAACATTTTTCATCCAAAAAAACCACAAATTTAAAGTAATTTTTTTTTATTTTACCTTGTTTTTCTTTGTAGAAGAGTGCCTGGAAATGGGTGATTTTGGTTGGGTAGTGTACCGGTTTGAAAAATTTTGCAATGTTAGGGAGGGAAAAACTTTGGCAGGAGCAACAATGGTGAAGAAAATCAATGGGGAAGAAGAAGTGTTTGAAAGAACTAAGGGTTTGGTTGTAGTGAGAGGTATTGGCGGGATATGGGCGGGAATAGGAAGAGTCAGGAATAGATCTGTCATTTCAGTTGCAAGATATTTTTGGGCTATTTATTTTTTTTCAATTAAAAATCTCAAGGGTAAAAGGGTAAAAACACACGTTCCGTCCAAGTCCGTCGACTTTCTTTAGGGTTTTCTAATGTTTTTGAAACCTCGTGGGAGGTCTGAGTAATTAACATTCTTCGAGGGGATTGGGCGCGAGTTTGACCAAATCTCATGGGAGGTCCCTGTAATTAACCCATAAAATAAAGTTCAGTGAATATACTCGCAATGATCTCGCAATGGCATGATCTTGCAATAGCATGCAAAAATACTCGCCAGATATTGCAATGCAAGAATTTATGGCTAGCTCGTTCTTAGAAAACTACAATGTGTCACCATCAAGGTCTTTTATTGCATTTGTACATCTCCATGTCTTAGGGCATCTCCTATGTATATATCAGTCCAAGTCCAGCTTCCCCTCACTCAGTCCAGCTTCCCCTCTGAATCCAAGTCCAGCTTCCCCTTTCATTTTCATAAGTCATCTTCAATGTATCAATCTATCAATTCCATTTAATTAAAATTCTCAATTCCCCCACTCTCACTTAATAATAAGAATAATAATAATAGCAATACTAATAATAATAAAAATTAACTCGTATGTGAAATAAATAAATAATTAATAACAATAAGATATAATTTAAGATTGACAATAATAATAACAATAACAACCAATATTTAAGGTTTTTTATTTAACGAGTCATATGTAATGTTCATTAAGTTCGTTTAAGGTTTATTATAAAAAAGAAAAAGTTCGTTTAAGGTTTCAATTTTATTAATTAAATTAAATTTGAGTTTCTAATAATTAACTTTTAAAGAGATTTTCAAATTGGTGCACAATAATACAACAATTAAATACTTGATTGACATGATTTCAAAATTATAAAAATAATTTAATATTGACATTAAATTTTCCAACATAATAGTTACATTAAATTTGATTTTATTAAATAAAAGTTACATTTTATAATAAAATTAACTTTTAAAAAATAATTAAATAAATTAAATAAAACTAAGATTAAATAAGAGTTTAGTTTTATTAATAAAAACAAATTATTTTAGTTGTATGATTTAATACACAAATTAAATAAAAACTAAGATTTAATACACAATTTATTTAGATACACAATTTATTTAGATAAATTTTTTTTTTAAAATTAATATAGTTTTTATTATATAAAATAAATAAAACAAAAAAAAAAATAAAGGTGGGTCAACAGGTGGCCGACAAGTGTCGGCCACCTCGCCCGCCCGGCGAGTGACCCACCGCGAGCGGTGAGGCAAGCCATAGTTGGCTTGCCTCACCGCTTCAAGCGGTGGGTGCATAGCTTCAAGGTGTTTTTGCATTTTATCCCCTCTACACATTAAAGTTCATAATTTTTCCCCTCTCAATCCAAAAACACCCCAATCCACTTTGCCCCTTATACATAGGAGATGCCCTTATAGAAATGTAAGTAGCCGATATCTGGAAATTGACTAAATATATCGTGACTCTGAAATGACTAAGAGTCATAATAGATTGTCCCCTCATGGAAGTAGCAGATATCTGGAAATTGAAATATATATCGGAAAGATGAGATCAAGGATGACGTCCACAACCAAAAAATTCAGGCCTAATATTAATTATATTGTCCGAGCGAGTCCATCCAAACCTTTTTTCATTTGTTGGGCCACACTTAAAATGTAAAACCCACAATCCCAAATTAACTCCTTCCCGTTTTACCAGATAACTTTCAGCTCAATCAAGAACCCAGAACCTAGATTGAATGATGCCTACAAATAGATCAATATTGGCTTCCGTATTGTTTCAATTTGCAATTGAATTGTGTAATTATCAATAAAATCAATTTTTGTACAGTCCAAATTTGAAGAATTTATTCTTACCATGTAAAGGAGTTGAGTTGAATCAAACCAATTACGTAATCTAGAACAAAAGAATTTATATTCTTACATCTACTATTTTTCTTTTTAGAATCTAGCTTGAGTCCTATAAATCATACTAAAAAAATATGGGCATATATTATTAGGTTTTGACTCGTTATTGTGGTTTTGCGAAACTGAATCAAAATAAATTCAAATTATGTCTGAGCACATGTTTCACGAAACCTTGAGTTTAATTTATATTAATGTATTATATGAAGAAAAGTTACACTGTTTTCAAATGAATGAAAAGTCATGCCTTTCCAATTTTATGATAAAACTACACCCAATGAGCATCAAGAAATCAGTAAAATTTGCAGGACCTTTGATCAAATTAATATCTAGCTCCATGCACCTGTAATCAAATTCAGGAAAAAAAAGTTAGAAAAAACTTGAAATATTTGATTTCTTATCTTGAGACCAATAATTGTAGAAAAATTGAGATTAAACAAACTCTTTTATCTGAAATAAAATAAGTAAACTATTTATTATAAAAACAAGAAGACATAGTAGTTACTTACATCGAATCCCACAAGGGATCTGCAATAAATCGAGTTCGTAAGAATAGTACTAGTCGATCCGCACTCGCTATCCTTAAGCGAAACCGTAGATTTATCAAGCTTAACAGACCACGGATACTTATAACCCTTAGCAGTCGAACCAACATGAGACGATGATCTTTGCATCCTTACAGCCCTCGGCACATTTCTTCCTTCCAAAGACGGCCTCCGTTTATTACTTAATTGCCTTTCGTACGTACTCTCAACCGGCCTTTGCTTAGGGGCGCTATGGGACCGAGCTTTGGCCCTAGAGGACTCGGTATTGGACATGTAGTTGGGGAAAAATGTATAATCATTGTAAAGGGATTCTGCGTATTCGGATCTTGGATATGAAAACGGGAGTTTTTCCGAATCGTGTTTGGATATGGTACGCGAGTAGCATTGAGGGCTGCTTTGTGCTGTGTTGAATGACTGTTCATCAAAATCGGTTATTTCTGTTTTATCAACACGAGTTCGACTCGAGTAGCTGTTTCTTGATTTTGTAACTGGATTGTAGTGCCCTAGATCCATTTCTACAATCTTGATGTTTTCTTCAAGGTCTCGATCATAATCCTAGGGGAAAATATATGATAATGTAGATGATAATTAAATTATTTACTATAGTTCTTTACAAGATTCATAATTAGTAAGATGCCTAATAGAGGAAATTTGTTTTGCTGTATAAATTTAGTTTTAATTTACATGTTAACTATATAAACAGAGAAGATTGTTCTAGGCAAAATTCTATATAATTTTCGAATAGTGACAAACATAGTACTTTATATTTCAATTTATACAAATAATCCTTACTTTACATTGACTAGTCTTTTATAGAGTTAATGACAATTTACCATGTGATATTCATAACGTTCAATTTAACTTCTGTTATTTGATAAAAATCACTTTACCCCCCTATAATCTCATAAAAGACAGTTTACCCCCTTATGTTATAATCATAATGTGGCAGTTTACTCTTCTATATTATGATAAATGTGACAATTTACCTCCTATGTTACACAAACACTTCTCATGCAACTCTCAATTTTGGCAAGTGAGCTACACTATCCGGCTGAAAGAGGTAATTGCTTCTTTAAAACTTTCACAGGGGGTAAAATCCTATTTTTTAAATCATAGAGGGATAAATTGAACAGTATGCATTTTAAAGGGGGTGAATTGGCAATTACTCGTCTTTATATTTGAGTTCAACCCGTTTGATCATTTATCTTAAAGGTAAGCACTTTTAATTCCTTAGTCATCAATTTTTGTTCTATGAATTCATATTTTTATTTAAAAAAAAAAAGAAAGAAAGAAGTTGTATATCAAAATGGCTAAATTTACATAGCAACCTCCAACTATCTTCGATTTTAACTTTGTTCCCCTTTAATTATTTTGGAAAAATATACTTTGTCCCCTCAACTATCAATTGCATTACTTTGTCAATCAACAATCTTTTAACTATTAGTTTGAACATATTTATGTCAAAAAGACGTTAGCAAAAACGCCTCAAATTTCTGATCTCTTCTTCCTTTGCATTTCAAGGATTGTTGGATGAGCAAAATATGTTTGGTAAGTATGCGTAAAAGGGGAAATTTGAAGCATTTTGTTAACTATTTCAAAGGAAAGATTTTTTTTTTTTTTTACTAACAATATGATGCATTTAAAGCATGAAGGATAGTTGGTGAGGCAAAGCGATACAATTGATAATTTTCGAGGGGGCAAAATGAACACTTAGTTGGAGGGAGCAAAGTGAAATTTAGCCTTAAATTCATTTGTTTTAGTTGCATAGAAAATCATTTTTGAAGCCAAACTTGTCCTATAAAAACATAATAAGGATTTATCAATGAAATGGTAATACTTACTTGATTTAAGTGCATAAATTTGTTATCTTGTGTAGATTTTCTGTGATTGAATTGCCTTTGGTTAATGTGATTTGTTTCTTCAGCAGCCATGAGGAGTCTTTGTGCTCTTGCTCTGGCCTGAACAGTGACCAGTGCCTGCATGCACCTAAGTGTCGCAGTTGCTTGTTTTCTTACCAAATGTCCTCTGATCAATGCTTGCAACTTCACCAATCCTTTTAATGCCTTCAAAGCTTTTCTTGACTGAAATAAAATAAAAAATAAAAAATAAAAAATAAAAAAAATAATAATAATAATAGGAGAATAAATAATAAAGGTATTGAAGCGTTGTTCAATAAGTGTTACTTGGAGATTTCATGCTTGTAATTCGGTTGATCTGAATTTTACTTATAAAAAGGAGAATCGTGTTCTAATTAGTTCACGCTTAAAATTTTTCGTACACCACACTGAATTAATAAGTACTTTAATGAAATAAGTAGCGGTTCCATGTCGGGACAAATTTAGCTTCATTAATTTTCATTCAATTTGAGACCAAAAATGCAAAACTGAGACAATACACAAGTATCAAACATAAATTATTCGATGAGACCATAAAATATTTTCAAATATTGGGACCAAAACTGCAATTATGTAAAGTGTAGAATTCAAAGTGAAAACTATTTTCAAAAGTTAGACCAAATTAAGTGGTAGTGTAAAGTACGGAACCAAATGTGTTGAGGACTAAAAAGTCAATGTTGTTGTTTACTTGTCTTCATGGTTGTTTGATCTCTCTTTGTAGTAAAATTTGTGGGTTTAATTTGAAAATCCAAAATCTATATTTGTATGTACATCTCAAATTCATTGAAATACCATTTCACAAAATAATAAACAATAAATATATTTTCAAGAAAATGCATACCAAATATCCTCTGAAAACACACTGAATCTTAATCGCCGCAGCGTCTTCATCCGCACTAGTCCTCTCAGCTGCATCAACCGTCAGCTGAATCACGGCAACAGCCTCTGGAGGATTGGTCCCCGGCGCGGTGGTGGAGGAGCGGCGAAAGCTCCACCGCCTCTTCTCTTTGGGTGTTGTGGGCTGTGGAATTGATATGGGATGATTTTTACTCTGTTCCTTTTCTTTACGATCTTTTTTTCCTGTCAACAAATTTCTCAACCATTTTCCAGTTTTGCCCATGTCTTCTTTCACTCTCTATAATCAATTTACATCTGCATTGTGTGATATAAGTATTGGGATTTTGTCAATAACTCTTCCTCTTTATGTTTGATGATGGGTAACTTTCGAATTAAATTATGGTATTTATTAATATTGTACTTGTAGACAGATCAGTGTCCTGTTTTTTGTTTTCTTTTTGTTTTTCCTTCCAAATTAAGTTTAATTGTTTATGAGCTGGAAATTGTTGGTATTATTATTCTAATAATATGAACCGTGAAAGAAGAAGAAACGGAAGGAACACATTAATGAGGGAGGTATCTTGAAAGGTGGAAGCTTATGGTAAGAAAATGGAATTGATTCCTTACCTCTTGGAGGAGCTAAATTTTCTTACTTTCATGTGACAATTTTTGGGTAATGTAAAATGTCCATAATTGAACTTGAAAGAGGGGTTGTACTACTCTTTGATTTCATTTTTAGTTATACATATAGATTTATGGGTCTTTCTAAAATAAGATTTTATGAAGTATAAGTGTATATGAGATATCACTTCTCAATCATTAAAAAAAAAATCAATAACAAATCTGAACCATAATTTATTATGGTCGAAATGTTCAATGATGATGTGGCATCGGACATTCAGAAAAAATAAATATATGTTAAATTACATACTAGCCATTTATTTAATAAATTTAAAAAAACTTTCTAATCTCTAATTAATCTCATATTTTTTTCCAAATATAAAAACAAAAAAGTCGAGGGAATTACACTTTTCATACTAATTGTTTGCCTACTTTATACATTTCATACCAAACTTTTCAAAAAGACACATTTTTTACAAAAATTGGACAACTCTTTTTACATTTAATTCGGTCATTAGTTTATGGATGAAAAATGTCACGTGTACAAGCATGTCTCCGTTTAAGTCACCATTTTTATCTTTTCGGGGGATATTTGCAATTGGACAAAATATACCTAAAAATGTAAAAATCAGGAGGGGATATAATAATATATATGATGTTTAAACTTATTTTTTTTTTTTTTGGTTTCCCAAGGGTTTAATCCCTTTCGAGGCGCGTCAGACACATAAAGTGGGAACCTCTCCCAACAGGGATTCGAACCTGAGTCCGCTACTTTGTAGTGACCAGTCCCTTCCACTAGACCAATCACCTGTTGGTATGTTTAAACTTATTTGTTTGAAGGTAACCATACCAATTTTTACTAGTTGAATTCTGGCAAACTCTTGTGAATTTTGATCTAGTCTGATCTTCAGCTCTCTGTATATACCACTAAATTGAATAAACTTTGTAAGTCAAAATTTCAAATAACAAAATTGTTGTTTTTTTTTTTTTTTTTTTTTTTTGAGTTTACCTAAAGTAAGTTATAGTCATTGAATATGGCCCTAGTAATTAATGGCAGTGGTGGCTTTTTATGTGATCTTGTCTAGCACGTGGCCACATCTTGACATTAATTTTGATGTATCTATATTGTACTGATATTATTAATCACTCACATCTTGACATTAAATTTGCTATTGAATACGTGTATTTATGTTCAACTAGCATGAATCCGATTTGAAATATTCCCGCGCTCAAATATAAGTACAACTTATTTTATGAACAATTGGATGTGGTCAATCTAAACATTGAATATTTTTATTCTATAAATTGTTCAAGTGTCACCCTAAAAAGAAGCCGTCATAAGCTAATAAAGTGGGATAAACTTTGTAACCTAAAAAGATCAGTTCATCTTCCCCTCATCTCCTAGCATGTTATTTGGGATTCGGTAGAAAAAAGAAAAGAAAAGAAAAGAAATAGATCACATGAATAGATTGAATATTTAGGTATTGAAAAATTAATGAGTTTAATTAATTATTAAATAAGAAAACAAAATTAGGTATTGAAAGCATTTGACTTTCCAAAGTTTAATAATTGGTCTTATTGTTATGTATGTGTGGCATTGGCTTGATTAATGATTATAGAGTTATTAGTTGGCAATCACATGGTTTGTTCGTATGCTTCCCTTTGACCTATTATGTGTCTTGGATGAACCGTAAGGTTGGTCTAGTAATTTCTTGAAATATTATAATTACATATTTATTGTTATTTAAAGATATCTGTCAAAATTGTGCTTAATAAAGCACATACTATAATATTATAATAATTTTAATTGAAACCACTTTTAATATAATGTAGTTTGCAAAAAATAATTGACATCTTAAGGTAAAATTGTTTTTGAGTTTTCGAATAGACTCTAAAAAGTTGATTCTTTACTTAATCAACTTCACTACAATTGGCTTTTGCCTAAAATAAAACAAATGCGAAATTCTTACCAAGTCCCAAATTGCTGAATGACAAATAATCAAGTAAAAAACTTCAAAAAAGTTCGTAAATGTCATCTAACAAATGAGGTTTCTCTCGATCAACTTTTCATCGTACGTAGTCCACATAGTATTTTCGTTATGCAACAAAAAGCAAGAACACGTTTAGTCATGAAATGCAACTTCTCAAACATGGAATTGACTTTTTTTTTTTTTTTTTTTTTTTGTAATATTACTTGAATACAATTATAAAGAATTAAATATAAGTTCCTAACATAAATTTGGGGTTCCTTTTTTTTTTATTTTTTATTATTTGCTGCGTTATATCTCAAATTAATTTCATGTCTCCAACTTGAGTATCTTCACGTGGGATTAACCCATTTATGTGCTACAGACATTCTTCATTCGGACAATTATAACATTACTAGTGTATTATAACCAACTAACCAACCAGCAAGCTAGCCGTTAATACATAACGAATCATATATAATTGAGTCAACAAATTACACAATAATTTCACATATTATTAATTATCTTAATACAAGATATTAGTTGTATTATAATTAATACATATAAACTAGTCAGCATGTAGGATTAATTAATCGTGTATATGCCATGGTTTGGTTTGTGTTCATAAAGTGTATATGATATTTTCCAATCTTTCAAAATTATTTGATTTAATTAGCTAAGGATTTGAAAGAGTAAATCGTGCTTTTGATCTTCCTATGGATTAACTTTTGTATTTTTATCCCTTTTGAATTTTTTATAGCAGATTAGTCTATCTTATCAATGTAGTATATCACATTCGTCTCTCTTATAACACATTCGTCCCTCTTAAATTTTTGTAGCAAATTTGTTCCTCTTATCAATGTAGTGTAACACATTAGTCCCTCTTAAATACAAAATACATCACTTAAATTCAAAATACTAAAGTGGACAAAAGTTGATGTATTTTGTAAGAAGGACTAATGTGTTACACTACATTGATAAGGGACACGAATTTGCTACAAAAAATTTAAGAGGGAAGAATGTGTTATAAGAGGAACGAATGTGATACATTACATTGATAAGAGGGACCAATCTGCTTAAAAAAAAATTAAAAGAGACGAATATACAAAATTTGACCCATAAGGAGGATAAAAATGCCATTCACTCTATTTGAAAATCACTTTACAATGGATGCACATGGTTCGCTTCATTTGATTAGGATGTAAAATTTGTCTCTCTGCGACAATTAATTATAATTTATTGAATACAAGTAGGAGAATTATATTTTACTATATATAGTAGTGTATATATATACCAGCTCGGAAAGGATCGATATTGTATGTTTGTATACCACAAATTAACAGAGGAAAACAACTAAATTAACCTGGCAATCCATGAATTAGAACCTATTAATTACTATATTCAGAGATAAACTGTTGATGCGTGCATTTCCTTGCATGAATGATGTGATTTATATTGGGTTAAAAAATGAGCTAACGTGGTTATTTGAGCCGTTATTGAAATGATTTATGATGTAATAATTAAAGATTAGGGATTGATCCAGGATTGAAGATTGGGGGATCGAGTTTAACCATCGTAAGACTAATTTGACAATGATATTTAATATATTTATTTGCTTAAAAATAGAATTTCAATGAATTGAATAAAAAATCCTAAAGTAATTTAATGGAAAAATTATCAAGTTGTGTGTAGTTCTTTCATATGATAAAAATTATCTAAGATAGAATTAGTACCGAGATTTTCAACAATTTTCTTTTCAATATATATAGTCCATCAATCCACAAGAGATATTAATCTTCCATTTTATTTCTATGCCTATTTTTTTTACCAACGTCACTGTTAATCATCCAATCGTGGAGTAACATAAAAAGTTAATACCAATCGAATCAAATGATCAATTAAAGGTAACACCATATATTTCCTTGTACTTTTCAATCATAAACATACCTAGTAAATTGAAGATAATTCTTTGTTTTTATTATGTCTAAGGTATAATTGGTAATTTAGCATGAAAAGATACGAGGAGTAATGTGAATTATTTATATAATTGAAGTACTAAAAATATAACCCCCCAAAAACAAATAATTGGATCCGTCCATGTTGATGATGAATGTATTCTCAAATGTTCCCAAAAAAAATGTATTCTCAAACAAATTTAAAATGAAAAAAGGGGCTACTAATAGTGTTATATATATGTAATTATGTACATACAAATTGAACTACTGACAATTGGTTATATTACAATACTACTTATTACCTAAATCCAAGAGAATATATATCATAGACCTGGTCAATGAGATTTTTATAATTATCATACATTGTGAGAGCATGGCATCACCAAAATATTTGATGTGATATATTTATAACCACAAGGTCTACAAAAATCTCTTAGACCAGATATATATGTGCAACAATCTCACCCAACTCCAAAGGATAAAAAAAAAAAAAAAACTAGACCTATATTCTTATGGATCTGTAATAGCTTGGTTTTTCGCGAGACCGAGCTAGAACCAATAAAATTGTATTTGGACAAAATTAGCTATTTTTTCCTTTTTTGATACTTTATAAAATGATTGATTTGACATCTACAGCATATTTCATTCGCCAAACTTCTAACAACCGAATTTGATTCAAATAAAACTCAATTAAAATATTGTGTTTAGAAGGTTTTGTTGAATCACATATATCAACATTCTGAAACCAAATTTCATTTAATCAAACTAAATTCATTCATATGGACCCGAGACTTTTCCAAGTTGCGGAAAGATCGCATTTTAGTTCCAAAGAAAATACTAGTAATAAATAACTCATTGTAGTTTTCGTCTTAATTATCATTTTTAATGGAACAACTAAATTAAATGAATTCAAAATTTAATCACATCAAATTAAACTTGGTACATACATGTGAGCATTAAATCTAAATATATCATCACATAGCCCTTTAAAGAATTCTGATAATTAGTGGGAATTCATCTTGACAAGTCGCCTTCAAAGAAAGGCAAAAAGAAAAAATGGTAGATTTTCATTGTACGTCCACCAAGTCTAGATCATATATTTTGCGAAAATGTGGTCCTAAAATCCTATGAAATTTTAGGTATATATGTTATATCAAAATCAAATAAACCAAATAAAGTGGCTGATTTAAATTACGCCCTAAGACCAACTCCAAGAGGCCATTTAAAACTCAAATTATAATGTGTTGCTCCAAGAAACCATTTATAATTTAGAGACCTCTTATATTTTTAAGTTTGGACTCTCATATTTGAGAGTCCAAACTCAAAATTTATCCTTGCCAAAGTTGTACTTTCCCTTAACACAAAAAGTCACCTCCTCCAAATAATTTACTTCCTCCAACTCCAAATTCCCCAACCAACAAAATTAAATCAAAATAAATGAAGAATGCAAATACAAATTTACCTCTATAAAATTAATCTTTACCACAATAATTTTACTACATCAAAAAAGTAAAGAATAATTTTTACAAATCTGAAAATTAAGAAATCAAGGTTTGTCGAATAATTAAAAGAAGGTATGTTTTTTTCAAGTTAATGCAAAAACAGAGACAAACACGACCTTAAATATTTTTCCCAAAATAAAAAAAAATACAATTTTTTCAAAATGAATTTATGAGATAATAATATTTTTAATTTTTCAAATTATTATATATTATATCATTATTATTTCTATATTAATAAATATTAAAAGTAGTTTGTTAAAATATAAATGAATTGTTGGAGTGATGTGATGTGATTGTTTAAAAGTGAACTCTTAAAATATAAACTAGCTGTTGGAGTGCAGAGTAAAAAGTGGGAATGTATAATACTGTTCACCATTTAAATTTTAAGATAAGAGACCTGAATTTAAACGGACTGTTGGAGATGGTCTAAGGTAATTTCTTTTCTGGCTGTTATGTACGGAAAATATGGTGTCACTAAATTCAATAAAGAACGGTACAAATTAAGCGAGTTACCTTTTTTTTTTTAGGCCAGTCCTGCACACCCAATTTATTTGTAAGAAGATATAAGGAAATTCTCTTATTTGACTAACTTGACAAAGAGAACGACTAGCTAACATTTTATTTCAGTTCTTTTTCCAATTGACTTAAATAGTTAAAGTTCGTCTCGAAAATTTAATTTGCAATATGAAATATATTTTTCTTTCTTGTTATAATTTAGAGATTAAGTTTTCTTTTCTTTTTGGAGAAAAAGGATTAAATAGTTCAAGTTTTTCTTTTTTTTTTTTTTGGCATGAAGTTATTTTTTATCCTTTAAGGGCTCTAAATCTCCAATCCATTTGAATATTTGATCCAATAGCTAGGAGAATCTTGCAATTAGGAATTTATAACTCATTTAATGTAGCCCATGTCTATGAGCCAACCTTTGTTATGGGCCTAGACTTGAGATCCACTTTAATAACTTAACACACGTTAAATTTGGATAATACATGAAAGTATTTAAAAGTGAAGAGGATTGTAAACATTTTATATATCAGTTCGGATTCTAAAATTTAGATATTTAATTAAGAAGAAGAATTATTTAAAAATAGGTTTGATAGAAGAAGATTCTAATCTCTTACTCTTTATGAACCATTTGCAAAGTCGAGATCCCATAATGAAGAGGCCTTGAGTTCAATTCTCATTACTATTTTTATTTCGAGTTTAGTAGTATTTGATAGTTGATTTTCTTGACAATTTAATTATAGTCGAATAAATTTTTTTATTTTTTATATTGATGTAATTATTTTTTCACTCATTAAAAAAAATGAACCATCTGCGATACAAGAGAGCACGCTAGAAGACTTGATGTAATGTTCGTATTAATATATGAGTACAGCGGGTCAAATTTGACCAAATTAGTCTTGATTTGAATCATAACAGTTCCTTGACAGCCTCAATGCTAGGATTTGGTATTAACTATGTTTCACGAAGCAATTATTTTATTCTTTACATATGTCTTTGGCTTCATTAGAAAAATGAAAATTAAGTATAGTAAATTTGACTCGAATAATTAAATTCAAGATAGGACCCAAGATAGAGATAGATCAAGTTATACGATTCTCTTTTTATGAATATCTGGAAATTATCCCATATTACATTATGCGGAACCATTTCAAGACCGTTGAGCTCGAACCTGTTAGTGAGTTCCGAGTCTACTGTATGTATGCCGTAGAATAACACCTAAGGTCACTAAACAAATAGCATGACAAGATGTTCATCTAAGCAGGGGCGGACCTAGAGGCTTTTGATTGGGGGGGCGAGATTTTTTAATAGTAAACTTAATATTTTTTCTGTTATTGAGATAAAATGACAATTTAATGGAAATAAGTAATTTTGTATATTTATATAATAAAACCTGAAAAATATACTACTAATTTTTTTTAAAGAGTTCATTCAAAAAATGGTTCAAAATATTAGAAGATGAAGAGATTATATTTTCAAAAAATGGTTCAAAATATTTTAAAGACAAATAGATTAACAAATAGATTATGATTAAAAAATATAACAACTAAGAAGATGAAGAGAATTGAACCTTGGCCTCTTTCTTGGAAATACAGTACACCATCCACTGCACTACTGACTACATGCATTTGAACATAATTGACAAATATATCTATAAAAACATTTCTTCCAGATTTTCTTGGGAGGCGACCGCCCCCCCAGCCCCTTAAGCGGTCCGCCCCTGCATCTAAGAGGCCACAACCTCTATCAGAGTCGACTGCCAAACATGAATCTCGATCTTCGTCGACAATGATAATGATAGCTTCACTAACTAAGCAATAAAATGGTACAACACTGTTGGTGCTGCCTCTTCGCAGTTATAATGATGTCAGGTTGTACACAATAAAATCACCATTGTAAGTGGGCCACAGAACAACACCTAAGGTGGCTAAACAAATAGCACCAAGATGTTCATCTAGAAGCCACAACCTCCATCAGAGTCGATCACTAAACAGGAATCTCGATCGTCGTCGACAATGATAATGATAGCTTTACTAACTAAGCGATAAATGGTACAACGGTGTTAGTGTTGCCTCTTCGCAGTTATAATGATGTCAGATTATACACAATAAAACCACCATTGACCATTGTAAGTAGGCTGCCGAACAACACCTAAGGTCGCTAAACAAATAGCACGACAAGATGCATCTAAGAAACCACATTCTCCATCAGAGTCGACGGCTAAACGAAAATCTCAAATCTCCCTCGACTATTATAATGATAGCTTCACTAATTAAGCAATAAAATGGTGCAACGATGTTAGTGTTGCCTCTTCGACAAAATCGAAATAATATCAAAATCATTGTTTGTCACTGTACCAATAGTTTGCTACATAAAAAATAAGTATCTTACATAAAGATCAAAAGAGTTTCATCAGCATTACCCCTAATAGCTCCTAACGAAACTTGTAGACTAAATAGGTTATTCGAAACCAAGTACATTTGTGTTTTTAATATTCCATTACATAAATGCATATGCTATTTTATTTTTTCAACAAAAACAAATTAAGGAGACACATACCTCAACTGCCAACGACTCACACAACACCACTTGAATTTCAAACAACATTAATTATGTGCGTGTACGTGTACTAAATACACGTAAAATCTCCAATGTGAAAATCTCCCACTTTTCACATGGAGGGCAGTAGCCATTAATAAATACAAATCCCAAAATACCTAACCGTTTTTATATCCCATTTACTCATTACTAATTCCCACTTCAAATTCTCTGTTTTATGAACATGTCTACAGTTCACTACGCTCCGTTTCTTGCAGTGATACTCATTCTCCAATCTTACTCAGTCACATCCGACTTCCTTTCCCCTTTATTTGGTTTGTCCTTCAACTTTTTTAAACATATTTTCTTTGTATTTTTTGATTTTGTGTTCATTTTTCTGAGGTATGTGTCGATTAACTATCATGGGTTTTGGAATTTATGGTGATTATTGGAGGAAAATTGTGCAAAATTTGATCTTTTTCCATTTTTGTACTGATATTTGTGAATAGGTGATGTTTGTCAAGAAAATGTTTGTGGGAAAGGAAATTGCGTGAAATCAAATAATAGCACTTTCGGGTTCGAGTGTGAATGCGAAGGGGGGTGGAAACAAGCTCGTTCTGATGACGACGATAATCTTAAATTCTTGCCCTGTATTGTTCCCAATTGTGAGTTTTTCTTTTTCTCTGTTCTCTCTTTTCTTTTTTTTTTTTTTTTTTGCCTTTTTAGGTTGTTCTGTTTTTTGGTCTAGAAACTAATTTTATATGCCAATTTAATTCTGTCAATCTTGTACTATTTGATGTCCATATGTTACTTTTTTAAAGTAAGGATTGTTTATATATTTCTGGGTATTTTATTAGTTATATTATGCAGTTTAGCTGTTATGACCACGAAAAAATTTATTCGAGAGCTTTTGAAGGCCGATTCGAACTCAACTTGATGAGCTAAAAGAAATGTAACCCACGTTTATTGGAAAAAGCAACCCCAAAGATTTGGGACCAAAAGCGGTTAGCAGTGATTATATCGAATTTTGAGACACCAATAAGTTTAGTTCATCATGAGGTGTTTCCAGTGGCGGACGGGTGAGTAACGCGTTAGAACCTGCCCTTGGTCCATAGAGCTTCTAGAGCTCAACTCGTGTATGAGTCTAGTTTGAGGTCAGTTCATTTAAAAATCGAACCAAGTCCAGATATAATATCAAGTTCGATAAGATAGTAGAAAACATTTTGTAGTACTACTTTTCTACTTTAATAATCAGCCTAATTTGCAACTGAAATGGTCTCTTAGCATAATATTTAAGATTAAGGAATAGGCTCTTAGAAAATGCCTCCAATTACAACCCCAAACTTACGTCTATACTTTGTGATCTTCATGGACGGCAGCAGTACGATCTTCTTGCAGATTATGGTTCTTTTTAACATGGTATGTTCCCCCAAAAATACGAATAATAATAATGTTCTAATTGGAATGCAATTCAGTGACAAAGCACAATAGTCTTTTGTTTGTAATTCGAAAAGCAAATATAGTTTTATAGTCTCTAAAAAGTATACGAAATGTATAATCAACTTTCATATCCTAATGGAAATTATTTTCTCCAGGTACACTCCACTTCAACTGTGCAAAGGCTCCTTCACCTGCTCCCAGCAATGATCAAAGAGCTAACTTTTCGTTTTTTGATCGTAATAGTCTTAAATATTCCCCTATTTTTTCATTGATCGTATGATTAATATATAATTTTTCATTTAATTATTTATTTACTTACCTAGTTACCTACATGTAGCTTGTTTCTGGACTGATTGTGGAGGAGGTACATGCAACAAAACCTCTCTATTCACACACGCCTGCGAATGTGAAGAGGGTTATTACAATTTGTTCAATACCACTGCTTTCCCATGTTACAGACAATGTAAGAACACAACAATTCAGACAAATATTCGATGCAATAGAAAAGATTTTGACTCGATTTCGGCTTATATGTATATTAGGTGCACTTGGCATGGATTGTGCAAATCTTGGATTGGGTTTACCAAACATGTCAACTTCGAGGCCAGGTTCGAGTCCAAGTTCAGCTAATGTTGATACCAGCCTCAGTGAGATTACGTCCCTTAAATATGCGTGGTTGATTACTATGGTGACGACTCTGGCTCTGGCTTTGTGGAAGGATGCTTGAAATTTACGCGAAGATGTTTATGTGTACATTACATTTTTGGTGATTGATTCATAATTTATTGCCACTGTCTTATGGGGACTTAGTACTGTCCTATTTGAGATTTTGAGTTATACTTCTACATGGTGTTATTGTACAAATTCTAGGATGATAGGTGATAATTAAATGAAAAATTAAATAATACTATAAGACACGATGTTTATTAAAAAAGAAAAAGAAACTGTTTGTACTACATGCAACTATTGAATCAAATAATTTCTACACATTAGTGTATGTATATAATCTGTGAGCTCCATCTGTCAATGTGCGTTTCGAGGTATGATGTATCTCGAGGGTGGGGTGTAAGTGTTGCAAATGATACATTAGTGGGTAAATGGTACCATTCCATAATTTAAGGGGGGGAATTGTATTTTACCATAAATTTAGCACACATACATGCAATTATCCAAATGTAGTCGACAAGGCTGCCAAACAATAACGAACTTTTTATTAGTATTACATTAAATTAGTACTGCACATTACAGTATCATCTAAAGTACTGCACAATAGACATTTGTGTATGTATAGGCTGCCAAAACCAGGTGATCATGTTATTCCTCGTATATAATACTTAATAGTTTCTAGATTTTTAATAAGTTACATTATCTTTTGACTTTTGAATTCTGAATGTTATTGAGCATGACATCGTTTTTGTCTTTTCATGGAACAATAATAAATAATGATTTTTTTAATTTTTTGGAACAATAATATACAATGATTTATCTAAAAGGTTACTAATTCATGGTGTTGCTCTAGATAATGCACTTTTCATTAACAATATTACAATGTCGTTTGAAAAGATAAACAAATAAATTTATTCTTTTTATTTTTGCAAGGGGCTTCTCATTGGTGTTTCAAAAATTGGATCGGATTTGATGGTTCGACAAGTTTAATCTATAATCGACTGTCAATTCGGTTCGATCAACCCTCCGAAATCAACTTTATTTTTGACTAGTTCGAATCGAGATAAATGGATCAAAAATAGGTGAATCAGTTAACCAATTGAACCACTGATTCACTAATAAAAAAAAAGTTTACGCAAAGGATTTTTACTTCTCTTCCGCAACATTTAGACTTCAAAAGAACTTTCACATCTCTTTTTCTATTTTTCACTTTGAATCAAACAAAATAACAAAAAATATGTTATACAATAAGTTATAGAAATATATTTGAGAATCAATTTCATTAGAAACTCATTTCTTCCTCAACTTTAAGTATTTTCAACTTTTTTGTATAAAGGTTTTGGTGAAAAAATTCATCAAATTTTCTCTTTTCCATAGGTGATTAGTAATAAAATTATTATTTTTGATATGATGTTTATCATAATTTGAATTATTGCCTTGATATCATGTTATCATGATACTGGTAATTATGTTGCAATTATTCATTTTCAACTCAAGATTTGAAGGAAAAATAATCGGTCATGAGATATCATTTTGATCATGAAAATAAATTTGAAAGAATGGATAGTTTTTATTTTTCAAATAGTTGGTTACATACATTAAAGCTTAAATTAAATTATCACTTTGTAATGAAGTCACACCGATTGAATCAATGATTAAAACATTTAAATCAATTTAATCAGTACCAATTCAATGTCCAATCCAATTTTTAAAACATTGCTTCTCATACAAGTTTTTTTTCTCAATATCAAAAGACAATTTCTTGTTCAAAGAGTTTATCTTATTTCTAAAATAAAACCTAACAAACTCTATTTTGATTTGATATACTTATATTTTATCTTATTTGATTCATGCAGTAACCTTAATTTGATATATAAAAACTTATTTCTTACCCTATTTTCTTTTTCTTTTCATAATATCTAGGAAAAACCTACTTAAATATTATACATATCATCTCCAAAATCCAATTGAAAATTTTCTTCAACTAGAAAAAAAAAAGGGGGGGGGGCACTTTTCTCAAATTAAATACAAAGAAACTGAACATATCCAAAAAAAAATCTCTAAAATCACTATTAAAGTGATGCAGACAATGGTAAAAGATCTATATTACTTTGCTCATTAGCATTTGTGTAAAATTGGTAGTACATATTCAACATATCACCAGCAAAAGATCATCTATCACATTTTGGTGTTACATTCTGAATTCCCTCTATAAATGTATATGTAAGTTCACATAAAATTTAAATTTATACACTAGTCAAAGATCTGTATATGTAACACTAGAATGAACTTAGTTCCTACAACCATTTATTTTGTTTTATTAAAAAAAAAATTATATTATACGCATTATTTGCCGCACAAATAGATAAATGAGTGCAAATGCTGGTAGACCATATACGGGTAGCCGTTTGTTTTGTGTTTTTTAACCAACTTGGAAAGAGGTCAACTATTTCATTGAACCACTTTCTCCAGGGTATTTCGCATTATAAATCTTCTTAATCGAATCTCATTGAACCGAATACAAACCTAATTTGAATACTTAAAATCCGATCCATGAGAGCCCTACTTTAAAGTAATGAATGGGCCTTTCAGCTGCGGAATGGGACTAATTATCTCAGCCCAATATCTAAATTTGATATCTAGAACCAAAGTATGCATCTTCAAAAAGACTAGTTCAAACTTGGGCCATTACGCTTATAAGATTCCGTGTAGTGGCAGAAAATTATCTCATTTTCTTCTTTTAATATAAAGTATGTATTGAAATAAAACATAATCAGAAAAGTATTTTAATCGGAACAACTGATTTTAGGCTTTTAGCCTGGATTCTTTTCATTCTTGTAGTGCAATTAATAAGGCTAAAATTGTCCAGAAACCGGGCCGACAATTTGGACAAGTACTAAAGGTCCAATGTAATAAATTTCTTGGGCCGAATTTAAGTTATAGAAGTGTTTGATAATTTATTTAATTATTTATTACTCCTTTCCTTTTACATCTTTTCGAAGAGCTCGTTGTCATTTTGAGAGTCATGGGAAGAGTCTCAAACAACCATGCATGGATTAAAATTTTATTTCGGGTGTATGTTTTGGTCAGTTAAATAATGAAATTTTTTCAAGAATTTTTTGAAAACACTAGGAAAAGTTGTAAAAGAAGTTACTAAATTAAGAAAAATAACAGAGAGTTTACGATTAAAAAAATTGTTTCGAAAGTACACTCTATTTTTGTTTCCATCAATTCAAAAATGAAATTTTTTGATATTTTCTTAAAAAAAAATAGACATTTTGATCCATGAAAAGAACACCTATTTGTTTGGAACCAAGATAGCAATTCGGTTATTGGGCTTTTCATGAAGTCCTTTCCATTCTTGTAATTTACTTGCTTTATTGGTTTGTTGCAATGGGTTACCCTTTTCATTTTGTAGACATTTTTAATTCGGTATGCCTTCTAATAAGCATTCTACCTATAATGAGCATTGACCCCCCTCATATTTGTGTAATGAGCAGTTTACCTTGACGCATCCTATAATATTGTCTAATAGGTGTTTTACTCCTTATAATTTCGTTCATGAATATATACGAAGATAGTATGCTATTATGATACACGAATACTTCGAAAAAATTATAAAATATTGTATCGGATACAAGGAGATATCGATACGTGTGAAAAACGTATTTGATACGCCGCATGACGTATCGATAATAATAATAAATACATATTGGATACACTAGTTGGACATCATGACACGCATGTAGATTTTTTATGTAATATTTCAGGTCAAGTTTAAATTATTAAAAATGATAAAATCTCTATGGTTAAACATAAACAACGCATACCACTACTCAAAAATGAATTCATTTCATTGTTACGCTATGTATATAATGAATTGCGTTTACTTTTGGAGTTATATAACTTTTGTTTATATAAGAGTGAATTATTATTATTTATAGGATTTAAATTGAAGTATCTTGTTGTTTATACATAAATTTAAATTATATTTTTATTTTTATATTCATGTCGTATCGTATTCAATAAATTTCAAAAATTCATATCACAATATCTATATAATATTTTATCCGTATCCCCGTATCTATATCCGTGCACATAATATGCTATTAACTCATTTTAATTTACATAAAATTATTTACAAAACTAGGAGTATAAATTTAAACAAAGTACAAAGTCTAAAATAAAATTTTACAATTCCAAACAATTAGTCAATGAATGGATAAATATGCTAAAAAACCACCAGACATGACAATGCATCATATATAGTACAGTCACCCTTTCTCGGCGGCGTACGGCGGCGTCACTGCACCACTATCAGTTGGCACAGACATGGAAATCACATGTGACAGCATACGCTACTAGGCTCATAGGCTACAGTTTCTTTATTGGAATTTGATACAAAAGCACATTAAATTAATTCTTTAGGTTTTCCTTTTATTAATTTCTAGCTAGACTTATTGATTGCTTCAAAATTGGCTTTATTGTCGTATATAATGAAAGCTTTCACTCATTTTTCTTGAAAAAAATTACCTAGTCCTTTTATAAATTTCAAAATTCATAGACATATATTGTGAATTTTATAAATTCTTAGACATATATTATGATGAAATTATTCTATCAAAATAAATGATGGAGTGCGTTTAAACAACAAATCTAGAAATTTATTTATGCCAACTCCAGATAAATAATTTTCCTCTTTCTTTATGTTCAACTAAATTGTGAGTTTGCGTAATCAGGGTGGTGAAGATTTAGATTGTTGAGTTTAGGCGATGCACTAGGCGCGATCACTAACGCAATCACTGAGGGAACAGGGTCAAGACGAGTGGGTGGTCTGCAAGGATAGGTGAAAATGAGTCAGGCAGGATGGGATGATTTGTATCCGATTTATGCTTGAAATGTTATGTTAATTTTTTGTTTCATCATTAGAATACGATATTGTACAAAATATCATATTTAATTTTTTTTTAACTAATTTGTTAATATATGTAAATTACTTCAACCGTTGATGGTAAAGTAGTAAATTACTTAACGGAGTTAAAATATGATGATGTTAGTGGCAAATGTGCAATAAAAAATAAAATACAAAAATCAATACAAACTCAATTGGACTTTATTTAAAATTTTAAGAAATTTGAATTGAGTTGATTGTTATGGTTTAAAGGAGAAAAAGATATACATATAGTATGAACTTTATATAAAATTTGTTATATGATATTATATATTGTTGTTGGTTATTGGACCTCTTGAGAAATTTTATAAATTAATTAGTTTGATGTTAGCAAATGTTAAATTAATAACCTCATAATGTTTGCGTTATATAATGTTATATAGTAGTAATTGAAATGATGATTATGATTGTATTACTATAATTCTGATAATGATTTAAAATATTTAAAATAAGAAATTACTATGAACCTGTTTGTCTCGCTTTTCCGAAAAAAAATTCGGTTTTCGGAAAGGCCAAACAAACAATCCAACCACTTTCCCAATTAATTAGCTACACTAATTTTTTTCTCAAACCACTTTCCGAAAGGCCAAACAAACAGGCCACTTTTCTACTCTATTTCTATTTCTCTCTATATTAGAAAAGTCAAAAATTGCGGCTACTTTCCCAAACAACTCTCCCAAAACCCAAACAAACAACATTACGCAAATCGAGATTATTTCTCAAACCTCTACCACTTTCCCAAACCACTCTCCGAAAGGCGAGACAAACAGGCCCTATGTTTTACATTTGGGAGTTAGGTCGAGATCGGCGATAGATCCTCTGTACCACAAGTGTGTACCACAAATGAGGAATTGACACATATATATATATATCACAATTATTATAATTGTGATATATATATATGTGTCAATTCCTCATTTGTGGTACACAAAATGTGATACAGAGGATCTTGACCCGTCGAGACCTGGACAAAACTTTTTACCTATGCGTGATTTTACGTTTTACAGTTAGCTAATTAAAGTAGACTTTTGTGAAGTGCCCAAAATCCAAGGTTCATAGGAAATTGAAGCTAGTTGTAGTTTTTTGACAGAGTATTTATGTTTTGAGACTGAAAGATGTTACAGTTAATAATTACTCCGAAATTCAAATACGTCTACATCCATCCCACGTACCATCAAATTGTGGGCGTAGATCATCTGAATCATTTTTGGTGTAATATTTAAGTGTATCATCATTAATTAATTGATACTAGCACATATGATAATTATAATAATTCTCACATATGCATGTGTCAATCAATTAGTGGTGATACACTTAAGTGGTACACCAAAAGTGGTACAAAGGATCTTGAGCCTCAAATTGTTGATCTATTTATAGTTTCAAATTTCATTAAAAGATTGCGGAATGCATTCAATTTAATTGTTAATTTTCGTCATCCCAAATTATATCGCCTACTAGTTTGTACTCACTCCGTTTCAAAGTTTTTTATCCCTTTAGTTTTGGCACGGAGTTTTAGACAATTTGTTGAAAAATAAACTTTTGTTATTCTTTAAGAGAGAAAGGGGGTCATATTTTGGGACGTCCCAAAATAGAAATGAGAGCAAGAAAAATGGGACGGAGGAAGTAATATTTTATCTAAATTTCATCTACCCGTTAAATTTTATCGAGAAGTATCATTAAGTGTTATGTTGGCATTGAACAAATATGTAAAACTGCGAAATACATCATAAACTAATTATAATATTGATTTTTATCCCAAACTATATTACTTTCCAAAATTTTGACATGTAACATAATATTTTATTATCTCATTCTATAATTTCTATGTTTCGTTTGGAAATGAAAACCAAATTAGTAATAACTAATATTA
Source organism: Penstemon eatonii (assembly GCA_038501285.1). Classification (NCBI taxonomy): domain Eukaryota; kingdom Viridiplantae; phylum Streptophyta; class Magnoliopsida; order Lamiales; family Plantaginaceae; genus Penstemon; species Penstemon eatonii. Next base: position 73,229,504 of record CM076715.1, read on the forward strand.
CAACTGAAGCAATTCGTTCTTCCCTACAAATAACAACGAATTAGAAATGAAAAATAACACGATCAAATATAAATCCATGTACTAATTGACATGATTCAAACAAGAATTAATGTGCAAGAAAGTAAATAGGCACACAATAATTACTGTGAAAACCCAAACCGGGAAAAATTATGAAATCGTAAATCGATTCAACTCAACCACTATATAATAATGAGTTTATAAAATCTTAATAGAACACTCTTGGATCATAAAGAATTAAACAACAACATCATCACCGACATGGTGAAAATTCTCAAGTCACTAACTTGTATAACCAAGAATAAAACAACAAAAAAATAGGATAGTTTGAGCCACCTTTGTGAAGAATCTCCGACTGAATCTGAGCTGAATCAATTACCGATCGTACCTTAAGGGTGAGTTTGGCCTAAAGATTCGAAAATCAATTATAGGAGAATTAATTTTACTAAAATGATTTTGGCAATAATTGATTATGATAAAGTTCAATTATAAAATAATTGTTTTTTGATAATAGCTTTTGTAAAAGTAACAATTTAGTAATTTCTAAAATAAGTTGATTTTTAACTTCTGGAGATCCCAAAAGTGATTATGATCTTGAGGGTCAAACACTATTAAAATCACAACTGCCTAAAAGTAATTTCTATAATTAGGACCAAACACTTCAAAAATCACAATAAAAATCTAGAAGATAGAAATTGACGCTACATATTTTGGGTCTGAATTTCGCCAAAAGTGTGATATTTTTCTAGTTTAACACTATTGTTGGTAAACATGATTTATAATTTGTCGCGTTTTTTTTTTTTTTTTTTTTTTTTGTAATTTTCTAGTTACTGGACAGGGTAAAACGCTTTACTGACAAAATAAAACATGGAGCCCAACGACATGGAATTGCTCACCAAGAAATAGGAGAGTGGCTTTAATCTAAGATTCCCAATGAGTATCAAAAGGAATAAGATGAAAATCCTTAGTGTCATTATTACTTAAGAAAAAAATAGTTACTTAAATGGTAAACAAATGGCTTTTCTGTCTTCCACCAAAATGAATATTTGTTCCAATTTTATGGTAAGCAAACTAAATGGGTTTACACTTTACAATATACATTGGAAGTAGGTGATCGATTTAATATTCCACCATTTATTTTATTTCATCTATTAAATTAGGGTTCTGTCTCTATCTCATTTACCCATCAAATCAATTGCCCCTTTCCCCACTATGATTTTTCCACACATTAGGGTATAGAATAGCTAGCCCAACCATGTGTACTTTGAAATCGCAAATCACATTTTTAATCTATTTATTTTAGTGGCTGTTTAATTACTAAATGGACCTATATAAATATTGAAGGAAGCATCCATTGATTCCTGCACAGCAAATAAACAAACGAAGTTAATCTTTGAAGAAGATGAACAAGACGCGCAGCAGGAAAAGGAAATGGGAAATTAGGGATTTAGTTAGTTTTGTAAATAAGGGAATATTTTATGTATATAACGTTTTTGTATAAAACGTTTTTGTATTTTATATATTTTGTAAGTATAGGTCAGTTAGTTTTTAGTTTCCTATTTAAACCAGGGTTCTAACCCTATTTGTAACATCTTACACATTTTTTCAGTTTATGAAATATTTTTTCTTCTCTCAGTTCTTCTTCGTAAGAATTCAAACTTTTCATTCATCTCCATAATTTGATTTCCAAATTGTAATATGGTATCAGCAGTGTAAAGTTACACGATTTCCGCACCTTTACACGAAATTATCTTCGTGTTTTTTCTCTTCTTGATCAAATTCTGATCAATTTTTTCTTTTCTTGATCAAATTCTGATCAATTTTTTTTCTTTTCTTGATCAAATTCTGATCAATTTTCTTTACTTGATCTCTGTTTCTTGGTTCTGTTTTCATGGAGGATTCCACCAATACTACTGTTACTTCCACCAGGACCAGACCTCCTATGGAGGATCCTTCTCACCCATATTTCTTGCACCCCTCTGATAGCCCTGGGTTAATGATTGTTCAACACCCTTTACGTGGAGATAACTATTCAGCATGGTCAAGATCTATGTTACTCGCACTTAATGTCAAGCACAAGTTGGGATTCATTAATGGATCCCTTCCAGACCCTGGGCCAACTGATTCAGTATTACAAACTGCTTGGTCTCGCAATAATGATGTAGTTCTTTCATGGATTCTGAACTCTGTTTCATCAGAGATTCATTCTAGCATAATGTACACTAATTCTGCCCAGGCTATTTGGGAGGAATTGAGGACAAGATTCCAACAATCCAATGGTCCTAGAAAACTACAATTGAGAAGGGAATTGGCTAATCTTCATCAAGAAAATCTATCAGTCAATATGTTTTTTACAAAATTGAAGGCACTTTGGGATGAATTGATTACATACAGGCCTCCACTTAAAGCCTGTCCTTGTGGAGGTCCTCAAATTATTCATGATCACTATCAAGAAGATCTGATTTTAACCTTCTTGCTAGGTTTGAATGACTGCTATGACAACTTACGGGGACAGATTCTATTAATGGATCCTTTACCATCTATTGACAAAGTCTTTTCTCTTGCTGTTCAAGAAGAAAGGCAGAAGATGGTAGGACAACACAATTCAATTGATTTATCCAACACCCTTGCTTTTGCCTCTCAAACTACTTCATCTAATACACAAAATACCTCCACTGGACCAAGAACCTATAATCAGTTCCAGCAGTCCAATGCTTCTACACAAAATCCTAAATTCAATCCCAATTTTAAAAAGAAAGAGAAGCCAGTCTGTACTCATTGTGGCTTTACTGGTCACACTGTTGACAAGTGTTACAAACTACATGGATACCCTGTTGGATACAGGAAACCAAATCAAAATTCCACAAATGTCAACAACATAACCACTGGTCAGAACACATTCTCTTCTCCTACATCTAATCCTACTCATCAGACCACACAACCTGGTCATCCTTTGACACCACTACTTCAGAGTTTGACTCCTGACCAATATCAGCATCTTATGAATTTGTTCAGTACTACTCTACCATGTTCTACATCTACAGACTCTGCACATGTTTCATGTGTCTCAGGTATATGTTATTTTTCTGTTCCAATTAATTCTATAATTCATAAAAATGCATGGATTATGGATTCAGGAGCTACAAAACATATATGTCATGATATTTCCTTGTTTTCTTCTTTAAAATCTATCAGTGATGCCACTGTAATTTTGCCTGACAGCAGCAGTTTTTCTGTTCATCATATTGGTGATATATATTTGAATTCCTCACTACTTCTTAAGGATGTTTTTTACATACCTAATTTCCACTTTAATCTAATATCTGTTAGTGAGTTATTGCTTTTAGGTGACTTTTCACTAAATTTTACACTAGAATCTTTTACCATCCAGGATCATCAAGGGAAGATGATTGGAGAGGGTAGGAAGAATAATGGTTTATATGTTCTTAATGACACTGCCTCAACTGCTTCTACTCAAGCCTACTGCAACAGAATCAGTACTGATATTTGGCACAAAAGACTTGGCCATATGCCACTTAAAGCTATGCTTAGGTTATCTAGTATTTTACATATAGACAGTACAAAAACTTGTAATAAAACTTGTTATATTTGCCCTCTTGCAAAACAAAAGAGGTTGTCTTTTCCCATTTCTACTACTGTATCCACTAGACCTTTTGAACTAATACATTGTGATATTTGGGGCCCATTTAAGTTTCCTAGTGCCTCTGGACATAGATATTTTGTTACAATTGTTGATGATTTTTCCAGATTTACTTGGGTTTCTTTTTTAATTCATAAATCTGATGTTTCTGTTGTGATTCCTAAGTTTTTAAATATGGTAAAAACTCAATTTAATTCTTATATTAAATGTTTTAGGAGTGATAATGCTCCTGAACTTTCTTTTACCTCTTTATTTGATCAACTTGGCATATTCCATCAGTATTCTTGTGTGGAAACTCCACAACAAAACTCTGTTGTGGAGAGGAAACACCAGCATTTGTTGAATGTGGCAAGAGCATTATTATTTGATTCTAAAGTTCCTATACACTTATGGACTGATTGTGTGTCTACTGCAGCCTACTTAATAAACAGAACTCCTTCTAAAGTTCTGGGTTTTAAAACTCCTTTTGAACTTATATATAATTCTATTCCTGATTATAATAACTTGAGGATTTTTGGTTGTTTAGTTTTTGCCTCCACTCTTAAACAGGGCAGATCAAAGTTTGATCCAAGAGCAAGAGTGTGTGTGTTTATTGGTTATCCAGTTGGCATGAAAGGTTACAAACTTATTGATATTAATACTAATGAAATTTTTATCTCTAGGGATGTTGTTTTTAATGAGGAAGTTTTTCCTTATCATTCTTTTGAATCTTCTTCTGATATTACTTCTTTGTTTCCTATTCCTGATTCCTCAAATTTTTATTCTGCCCCAAATGATTTTCCTATTTATACTGAACCAGAATCTAGTATTTCTACTACTTTACCAGTTTCTCCTCCAAATGAATCTGACTCATCTTTACCTACCCCTGTTCCAACTAGAAGATCTTCAAGGAACACAAAACTTCCTTCTTATTTGTCTGACTATCATATAAATTCAACACATTCCAAATTTATAAGGTATCCTATATCTGCTGTTATTAATTATGATAGACTTTCAAACAACTTTAAGAATTTTTTGATGAATATTTCCTTAGATCATGAACCTGACTTTTATCATCAAGCTGTTGGAAATTTAAAATGGAGAGAGGCTATGCAACATGAAATAGAAGCCTTAGAATCTAACAACACATGGACTGTTGTCCCATTACCTAATAACAAAAAACCTATAGGGTGCAAATGGGTTTACAAAATTAAAAGAAATCCTGATGGTTCAGTTAATAAGTATAAAGCTAGGCTTGTGGCTAAAGGATATACTCAGCAACATGGCATTGATTACAATGAGACTTTTTCTCCTGTTGCTAAATTAGTAACAGTTAAAATTTTGTTAGCATTAGCAGCATCAAAGGATTGGCATCTATGTCAATTAGACATAGATAATGCCTTCTTGAATGGTGATCTAAATGAAGAGGTGTACATGGATTTGCCTCTTGGATACACTAAATCTACTGATTCACCTAAATTGGTTTGTAAGTTGAACAGGTCTTTATATGGCTTAAAACAAGCCTCAAGACAATGGAATGATAAGTTCACTTCATGTTTACTGGAGTTTGGATTCACTCAATCTAAATCAGATTATTCCCTATTCACTAAGGGCTCAGGTGATGTCTTTCTAGCTTTACTTTTATATGTTGATGATATAGTCATAGCTGGCCCTTCACTATCTACTATTAATGATTTAAAATGTTTTCTTAACAGTAAGTTTAAATTGAAGGACCTAGGAGAATTAAAGTACTTCTTGGGACTGGAGGTTGCAAGGTCTACCAATGGTATTACTTTGACTCAAAGGAAATATGCTTTGCAAATTCTGGATGAAACAGGATATTTGGCTTCTAAACCACTATCATTACCTATGGATCCTAGAGTGAAGTTAAGTACAGAGGATGGTGAATTATTGGAAGATGATACTTCATACAGAAGATTGATTGGCAAGCTTTTATATCTCACTATTACAAGGCCTGATTTGACCTTTGCAGTGCATAGGCTTAGTCAATTTGTGTCTAAGCCAAGACTGCCTCATTTACAGGCAGCACACCATATTCTCAGATATATTAAGTCCTGTCCTGGACAAGGACTTTTTTATTCAGCTAAGTCATCTCTAAAACTCACAGCTTATGCAGATGCTGATTGGGCATCCTGTGTTGACACAAGAAGGTCTGTTACTGGGTTTTGTATTTTTTTAGGAGAATCTATTATCTCATGGAAGTCTAAGAAGCAGGTGACCGTCTCAAAGTCCTCTGCCGAGGCTGAGTACAGATCACTAGCTGCTGTTTCAAGTGAGTTGGTCTGGATTCATCAAATCCTTACAACTTTAGGTGTTCCTATCATGGGTTCTATTCCTTTATTTTGTGATAATCAATCAGCGTGCCATATAGCAAATAACCCTATCTTTCATGAGCGCACAAAACACATAGAATTGGACTGTCATTTCACTAGAGATCTAGTCATGAAAGGATTTCTAAAATTACTCCCTATTTCTACTGAAGAACAATTAGCAGACATTTTTACCAAAGCATTAATGTTACCTCAGTTTCGGTTCTTCAAATCCAAGATGTCTCTCATTAATCTTTTCGGTCCATCTTGCGGGGGAGTATTGAAGGAAGCATCCATTGATTCCTGCACAGCAAATAAACAAACGAAGTTAATCTTTGAAGAAGATGAACAAGACGCGCAGCAGGAAAAGGAAATGGGAAATTAGGGATTTAGTTAGTTTTGTAAATAAGGGAATATTTTATGTATATAACGTTTTTGTATAAAACGTTTTTGTATTTTATATATTTTGTAAGTATAGGTCAGTTAGTTTTTAGTTTCCTATTTAAACCAGGGTTCTAACCCTATTTGTAACATCTTACACATTTTTTCAGTTTATGAAATATTTTTTCTTCTCTCAGTTCTTCTTCGTAAGAATTCAAACTTTTCATTCATCTCCATAATTTGATTTCCAAATTGTAATAATAAATTAGGGAATGAGAAAGATTCAAGAAAATCCCTCAGCTTGAAATAAGACTACTCACAAATTTTTTTTTTTTTTTAATTTTTATAATAAATGATATGACTACAACTACAAATAGTCCTCCCTTAACTAAGCTAAAAGACTAAAAGAGCAATATCATAACTACTAAGGTTAGCTTCTAAATCATGATTTATCTTTGTAAGTGCATCCGCACAACTGTTACCATTTCTATAAACAATCCGATAATTCAAAGGCATCCGTAGCAAAGTTTTGCAATCCTTAATGATCTTCCCCAGAGGTTGTGTCTTCACATCTGTTTTCTTAATCAATTTAACAACCACTTCGGAGGAGACCTACTCCTACCACTCGTTCCCTTCTCCCCATGTTTTGTGATTTTGGTGATTTAAAATTAATTCAAATCGTGTTATAAATGTTTCATCAGAAATATCTCGACCAACTGATTTCGAAACAGTAAAGCAGAACAAAATAAAACTAGAATTGATCCAAACGAACTCTTTGAAACCCACGCGGGTTGTAACTTTTAAGTGACCTAAATTGACAATTTTGCATTACATGCAGAGGTTTCTATCACTCCCAAGTTTCAAATATTGGTCATCACCACTCATTCTTGATGGGTTTGGTTTGCGTTGCTGGCCTATACAAGATTTGCTCACTACCACTCATCACCTTAAAATTAATAGACATTGTCCAAGAGCCCACCTTCAATTAATTTCCCGGATAGATAAAGAGCATGTCCTCATGATGATGCCGGTTCTATCGATCGCTATGTAAACAAGCTCACGATGTTTCCTTCAATTAATTCCATATTTCCATTATTTATAAAATCAAAAAAATGATCACGATGGAGACAATGTGCTTTTTTAACAAAAACGTATGTAATATCTTGCTCTTTTATTTATGACATGGGGTAAAAGGTCTCTATACAATAATACGAGGGGAAAACGCTTTTGATACTAAATTTTAGTCCAAAAAACACATTTGGTACCAAGTTTTTTGAAAAAATACATTTCATACCATGATTGACACTTGTTTGGTACATATAGTTTTGTCGTAAATTTTGGACGGAAAATTCAGCATTTGCCGCTCACGTGTACGTTAAGTAGACAAGGGAAGGGAAAACCGCGGGCACGAGTTTTAAAGACCCTCAATTGTTAACTTAACGGGCATGTGCTGAATTTCGTCCGAAAATTGATCAAGAAAACTAAATATGTCAAGAGTGTGTGAATCATGGTGTGGAATGTGTTTTTTCGAAAAGCTTTATCAAATATGTTTATTGGACTAAAGTTTGATATCAAAAGTGTTTTTCCCTCATAATGCTGAGGTAATTTGCTATTAACTCAAAATTTATTAGTGGAGAAAAATAGCACCCCAAAAATATTAAGTGAAGTACATAATTATAACCGAAATCGGCCGAATCCATCCAATTATAAAATAAGTAAAAATACATTTGTTTTGTAATTGATTGTGTATTATTCAATTTAAAATTATGAATATGTTAATTTGGACCAGACCCAAATTGATATGATGAGTGCAATACTACTACAATTGCAACTATTATAGAGTTACCCTTTAAGGTAAAAGACGAGATCGACATTTGATTGATACATTACTTATCTTATCTAGGAAGCAACTGCTAAACCATTTTCAGTTGTCCAAAAACGCAAAAGTTTAAATAAAATTGATTTTGCAAAGATAATATCATAAAAATGTCATAAGCGGTTTCTTATGGGGACTAAATTCAGCAAAGAACTTTAAAGAAAGTATAGGTAATTTGCAAGATAATAGCAAATTAAAATAAATTATTAATGTTTTAACTTGCGAGATAGTGGCTTCTTAGGCTTAAATTTAGCTACTTATTTTCCTTTTTTTTCTTTTTGTCTAGGCCACTATTTCGGCAAATTTTTGTTGCCTTGAGTTGCGACTAAGTTTTGTACTATACTTTGCTTAGATACTGAGTAGCCAAGAATTTTTTTTTATTTTTTTTATTTTATTTTTTATGGTTAAATAAATCGTGGTTTCGTTCACTATCTTTTATATAAATATAAAAAAAGGCTTAATCCCACTTTGCACCCTACAAATAGGAGCATTTTTCACTTTGCACCCTACAAAAAAATTTATCCCAATTTGCACCCTACAAACCACTATTTCATTTCAGATTGCACCCTCAACCATTTTCAGCCCATTTAAGTTGTCTGAGTAAGGGTAAATTCGTCCATTCACATTATTAACCACCCCAATTTCCCTCCAAAAACTATATATGAGCAAAATTGACATATCACCATAGTAACTTAAAAAAATGATGAAAAATAGAAAACAAGTTTTACGGGTACCATATTCTCAATTTCTCCTCTTTCTTCTTCAAATTCAGTGCAGTGCCGCCCTTTTTTTATGTTTGAAGAAAAATGGGTTGGGTGTTAAGAAAAGAGAATGAATTGTGTTTACCATATTCTAAATTTCTCATCTTATTTACGTTTTGATTTTCATTTCGTTAACAACTCTATTATACTTGTTTGTAGAATTAGTAATTAGGGATAACTACATGTACATTCTCAGAATTACTCTAGATTAGTTTCAATAATTATATGTAAAGTGAAAAAGAAAAAGGCGGCACTGGACTCAACTTGAAGAAGAAAGATGGAAAATTGAGTAAACCCCCGTAAAACTTGTTTTCTATTTTTCATTTTTTTTAGTTATTATGGAGATATGTCAATTTTGCTCATATATTATTTTTGGGAAAAATTGGGGTGGTTAATAATGTGAATGGACCATTTTACCCTTACTCCGGCAGCTAAAATGGGTTGAAAATGGTTGAGTGTGCAATCTGAAATGAAATAGTGATTTGTAGAGTGCAAAGTGGGATAAAAAAATTTATAGGGTGCAAAGTGAAAAATGCTCCTATTCGTAGGGTGGAAAGTGGGATTAAGCCATATAAAAAATATTCATGTATTATTTATTAAAAGGCAATTGACCCGCTATGATAAAGAAAAGAAGAAGATACACATTACACTTTTGTTTACATAGTATTGTTGGATGGATTACCTTATGTGATGCTGATATATTGACGCAAGTACCATCTAAAAATAATAACATAGTCAATTGTTGTTGATTAAGTATTTAATTATTACTAATATACACTCTATAATAGTTCACTGGAAAAGTGGGACATAAATTTAGAGGTACTCCCAGCCCCAGATAGTACATTATTTTAAATGCTGAGTAGATTACCCCAAATGTAGATTACCCAGAAGACAATATAATTAAATATTACTTGCTATAAAATTAGTTTTTTAACAACTATCTGGCATATCTGGAAGGCACACAATTTTTAAGTATTTGATGAAAATTAAACGATGAAGCTTTTCAAACGACTTTAATTATATAGGATAAACGGTTTGCTCTTAATATTCAAAGTTTGTACTTCTTAGATTGACGTCAAAGAGAGGCAGTTGCACATGTTTGGTGTCACTCCGATGTTGGTTGGGACAAGCTTGATACGGATGGGAGTTGGGTGGCTAGAACGAATTCAACAACTATCGGAGGAGTAGTAAGTGATGCCAATGGTATTTGCAATTTGGCTTGAACTTTTGGCCCTCCGAGATGACTTGAACTTTGCGTAGGAAAGGCGAATTCTGGTGGTAGAGATTGATTCAGAGGTGATCCACAAGCTTATTCAAAAGATTTACTCAAAAGAGCATCCGTTAGGCCATCTCTAATGACTCCCCCTCCCCCTCCCCCCCTCTCCCTCTCCCCCTCTCCCTCCTCCTCTCTCTAGTTTTTTAGTCATCTCTAATGACTCATTCTATCAAACCCATTTAATAATAAATTTTATTCTTCTCTATTATTATTATTATTATTATTACACCAAAAATAAATTTAAAATTAACATTAATTTAAAATCAAAAGTACATTAGGAAACTTAGAAAATAAAAAATTACATCAATAATAAATTAATTCATATAAAGAAATCCATCATCTCTGCCATATTCGTTGCCACTATTATTATTGCTGTTGATATTGCTACCGCCACCGTCTAGATCGATCGAACCTCCTGACGAATCTCCAAATAAACGAGCCCGACGACGTTTTTCGCGAACTACTAAAGGACTTAGTCGAACATGTGTGGGACACACAAGGTCAAAATTAAGGTCTATGTTTTAGTCGAACATGATTTCATGATTGTATCGTATTATTTTAAATTTTTAGAAAGAATTATTTTGGGGTTTAATGATTGTATCGTATTATTTTAAATTTTTAGAAATAATTATTTTTGGGTTTCATGATTGAATCGCATTATTTTAGATTTTTAGAAAGAATTATTTTTGGGTGATAAATACAACCCCAAAATTATTAAAATAAATCAATATTAAAAATACTAGTGTTAATTTAATGAAATAAAAGTTATTTTTTTATAATTAAAAATAATTATCTCCAAATAATATACAGATTTTAGTAATTTTTTTTACTTTTAAATAAAGATAAAAAAATAACCAAATAAAACAAAACGAAATTAAAAAATATATATAGCATGTGATGGAGGGGGCTTGGATGGAAGAAGCTCGGCTAATTCAAAGGCGAATGTTTTGACCAAGATAGGACAAACAATGTGAGAAAGACTACACTGGATCTAAGAACCACCGTATTCCGAAAAATTCTTGTATAGACCTGGTCTAAGAGCTTTTCATAGACCTTGTGGTTGTAAATGAACCACATCATACATTTTGATGATGTCATACTCTCAAAATGTATGATGTGGTTCATTTACAACCACAAAATCTATGAAAAGCTCATAGACCAGGTCTATGCAAGAATCATCCCCGTATTCCATACAAGAGCTAGTTGAGAACAATAGCCGATAGACAATAATTGCCTTTTTGCTGATAAAAAAATAAAAAATTTAGTTTCTAATAATGGGCCTTGTGAGTTATGGCCACAAGGACAATTACTTTAAATGCTAAGTAGGATTCTGCTTTATCCACCTTTTCTAATAAGTGTGATTTATGGTAAAATCGCTATAAATTTTATTTATAGAAGTATAAGCACATTAAAAGTCATAAACCTATGAATTGGATATTTTTCTTTGCTTAGCAATTTGATCCGCATGTTATATTATAGCTAAATATAAGGATTATTACTTCAATTTGTAGCTATCTATTAAATTCATGGCTGACCTGTATTAGAAAAACTTGAACTTTAGAGGAGTTTAATTTCAGTTAGAAAGATACATACAAACATCCAAATACATTTTTTTTTGTTTCCGAAGGGTTTAATCCCTTCCGAGGCGCGTCGGGCACATAATGTGGGAACCTCTCCCAACAGGGATTCGAACCTGAGTCCGCTACTTTGTAGTGACTAGTCCCTTCCACTAGACCAATCACCTGTTGGTAAACATCCAAATACATGGGACGTCGTTAAAATCGAGGTTTATTTTTAATTTGCTCTTCCAATTATTTTAAATGTTCACTTTGCCCTCTCCAATTATCTTTCATACTTCTATAGCCTCAAAGATTTATATTACTACCAACAGGTGACTGGTCTAGTGGAAGGGATTAGTCACTACAAAATAGCGGACTCAGGTTCGAATCCCTGTTGGGAGAAGTTCCCACTTTATGTGTCCGATGCGAGGATTAAACCCTTAGGAAACCACAAAAAAGAAAAAAAATTATATTACTATATTTTATTTTTATATTCTTATAGCCCCAAACTGTTGATTTTTCACTACATATGTCCAATATTTCCAAAAGGTCTCAAATTTCTCCTTCCATCCCCATGTTTCATTAAGGAGAACTCCGGGCGTGTATAATAAAATGTGTGGGCAAAAGGAGAATTTTGTATTGTTTCCGTAATGACTTTTATTACGAAAATATGTTGAAACTAGCGGTTTCGATCCATATTGATACTTAAAGGGTAAAGTGATGCTATTGATATTTGAAGGGGCATAATGAATATGAAAATATTTGGAGGGAGTAAAGTAAAAAACCACCTAAAATCATCTATGTAATAGGACCGAAAACAAAAAAACAACAATTTTTTATTTATTTTGATAACTTTTGAAACTCAGTTCACTTATAACTTTATAAACAAAAAAATTAATAAAATACATATAAATATATTAAGTTGTTCGTTACTTGACTCGTACTCATTCGATAAAAGCTCGATTCTTTTCACGATCATAATAAACTTCGACATGATTTTATACATGTATAATTCAAACTAAACTTAGTCAACATTTCAATTTAATTCTTAGTTGTATTTCCTTGATTGAGGCAATGACAATTTATCCCTCTGATATTCATAATGTTAAATTTACTATAATTTAAAAAAAAAATTATCCCCTTATAATTTTAAAAATGTTTCACACCATATTCTTGATATTTTTATATGAGGCACTTTACCCGTCATGTGTTATGATAATATGAAATTTTACCCCTCTATATTATGATAAATGTGACAATTTATCCCCTAAATACAAAACATCGTTCATGTCAACTTTCAGTTTTGAAAAGTGAGTTAACACTCTTCGTCCGAAGGGATAAATTTGACTCTTTAAAATTTTCATAAGGAAAGTAAAGTTCTATATTTTTTAAATTCCAGGGATAAATTAAATATTATGCATTTAAGCATTTGACCATAGAATAAATTAACATTAACTTTCCTTGATTTCTATGCCAACACAAAGTGGATTTTTGGCAACATGCACCCTTAAAAATAAGTCATTTTGCAAATTACACACTTGAAATTGAATTTTGACAGATTGCACTTTTAAAATACCTAATTTTTGCAGATTGCACCCTTAAAATTAAATTTTGGCAGAGTGCACCCTCGAGATACATAGGTTTTAGCAGAGTGCACCCTTTAAATAATAAGTGATGGCAGAGTGCAACTTTTTAATCTTTTCCAAATAAATAGATTGTCGAAAAATTGAAAATTCTGATATTAATAGGGGCATCATTGTCCTTTTAATTCATTTCCTTTCTAAAATTTAAGTTTTATGCCTAAATTTTCAATTTTCTAAAAATCCATATTTACATCCCTCAATCATTTTTGCGCAAATCTTCACCAATTCTGTTAATCTAGATTTTATTTTGACATCAATTTTATATATATAAATTAAAAAATAAAAAGATTTTTAAATTCAAAAATTAAATATTCAATACATTTAACATAAAAGTGGTAGTCAAGATATAATAAACAAATCTGAACACAATAAACTTAGCAATCCATCCACAAGAATTAGCAACAGTATTCAAATTAATATGGGCAAGTAAGTTCATTTAACTTCAAACTAAAAGCATGAGGCCATCTCCAGGGGGTGGGAAAGGAAGTCGTCTCTAGCGGCTGGGGGTCGGGGGCGGGAACGGGTTGGGCGTAGGGCTCGACGGAGCCTTGCGCCCAACCCGGGGTCTGAGGAAGAAGAGGGGCGATTGTAAGCACGCGCCCCTCTTTAAGGCAGGTGCCGCCAAGTGGCGGCATCTGACTGGTTATTTTTTTTTCTTTTTTTTTGTTATTTAGGATTTTATATATGTAAAATTAATTATTTAAAGTAATTTTTAATAAATTAAAATTTTCACCTAATTAAATTAAATTTGTAGAATTAAATTATTTAATAAAATGTGTTAGTATATTTACTAGTATTTAATAAATATATATAGTCACCAATTTTGAATTGAATTATTTAATATAATATTTTTTTAAATTAAAATCATTAACAATTTATTAGAGTTGTAATTAAATTTATTTATGGACAAATCATTAATAAATAAATTCAACATTTTATTTTAATATCTTTTATTGTAATAAAAAAATTTGTCATTTAATTATAATATTGGTGTGTCTATTTATTCTCTTTAATTTTAATATTTAAATATAATTAATAATTTAATTATATTAGTAAAATAATTATTAGTATTATTAATATTAATATTAAAATAAAATTAAAACTAGAATTATAGATGAGAGTGAGCAAAGAAAGACAATAAAATTAATTCCATTCTGGAGCCCTATCATTGGAGACTACTAGACAGTGCTCGGGTGGAGGCAGGGCCGGCCCAGGGGCTCAGGAGCCCCGAGCCCACCCCCACCATTGGAGATGGTATGAGAATGTTGTATATTAAGTAGAGCGGATTTTTATGTTATTTATTTTTCTTTCTAGAATTTATATTAATTAAATGTATAAATGGATAAACTTACCCCTGAACTAAAAATTTATTTCACTTGGCTTAAGTTTTTGGAAGGAAATTAATTTCTTTTGAAGGAAAATGAGTTAATAAAATAATTATGTCCCTATTAATATCAGGATTTTTGATTTCCCGGCAATCTCTTTGGCAAAAAGAGATTAATAGGGTGTACTCTATCAAAACTTTTGTATTTTGAGGATGCACTCTACCAAAATTATGTATTTCAAGGGTCACTCTGCCAAAATTTAATTTCGATGATGCACACCGTCAAAACTTATGCATTTTGAGGGTATATTCTGTCAAAATTTAATTTGATGGGTGCATGTTGCCAATAGTCCACAGAAAGCCTTCATAAGACAACACTGACATTTGGCCTCTCTCTCTCTCTCTCTCTCACCATAACTATTAACTACACTACACTATAAAGAACACACTTTAACTCATTCACTCACTTCACAATTTCTCATCAATATTTAGACTTATTTTTTCTTTTCCATTAATTTTTACATATGGAGAGGGGCCAACAAATTCAATCTGCCATTTTCAGGCCACCACAAGAAACACCCAGAGATCCAATGGAGTTTTTATCCCGTTCTTGGAGTCTTTCAGCTTTTGAAATCTCCAAAGCTTTAGCTCCTCCTCAAAACGCCGTCGTTACATCATGTGGCGGTGAAACCATACATGAACAAGATATCGATGAACCCACTTCCGCTTCAGCTGTTAGTGTTTGTCGGAACCCTTTTTCCTTTGCTTCTTCCGAAACATCTCAGCTTGTTTTGGAACGCATTATGTCACAATCTGTAAGTTTCGTATCAAACAATAATTTTGTTCTTATCTGCAGTGTTTGTTCGTCTTTGATTTTGTTTTTATGCATAAATGGTTAATTTCTTTGATTTATTATTCCACTAGTGCCAAACTAGTTGTTCCTCTGTTTTTTTTTTTTTTTTTGTGTGTGTGTGTGTGTGTGTGATCTTGACTAATTTAACTATTTCCTGGTAATTTTTTGGTGGATGGGTATTTCTTGATAATGGGTAAAGGGTTTAGAGAATTTAAGTAGATTTATTTATGTTAATATTTGATTTTTGTCTCTGTTTTATGGGAAACAGAGTGTTTCTTGAAACTTTAATTTATTTAATTGGGAAATTATTTTTAATACGGTAGAAGAACAATAGTTCTTTAGGTTTTAATTCAATTCATGATTGTAGATTCGTTGCTGCATTTTTTAACTAAACATATAAATATAATTCCTTTTATTTCTTCATTCTCTACAAATCCCATCTTCATGTCCTACTTAAAAGTTATTTAATTTTTTAATATTTTGACATAATTTATCTAATACAACATGTGTACAACATTTGCAGCAAGAGGTATCACCTCGCACTTCAGGAAGGCTATCTCACAGCAGTGGCCCTCTCAATGACAGCCCACCGGTTTCCCCCTCCCAAATGGACGACCTCAAGGTCTAATTAATTTTCTCTTTATTTTTTTTCATAATTTTTCTTAACTTGTTTTGTGATCATGTTGTTTTAATTTTGTACACCAAGCACAAATTCTGAAGAGAGAATATATCAGCTTTCTCTTTAACCAACAACATACTCTAAGTGTGACAAATAGTACAACATTGATACCTTAACTTCTCCAAGAAACCAAGATTTTTAATTCACTTGTTTAGTAATATTTTTCTTTGTGTGGAAATATTTTTTGTCGGTACCATAGTTTATATTTTTTGTCTTTATCTAGGGAAAAAAAGAAAAAGAGACTATACTATAGTATATTATTGTACATGGTCCTTCAAGTGATAGGTGGGCGGTTCAACTGCATCTTCTTATATAGGGCTGTCAACTGCATCGAATCTCCAATCGGATTCGGACGGATCCGGATTGAAATCAGCCCCATTGACAGCCCTATTCTTATATATGGCACATTTATATATTTTTATGTGATTTTCATGAATTAAAATAATTACAGATTATTACTTTCACTTGTCTAGCAATAATGTAGAATTTATAATGAAGGGAGTATTTATTTTGATGGGACCACCAATCTTTAGGGTTTGTGGTTAATGTTCACTTTCGTGAATAGCAAAAAAAAAAATGGTCCAATTTTCTTGGTGGGGGTGTGCATTCTAGGATTATGACATTTTGCTATGTTTGGTTCTTGAATTTAATGTGTAAAACATTAAGGATATGTTCTCCTTTCATCAAATGAAAGAAAACTTAGCTTCATTTTTAGTTCAGCTAAATGCAAATATACCCCTGTGCTTTGCCTAATTGACAAAAATGTCACGTGTTGCTTTTTGTAGCCCCATTTGAAATTCTTTCATAATAAATTGGAGGTTATTGCCAATTTTTAAGTGAACCGGGGGGGGGGGGGGGGGTACTGTCAATTTTCAAAGTTAACATGGGGGATTATCGTCAATTTTTAAAGTGAATAGGGGTGTTTTTTGCATTTTTACTGAGGGTATAATTGTTATTTTTATTAAAAATTATGTACTCCGGCTTGAGAGGGGTTTTTTGGCTAATAAAACATCGTAGGGGGTATTTTGGAAATAAAAATAACACAGGTATTTCAAAAAATCAGGCAAAGCATAGGGGATTTAGGGGTATTTTTGCATTTCACTAAAAAAAATTCATGTTAATTTACTCACTGAAATCTAGAATGTAACATAGCTTAAGTTTCAGTTAATCCAAATATTTTCATTTTTATATTGATCAAGGTTTATGTGTGCAGTATGGTCGATTGAACAATCTGATCAGCAACCAGTACAAAGGTGGCGGCACCACCGTGGTTGGAGGTGGAAAAACAGTCGGGAGGTGGTTAAAGGACCGTAAAGAAAAAAAGAAAGAGGAAACACGAGCACAAAACGCGCAGCTCCACGCTGCCATTTCAGTAGCCGGAGTAGCATCCGCTATTGCCGCAATAACTGCTGCCACTGCTGCATCGTGTGGAGCCCGCAAAGATGAGTCGGTGGCTAAAACCGATATGGCGGTGGCATCTGCCGCCACATTGGTGGCTGCACAATGTGTCGAGGCAGCCGAGTCTATGGGGGCCGAACGCGACCACTTGACTTATGTAGTCAGCTCAGCAGTCAATGTTCGGTCCGCAAGTGATATTATGACCTTGACCGCTGCTGCAGCTACGGGTATGTGCTAGTTGTTGAGTTTCTCGTTTCAAAATTTAGTATTCCAGATTTGCCCTTGATATTGGTTGATATTGGTTTATTGCGTTTGTAGCTTTGAGGGGTGCAGCTACGTTGAAGGCAAGGGCGTTAAAGGAAGTGTGGAATGTTGCGGCTGTGATCCCTGTGGATAAAGGAAATGGTGGGAGTAATGGAAGTTCGAGTGGCGAACTTGTTCCGGAAGAAAACTTCCTTGGGATTTGTAGTCGAGAATTGCTCGCGCGAGGTAGTGAACTATTGAAGAAAACTCGAAATGGTATGCTATTCTTCTCTTTAAATGTCTAATTTTGTTCCGTATTTATATTTATTCTAAAATAAAAACTAAATTTTAAGAATGTACGAGTTTATAACGTTCATAATTCCGGACCAAGTTGTCCTAATTTGACAATTTTCTTGAATGCCAAATGCAGGTGATCTTCATTGGAAAATAGTGTCTGTTTACATTAACAGAATGGGTCAGGTGAGCTTTTCTTCTCTATGATTGATCAATCAGATTTACATTGAAAGTTAAAGTTGTGCATAATTCAAAAATATGAAATTGCTTTTTTCACTTTAAATTCAGAATTCTTCTTTCACATTTGCAGGTGATGCTAAAGATGAAGAGCAGAGTAGCTGGGACTGTCACCAAAAAGAAAAAGAGTAAGTTCATATTTGCTTTTTTGTCTTTGGTGGGTCTTTCCTTCTGTTTGGGGATTTGAGAAAGTAGTATGTAATTGAGTGAAAAAAGCTAAAAATGCTAAAGTTCCCATCTTTATACCTTTTTTTTTATTTTTTTTTAAATTTTTATATTACATTTGAATTTTGCAGATGTTGTAATGGAGGTGGTAAAGGATATTCCGGCTTGGCCAGGCCGCCACTTGCTTGAAGGCGGTGAGGACCGGAGATACTTTGCATTGAAGACGGTGACTCGAGGGGTGATCGAGTTCGAGTGTAGGAATCAAAGAGAATATGATGTTTGGACTCAAGGTGTTTCAAGATTGCTCACAATTGCCGCCGAAAAGAATAATAGACATAGAATTTGATCTCCCTTTAAGACTTGGACTAACTCTATATTGCTTTTTTAATGTCATTAATGTAGAAAAGGTAAGTAAAGTTTAAGTTATCCAAGTAGGGTCTTTCTTTATTTTGGAGTATGTAATTTTGGGATATGTGTGATTTACTTTGCAATGTTAAGAAAAGGTGAAGTGAAGTGAAGGGAAGGTATAAATCCATGTGATCCAAGGGTTTGATCTTCTTTGTTGTGGGAACTAAAAGGGGGATCTTGGACTGAGATTGGTCAAAAAGGATGGGAGAATCTCATTTTGAGTAAAGAATTATGGAGGATAAAGATGTGATCATGATTTTGTATTATGTTTATTCATGTGGGACTTCTTCCCTTTTATTGCAATGTGGGGCGTAAGATTATTGTTTTATGATTAGGAGGTAATTTGATTTGTAATTAGCACTTTGTGTACCAAATATGTTGGATGTTAGCTCTTTTAAATTACCTTTTTGCAATAGCTTAGTTGTTCCATTGTTTAATACTACACTCTCCTAATTTTTGTGATGTTGGGAAGGCATTGTCTTGATGACGAAGAAGCATCTGTTGACTATTTTACCCCTAGGTTTGTTGACTTCAATGGTCAATTCTCCTGCATAAAGATGAGAGGGTGCAGCTTATTGGTTTTTTTTTTTAATTCGAGGGTGTCAAAGTGTTTTTTTGTATTTTAAGAGTGCAAAGTGTTCATTTTTTTTATATGGGGTGCAAAATAATCAAAATCCCTAAAAATATAGAATATATCCTTCCTTTGAGATTATTTTTGTTTGATTTGGAAGTTAAGAGGACTAGAAGTATAAATATAAGACAATCCAAAAGATAAAAACCAAATTATATGTAGAGACCGAGCATAAATAACAAAATATGTTATAAATAGGATAACTAATGTATTGATTCAAAAGTTAAAAGACTATTTTTTTTATTATCAAACATAAGAACTAAATATTTAAGATTTCCTTCTTTCTCTATAAATGAATATTATTTTTCAAGCAATTGATATTTGTATCCCATAAATATATCTCTTTTGCTCGCACCTGTAATTGTTATCTTGCCATCTTACATTTTAAACTTTAAAATAATATTTTATTTGACAATGTGCATCCAATTGTGAAATGTAAAATGTCCATTATATTGCTAATAAAATACGACAAGATGATGCAAAGTAAAATTTCAAATCTCACGATGCAAATCCAAACGTTGAGATTCTGGAGTACAAAATGTTAGATAGTCATTTTTTTTTATTGAAATGCATTTTTTTTTTAAATTGTGATCTAATATTCGGCATTAAAAAAGGGTAAAATTGCAGAAATCGTCCCAAATTAATTATCGATTTTAGATTTTCGTCCCAAACTATATTACCTCACCGAATTTTGTCTCGCAATTTAATATTTGTTGAAATATCGTCCCAAACTAATTAATATCAACTCGCCAAATTTCACCCCATAATTTACCATTTTTTATGAATTTAGTCCCAATATTAAATTTCTAATTTAATGAAAATGACGGTTCAATTGTAATTTGTTTGAGACGAATTCTGCAATATTATATAATTATTCGTGTTAAAATTTACCACGTCATAACACGTAAGCAGCCATATGATAATTTAACGGCAAATGCGCAATTTCCGTCTTATAATGAGTCTTATAATTAACGGTGGGACGATATTTCAAAAAAATATTAAATTACTGAAGAAATTCGACAAGTTAAATAATTTGGAACGAAAATTCAAAATCAGTAATTAGTTTGGTACGATTTTTGCAATTTTGCCATAAAAAAGGGAATTACTAAAGAAATGGTTGGAAGCACTATTGATCAGAACCAAAGTTTATTAAATTCTGGAGTACAAATTTTACATTATTAAATTAAAAATCTATGTATTTAAGAGAATTCCAGACAACCTTGGTTATTGGCTCACATAAACATCTCTTTCTACATAGCAATCACTGACATTAATTAAGACTGTCTTCCTTTTCGATTTATTAAAAAGGGAAGCTGGCCGGGCATGCGAGTTAATACTGGAGTAATATTTTTCCATAACAATGCACATTCATTTCACAGAATTTAATCCATATAAGCTGAAAATAAAGCATATCTTTCTTTGGCTAGCTTGTAGTAGTAGTTGGGATGATAAAATTTTCAATTTAATATTATGTTTGAGTCTTGAATTCATTGTTAAAGGTAGATATAATTGTCTTATCATATCATATACATAATTGCTCCACTTTTCCAAATTCCAAGAAATAAAAGAAAAACTAGAACACACTTTAGTGCAATCTTCTATTTCTTGACAAGAAAAAAAGACTTTAGGTCAATGGTCTACTTCGGCACGAGCTATTCAATTCGGTGGCGAATGTGATTTTGGAAGGAGATGGCAAAATCATCATAGATGGGTGTGTGTAGTTTAGTTTTTGACCATCACAGTTCCCCCTAGAATTATCTTCGACGACATCATATGTATGAATAGGAGTTTCAGAGATTTTACATGTTGTTGTCATGTGTTTCGGAACATGATTCAATGTTTTAGCCAAGCCAAAGTTTCGTTTTATATATATTCCCGAATGTAGTTGATCTTGCTAGATTCTTTCATGATTTTGTAATCATCGACATTGATCATTTCTAAATTTACTTTTATAGTCTTTTAAAACAAATACTCTTTATGCCTCTAAATTTTTATTTTTTGAGATGTCTCAAAATCAAACTCTATTTCTATAAATTAAATTATTTTTCTCAAAAATACTCTTTTTCATAGATATCAATTTAACACCACTAACTCACAACCATTATTTTTAAGAGCATACATGTAAAATTATCAAAAGTTTTAATTTTTTTAACTTTTTAGCTAAAAATAGAGGGTATTGTTGATTGATTATTTGGAGGAGGTCCGTTCTTCATGATTTATATTCAAATGGGCCTTCTATGTTTGTTAAAAGGTTTAATTTGTTGGGCTGAAAACTTTGCATGCATACTACTCAAGAAGTCCAACACTCAATTGGGCTCAAGTCCAAACCAATCTGCACAAATCACTAAATGATACCATGGACAAAGAGTAAACCATATTCAATTTCTTTTTCAACGGTCAAGAACTAACTACATGGGTACTATGTAGCTAAACCTCAAAAGAGAAGAGAGTGTAATTTTAGATATCTACTTTAACGTGGATTATTTCTTAGTGATAATCTTAGCACATATCATCATTAATTTGTTTTCGACATTTTAATAGAGACAACAATCCATATTTACTGTGATTTGATTTCGACCGAGATGCAAGTAAATTGTAATATATTTGATTCAATGACACAAATTTAATCAAAGAAAACTTACAATTTCGAAAACCCACTTTATATAATTGATAATTTCGTTTTTGATTTCCCAACCATACCAATTATAAATTAATTAAAATAATTATTCTCCATTAAGAGTCTAGGGCAAATTAATTATACTTAAATTTCTTTTTTACGATTGAGAAGCGTCCTTACAATAACTAACAACATGGGTAATATGTAGCTAAACTTCAAATAAAAGGGAGTTAGTGCAATAAATAAAATGCTTTCTTTTGCATCTAATGACGTAACATTGAGCTTAATTTATAGTTCATTTCTATTTATTTACCATTTTAATTACTCACCCAAATCCATAAACTAAACATAACCTAAATTATATATTATAATGGATAATATGTGGCTAAACCTCAAATTAGGGGTAGTTAGTGTAATTTTAAATATCTCATAGAATTAATATTTTTGCAACTTCACTAAATATACAAAGGTATATATGTAATTATCTTTTAAATAGTATATTTGCATTGACGAGGTCCAACTTAACGAAAAAGTTGAGGTCCCATGACGTAAATGTCGTCATGAGATCGAATTTCTCTTGATATATGAATTTTCCTCCAATTTTACACTAATAAATAATGAATACTCATTGTATTTATTAGTTAAACATTATTTGTATTTCACTATTTATCAAACCGCTTAAAAAAAATAGTATATTTGCTGACAATTAAAAGGGGCTATAGAGTAACAAGTGGCTTTCTTCAATATCATACATTTATCGTGCCTAGTGAGAAAAATCTTGCTTTACCACAAACAAGAACTGTCACTATAAATAAAACAAACAAAGCAATAATTCTACTATCCCTTTAAAAAAAAACTCAAGAATTTCAAGAATTCCATTGAATAATCATGAATTCTTCACCTACTATTCCCATTTCTACTTCCACAAGTGTTTTTGATATTGGGAAATATTTAACCAAGTTAATAAAAGTTGAACAAAAGATTTGTGACAAAAATGCTTCTAGTTCTCCAAGGGCACTTCTAATTTGCACTCCTTCAGAAAAAGGAGTTTTCCCAGTGCTATTATTTCTTCATGGCTATCTTCTTTACAACTCCTTTTACTCTCAACTCATTCAACATATTGCATCACATGGCTTCATTGTTGTCGCTCCTCAGGTTAGTTAGCTCTTAATACAATTTTTAATTGTTTACAAATTAAATCTGAAGTTGTTTAATTATGATTTATGAACTAATTTGCTTCTTAATCTGATGCAATTAATACAGCTAGCTTTAGTTCTTGAGATATGTTGTGGAATTAAAAGTAATGATGAATTAAAAATGTCAAATTCAATTTTCCTTGGAATGTAATCTTGATAGGGTAGAGTTGTTAATTGATATTTTACACCCCAGAAATACACCACATATGTACTTTGCACCCTTGAATTGCAAATATCTGGGATATTTGCACTCTAGTAGAGTGCATTTTGGCAAAGAATATGTAATCTGGGGGTTCAAAATGCCAATATTTCAATTACAAGGTGCAAAATGCCAAAATGTGTATTTCTGGTGTGCACAATTGCCAACCACTCATAATAAAACTGGAGCTAAATGGCTAATTGTTATAGGCTACAAGTATGATTCATTTTATGTCTTGGGTGTGTTTTGGTGGTTCATATTTTCGTTGGGTGTTTTCAAAATTTTCCTAATTTGTTCTGTAATTTCACGAAATATTTCAAACATGATTTGGATTATTTGGTTGTAATTTTTAAAATGTAGAATAATGTCAAAAATAGTTAATGGGTTTGAAAATGCTAAATATAATTTGGATGGTGATTTGCATGTGATTAGTAGGTGAAAAAGTCTTAAATTATAGGCAAAATTGCAAAAATCGTCCCAAACTAATCATTGATTTTGTATTTTCGTCCCAAACTATTTAATTTGGCGAATTTCGTCCCGTAATTTAATATTTTTTTGGAATATCGTCCCACCATAATTATAAGACGAAATTGCGCATTTGTCAATGAATTATCACATGGCTGCTTAAGTGTCATGACATGGTAAATTTTAACACGAAGAATTATATAATATTGCAGAGTTCGTCACAAATTAATTACAAGATTGAACTTCATTTTCGTTAAATTAGAAATTTAATATTGGGACTAAATTCATACAAAATGGTAAATTATGGGACGAAATTTGGCGAGTTGATATAATTTGGGACGAAAAATCAAAATTAGTTATTAGTTTGGGACGATATTCCAAAAAAATATTAAATTACGGGACGAAATTCGCCAAGTTAAATAATTTGGGACGAAAATTTAAAATCAGTAATTAGTTTGGAACGTTTTCTGCAATTTTACCTAAATTATATATGTTTGTTGAAGGTTTGTGAAATATAGGATTATATTGTGTATGTATGGATAGGCTTGGGCCGCCAAAGAGTAGCGTGTTCTTCGGCTATTTGGGTAGACCTATATCGATTCGTATGTCGTTTGGTTTTTTTGGATGAGAAAATTGTTCCAATTCCATTCCTCTTTAACATTCATTTTTGTAGATTCTGTGTTTAGAGATGTTCTTGTAGAATTTTAAAATACTGAAATTTTAAGTTATAGATTGATAATGCACAAAATAGCCAAATTGTTTCACATTGTAAAATTCTTGAATTTTTTTTTATTTTTGTTATGATTAATAGGCCATGACACAATAATTTGGCTACTTTACGATATTGGAAGATTCTTCAATTGTTATTTTATATAATCAAGGTATATAACAATTTCACTAATTCACTTTCCACCAGTTATACTCCATTGCAGGACCAAATGCTACAGAAGAAATCAACATCACAGCCGAGATAGTCAATTGGTTACCCAAAGGACTAAGCAATATACTCCCACCTGATGTTCAACCAAACTTGAATAAACTAGGCCTCGCGGGCCATAGCCGAGGAGGCAAAGTCGCGTTCGCCTTATCTCTACAAAAACCTTCTACAACGTCTCTCCATATCTCGGCCCTGATAGGTTAGTTCTTGCTTTTTTGTGGTTGCGTTTTTCTTGACTAAAATCTCTATAAGCATTTGTTTTGGAATTATTGACCAATTGACACTTTGCAACACAAAATTGACAATTTGACGCACTCTCGAATTGCATATTCCTGGCAATTCAATGGGCATTTTGCGCCTTTGAAATGTGAACTTTGGCAAACAATATGCAATTCGTGGGTGCAAAGTATCAAAGTGATGTAAAGTGTCAATAACTCTGAATAATATGATCACAAATTTGTAAATCACGTATTTTTCCGAACCATAGGCATTGACCCTGTCGATGGAATGGACAAAGGAAAACAAACTCCGCCTCCGGTCCTCACTTACATTCCCAATTCCTTCAATTTAGACAATACGGCCGTGCTTGTGATTGGCTCGGGTTTGGGTGAAGTGCAGAGGAATCGCTTTTTCCCTCCTTGTGCACCGTGTGGGGTTAATCACGAGAACTTTTACAAGGAATGTTGTGAGCCGGCATACCATTTTGTGGCCAAGGACTATGGGCATCTTGATATGCTTGACGATGATACTAAAGGACTACGTGGGAAAGCGTCGTATTGTTTGTGTAAGAATGGGGAGTGTAGAGAGCCTATGAGGAGATTTGTAGGGGGGATTGTGGTTGCTTTCTTGAAAGCTTATTTGGAAGGTGATGAAAGGGACCTTTTGAGTGTTAGAGATGGGCATGAAATGGTTCCTGTTGAGCAAAGAGTTGAATTTAAAGTGTAATAGAATGATTTAGAATGAAAAAAAATGGTGAAATTCAGTTGAGAATGTTAAATAAAAGGATTTGAAAGGGTCTTTTTTGGGGTTTTTTTGCACTTTGCACCCTCGAAACATGAGAAACACTTTGCACCCTTGAGACTTAGATTTAGCACTTTGCACCCTCGAAATATGAAAAATACAGCACTTTGCATCCTCTTTTATTTTCAAGCAAAAATTCAAGGGCAAAATAGGTAATTCAATAGTATTGGCATTTTGGACCCTCAAAACTTGAGAATTTCGCACTTTGAACCCCCAAAATAAAAATAACACTTAACACCCTCTAATTAAGAATAAATCAACAACTTTCACCCCCGAACACAATAAATGGGCACGTTGCACCCCAAAACACAAAATTAACACTTAACACCCTCAAATTTAAAAAACTCAAACCCCTCTTTTTTTAGTCAAAGTTGACTATCAGAGTGAAAAAAATCTAAGGCACAATACGTAATTCATATTTTTACTTAAATTTTGCAAAATACAATTATAAATACTCGAATACTCATTTCTCTTTCAATCTTTCTTTTCAACATTATAACCATGAATAACTAAATAAAATACAAGTAAACTTCTCGAGACCCATTGTCTACTTCAACATATGAAAGACCCATAAATAATTACCTATTTTGCCTTAAAAATTTGACTTTCATGGTCAACTTTGCAGGAAAAAATGAGGGGTTTGAGATATTTTTTTTAATTTGAGGGTGTTAAGTGTTAATTTTATATTTTGGGGGTGCAAAGTGTCCATTTACTGTGTTTTGGGGGTGCAACTTGTTAATTTGTTCTTAATTAGGAAGTGTTAAGTGCTAATTTTATTTTGGTAGGGGGGGGGACCAAAGATCTACAATTGAAGTACCTATTTTACCCTTGAGTTTATGTTTGAAAATAAAAGAGGGTGCAAAGTGCTGTATTTTTCATATTTCAAAGGTGCAAAGTGCTAAATCTAAGTTTCAGGGGTGCAAAGTGCCTATTTCCCATGTTTTAGGAGTGCAAAGTGCAAAAAACCCTTTTTTTTTCTACATTTATTATAGGTGTAATTTGTATATTTTGTGTTTTAAGGTTAAGGTAATTAGCTAGCCACTTCCTTTAATTGTTTGCAACTATGTGCTGCTGGATTGGGGCATGGTTACATCTCTATCGAGATTTGAAGTTGTTTAGCTCCTCAGCAAAAATTATTTTTAGTCATTTGTAGTTTTGGTGGTGTTTGATTCTCAATATTACAACCACATATGGACCTCCAAATGCAGAAAAAACAAATGGTTTTCATAAGCTACAAAATGGAGCTTTATTCAATTTGCTTCTACAAAATCAAATCAATTCATATTGTAATGAATTATGTAACATAAAAATGTCGGTTTAGGAATTGTTGTGGAGGGAACTGTTGGCCTTGGTATGACAACAATTGCACTTAGGAAAGGGATTCCATGCGTGGGCATGTCAAAAAGTGAAGTTTGAACTGTTGTGTAGTTTAAAGATTTGAGTTGCACCGTTGCTGTTAATTATAGAAGTTTTTAAGACAACAATAAATGACCCTTGTCTATAAATTTTATCAATTATATTTATTAAATCTAACAGTAATTGGAATAAAACTTGTATAAAAATTGTAAATCTTCTATAATCAAAACATGTTATTCATTCTTTGATTTCCAGTAATTCTTCTTTCTTCTTTCACTATAATTGGTTTTTTTTTTTCATAATAATATGTTCTTATCTCCTAACTCATAAGTTTATCACCTTCTACCATTTCATATTTAAGCCCTCAAATTAAATCTGCCTACAATTCCAACGAAATCAGTAGAAATCGAGACCAAATTTTGTTGTCAACAAATCCGAATTTTTCACCCGGATCTTGGATATCCGTCAAATCGGGATTCGATTTGAGTTTTCAGGAATCCAAGCGAACCCGGAGCGGATTCGGTCACGGGCTCACGGCTAACAACATGCGGATCCGAACCCCATCCGACCCAAGTCCGACGAATTAATAGGCCCAAGTCCGAATCTCTGGTCTTGATCAATTCAAGGGCTAGGCCCATTGGGTAGTGGCCCTAATCTAGCCATCATTGTTATGAGGCCCAAATCCTTATTCATCAAGATCAAAACGCTGTGCTCTTCCCCCCCCCCCCCTTCCCCGCTTCATTCTACAAAAGCGCCCCCGACCGCCGTGAGCTGCCGCACCTCCGGCTTTCAAATCTACCGCCCGACTACCTCTCCTCCGAAGCCACGCCGTCATTCCGCTACCGCGGGTAGCTGCAGTCCGCAGGTTAGGGTTTTACAATTTTTCCTCATTGAATTCTAAATTTTTGGCTACTTGATAATTTTGAACTGGATTCGTAAGTCTGAAGTTCATGTTAATTGGATTCGAATTGTTTACGAGTGGGATAATTTCTTTTAACTGATAATTTTGTTTTTTTTTTTCTGGTAAATAGTCATTGTGAAAAAAGATCATACATTGCATAATTAAATTGGGTTCTCCCAAACCTAAATTCAATCAACTACAATATGATAGAATCAAATTAATCATCAATACAAGAGCTATAACAAAAATGGCCTTAAACTGTAATTTTCTCTGATGGGGTTTACTTTGAGGTAAAAAACGATTAAACGAATACATTTTTCAAAATCTTTAATTTGCTGCTTAATTGTATTTTCTACCATTATTAGTTCTTAAAATGATGTCTTTTGTATTGTTCTATTATTAATCTGGTAGGTACTAGAAGAAGATTTCGCATATCACAAAGTATTAAGGACCCTGGCAATGAAGATGTATGTAAAAACCATCATAGCTTTATCTAAAAAATTTGAACTATACTTTTTTATCATGGAATTTTCGATGGATAAGTAAGCCTTTGCGGGATTTTGCAGAGTTACCGCTAATGCTGGTGCACTTACTAATTTTGAAGTTCTTGACCTTTTAAGGTCTAGAGGTGCTGGAAGAGATCCTACGCGTGTTATCGCTTCCGTATCACCATCTGAGTTTAAGGTTTGTGGGGTGTCCACATTGGTTTTAATTATATTTTTAATTTTTTTTTTAATTTTTGAGTTCCTGAATAGGTTTACGATTACATAGAGCAAACCCCGGCTTCCAAACAAACGAGAGAAATTGTTCGTGAGTTTGTGGAAGAGTGTAAAACATATGACCTAGCCAAAGCTGAGATTCTTAATGTTATCAACATAAGGCCTGCATCTGGTGTTGAGGTTTTCACGGTACTTTTTCTGCCTTCATTTTTGTTGCTAATCTTTAAACCTCAGGTGATTTATCGTATGTGTTGAAAAGGTACATTACATTATGAAAATACTTGTGTAAGTTAAATAAGTTACATAATTCATTTAAAGAAATATAATTGTAAGGTACAAATATCTCGTGTCGATAATGAATTTGGTTTGCAAATGCGAAAAGTACGTTTCTTTCTAGTTTTGAATGTTTATTAGCTCTTATTTCCCAGATCATTGAAGAATGTGAATCACGTTTGGATGAAGAAAAAACGGAAGAGTTTGTACAGACTATCGCACGAGTTTTGCCGCCACATCAGGCGAAGTCTGACATGGACATCGAAAAGGATACAGAGGAAACCGTCGATGGCCAACAAGCAGAGCCTGTAGAATGATATATGTTTCCTAAGCTAATTTCATTGTAAATTACAAACACCCTATTTACTTCCTAATATATTTGCTAAAATTTGCCTAATATCTGATTTTTTTTTTTTTGCTTAATCAAATTAATCAAAAGCTTTTATATGCCTAAATCCTAAACTTCTCAAAGGTCTATTTCCCTCTTTCATATAGACCTCGTACCACTTTGAGGCCAACAATTTT
Source organism: Penstemon eatonii (assembly GCA_038501285.1). Taxonomy (NCBI): domain Eukaryota; kingdom Viridiplantae; phylum Streptophyta; class Magnoliopsida; order Lamiales; family Plantaginaceae; genus Penstemon; species Penstemon eatonii. Next base: position 73,259,428 of record CM076715.1, read on the forward strand.
ATTGTGATTTAATAATTATAGGTTAAAAGTATTTTTTGTGTTATTTGACCCTTACTAGCATAATTGGTCACCATCCGCAAGAAACTACAAATTCTCCAAAACTACAAATTGTAATTTTTAGTAACCGTTATTCTACAAAGTTACTTTTTTATTACTGTATGTTTTAGAATGAATGGTATAGAATTATCTTTTCAATCACTAAGCCAGACTCGTGTGTTAGAGCAATTAAGGCACTCTTCTTGCCAAATTAAATAAAATAATAAGATTGCAGAAGCACACCACATATAAATTTTAATTAAATAATAAGATACAACTTATAATGGGAATTTTGTATATTTGGTAATTTGTTATTACATGATACTTGAAAGCACATTTATTACAATAATTTAAATATTGGTTATAATGTTCTTACCATCGTCAAATAATTTAACGGAAATTGACAAAATTGGCCATGTTCTATTGCAAGTGGGCTTTATATTGTCTTTTGGAAGAAAAAGTTATCACGTATTCTTCACTTATGGAGGAAAAATTATTATATTATCAAGTTATAACGTGATAATTTTGCATTCAAAAGATGAGATAATAGTCATGTGCGGTGCACGAGGTCAATTTCGTCAATTTTTGTCCAATTATATAATGGTGTTATGAATATTGCAATCAACATTTAAATTATAATTTTAAACATGCATTTACGTATCCAGTAGTACAAATGTTACAACGGGTTCTATTATATGGTAATAAATATTCAATTTTCCAATTTATAATTGGACACAAATAATTAAAGGGATAAATTAGAAGTTTCATAGAGGAAAAGAAAGCATGGTCTCTTTTTCATACATTTTGTGAATATGTAAAAATATTCCTCTGTATCATGTGAATTCTACAAGAAAAATTTCTCTGAAATTGGAATAAGAGAAGATTTGATGCAATAAAAAATTTATAAGAGTTCTTTCTGTAAATTTTACAAAACACAGGGGAGTATCGTGCAGTTTCCAACTTAATTTTGTAAGATCAAATTAAAATTCACAAAGACTCGACAGGACCCTAATAAAAGAATCGAGACCATAGGTTAGATATTGATCACATCACATGTTAGTCTGAAATCTAAGTGTCCATATGTTTTGTTTGAGATGAAAGAATTCAGAAATTTCACAAGAGTCGCACTAATTCTTCAGGACAACAACAATGTCAAATCAAATTTCACGTCAAATTATTTGTTAATCTTTTAACTTTACTTTTTATTGCTTTTGTAAAGGTTTTATTTTCTGTAAAAAAAATCAAATTTTTAACACAGAGGATGTCCCCGACGTGGTCAAAGAATGGCCCAACTGACTTTCATGTGGGTTTGTAAAAGATAGGCATGTACTTAGGTTCTGACCCATGTGTGCTAGGCCAAATTTTATACTCAATTGTCATTACCTAACAAAAATATTTACAAATTTTATAAAAAAAAAAACCCAACATTTTACAATTAGATCACATTTTATATTTTTACTACTACCATATTTTTTTCTTTTAAAATCTTGTTGTGGAACTAGTTAAACTATGAGTCGAAGATATATTGTTTTAATGGTAAAACCGAAGCTCTAGTCAAGACTTTTTACGTGAATTGAATTCGACAAAATTTTCAGTATTTGCCTAGTATCATACAAATTTTAGTTATTAAATATTTATTTATTATAATTTACTAAAATAATCAATCAATATTAAGACGTGATTGTGTTATTGAGATAGAAATAAAGGAAAAAATCGAGTTACGTTAACATCTTAATTATGAATTCCTCCATCAATCAAAAATAAGGAAAAACTTATAAAAATTTCTTATATTTAAAACTTGTGCCAATTTACTTTTCATGAAGGAAAATGGAGTAGCTAGTTACGTTTTTCTTTTTTTTAATAAAAATTATTAAAGGTGTTTAAGACTTATACATGATTTAATTCATTTCAAACATATCATATATATTATGTGATCGAAAACCTTTCCCACCGAAAATTTGACTCTGAATTGACATGATAATTTATTCCACTATGTGAATCAATTTTGATATGAGTTAATTAAAATTAATAATATAACAAATTTAATAAAAGTTAATTCCTTTTGCCATTAGGTTCTATATTCGTATTTACCACTATACTAAATATAAATGAACACTTCAGTATTTATAATCTCATTTAATTTCAAGATATTTGAGAATTGAAGGTCTATTTGGATGGGTTTTGGCTCGGTTTTGCGGGTTTCGATTTAAAAAAATTGATTTGGTTGGTTTCGATGAAACCTTTGAGACTTCATTTGGATGTGTTTTGATTCTTGGGGTTTGTGGTTTGAATAAGTTGAAACCCCACTTGGATTGGGTTTGGATGCTTGGGTTTAGGGGAAAAAATAGGTGATAGGTGTCAAATCAATATCTTTTTTAGTGAGATTTGAGGAAAAAGTAGGTGGTAGATGTCAAATCAATGTTTTATAGGTTTGAAGAGTTTGAGAGTGAGTTTATGAATAGGTTTTTGATGGTTTTATGAGTTTGGCGAAAACTCATTTGAAAGGGTTTTGGCCCGGTTTCGCGAGATCCGCGAGACCGGACCAAAACTCATCCACACACATCCTGAATTACTATATTAAAAAAAATGAGAATTGAAAATACTACTATCAAACAAGAAAAGTAAATTAAAAAAAATAAAAAAAAATTGTTCATTAATTAATAGAGCTAGTTATTACAGAGGGTATTTGAGTATTTTTCAGTTGTTTTGGTCAGAACTACAGTACTAAAGATCATCTGGCAATAATTACCACATATCCTTTTACTGTGTGCTACAGAAAGTCATGATAAAGAAAACTTTAAAAATAAATTAAACTCCTATGAATTTCCAAATCAATAAATACTGTCGAAATCATCTTGTCTACAGTATTTTGACTTGAAAAAAGCCCTTTGTCCCTGTTACACATTTCATCAACATGTTATATATCTGACCTTTAGATAGACATAATAAATTCCATACCAAACATTATATAGGTTTGGTAGATGATCATAGGTAAATAAATAAATACCTCATATGTGAAAAATATAATTTAAATCAAACTTAAACCAAGTTTCCCTTGATATATATATGATCCGTCGCCATAGTATATTTCACAGGTCACATTTCAAAAGTATTGCTAATAAAATTTCAAGAATTGTTAATATACTTCCTACAACAATGGGCATGTGATTTATCATTTTCATTAAATATTATTCAGTTATAAAATAAATGTATTTTATTTATTTGTTTATGAAGTTAACCGTGCGAATAAGAGTTACAAGAAGTACGTACAAACGCTAGAATTTGAGAATTTATTTGACGGGTCTAATTTGATACCATATATAGGGCTAAAAATCAAATTAAATTACTCGATACTCGACTCGAGCTCGTTCGATAAAATCTCGTTTGAGTTCGGTTCGTCACACTAATCAAACAAGCTTGAACATCATTTTTTGTTCGATAACTTTTGAACTTCGGCTCGAGCTCGACTCGATAAGCTAAAAATTAAAAAAATACAAAGCTACTCAATACTCGGCTCGAGCTCGTTCGATAAAAGCTCGTTTGAGCTCGGCTCAATTTAAAATCAAACCAAGCTCAAATACAAAATTTCAAGCTCGATAAAAATCAAACCAAGCTTGAACAGTGTATCGTTCGACACTATTCGGCTCAATTACACCCCTAACTATATATACAAAATGTTTGGTATTTAAGGCCATCTCGAGCCGAAGGGGGGAGGCAAGCAACAGCCCCCCTTCGACTGGAGAAGGCATGAGGGGGCTATTACCTGCTTCGGCTGGAGATGGCCTAACGGTGACAAAGGATGCCAGTAAGATCGTAGTCAAATGGCAAAGTTAAGGTCACAATTAATACTAAGATGTTTCGAGTTTAATATTATTACTGTGGTTTTCTTTCAAATTCATACTAGTGTTGGATAGTTAATTTTATTTGTAATTTAATTGTAATTGTATATTTTTTGATTTAGCGATATTGATGTAATGATTTAATTATTCTTCATTTAAAAACGGTGACAAAGGGTTATTTATTTATATTAAAACACCATTTTAATAAAAATGAAAATATTAAAAACAATTTGTACGTGTACTATTTAAAAAAAGGTATCTCAAATTCCTACTCTCTGTATAAATATAATGATAACATTTTACTTATATAACACATTTTAAAATATATAACAGCAAAACAAGAAGCTTCTCAAAATTACACCCCTTTATTTGTATAAATGTTCAATTTACATATTTTGTGATTTGAAAAAGAGCACTTTATCCTTTGTGAAAATTTTAAGAGAGGAATAGACCTCTTTCAACTGGAGAATATAACTACTCGAGAAAATTGAGGGTAAATATAAAAAGTGTTTTGTAACATAGAAATTAAAATGTCACTTTCATCATAACACCTGAATAAAATACCATATTATATTTATCATAGCACATGAAAGTAAAGTGCCACATAGGAGTAATTTTATCAATTCATAAGTTTAAAAATATCAAATGAGACAATGCGAAACTTTTATAAGATTACATAGAAGTAAACTGTTATTTTTCAAATTAGAGGGAGATAAATCACCATTTAACTCTTACTACAACTATTATATTCATCCTGTCCCATAATATTAATGCAAGTTTCCACATAAAGTCCCACCACAAAGTAGACAAGATTTAGCAATTAAACCAATTATTCAAATTGATAAAAAATAACTTTAAAATATAGAAAGAAAAGAATCCCTGATCTAGATAATCTCACCAAAAAAATTACGTTCCCAAAGTCTGTCTTCCAACATTAAAAAAATACTAAAGAAAATGAGCCCAGAACTAACATCAATGCAAATTAGTTAATTAAAAAAAAAAAAAAAATCTGCAGCCATCTGAAGTAACACTGAATAATTTATCATCTAAAATTGCTATATTACATTTTGTTTGTGCATTTATAACTTAACTATATAGTAGCAAATACAAATTGCCAAAATAGTACTACAAAGTAAATACAAAAGATCAACCTTTTTTTTTCTTTTAAATTTTATGGCATGAAAAGCTTGTTTCCACAATTGCATCTCCAAGCCTCCGGATAATACTCTAATGGCATGGTCCAACCGGGTTGAATCGGCACGTGAACCGGTTTACACGGCGCACACCGCCCACACTTTGATCGGCAAGTAGGCGGTGATGACCCCAGTCCACCGAGTCGCCGCCGAGCCATAACTCGCTCCACAACCTCCTCCCTAATTATCTTCTTTACTCCAACACCTACATTTTAAATTACAAAATTTGACATCACTAATTAACATGCTAAATAGTCACTAAAAAATTAAGTTTATTTCTTGGATAAGAAAAATGAAAATAAAACTCATATATATATCCTTCTATCGTTTATGCAAGAAATAAATATATTTTTCTTATCGTTTTACTCACTGAAATTCAAGATTCTGGTAGTATAAAAAAGGGTGATCTATTTATGTATGCACATAACTAATTACTTACTGAATTGGCGAGTAGGGTTGATGCCAAGAGCTGAATTAAATGAGGAAAGTAGAAGAAAAGCAAGGGTGGCGAACGAGAGTGTTAACTGGCGGCGATGGCGGTGGTGCAATATGCCCATCGCCGTAGCTAGTGGTGGCTTAGCTAGAAATGTATAATTCTTTGGGTTTGTGTGTGTACTTGAATTTGAAGTGGAGAAGAAATGGGGAGAGAGAAAAATATGAGCGAATTGTAAGTGAAAATGATGATATTGTGCCTATAGCTAAAATCAGGAAATTCGTTTGAATCAATTCATTGATATAAAAATAAACTATTATTACAAAGACTAGTATTAAATTAAAGAAATAAACACACTAATGGGATTTGAAATTCATAATCTAGTGTGATCATGGAGCCTCAAGTTAATGTATTCAACCCACCTCGAAAGGAATTAAATTATTGGGAAAAAAAAATGGAGCCTCAAGTTTAGCGATATAGTAATTGATATTTCTTTAAATGTAATTATAATTAGTATGACAGCATAAAAAATCTTATAGCAAAAATATATGCAAATTTTCAAATTTTTATATTATCACTTAATATATTATGATGGCTGCACATTTTTTCTAGGAGTTAATGTCAATTTACCCTTGTAATATTCATAATGTCTAATTTATCTCTCTGTGTTTGAAAAAGAACCATCTATAACTTTTTAAAAATTTAATAATGATTTTCTGACGTTTTTAAACTTAAACAAAATACGAATTGACAAAATTATCCCCCTTATATGTGGCACTTTACCCCTTAACCCACCCGCACCCCATCCCCGTCACCCCGTGTTATGATAAATGTGACATTTTACGTCCCCCATGTTATAAAAATACTTTATATGCTCACTGTCGATATCGGTCAATTAGTTACACTCTCTGATTGAAGGAGCAGGAGGGGTAAAATACTATTTTTCAAATCACAAGAACGATAAATTGAACATTATGAATACTATAAAGAATAAATTGGCATTAGCTCTTTTTTCCAGTGTTACTTGTTACATAATTTTAACTTGACTCAAATTGAGGAACTTTTACCATTAGCTATTTTTTCCAGTGTTACTTGTTACATAATTTTAACTTGACTCAAATTGAGGAACTTTTACCATTCTATCATATTGGTTTTGCTCCTTCAGAGGTTTAATACTCCCCTTGCTTCTATTTTTTTTTTTTTTGGATTTCCTGAAATGAAATTATTTTTTTCAAAAGTACCATTTCACATAAAATAAAATAAAGATTTGACGTAGTTAATTCGCTCCACTACTCTGAGGGGCATAAATATAATAATGCCTAAATTTTTTTATTTTATCAACTCTTACCAAAACTTCGTACCAAAACTCATATTAACAAAAGAAAAAAAACGAAGAAAATATAAAGTTTTAGATAAAAATTGAATAAGTGTGTTTTCTAAATATCTTTACACTTGTATTTTATAATAGCGGCTGAGAATTAGTGATACAAGTCATATAATTACTTTAAATGAAATGATAATTATGAGAAAATAATAATATCGGGCCTATATGTTCGGTGTTTGGGAAAGTAGTTTGTGAGAGTAGTGGAGGTTTGTGAAATAATCTCGATTTGCATAATGTTGTTTGTTTGGATTTTGGGAGAGTGGTTTGAGAAATAAAGTAAATGTAGGTTTTTTTTTTAAGAATTAGGTTGTAGGTGTAAGATGTGTAAGACTTTATGTCAAATCATGTTTGTTGTGAGATAAATTGTGTAAGAGATATGTTACTTTATGTCAAATCAGAGTAGAGTTTGTGTAGGTTTTGTTTAGAGATAAGAAAATTGTTGTTTGTTTGGGTTTTGAGAAAGTAGTTTGAGAAAATTGAGAGATGAAAAATTTATTTCAGAAAATGGAAAACATGTTTGTTTGGCATTTCCCAAACACGATTTTTTTTTTGAAAAACGCCAAACAAACTGGCCCATCAATTTTAGGAAACATAATTTTATCAAAAAGATATCCTAAAAGGAAATAACAGTTACAAATTTGTGACATAGGAAGTGAAATATTTGTAACCAAATCGAATTAATTACTTGACGGTGGTGTTGCGTGCAAGCGTGTGAGTGAGTCCAAGTCAAAGAGAAATTGTACATTGAAAATGGTGTGCATGTATTGTGTGTGTGAATAGATAAAGAGAAAGGGACTTTTGTGAATAGATTTATATATATAGGGGTAACTAATTAAAATTTGAAATGGTATTGTCTGAGAATTTTATTGATATCTGTTGTTGTTAGTACTACGGTTTTGAACAACTTTGCAAGCCTGTCGAAAGATATTTGGTCAAATATTTGGGGATTGAATTTTTGTTGTTTGCTTTATTTTCAATGCATACGTATGTTTGGGAAGGGAAAAAGGGGACCATTTGATGAAAGAGTTGACTTCGTGTTTTGCTTTACGTTTGGGTAATAAAGTTGAGCTAAATTTTGTCTCTCAATTCAAAAAAAAAAAAAAATTAATGATAAAATATAAATTGCAAGTAATTCTCGCCCTATTAATTCAGGTTTGGATGAATTCAAAATATTTATATAACCGACGCAAAATACTCGTCATATAGTTGAATAACATTTTTAATAGAGTAATTAATCAAGTATCGAGTTTAGTATTTATATTTTTTTGATAACACAGGTGTCCAAGCATACACTAGACATACAATTATTGATTTGACATACAATATCATTTCATTTGATTATATAATTATTGATTTGACATACAATATTATATAATTTTTTTTCCTGATTTTTTTACTTTTTTGATACAGCTGACCAGTCAACTTGATCAAATTTTAAAAAATTAATTTAATTAATTTATTTCAATAATAATTTAATAATATTATATAACATCAAATATATTAATATTTAAAAGGTTAAAACACTATAAATATAAAAAAATCTACTTTATAAGTAAACTTAAAAATTTAAGAAGTTTGACATTACACCTTAGCTAATAGAATTAAAAAAGTTAGAACGAAACAAGTAATTTTTAATATTTTGTTTTCTCAATATTCTATCGAAATCGAATTTTAAAGATTTCACTTAAAATTGTCAAGCTAAATTTTGAGATGTAAATGGGATCACCATATGCAGCCAAAAACTTTCCATAAATTACGTTTTGATCTATTTTTATGGAGGAAAAGGTGGTGAAGGGTCCCCATAAATGGGACTGATCTGATTGATTTATGCAGGCTATAAGGACGTACTGTCCCAATACTAGTAGCTATTACCATATGGTTCTATTTTGAATTGGGAAAGAATATTAATTTGAATGAGAAATAAGATACGAGGAAATGATTGATTGGGTATGGTAAAAGGAAAATGAATACAAAAACATATGGGGTTGGAATGTAATATTGAAATAAATGGAGGGCACTCTCTTGGTACAATTCTATGAAAGCCAGCACACTTGTGGCAGCGTACGTGTGTGGGCATGGGGATGACAGTCTTGTACATTTCAGACATCTGATCAGTACTCCAAAAAGCTAATGGAAATTCTCTAAAATAATACTCGTAGTAATTATAATAAATCATTCAAAAAGATTAAATGCAAGTAGGTTATCAATAAGTTGAGATATATTTTATAAAAGTTTAACATCATCTTTTTGATATTTTTATAAGTGGCAGTTTTCCTCCTGTTTTATAATAATAGGATAGTTTATTCTCTGTATTATAATAAATATAGCAATTTATTTCATCCGTTATGATAAATGTGACAGTATACCCCTTATCTTAAGTTACACAAACAATTTTTATGTTCATTCTCAATTTTGGCAATCGAGTTTCGCTCTCTGACTGAAGAAGGTAAATTGTGTTTTTAAATTTTTTACAAGGGGTGTAAATTGAACATTATGTATTTCGTAAAGAGTAAATTGACATTAACTCCTAAAATATCTATCAGAGAACTTAGTTGTTTATCTTAATCAATTGAATTAAGTAATTAGAGTGTTTACATATTCAGTTATCTTCTAACCCACAAAATGTCAATAGTCAAACATTTTGTTCCTTGTTATGTTACGTAATAGGGGTAAAATAGTCTTTTATTTAAAATTACATTCTCTTTTTTTTACATTTCTTTATGGCAAAATTGCAAAAATCGTTTCAAACTAATCGGTGATTTTGAATTTTCATCCCAAACTATTTAATTTGGCGAATTTCGTCCCGTAATTTAATATTTTTTTTGGAATATTGTCCCATCGTTAATTATAACACGGAAATTGCGCATTTGCCGTTGAATTATCACATGGTTGATTACGTGTCATGCCATGGTAAATTTAACATTAAGAATTATATAATATTGCAGAGTTCGTCTCAAACTAATTACAAGATTGAACCATCATTTCCATTAAATTAGAAATTTAATACTGGGACTAAATTCATACGAAATAGTAAATTATGGGACGATATTCGGCGAGTTGATATAGTTTGGGACGAAAAATCAAAATTAGTAATTAGTGTGGGACGATATTTCAAATAAATATTAAATTGCAGGACGAAATTCGGTAAGATAATATAGTCTGGGACGAAAATCCAAAATCACTAATTAATTTGTGATGTTTTCTGCAATTTTACCTTTCTTTATTGCTTCAACAAGAAAATTATTGTAGAAGTCAAATTTATGCTCAAGGGACACAGCACGTTTATATTAGAATTAAAACTCAGTCCTATTTTCTTTCCACTCGATGTGTGTTTTTATTTGTACTCAGTACACATATGTTTTAATGATATGTTCCCCTTTTTTTTAATAATAAAATAAAATATGTACATATTAATATAAGAAATGTTAGAATAGGATGGACCTCACGTGAACAAAACATGTTTACAGCCTTTTGTTTGATCATGCTATATAAAGATTGTCCTAGATAAGATTCGTGGGTGTAGGTTAACGAGAAGATCATATATATATATATATGAATATAAATACAGGAAATGGTTACCGTTAATTCTTATATGTAAATTGTCAAATAATTAATTTGTGTGACAATTTATTGGAAATTAAATTCTCGCGACTTTAAAAATTATAACTATATATATAGTCTTTTCCAATGCTGCAAAAAATAAAGTATTTACTGAAATAATGTGAGGTGGTACTATATATTGACTCATAAAAATATTATGAACCTTTATTTTTTAGAGCAAAAAAAAGGTTGCGTGGTAGGTCTATGTATTAAAGTTTCAAAAACTAAAACTCTCTTTTTTATGTTTAGTCATACTATAAAGAAAAACGATTGAATAAATTAAGTCAACTTTATTCATTCGGTCGGGAAAGCTAAAAGTGGATTCAGATAATAACTAAATAATCAAATTAATTATCGGGCACACATAGTGAAATTCAAGGTAAACTCGAATCAAGACCATCAAAACTTAGCTCGAGGGCATTTGTGGCCTAGTCAACAAAATTGCATCGTGATCTTTCATTTAGTTGGTGAGATAGGCGACCTAGTACAAACCGTCCTTTAACCCAAATATAGTCTCGTCTCCAACAAAAATCAACTCACATATCACAATAAGAAATTCAATATAATCGCCTTTCATTCACTTTAAGACATAATCAAATTAAGACGATCATAAATGATCTCTGAATAACCCAATTTCCTAGTAAAGTACCAATCAATTTATTTTATCCACATATGTACTAAAAATTAAATATCACTTCTAATCAGATTATTAAACCATAAAAAAAAAGAAATTTAAGGTGAATCAAAGTTTAATAATTAGTTTAGGGCTATTTAAGTCATCCACATCTATATAGGTAAAACACATGACATGATGCATTTATTAGAGCATAGGAGACAAGGGGTGGAGGGTAGGGGGTCGTTCATTGAATAAAACCTGTCACTGAATCTATCTGCGAGTGCGGGCCTACTAACGGGTTTGGGTCATCCGGCTCGTGGTTCGATGGGTCAGAAGATTCATTTAAAGCTCTTTTCAGAACAAAAGGAGTAACCGATTTTCATATAAATGGGCCGGCTGCAGTGTATCGTATAATAATGCATTTACATCGATATGGTTTGGTTTGGGTCAGATAAATTGAAAAGGTATTCTGGGTTGGGTTGTTTGAACAAACCGGCCAACCAAAAAACTGAAAGTAACAGCAAAGCCGGTAATAAAACCATTAATGCTACCTCCTCCTCGTGTTTCTGTCGAGAATAAGACTGCACAAATTTATCTAACAAGCTCTTTCCTCTTTTTCTTTTCAAGATCTCGACTAATTTTTATTTATTTTTTTTCCGGAAAAATTCATGGGAGTTTTAAAGTTCAAAAGGCAAAAAGTAATGTCACATTTTTATTTTTGTTTTTATTTTTTAACTTCCTATTGTGGATATTGTTAAGCATTTGAGTAAAATGCAAAAAGTACCCATGTGTTATTTTTAATTGTTAGAACACCTTCTGTGTTATTTTTATTAGCGAATACCACTAAGTGTTAATATTTTATTTACAATAATTATATTTTATTTATTAGCTTATGACACTCATTTAAAAATTATGAGTTTAATTTTTACATGAGGGTTATTGATATTGATAAATGATGCTTTGCATTTTATTCAAAAGAAAATATCTAGGGGTATGTTTGTCACTTTCTCTAAAAATCATGAATAATAAATTACATATAAAGCAAGTAATTAAAACACCTACAACATTTTATAGAAATAAATATATTTTATTTATGTTTTAATGGGGATAATTTTGAAATTGTCAAATAAATATGGTGTCGAGATTGACCTTACACCTCTATATTTACTTATAATAATAAAATTTCATACAAATCGAGTTTTGTGCTAAATTTTAATATTATAAGAAAAAAAGTACTCCCTTTGTCCCAATTTTTTTGCTCCCCAGGTACAGTTGACCAGTCAACTTGACCAAATTTGTAAATATTATAATAAATAATTTAATTAATATATTTCACTAATAAGTTGATAATATCTTATGACACTATATATATTAATATTTAGAAGGTTTAATACACCACAAATGTGAATAATTTAATATGATAAGTCACCTAAAAGATTAAAAAGTTTGACCGAGTACTGTAGCAAATGGAGCAAAATAAATGGGACGGAGGGAGTATATACAATTAACATTTCACATAACATAAGGAACTTTCTTCCATTTATCTCCAAAGACATTGGCACGTTTATTTCATATTTAAAACTTAAATTTTTAAATAGAAATTTGAATGGCTATCAAGTGACTGATTTTTTTAATTTTTTTTAATTTGCATCTTCAAGTCTAGAAATTTCTGTTGCGTATCCACAAACCTAGATTTTTCCGAAGTATAGAAAAGGTTAAATAATTTTATACCACCAAAATCAAATGGATACCATTCGCCCATCTCATAAAACAATCCAACAAATTCTTGATATAAATTAGTCAACCAACCAATTTTAGTGGCAACCAAAATTCAAACTCCAAATCCATGGCGCTCGAGGTAAGCACTAATACTATCCAGAACATATTTAATTTCATTGATTTCCACGAAAACCCATGTTTTTTTTTGTATAAAATAAAATTTAGTAAATTACAACTGAGATTTAGTGAATGTTTGTTACTGAAATTTATAGGCATGGTTTATGCAAGAAAATGATGATGATCAGAGGCTCCCACATCACAAGAACCCGCCCGAGTATGTTTCTCTGGATCAATTGGCGAATCTTGGAGTTTTGTATTGGAAATTGGATCCGGAAAAATATGAGAACGACCCGGAATTGATTAAGATTAGACAAGACCGAGGCTACAGTTACATGGTATGGTAATGGAGTATTTGATTTTGCTGCTTTTGTTTGTGTCAATTGAAATATACAAGTAAAAAGAAGTTGATTTATTCTATTTACAAATTTAGTTTTCCCGTTAAATATTTAAACCATTGCATTAAACTTAATTAATACCAAATTGAGGAATAGTTGTAGCTCTAGCTGCCGCAGCAATGCATCTTCGAAGATAATTTAATGGTTCAAATATTTGATTGCAAAACTATTTTGTCAAGAGCTGTCAAATTGTGGTATCAAATGTACTTTTTCAGAAAGTTCGATACCAAATAGGATGAAGTGTGTAATTTTCTCGATTGATAAATATCAGCAAATTTTATGGCAGTGATGAACTTGTGATGTGAAGCTTAAATGTTTTTCCCCCTTAATTGGTTCAAGTTCAAACAATTAGATGCTTGTATTAAGCCTAGTAAGCCGAGGAGGCCTTTTCCCGATTTCAAAGCTGAGGCACCATGACTGTAGAGGTCTTTGGTTCGAATCCTACCAGAAGTTTGATATTTTCCTAACTAATATTGTCTTTTAGTCGCATCCTTTAATTTGTACTTTGCAAATTTGTAATATTTAGATTGTACTTATGGAGGGCATTGTCTTGTTACGAAATTCTGTTAGTTTGTTTGCAATTGATATATTATTTGGATGGAACAAGCAATTATGTGTTTAATTAATGTTAATTTCTGGTGTTCTATATATATTTAGAAGTTTGAAATTGTTATTTAATTGTTTGAAGGATATGTTGGACTTGTGTCCTGAGAAAGTGGACAACTATGAGCAAAAGCTGAAGAATTTTTACACAGAGCACATACATGCTGACGAAGAGATACGTTATTGTCTGAAAGGGAGCGGCTATTTTGATGTGAGGGACAAGGACGACCGTTGGATTCGTATCTTGATCAAGGCAGGTGATCTCATCGTTTTACCTGCCGGGATTTACCATCGCTTCACCCTCGATACAAGTAACTATATCAAGGTATGTATATTAACTTCTTTTGAATAGAAATCAATTTGCTTACTAATGGAATTAAAATAAAGAACATAAATCAAACTAACTATCTAGTTTAATTGATTAATTTCTTGAGTGAAATGCAAATATACCCCCTATGCTTGGCCTAATTCATTATTAGAGTAAATCGCGCTTTTGGTCTTTCTTATGGATTAGATTTTGCACTTTCGTCCCTCTTAAATTTTTTGTAGCAGATTGGTCCCTCTTATCAATGTAGTATATCACATTCGTCCCTCTTATAAAACATTAGTCCCTCTTAATTTTTTTGTAGCAAATTCGTCCCTCTTATTAATGTAGTGTAACACATTAGTCCCTCTTAAATACAAAATACATTACTTAAATTCAAAATACTAAATTGACAAGAGTTGATGTACTTTGTAAGAGGGACTAATGAGTTACACTATTAATAAGAGGGACGAATTTGCTACAAAAAATTTAAGAGGGGAGATTGTGTTATAAGAGGGACTACTGTGATACATTACATTGATAAGAAGGGACCAATCTGCTACAAAAAAATTAAGAGGGATGAAAATGCAAAATTTGACCCATAAGGAGGACCAAAAATGCTATTCACTCATTAATTATCACCAATAAAACCCCTCCCAAGAAAAATGACAATAAACCCTCACTTTAAAACAAATTAACAATAACCTCCCCATGATTTTTTAAGGAATTTCAAATGGGTCTTTTGCTAATTTTTTTCTTTTTCTTTTGGCATTTAGTTCTAATTTATTTGTGTTTATTGGTCTTGCTAATAATCTGATTTTCACGAGAGATGTATGAAGCATAACCGCTATAAAGTCATAAATTTACACGCGAAATCTGATGTTTGCAGTTGATGAGGTTGTTTGTGGGAGAGCCGGTATGGACGCCATTCAATCGGCCACAGGAGAATCATCCTGCAAGGAAGGAGTACATTAAGAGCATGACTGAGATTGGAGTGCCACTTGAAGCTCACTGAGCATTATACATATTACTATTATCTTGTGAAATTAATTTGGACATATTAATTAGAAATATGTTATCAAATTTATGAGCAAATTGCTAGCTAGTATGTATATCATATATTTTGATAAAGAATGCTAAGGACAACATTAGAGATATTCTGGATAATGTTGGAACATGTTGTAATTTGGCGCTGAATATATATTACTACTAGTATTAAAGAAAATTTGTCCATGATCTGTTTCTCTAATTTATACTGATTCTGAAATTTAAAGAAATGGGAACTGAATATATATTACAACCAATATCTTATATTGGGTTTGGTGCGTACAATGTAATAAGAACATGAGTGGATATGAAAAGTATTTTGTAACATGAAGAGGATAAAGTGCAACACTAATCAAAATACAGGGGTTGAGTTGCAAAATTTATCATAGTATAGGGGTAAAATATCATATTTATCATAATACGGAGGATAAAGTGCTATATATAAAAGGGGAAATTTTGATATGTTATGATTAAAATGTTAGGAAATTGATGTGAAACTTTTATAAGATTACTAGAAAAGTGCACGTACGTTGTACGTGTCTAGTTTTAATTTCAAATTTTTTTTCCCATAAATTAATGTAAAATTAGCCATTTTTATGTCATAAAATATCATATATTTATGACTGACCAATTTATATTAGTGAGATTTATTTTTATTACATCTAAAAAAATTGGTTTTTTAAAATAAGTTCATAAAAATATTATTTAGTGCATTAATTACATAATAGTAGTTTTCATGTCAAGTTTATCCGTTATTCACAGATGACAAAGGTTTCATCCGTTTCTTCATAAATTTTAACGATTTTACGAGCATTTATTCTTACTGGTTTCACCAGTTTTTTCACCAACTTCACCATTGTTTACCAATTTCACCCGAAGTTTCACCAGCTCATATGTTTTCACTGTTTAATTTTTTTTTATCTATCTTTCCTCTTTTAATCGATTACATTTTTCATTGTTTTTCCATATTTTTCGATCTTTTTTCCAATTTAAACCATTTTATTCCGATTTCACATTATTTTTATCGGATAAAATTTAACTCGTTTTCACCTATTTCACTAATTTCACACGCTATTCACCTAAATTTTTCATTGATTAAACATGTTTTCACCGACTTAAAGCCTTTTTGACTGATTTTATTCGTTTCTTTACAAATTGCACCACCCAAACTTTTCACACCGTCTAAATTTTGTTTACCCGGTTTATTTTTTAGCGATTTATCCTTTTTTTTATCGGTTATAACATTTTTCATTGTTTTCTCATTTTTTTGTCGATCTCTTAACCAATTTTCCATCGATTTTACCAGTTAAACTCTTTTTTAACTGATTTCACTCATTTTTACCATTCTAATAAGTTTATTTTTTTTTACCTATTTTTCATGTTTTTTCACTAATTTCACATGTTATTCACCTGAATTTTTCATTGATTAAATATGTTCTTACCAACCTTACGTTTTGACCGATTTTATCCTTTTTAACCAGCCTTACCCAATTTTATTGGATTTCACTGGCTTCATCATTTTTCTTAGAAATTTCATTCTTTTCATCGATTTCACATATTTTCACCAACTTTGTCTCTATTTTAACCGACTTTACCCGTTTTCATCCATTTTTCACAAATTTTACCCCTTTTTTTATCGATTTCAAATGTATTTAAGATTTCACATTCATTTTTTTCATCAGTTCAAAGTGCACATACATTGTACATGTATATTTAATTTATCTGGTATTTTATTGTAAATCAGAGTAAAATTAACTTCATTGTGTCATAAAATAAACGACTGCTATTCAATATATTAACTTCACCATGGGTATTTTCATCAATTTCTTTAGTTTATTTCGGTTCAAACCATTTTTCTAATGCAGGTTTGACATTGTTTTTGTTGGTTGAACTTTTTTCATTTTATTGATTTCATTTATTCTTACCAGCTTAACCAATTTTCACATGTTTTCACCAACTTTAGCCTTTTTCACCGATTTTACCCGGTTTTCATATATTTCATCATTTTTTTATGTAATTTCACCGTTTCACCGATGTCATCCATTTTTTTCGCAAATTTCATTTGAATTTTCATCGATTTCACATGTATTTTGCCGAATTTTCAACTCAAATAATTATACACTTTTCAATTCCTTTTATGTATATCTCAAATTATTTCATTACTTTATCATTTGAAAAATATTTCTTTACCGATCTAAACAATTTCACTTGTTCTATTAATTATTTTAATTCAATTTTCATCGATTCTTACTTGTTTTATATATTTTATTGATATATTCGTTCTTGATTAACTATAACCTATTATCCATTATTTTTCCTATTATTCATCAATTTCTTTTGTTTTCTCCTATTAAAAAAAAATAAAAATAAAAAATCTACTGGTTTAGTTCACCCTGGGCAAAAATTCAATTTTCATACCATAGAATATGCCCAAGTCCATTTTTCATACCAATCGATTGAAAATCATACCGTAGAATAAATAGACATTTCAAAAATCATACTTCCGTTAGTTTACTTAACGGAACTAACAAAATAGGGGGGAAATGCAATTGTCTAAATTTGAGCAGGGTCTTTTTGCAATTACTGCCTTCTTCCTCCTCCCATTCAATCGCCGGCTTCCGGTGGCGGTTTGTCAAAATTGGTTGAGGGTTTTTGTTCCTCTTGTCATGGGCAACATTTTCCATGTGGTAATTGCAGCGGCCGTCGACGGTGGAGCAAAGGAGGAGTGTTTTTTCGCGTTTAAACCCTAAAACGCGCCGCCGCTTGGGCGGAGCTCAACCGTCTACGGCAGCTACAATAAACCTATGGAAAATGATGCCCATGGTGAGGGGAAACTATTGCAACAAGAATCACGAAGTTTGGTTAAGAATCGAAGAAGAAATCACGATTTGAATTTTCGAAAATTTTGACCTAAAATTCGAAAATTAGAACTCAAAATTCGAATAGATTACTCAATGGATTGAAAAGATCTTTATATGTACGAGTTCTCCACGACAAGGGGAACAAAAACCCTCAACCAATTTCGACCTAAAGTCACCGGAGCCGGCGGTCTTACGGGAGGAGGAAGAAGAAGATGATAATTGCAAAAAACCCCTGCCTAATTTTTAATAATTGCATTTCTCACCTCTTTTTTTACTTCAGTTAAAAAACTAACGGTAGTATGATTTTTGATATTTTGGTATGAAAAATGGACTTGGGCCTATTCTATGGTACCAAAATTGAATTTTTGCCGTTCACCCTGTTATAGCTAGTTAAACTTTTTTTTCCTTTTTCTAATTTTACTTATTTTATCAGTTTATCTTATATTTCACATTGTTTTCTTTAACGCTTTCACTTGAATATTCATTGATTTCACATTATTTCATAGATTTTAACACTTTTTCACAGATTTTAACATTTTTTCAATTATTTAACCCATTCTTCATAAATTTCACCCTTTATTCATTGATTTCACCGATTTGTTTCCCATTTTTTCAGAAATGTTGCCCGAATTTTCATCGATTTCACATGTATCGATTTAACCGGCACTTTTTATTACCAATTTCACCCATTTTTTCACCTACTTCACCAGTGTTCATAAATTTCATCTAGATCGATTTCACATATTTTCATCAATTACATAAAATTTATTAGATCGATTTCACCAATTTTCATTGAATTTTCATCCATTTTATAATTTATTTTACACGTTTTTCTCGAATAGAATATCTGAGGTAATGTATCTCATGTCAAATAAAGATTACTTAGTTCACTAAGTCATAAGCATTTTTTTCATTCATAGGTAGATGTGATTCTACTTTAATTAACATATTTTATGATATTTAAGAGAATTTGATTTTTTTAAGAAGTGACATATTGTTCTAAATCTTTAAATAAAACAAATAATTTTCCTACATCTATTCAAAATAATAGTCTTTATTTTTATTTTTATGTGTTATGGGAGAACAATAATGAAATTGTAAAAATGATTTAGGAGTTAATTTTCTTAATTATTGGAGTTAATGTAAGAAATAACTATGATAAGACTTGATATATATTTAATTTGAATATACTTTTATTTTTCTTTCATATTCATGGTGCTTGGTTAGGATGCAAGGAAGTTACAAATTTTCTTAAAATATTTTCCTACCAAAGTTTTGATGAGAAAATTTAAGGAAAATTAATGTCTAATTATATTTTATTAATATACTTTACAAATTGAATAAGGGCATTTTTGTCTTCACAAAAAAAGAAAAAAACTTAAAACATTCACACTTTTAGTAGTAGTATAGATATAGATATAGATATAGATAAGGGGATACAATTTTCTTTTTCAATTTTGATATGTTATATCTTTGCCCACTCTCGTCCAGTCGCAAAATGAAATATATATCTTGTGGTTAGATGAACATGATTAAATCCGACTTGGGATTTGGAAAAGAATTTCCTTCTTGAATTTGAAGGTAATTTCCAAATATTTTGGTAATAGTCATGATCACTTTCATACAACCAAAGATAAATTTTGACCAACAATTTTTTTTTTATTCATTCGTTTATAGAGCAATTTCCCTTTCACTCTAAGTTGCAATAGTTTCATAATGTGTCATGTGATTTATGAATATGTCTATATAGTTAAAATTGATGGGTATTGTCAAATGTGCTCTAGGTGTTAGATTTTTTTTTTCAAGGGTTTAATTTTTTTTGAGGCGCTTCAAACACATTTTGCGAGAACATTTTTCAACAGAAATTAAAATAGAAGTAACAAATAGCACGAACCTGCATCAATAAGCTATTAGTTTTCTTTTTAAGAGTTTGGTCATATACACTGTAATAATTGAGCCTTTTTTAATGATACTAAAAATTGATTCCTAATTCGCTCATGCATGAACACAGTTGGATCATTCGAAATGAAAATATTGATTTGTTTGTTCTTCATCATATTTATTTTGATTTACAATTTTTTCACTTATTTCTCGAAAATTTTGAAAAACATCTCGAAATATTTCTTATAAACATACCAATTTGAGCATTGCTACTAATTTGAGCACACAACCATTATTTTATTTTCGTTAGATGATTTATTCATTTCTCTGCGGTACAACAATACCACACGAGAATCTACACCTTTTTTAGACGTATGAGAAAATGCACTTTGGTTCATATGTTTTTTTTTTTCAATATACAATTTAATTTGTTGGCTCAGTTAAATTCATAACCATCGGACACCTAGCTAAGGCACAAAAGTTGAACTCCAAATCTTAAGAATTAAAGGAGTAAGTGAAAACACAAAATTTTGTAAAAATAAAAAAGCATGAATTAGTGCACATAAAAATCAAAGTCAATGTGAGACATAGGCCCTGTTTAGATGTATTTTGGTTCAGTTTTGTCCTATTTCGATGAAAAATATTTTGATTGGATAATTTGAAGATTTTTTTTGTAATTTGTATGCAAAAATTGAAAAATGAGTTATATGTATTTTGATTGGAATCTATTGTATGTAAATATAAATTAAATAAATAGTTGGGTTGAAAAGTATGAGTTATGATTTGAATATATTTTGAATGTTGGAGTTTTTGTGAGAGTTAGTTGATAGATATTTTTGAGGAAAGTTAGTTGATAGATGTCAAATCATATCACTTTTAAATAAATTAATGGATATTATATTATGTGTTAAATGGGATAATGACTGAAAAATTATTATTCTAAATTAAAATGTTGGAAAGATAATTGAATATATATTATTATAATTGTACAACATTAATAATTAATGTTCGAGTCAAAGATGGAAGACAAGAGTTGCATGCAAGTGGTTGGTAGGTCTCTGGCCCTATCTCTGTTTCTCATGAACCGAGAATAGATGAAAATTGGCCTATTTAACAAATATGCATGTTTTTACTGTTTATATTTTTAATTACACCTGTGTTCCGCCACAATTTTTATGTATTGGAGAATGATCAATTTAATTAAGAGAAACTATTTAATTTATGTAGTGGTTTTCATACTGAATATGTCAAGGAATAATTAACCACATACAATTTATCTATATAGTCATGTAAATTCAATTGGCTTATTCATCCTACAATTTTTATGTGGCACATGATAATCTAATTTAAATATTATCGACCCATAGGTGGCTTATTTCTAAACAAACCAATCATATTAGTTGCTACAAGTTTTAGGTTTTTAAACCAATCATAACGTTTAATTAATTTATAGCAATTATGAATTATCCAACTAGTAGTTGATAACGCCGTGAAAACGTCGTTATTACCCATCTCTTTAAACCCAAAACATCTTGTTTTGATCCGAGTGTTTGTGTGTCTTCGCGTGTTTTCGTGTCTTTTGTGCTTTTGGCCATTTTGTTTGGCCTTTGTTCGTTTTTGTGTTTTTGTTCTCGCTTTGATCGTTTTCTCCGTGGTTTGTAGGTATTTACATCTTAGAGAAATTTGGAGTTGCGTATCAATGATGCGAGTCGCTCTACCCACCCCGCGAGTCAAGCTTGAGCTTCAAAGGAAATAGAACTCGTATCAAATTGTACAAGAATGTAGATAGCTGCTCACTAGAACTTTCATAAATATTTCATGGATGATCCAAATGAGCTGAATTTTGGATATGTCATAGATGAGTGAGTTAGCTAC
Organism: Penstemon eatonii; assembly: GCA_038501285.1. Classification (NCBI taxonomy): domain Eukaryota; kingdom Viridiplantae; phylum Streptophyta; class Magnoliopsida; order Lamiales; family Plantaginaceae; genus Penstemon; species Penstemon eatonii. The sequence continues at coordinate 73,281,334 of CM076715.1, forward strand.
ACTACGGACTTTACGGATCTGCATTAGGAGTTCAGAATCAAAAGATATGCTGCTCGGAAGGAAGTGCGGCAGAAAGCTCGCGGCCGCGAGGTTCAAGCTCGCGGCCGCGAGGTGTTGGCAGAAAGTTTCTGCCCAGCTCTCGCGGCCGCGAGGTTCAGGCTCGCGGCCGCGAGACCTGCTCTGTTTTTCAGCGTGTTTAGAGGGTGTTTCTTGTACTTTGCCTTCTTTCTCCCACTTGTAATTAAAACATCTTGGGGGGACATTTTTGTCTTGATTCCCTAGGTTAAGAGGGTTAGGAGGAGGAATTAAAACACAACTTCCACAACAAAACTTCCTCCTAGCCTCCCTTTTCCTCTCTAGCCTCCCTCAACTTTCTCTCTTTGTTTTTCCTTTGTTTTCTTGTTTTGAAGACTCCACCAAGGGGGTGAGTTAATCACCACCCTTGGGGAGTGATTAGGTGGTGATTAAAGGGAGGAGAATCCTTGTCTCGATTCCATTTCGATTAGGTGATTTCTTTCCATTTCTTAGTTATTTATGATTAGGAGATGAGTTTGTTATTTCCTTTTTGGATGAATGATTGTGTATTGGAATTCTCCGGATTTATATAAATTTATGTTATTGTTTTATTAATGATGTCTTGATGATTAGTATGGTGCTTATATGTGTTCGTTAATCCGATTCCGTGTTTATTGTTCGTCTTGTGGTTTGACAACCCTTTGAGATGAGTGTTATTGATTCTTAATTGCTAGATATAGTGATTTTGAGGATTTGATTATGAATTTGGATTGTGAATCGATTTTAGGATAGACATATACCTATGTCGTTTCATATTCGTTTAAGGTTTGAGTTTAAATGACATCGATTAGATTTTAGTCCATTTATACGTAAATTGGCTTAGTTTAATTTGATAGGTTGGTATGCTATCGAAAGATACATATGAATGTCATTGAATCCTTGAATAGCAAACACGAGCACAATATATTAATTGTCGAGTCATTGTTATCGTTTGATTAATTATGTTTGATGTTGGGTTATGTTTGATTTATTGGGTTTATTGTTTTATCGCACTTTTGGCCATCTACCTTTAATGCAACCTAGACATAGGATGTAGAAAGTTAGGTGAGTGACGATTTGTGGATTTCAACCTAGGATAGACATATACCTAGTTTGGTCCGTGTTTGTATAATGGGTTCGTCCGTAAATGCATCAAATAACTTAGATTCTCTTTATTCGGGGATTCGGGTTAGTTTTAGGTCCCGGGTGACAACGGTACTCCTTAGAATCCTCTTTTGGGTTCGGACTTTCCTTAGAGCATTGATTGACAGCGATGTTCATTATTGATCCGGAGATGGAGAGTTTGGGTAGATTGGTAGAGTTAAGTCAAACCGATAGGGAGACTTAACTAATTTGAACTCACAAACAACAACTAAATCTGGGATTGTTTGCATAGCTAACCTAACAACTGCATGATTTATCTGCTTTAACTAATCTCTTATGAATCCTCCTTACCGCATAATTAACTCCCCATTTACTTGCTTTCTTAGTTAGATTTACTTTACCGTTCGTAGTTAAATAAAATCACCCTTATCAATATTTGGGTTCGATCTTTTTGTATCAAGTGTTCTTAGATGAAATAAGCCATCGATTTATTCGTTTATTCCCACCTTTTACCCATTCGTTTGGATTCGATACTCGGTATGCACTTATCGTTTTATATTACTTGTAACGACCGTATACTTGCGTGTTTGCGTATTAGTATTTGGAACGCAACAGTAGTGTGGTTGAAGATTGAATGTCTAAGTAGGAGGCTACATTTTTTAATTAATTAGTTAATGAACAGAAGCATTCGGATAAAATGACATTTAAACATTTGAATTTTCTTGAGATTAATAAGTAAAAAAAGTCCAAGTATACCATTTATAGGCATATAGTTGTACTATGTATATACTGTAAAAAAAAAAATATTGAACACAAATAAAAAGTACTATTTCCATAACCGTTTACACAACTTTAAATTTTTGGGAACAACATAGTAATAATTAAAGTGATTTAATCAAAGAAATTATGTGGTATGCCATTTAGACTATAGTATGACTAAAAATGATGATATGATTCAATTAACATAATAAATTAGTTAATCACGTTCAAAGTACGTGCTCTTTTCTAATTTGATTAAAAAAATTAGTTAATTCACGTGCAATGCACGTGCACTTTTCTAGTAAATGACAAAAGGATAAAATTCTTTTTTGGTTTGGGTTTAATCAATATGAAAATAGTTGCATATATTTAATTCAAAGTGTATTTTTTTTAATATAATTCATTTGAATATTTTGCAAAATTCTCCAATAATCTTTAATTTTAGTTAATGAACAGAATCATACGAATAAAATGACTTTTAAACATTTGAATTTTCTTGAGATTAGCAAGTAAAAAAAGTCCAAGTATATCACTTATAGGTATATAGATGTACCTATGTATATACTGTAAAAATAAAAATATTGAACACAAATAAAAAGTACTATTTCAATAACCGTTTACACAGAGTCTTTTTCAGGATTCCCCAAAATGGCTCCTTCTATTTCTTCCTCTTCCTCAAGAAATTTACAAAAATGGTGGTATGTTCTGCTTTTGCTATTATTTGTACAAACACATATATAAGTTCTCTACATAGACCATGGCTACATAAAGAAAAGATCGCTTCAGCAAATTTCTTCAGAGGAACACATGTAATTAATTTCTTCTGCATTAGTTTGATTCTTGAACTATAAATATATGAACGCTTGTGTTAAAAAAAAATATTCTCAACTGAAAGCATAATGCATTGTAAAAGTGTTCTTGTTCTCATTTTTGTCTCGTTCCTTCTTCTATTTCCCGGGGTTCTTTCTCGAAAAGAGCCCCAATTTGAATATTTTAGTTTGGTTTTACAGTGGCCAAATTATTTTTGTCGTTTCCATACCGGCAAGTGCAACATCTATCCCGTTCCTCAAGATTTCACGATACATGGGCTCTGGCCAGATAATGTGACGGTGGAACTACAAGATTGCGTTACATCTCCTACATTCAACCCAAACATTCTGGTTTGTATTTTTTTTTCCTTCAATTAAATTTAATTTCCCTATGTATACAAGTATAAAATCACAAAGTGTCTGATTTGTATTATAAATTTGTAGACAATAGCATTAAAGACCGAGTTTAACGAACATTGGCCGGATCTTACAAATTCCAACCATGGTGCATTAAGTTTGATTGAATCAGAATGGCACAAACATGGTCAATGTGCATATCCATACTACAGTCAAGTGAAATACTTGTGGAAAGATGTGGACTTACCTACAATTTACCTCTTTGCTAACGTAAGTGTTGCACACATACTCTATGATTTTCGGACAACAAAACAAAAAGGAAGAAAATAATTTTTTTGGGAGAAAATGATAAATTGCACATATATGATATATGTGCAACATAGTGATTTCGACTGAGTGAAAATTGGATCCATTTCGCGTGCAAAGAGGTAAATAAATCGACCATGTTTGTGCCATTGTGATTCAACCAAACTTAATGCATCAGGGTTGGAATTTGTAAGATCCGGCCAATGTTCGTTCAACTCAGTCTAATGCTATTGTCTGCAAATTTATAATACGAACCAGACACTTTGTGATTTTATACGTGTATACATAGGGACATTAAATAAATTGAAAAAAATAAATACAAACCAGAATGTTTGGGTTGAATGTAGGAGCTGTAACGCAATCTCGTAGTTCCACAGTCACATTATTTTGGTGCTTATATTAAACATAGTAATAATTAAAGCGATTTAATCAAAGAAATTATGTGGTTTGTCATTAAGACTATAGTATGACTAAAAATGATGATATGATTCAATTAACATAAGAAATTAGTTAATCGCGTTCAAAGTACGTTCTCTTTTCTAATTTGATTAAAAAAAATTAGTTAATTACGTGCAATGCACGTGCACTTTTCTAGTAAATGATAAAAGGATAAAATTTGAAACATGAGTTCACATTTTGACGTGATTGAGATAAATTCTTTTTTGGTTTGGGTTTAGTCAATATGAAAATAGTTGTATATATTTAATTCAAAGTGTATTTTTATTTATATAATTCATTTGAATATTTTGCAAAATTCTCCAATAATCTTTAATTTTAGTTAATGAACAGAAGCATACGATTAAAATGACTTTTAAACATTTGAATTTTCTTGAGATTAGCAAGTAAAAAAAGTCCAAGTATATCACTTATAGGCATATAGATGTACCTATGTATATACTGTAAAAATAAAAATATTGAACACAAATAAAAAGTACTATTTTAGTAACCGTTTACACAGAGTCTTTTTCAGGATTCCCCAAAATGGCTCCCTCTATTTCTTCCTCTTCCTCAAGAAATTTAAAAAAATGGTGGTATGTTCTGCTTTTGCTATTATTTGTACAAACACATATATAAGTTCTCTACATAGACCATGACTACATAAAGAAAAGATTACTTCAACAAATTTCTTCAGAGGAACACATGTAATTAATTTCTTCTGCATTAGTTTGATTCTTGAACTATAAATATATGAACGCTTATGTTAAAAAAATATTCTCAACGGAAAACATAATGCATTGTAAAAGCTTTCTCTTTCTCATTTTTGTCTCGTTCCTTCTTCTATTTCCCGGGGTTCTTTCTCAAAAAGAGCCCCAATTAGAATATTTTAGTTTGGCTTTACAGTGGACAAATTATTTTTGTCGTCTCCATACCGGCAAGTGCAATATTTATCCCGTTCCTCAAGATTTCACGATACATTGGCTCTGGCCGGATAATGTGACGGTGGAACTACAAGATTGCGTTACATCTCCTACATTCAACCCAAACATTCTGGTTTGTATTTTTTTTCGTTCAATTAAATTTAATTTCCCTATGTATACACGTATAAAATCACAAAGTGTCTGATTTGTATTATAAATTTGTAGACAATAGCATTAAAGACCGAGTTGAACGAACATTGGCCGGATCTTGCAAATTCCAACCATGGTGCATTAAGTTAGATTGAATCACAATGGCACAAACATGGTCGATGTGCATATCCATACTACAGTCAAGTGAAATACTTGTGGAAAGATGTGTACTTACCTACAATTTACCTCGTTGCCAATGTAAGTGTTGCACACATACTCTATGATTTTTGGACAACAAAACTGTTGCGGATTTTACACACGCAAATAAACGCAAGTGCACGTATCGCAAAAGAATAAAGAGTAAGTTGAGTGTCGAACCCACGAGGACTTGAAACTAAAATTGTACCAAATTCCCTACCTTAATTCTTATTCTAATTCAACTAAGATAAAATATTGTTGGTTTGTTGATTAACTAACTACTAAAACTAGAAAAATAATTAATCTAAGATGATGATTAGAGTGCTTGAGAAGACAATCAATGAGACAAGGGTCTAGAATTTAAACTTCACCAATGTTATGCTCCTAATGTTAATTAACTCCCTAACTTTAACTAGTGATCCTTATTCGCTATCCTATGGTTCACTTCTATCCTTAAGTGTCTTCCGAATCACCTAAGAACCTATGCAATTAACTTACGATTCTTATTCCTAAGTTAGTAGAATTAATAACATGCATGAATCATATGACCTAATTTGGATATGGGCGTGTCGGGTATATTCCTATACTAACAAACAACCCACTACCTAATTCCTCTTCTATTCTTAATATTCCCTTCCCAGGTTCAATCAAGAAAAGTAAACAATCAAATAGGTGGCCAGTCAATTTGACGGTAATTAGCACAAAATTAGATAAACGAATATCGATAAATAAAAATCGAAAATCACTAAATTAAAACTAGAAAAGAAGATAAAACATTATTCGCATAACATGGATCCGTAAAAACCCTAGACTAAACGAAATTAGTTCATGCTAAAAATAACGAAATAAACAATAAAAGAGTTCATAATCTTCTCTTGAACTATAAATATATGAACGCTTGTGTTAAAAAAATATTCTCAACTGGAAACATAATGCATTGTAAAAGCTTTCTCTTTCTCATTTTTGTCTCGTTCCTTCTTCTATTTCCCGGGGTTATTTCTCAAAAAGAGCTCCAATTTGAATATTTTAGACAGTGGCCAAATTATTTTTGTCGTCTCCATACCGGCAAGTGCAACATTTATCCCGTTCCTCAATATTTCACGATCCATGGGCTCTGGCCGGATAATGTGACGGTGGAACTACAAGATTGCGTTACATCTCCTACATTCAACCCAAACATTTTGGTTTGTATTTTTTTCCTTCAATTAAATTTAATATCCCTATGTATACTCGTATAAAATCACAAAGTGTCTGATTTGTATTATAAATTTGTACACAATAGCATTAAAGACCGAGTTGAACGTACATTGGCCGGATCTTACAAATTCCAACCATGATGCATTAAGTTTGATTGATTCACAATGGCACAAACATGGTCGATGTGCATATCCATACTACAATCAAGTGAAATACTTGTGGAAAGATGTGGACTTACCTACAATTTACCTCTTTGCTAATGTAAGTGTTGCACACATACTCTATGATTTTTGGACAACAAAACAAAAAGGAAGAAAAGCACACATACTCGAAATCCTGGTGCGCTTTGCTGAAAAGCGCTAGCTTTATCAACCACCACCTTCTCAGTCAAAGGGGAAGGGATGTGTTGCTCGTGTGACGTTGTTTGATTCCACCACAAAACGATGACGACATTTTGTCCTTCCACGATCCGGATTCTCCGACATTGGAGGTGGTAAGTCCAAATATGCCCATTCCATTCCTCAAGGATATAAGGGGTCGATACGAGAGATCATACATAACTGAATGTGTCTTTATTTTGGGCCCCTGTAACGGACTTGTATGCATATTCTACGAGGAATTTATTATTTTGTGCAATCCGGCATTGCGAGAATTCAAGTGGGTTCCACCTTGTCTGTTCGTTTGCCCACATGGTTGTTTCTTTTCTATTCGAGGATGGGGATTTGGTAATACTACTGACAACAATTTCAAGGTTGTCCTGTTACAGTCCGTTGATCCGGAAGTATGTAGAAAACCTCATATCATGGTCAATTTTTACAATTTAACTACAAATTCATGGAAGCAAATTGATGTTGGTAATACAATTCAATCGGAAAAAGTTAATGGGTTGAATTATATTCAACTATTCTTCAATGGTGCTTGTCATTGGGATGCAGAACGTGATGGGATGGATTTCGCGTATGCTGCTATCCTATGTTTTGATGTAAACACCGAGGTTTTTCGGTGGTTGGACTACCCTGATACTTCAACAGAAACAAGATATGATTAGAGAAGTCTTTTTGTCATAAATGAATGTCTTGCCGTGGTTTGGTATGTCTATTGGGAGGAAGGTCCCATTGACATTTGGGTGATGAAGGAATACGGGGTGAAGGAGTCTTGGTCTAAACAATTTGTCATTGGACCTTTTGTAGATTATCTTTACCCTTTCTTGGCCTGGAAGAACGAATGGTTACTTCTGGACAATGCTGAAAAATATAATATTCGCCAATTGGTTTCTTATTCGTTCAATACAAATCAACTTAAAAAGTATCCATTATACGGGAAAGCGGTAACTTTTAGGGCTCTAATTTACAAAGAGAGTTTGTTCAGCTTACACCACGTTATTTAACTTCATTTTTTTTTTCATATATCAATATCATCGATGTTGCATGTGCTTATTCTTCTTTCTTTTCTGTCCGGACTAATAAATGTTGTTTAGTTGTTTCTTTGCAATATATCTTTCTTTTTTTAAATTATTATTATAAACATAAAAAATCATTTATTCAATTAAATGTGTAAATAAATTTCTTATTTATTAAATATAATTAAAAATAAATTGTTATTGTTAATTAATATGTAAAAATTTAATATTTTTTTAAACTTAGGGGCATTATACAACTTTATCAATTTTGGCACCCAACTTTTATTATTTTAAGATATTACAAACATTTCCAGGGGTATGGGATTAATTGTAAAATAGTGACAAACCACTGGAGAATTTTCGTAATATTCAAGACGTGAAGAAATTTTCATAATTAAGCCTTATCTCATGGGTATTCGTAATTTACCCTACAATTTTTTTATTATTATTATTATTTTTTTTTTGGGTCATTTAACTACGTGAGACATGACCATCGCCTAACAACCAAATGTTCAACTTTAAATTTTAAGAAACAAAAAACTTAACCAAAAATTAATGTGTAAAATTCAAGGTGCAATGTTATAACATAAGAAACTAACTAATTTAAGTCGTAAATGTCATATTCTCCACAACTGACTGGAAATTTCTATAGTATGCATTAAAACACAATTGATATGGACTATTGAATTTAATTTAAAACATGCTAATCAATAAATAGTTTTTGATATTTTGCACTTTGACTTAAAAGTTTTCACACTTTAAAGTCTAAAAATCTAATTTATTTGATATTTTGTAACCTAGTATGTGTTTTACTAAAAAAGCTTATTGGTGAAAAGTGTATAATAGTCATTTTTTAATTGGTAATACCTTAAAAATATAGAATGTTGGCATTTTGCACTCTAAAAATATAAAATTTTGGCACATTCCTCCTTAATTTAAAAACTTTGACATGTTGCAGCCTAGAAATCTATTTTCTAACATTTTGCACCCTGAAAATATATTTTCTGACATTTTGCACCTTGAAAATATATTTTCTGACATTTTGCACCCTAATGTATTTTCTTTTGGAAAAAGCCTATGAATATCGTCAGTGGAGAGATAAAATGGTCGTTTTCCATGTACAACCATCAAAATGAAAAGTGAAAAAAATAATATTTTGAGTTCAATCACAAAAGTAAATCATAAGTTTGGTTTTTTTTTTTTGGAAATTATATGCATATTATTCTTAATTTATTTTAGTTTGGAGAACTTCTTAATTATTATAACATTTTCTCTAAGTAAAACCAAGATCGATCAAGTGAAAAATGACATTGATCTTCGTGTTGTTTCCGGGTATTCTCTAGATTATTGACAATTTATCTAAAAAATATGTTTACAAATCTAACAACTTATCATATTGCATGATATTGTTGTAATAAGACCCACATTTAATATTTCCGAATTTTTTTATACAACATACTCTACAAATCTATAATTATTAACTACTATCATGTTAAATTTAGGAATTACAGAAATACAAAAATAGTTCTTACCTAATAACTAAAAGCTAGTAATTTTGTTAAAATAAAAAAATGTGCCAAAAATTTTAAGTTGGGTTGGGAAGTGCAAAAGGTTTATATTTCTAATATTCTATATTTTTAGGGTACATAGTGCCAAAATCTATATTTCAAGATGCAAAGTGCCATAAAAATCGAAAATGACAATTCTACCCTTCCTATATGGAAATTTTCTCACCAAAATATTCACTATGGTGCAAAGTGCCAATGAAATTATATTTTAAGGATGTAAAGTGCTAAAAAATTTAAGTCAGAGTGTAAAGTGTCAAAACCCATATTTTCAGGGTGTCAAATGCCAAAAATCCATATCAATAATTGAGATAAAGACAAAATTTAAAACATGAGTCAAATTTTGACCGTGTTCTTTTCTGGTTTGGTTTTGATCAAAATAGTGGTATATTTTTTATCCAAAATGTATTTTTATACTTCTATGATTCTTTTTTAATATCTTAAAAATTCTCTAAGAATCTCTAATATTAATTAATCGAAGCATACACAAAAAAATAACGTTTAAACTTTAGGGTACATATATGACTTTTTCTTTAGCGCATTTGATGATAATTCCCTAATATTTATTTTTTCGGTATGTTGGCCTAATTCAATTTACCCATTATGATATGTATAATATTCAATTTATTTACATATTATTTGAAAAAAAAAGCTACTTTACCCTACTTTGAAAATTTTAAATGAACAATTTATCTCCTCAAAGGAGTGTGAAATACACTCACCGAAATTAAGAGTGGTCATGCATGTTTTGCATAAAAAGACCAAAGTACCATTAGAGGTAAGTGTCACATTTATTATAACATTTCACATTTATTTTAACACAAGGCCAAGGTTAAGTGCCACTACAATATGCGGGAAGGGGTAATGTTCTACATTTATAAGTAGAATGAGTCAAAGTATAATATATAAAAGAGTTAATTTTGTCACTTCGTATTTTTTAAAGTTTAGAAATGTCAAGGAGCGGTGTGAAACCTTTTTAAGATTATAAGGAGGGATAAAATGCAATTTTTTATATCACGTGAGGATAACTTGAAAATTATACATAACATAGGAGATAAATTATTATGGACTCCCCCTAAGCATGTTCAATGTTTGATTATTCCCACCATCAGCTTTCATGGAACAAACTGAAACTTCGATATATAATCATAAATCATCAAGGAAAATTAATGGAGATAATAATATGATATTAATTAATTGATTTAATCAAGTTTTGGGCTGTTGGTTAAAGTTGTCAATCTCCAGAGATAATTTTAGCTCTTCATTATAGTCCTTCTTGGGAACAGTCCAATTTGTAAAAAATATGTCGTTTTGGATCGACGTATTTCAAGAAATATTTTTTAAAACACTTCAAGCTGGTCCCTACAACTTCACGTGATATATTTTTAAAATAATTTCTTGGAAAATGTCGATCCATATAAAATGACCTATTTTTTTACAAAGTGGATCTTTTTTACAGGATTTATGAAAACAAAAGAAAGTTTGACGCAATAAAAATTTCACAGGGTAATTTCTTGTAGGTTTAGTATAACATAGGAAAATATCTTACATTCCCCGATTAAATGACTACAATTACAATTTGATGAATTCATAATATACACAATATACTGATAAAATTTCTTGAGAAGATAAACAGGTCAAAAAAGTCCCAAGTATAACATTTATAGACGTACCTATAAATATATAATCTTCATAGACGCACCACCCACCACACACCACACTCTCTCTCTTTCTCTTTCTGTGAGATATGTTATTATTCATTTCTTTAGAAATCCAAATCAGCCTACTCTGTTAAGGTGAAAGTTTTGTTCTTTTTCTAAGACTTTTTTTCATTTTTTGCACATATACATTTAATTTTTTGACTGTCATAATTAACGAATAAAAATAATCAGATTATATTACTTGACTTTAAATCATATTTCTTAAAAAATTATTTTTACTGCTTTAATCGTGAAATAGGTCTTATGAGCCATGAGGAGAGTAGGTGACAAGCTAGCAGACCCTTTTTATATAAAATTTGATTAATTAAGATGTTTAGGGAATAGTAATTTAATATATGAAATTGTTGAGAAGATTAACAGGCAACAAGTTAATTACTGTATTTTTTAATATCAAAGACAAAACTGCCTAATAGTAAGAAATTATAATGATTGAATAGCAACCATTTGTGTTATTTTAAATAGGTAGTTTTACTCTCTGTGCTAAATAAAAAAGCGAAATGCCTCCCTATATTTTTATAAAAGAAGCAACTGCCTCCCTTTTGATTTTTACATCTTAACTTATACAATATCATAGAGATTTAAAGTGTCCATTTACGTATATCAAAGAAAGGTAAATTGCTTATTTACGCATATTATAGGGGGTAAAGAGAGTATGTTGTCAAGGATAAGGTTAAATTGATCATTTTTTTTTCATGAAAATGAAATCTCGGTTGCATTATAGATTAAGTGTGCAATACCAACATTAGCAAAGAGGTAAGTTGCTCATTATTTCATATCATAAGGAGATAAATTATTCATTATTTTATTTCATAGAGAGGTAATTAAATTATCTATTTTCATATCATAAGAAAATAAATTACACATTAAACATGTCACATGGAATTAACTTGACAAATACCCAATCCTCACCTATGTCACAACAAAAAAAAAAAATTATTGTCCTCATAATTGCACCTATAGAGCAAAAATGTACTCACTCTCACTCTCTCTCTCTTGAGATATGATATTATTAGCTTTTCACTTTATTAAATCCCCAAAATTGCCCTCCACCTTCCATTGAAATTGAAACAGGGATATATAGTCATAATCGTAGAGTAATTTAATGAAGATAATCAGATTATATTACCCCACTTAATTTACTAATTAATTTTTCTTTTTATTTTTGCAATTGTTGCTTTAAGAATACAAATAGCTCAAAAGACTAGACGACCTTTTTTCTATTTTTGATAACTACAGATTCTGCAAATACAACTTGAATTATGTTTGGACATATTGAAAAATGAAAATTTACAAATGTGATAATTAAAATGAAACAGAAGGGTTAATTGAAAAGTTGTCCAATAACCTCTAATGTTAATTAATCGAAGCAGCAAAAAAGTATCATTTAAACTTTAAGGTATATATATGACTTTTCTTTTAGCGCATTTGATGATATTTTTCTAAAATGTAAACTGTCATATCTATCATATCGCAAGTGTCAAATTTATCAAAACACAGGGGATGATATGATATTTTTCATAACAGGGGGTAAAGTGGCACATTTCTAAGTAAATTGAGTCAAATCATAGTGTGTAAGAGCGGTAATTCTGTAAATTTCTTTTTTAAAGTTTAAAAATATCAGGAAGTAGTGAAATTTTTGTAAGATTATAAGGAGGTAAAATATACTTTTTTCCACATCATACAGGTAAATAGTAGAGGGAACCAGTAAAAAATGATGCAGAAAATAAAAGATTCTATCGTAAAGATTAAAAAATTCAAAGAGCGATTTTTCCCATTTATCAGATTAGCGAATAGTTACAGAAAGCTTAAAATTTTCAACAGAACTCAATTTTTGCTGCGGACCATTGGGTATTCGATATTTCAGAAGTTATGAGATAAATTGAACAATGTACACATCATAAGGGGTTAATTGTCATTAACTCTAAATATGTTCAGTGAGATTAATGGAGATAATCATATTATATTAGTTACTTTTTCTTTATATTTAAAGGACTAGATGACTACAATTACCATTTGATTTGATGAATTCATTTCATAATATATACTACAATACTAAACTGATAAAATTTCTTGAGGAGATGATTAACCGGCCAAAAAAGTCCTTGTATAACATATATAGCCATACCTATAAATAAATATACTATATAAATCTTCATAGACTTACCTCACTCTCTCTCTTTCACTTTCTATGAGATATCATGTTATTATTGATTTTTATTTTCAGAAACCCAAATCAACTATGTTCAGTTCTTAGCCATGGCTACATACAGAAAAATTCTCTATCATCATCAAATTTCTTGACAGGTAAAATTATTTTCTTCTTCTCTGTATTGAATTGAAGTTGAACGTTCTCATTATAAATATGTGACCCTGTTTTGCTAAAGAAAACATGATCGATCAACTGAAAATGGACAGAGAAATCATCTTCTTTCTCCTCTCCTCTCTTCATTTTTTGTCACCTCAGAATCAACCTAACTTTGATTTTTTCAATTTGGTTTTACAGTGGCCAAATTCGTATTGCCATATCAACAACTGTCTCTTAACTCCAGTTCCCCAGAATTTCACAATCCATGGACTTTGGCCGGAGAAATTCACGAGCAGGATGAAATTCTGCCGCCCACAGCCTGTATTCAATTATTATGATGTGGTAAGTCTAATTTTCTTAATTTCCAGACGTCATTATGTAAGTTTAATTTGAATTTACATATATATGCAGACTGGAAACTTGAAGTTGGAGCTGATAAAACATTGGCCCGATCTTACGAAGGTCGATCCTGCCCTCCTGACTTTAGTGGATGCACAATGGCTCAAACACGAGCTCTGCTCATATCCGTTATACGATCAGAACGGTTATTTGTGGAAGGCGGTAGACTTGAAGCATCAGGTTCATTTGCTTCAAATTCTTGAAACATCCATTTTCAACATTATTCCGAACGACGCCGTCTTAGTGGATGTAGCCAGAATCAATCAGTCAATATTTGATGCAATTGGTGTGCAGCCGATAATTAAGTGTTATTCTACTTACCTTAGTGAAATTGTAATATGCTATGATCCGAGTGGGTCACTTCCCATCTCGTGTCCTAAACTAGGGAGTTATTGTCGTATCTCTCATGTTATATTCCCTAGTACTTAGTTAAATCCATAAATGATATATTATTAGGATGAATTATCTATCCGTTACTTTGGTTATTATGAAAAGAAGAAAATATATTTATCATTAATTTTTGTTTGTCTAAATTTAAGTTTATTTTCCTTTTTTATTTATTTATTATGTTGTTATTTGTTGTCTGCAAATTTTTAAGTAAATGAATTGATCCAAGGAAGGTGGGTTTTGAGGATTTAGAGTTGGGCCAGATTCTGGGCAAGACAATACAGAATTGTAAGTTAAATTTGAGTTGGGCTAGACCTAAGTGGGTGGATTTGGGCTCGGGAAAATCTTAAATAATAAGTCGTGAATCGTGATTCCTCTAAAAAGAATAGGAAAAAAATAAGGATTACAAAATATGTCTAAATACATATCATTGTGGAGAGACACTCAAATTATTTTAACTATTTTACCTTTTTCCATTAAGGATTAAACTCCTAAATATTATAAATATCTTATGATATAATAATCCTTGAACGGCATGTATTTAGAAATAAAAATAGTGTAATAGACTAATTTTTTGATAGTAGTGCTACTATCTTGACTGAATTCAGCCCAAGACCATGATCCATTTCAATTAAAGGCCCAACTGTGCACAAATGACATATTTGTCCCTAAAATGTCTTCACCCTTGTGATATTTAACTAACATGACCCCCTATACCTAACTCACGTATGAGACAAGTATAAAAGTGACATAAAAAAATTTGTAACTCAAAGTAACATCAAAATTGCCAAATTCCAAATCAACACTGTATTTCTAATAGTTGTGTACCAACTCATATATAATTGATACTTAACATATAAGGCATAAATAACCATATTCAAAGTAACATTCTCAAAGTAGAAAATGAATTTCAGTTTTTGTCCTTCTTATGAGTCAATTTTTGTATATTCATCTCTTTTAAATTTTTCGTAGCAGATTGAGTTCCTCTTAAATTTTTCATTGCAGATACGTCTCTCTTATCAATGTAGTGTAACGCATTCGTCTCTCTGAAATCCAAAATTACATCCATTTTCGTCCCTTTTAGGATGTCCCTCTTAATTTTCTTCCAATATTGGACGGAAAATTGATGAAAAATTTACAGAATTGATTCCATAATTAAATATTGAGGTACAGTTTGTCCCAAATATTTTCCGATCAACAATTTACCACACAATTCACAAGTTTGAAGTATTTTGGTCCCAATAACAAAAATAATAAAATAATTATTTAATTTAATAAATTTTATATTAAATCTATTAAACTAATTAGATTTTATAAATAATATATATAAATTAATTAATAATTTATATAAAATCTGAAAAAATAAATATCTAAACTTATAATATTTTTGAAATAAAAAAAATATTTTAAAATAATTAAATTTTTCATTAATATATTAATTAAACTTATTATATTTTTAAAAATTTTAAAATATCTTTTAAACTAATTAGATTTTACATTATATATATATTTAAAATCTGAAAAAAATATTTTTAAAATTCCTATTATATAAATTATATATGTCATAATTATAGTTACAAAAATTTAAAAACCAAAATTGCAGTCAAGGAACCGATTTGCTAATATACAGAATAGACAGGGGTGGACCTAGAAGACTTATAAATGGGACCTGAAATTCTCATTTCTACAATGGCAAGCTTGAATTTTTTAAATTTTTCAAAAGCTGAGAGAAAGTAACAAACTCGATGCTTTTTCTATTTTTGATAAAATAATAGTAGTAAAAACTATAAATTAAGAAAACATAAAACTGGTATAACTTTATCCAACAAAAAGATGAGAGAAATTTTTCTTTAGAGTCAATGATCCAATACAAATATTTAAGATTAATTAAGTTGATAAAAAAATAAACAAATATTGCTTATGCAAGACATGAAAAATCCCAATGTGCCGTAAGTTAAATATAAAGGTAAAATTATGTTTTCTACTTTTATAATTATGATCTCAATAATTCAATATAAAATCATACATACTGTAGGTTAAAGAATTTAAAGCTTGCATAAACGCAAGGTTAACAAATAAAGTTAAATGAAGTTCAATGTAAGGGCATCTCCTATGTATAGATCAGTCCAAGTCCAACTTTCCCTCACTCAGTCCAGCTTCCCCTCAGAATCCAAGTCCAGCTTCCCCTTTCATTTTCATAAGTCATCTTCAATGTATCAATCTATCAATTCCATTTAATTAAAATTCTCAATTCCCCCACTCTGACTTAATAATAAGAATAATAATAGCAATACTAATAATAATAAAAATTAACTCGTATGTGAAATAAATAAATAATTAATAACAATAAGATATAATTTAAGTTGGACAATAATAATAACAATAATAATAATAATAACAATAAATTCGCAATCTCATTAAGTTCTTTTAAGGTTTATTATAAAAAAGAAAAAGTTCGTTTAAGGTTTCAATTTTATTAATTAAATTAAATTTGAGTTTCTAATAATTAACTTTTAAAGGAATTTTCAAATTGGTGCACAATGATACAACAATTAAATACTTGATTGACATGATTTGAAAATTTTAAAAATAATTTAATATTGACATTAAATTTTCCAACATAATAGTTACATTAAATTTGATTTTATTAAATAAAAGTTACATTTTATAATAAAATTAACTTTTTAAAAATAATACACAAATTAAATAAAACTAAGATTAAATAAGAGTTTAGTTTTATTAATAAAAACAAATTATTTTAGTTGTATGATTTAATACACAAATTAAATAAAAACTAAGATTTAATACACAAATTATTTAGATAATATGTATATTAAATAAAAGCAAAAAAAACAAAAAAAAAAAGGAAAGGGGATAGCAGGTGGCCGACAAGTGTCGGCCACCTGTTGCACTCGCCCGCCTGGCGAGTGACCGATCGAGAGGTGTGAGGCAAGTGAAGGTTCACTTGCCTGACACCTTGAAGCGGTCTATAGATGGATTGAGGGGAGTTTTGCATTTTTTCCCCTTTATACATTTTACTTGATAAATTTTTCCCCCTAGTCCAACAACCCCCAAAATCCACTTTCCCCTTCATACATAGGAGATGGCCTAATGGAGAAAAAATAATGTCAACACAAGAGTTTTAATTTATATATGTTAACTGAATTTTCACACCACTTGACCAAAACTGAATTAAAATGAATAACCAATGGAGAAAAAAATTGAATTACCATTATATGATAATAAAATGATAAAAAAAAATGGTATATTCCAAAATGGAAAAAAAAAATGAAACACTGTGGATCTAGTTTGGTTCAATGTGGTCTCAGTCAGATTGGGCCAAACCTCATTTGGTGATGGCCCTTGACAGGTTTCAGCCAAGCCTACAAACCAGTCCTAATAGTTTTCATTTATCTCATAAGCAAATTCAGAAAAAAGGCATTTAGATTTTGGAGAGTAGTTATTGATGTTTGGGCCGCAAACGTAAACATCAGGTAGGATGTCATTTTATATCATTTTAGCAAAAGAATAAAGGAATAGTCAAATTATTCTTTCAGAGTTGTCTTTAAATATTTATTATTATCATAATAAATAATTTTTTATTCCAACTTGGTGTAGCCAAGCTGAATCAAATTAGTTGATAAAATATATTTGTAAAAAAAATATTTTAATTTGACCATTTTTTGTGTGGGGTTAATAAATCACATTTTACATGACATATTGTAGTAAGTTTGTTAAACAATATATTACAACCCACTCAATTCAATCAAATAAAATTTCTTCCGAGAAAAAGAAAAAGAAAAAGCAAACAAATTTAAGTTATAATTGCAATATTGCATCTTCAGATATTTATTTATAATCATGTCATGGAAGTGTGCTGGCATGTATTGCAAAAAATTATGGTTAAAAGCAAACAATATTGCGTCCATCACTTATCATAAATCTATTCAATTCAGATTTACCAAATAACAAAAATAAATAGACTATCAAGACCAATATATATTAAATTAAATAAACATTAATGTCATTTCATGAAATATTGTTTGGTTTTATTAATGTTATGTTATTCAATTAACTATTTTGTAATATTATGCACTATAATAAAGTTCCCGATTTTGCATTCAAATAATTGTTATCAAAATATTTTATTGTATTTTTTCATATTATATTTGATTATATGTTAGTTAAAAATGACGTCGCAAATGTATGATATTATAATTTTCAAAATAAAAAATTATTAATTATTTTATTTAATATTTAAATAAATAATACTTATTATCATTTAAATTAATGTGACAATCGTATCTAAATATTTACAATCTATTCTCAATCATTACAATAGAATAACACATTATCTCAATCATTACACAATAAAATATTATATTTCAAATCATATCAAATTATTGATTTGACACCTACTATCTACCTTTCTTCTCCAAACCCCAACAAATAAACCACCATCTAAATCAAACCTCAAATTATCAAAACCCACTAAATATTATTTAATAAAATTTTACCATCTTAATATTCCATTGAAACCATTATCCAAATCAAATTTTAACAATTTCGCCAAAACCTCTCAGACCACTTTTTCAAATCAAATCGAGAACAAACTCAACCAAATTATTTCCATTTTAACCCTATAGGTGAGACAAGTGTTGGGTTTAGGCCCATATTCATCTAAATGAAGTTCTCCCACACCGGTTTTGAAAGCTAAACCTCCCCTCTTTGAATGTTATAAATATAAGATATTTATTCATTTTATAAACAGAAAAAAAAATGATGAGATAAATTTTTTCTATAAATATAAAATTGAAAATATTTTACATTCTCCTTTTAGTTTTTTTTCCGGTGATTGAAAGAAGCTTGACTATCTTTGAAAAGGAACCTGTTTTAAGGTAATTGTGTGCTACATAGGCTTCAAAAGTCACTTTGGTCAATTTTTTATCTCTCTTTTTAGTTTATCAATTGTTAATTTACATATAAAGGAAAATTTACGTAGACACCATAGATACCTAATTACAGAAACTTACCGATCTTATCAAAAATTATAAGAACATCCCTTTGATTAAAACTATATTACATGTAAACTCCTGCTACCCCCCTAAAAAATTATATTTTCTTGTTCCAAAAAAAAAAATTATATTTTCAGCGATGAATTTATATTAATATATTTTTATCCTTTTTATATGTATTACATTCTCAGTGATGAATTTATGGCCGTCCTCGTTTGGGTCAGAAACAAGTATTGGACTGGAACTTCCAGAAGATGTAATTATTCAAATTCTGGTGTGTCTACCAGTAAAATCAATTATTCGATTTAGGTGTGTCTCGAAATTCTGGTGCGCTTTGCTGAAAAGTTCTAGCTTTATCAACAACCACCTTCTCAGTCAAAGGGGAAGGGATGTGTTGCTCGTGAGACGTTGTTTGCTTCCACCACAAAACGATGACGATGTCTTGTCCTTCCACGATCCGGATTCTCCGACATTGGAGGAGGTAAGTCCAAATCTGCCCATTCCATTCCTCAAGGATATAAGGGGTCGATACGAGAGATCATACGTAACTGAATGTGTCTTTATTTTGGGCCCCTGTAACGGACTTGTATGCATATTCTACGAGGGATTTATTATTTTGTGCAACCCGGCATTGCGAGAATTCAAGTGGGTTCCACCTTGTCCGTTCGTTTGCCCACAGGGTTGTTTCTTTTCTATTCGAGGATGGGGATTTGGTAATACTAGTGACAACCATTTCAAGGTTGTCCTGTTACAGTCCGTTGATCCGGAAGTATGTAGAAAATCTCATATCATGGTCAATTTGTACAATTTAACTACAAATTCATGGAAGCAAATTGATGTTGGTAATACAATTCAATTGGAAAAAGTTAATGGGTTGAATTATCTTCAACTATTCTTCAATGGTGCTTGTCATTGGGATGCAGAACATGATGGGATGGATTTCGCGTATGCTGCTATCCTATGTTTTGATGTAAACACCGAGATTTTTCGGTGGTTGGACTACCCTGATACTTCAACAGAAACAAGAGATTATTGGAGAAGTCTTTTTGTCATAAATGAATGTCTTGCCGTGGTTTGGTATGTCTATTGGGAGGAAGGTCCCATTGACATTTGGGTGATGAAGGAATACGGGGTGAAGGAGTCTTGGTCTAAACAATTTGTCATTGGACCTTTTGTAGATTATCTTTACCCTTTCTTGGCTTGGAAGAACGACTGGTTACTTCTGGAGAAGGCTGAAAAATATAATCTTCGCTAATTGGTTTCCTATTCGTTCAATACAAATCAACTTAAAAAATATCCATTCTACGGGAAGGCGGTAACTTTTAGGGCTCTAATTTACAAAGAGAGTTTGTTCAGCTTACACCAAGTTATTTAAATTTTTTTTTTTCATATATCAATATCATCGATGTTGCATGTGCTTATTCTTCTTTCTTTTAGGTTCGGACTGATAAATGTTGTTTAGTTGTTTCTTTGCGATATATCTTTCTTTTTTTAAATTATTATTATAAACATAAAAAATCATTTATTCAATTAAATGTTTAAATAAATTTCTTATTTATTAAATATAATTAAAAAATTATTTTTATTACAAAAAATAAATTGTTATTGTTAATTAATATGTAAAAAAATTAATATTATTTTAAACTTATGGGCAATTATACAAACTTTATCAATTTTGGCACCCAACCTTTAATTTTTTTAAGATATTACAAACATTACAAATAACCCCCAAGGAGCAAAGTTGAAACTTTTCAGGGGTATGGGGTTAATTGTAAAATAGTGACAAACTACTGGAGAATTTTCGTAATATTCAAGACGTGAGGAAATTTTCATAATTAAGCCTTACCTCATGGGTATTCGTAATTTACCCTACAATTTATTTATTTATTATTATTATTATTATTTTTTTTTTTTGGCTCATTTAACTACGTGAGACATGACCATCGCCTAACAACCAAATGTTCAACTTTAAATTTTAAGAAACACAAAACTTAACCAAAAATTAATGTGTAAAATTCAAGGTGCAATGTTATAAAATAAGAAACTAACTAATTTAAGTCGTAAATGTCATATTCTCCACAACTGACTGGGAATTTCTATAGTATGCATTTTTTTTTTTGGTTTCCCTATAGTATGCATTAAAACACAATTGATATGGACTATTGAATTTAATTTAAAACATGCTAATCAATAAATAGTTTTCGACATGTTGCACTCTGACTTAAAAGTTTTCACACTTTAAAGTCTAAAAATATAATTTATTTGATATTTTGTAACCTAATATGTGTTTTACTGAAAAAGTTTATTGGTAAAAGTGTATAATAGTCATTTTTTAATTGGTATCACTTTAAAAATATAGAATGTTGGCATTTTGCACTCTAAAAATATAAAATTTTGGCACATTCCTCCTTAATTTAAAAACTTTGACTCACCAACAAGTGATTGGTCTAGTGGAAGGGACTAGTCACTACAAAGTAGCGGACTCAGGTTCGAATCCCTGTTGGGAGAGGTTCCCACTTTATGTGTCTGACGCGCCTCGAAAGGGATTAAACCCTTGGGAAACCAAAAAAAAAAAAAAACTTTGACATGTTGCAGCCTAGAAATATATTTCTAACATTTTGCACCCTTAAAATATATTTTCTGACATTTTGCAGCCTGAAAATATATTTTCTGACATTTTGCACCCTGAAAATACATTTTCTGACATTTTGCACCCTAATGTATTTTCCTTTGAAAAAAGCCTATGAATATCGTCGGTGGAGAGATAAAATGATCGTTTTCCCTGTACAACCATCAAAATGAAAAAAAAAAATATTTTGAGTTCAATCACAAAAGTAAATCATAAGTTTGGTTTTTTTTTTTTTTTTTTTTTGGAAATTATAATATGCATGTTATTCTTAATTTATTTTAGTTTGGAGAACTTCTTAATTATTATAACATTTTCTCTAAGTAAAACCAAGATCGATGAAGTGAAAAATGACATTGTCTTCGTGTTGTTTCCGGGTATTCTCTAGATTAATGACAATTTATCTAAAAATATGTTTACAAATCTAACAACTTATCATATTGCATGATATTGTTGTAATAAGACCCACATTTAATATTTTCTAATTTCTTTTTTATACAACATACTCCACAAATCTATTATTATTAACTACTATCATGTTAAATTTAGAAATTGCAAAAAAACAAAAATAGTTCTTACCTAATTACTAAAAGCTAGTAATTTTGTTAAAATAAAAAATGTGCCAAAAATTTTAAGTTGGGTTGCGAAGTGCAAAAGGTTTATATTTCTAATATTCTATATTTTTAGGGTACATAGTGTCAAAATCTATATTTCAAGGTGCAAATTGCCATAAAAATTCGAAAATGACAGTTCTACCTTTCCTATATGGAAATTTTCTCACCAAAATACTCACTATTGTGCAAAGTGCCAATGAAATTATATTTTAAGGATGTAAAGTGCTAAAAATTTTAAGTTTGAGTGGAAAGTGTCAAAATACCATATTTTCAGGGTGTCAAATGCCAAAAGTCCATATCAATAATTGACAAAAAGACAAAATTTAAAACATGAGTCAAATTTTGACCGTGTTCTTTTCTGGTTTGGGTTTGATCAAAATAGTGGTATATTTTTTATCCAAAATGTATTTTTATACTTCTATGATTCTTTCCTAATATCTTAAAAATTCTCTAAGAATCTCTAATATTAATTAATCGAAGCATACACAAAAAAATAACACAGGGTACATATATGACTTTTTCTTCATCGCATTTGATGATAATTCCCTAATATTTATTTTTTCAGTATGTTGGCCTAATTCAATTTACCCATTATGATATGTATGCATAATATTCAATTTATTTCCATATTATTTGAAAAAAAAAAAAAAACTATTTTACGCTACTGTGAAAATTTTAAATGAACAATTTATCTCATATCAATGGAATGTGAAACACACTCACCGAAATTAAGAGTGGTCATACATGTTTTGCATAAAAAGACCAAAATATCATTAGGGATAAAGTGTCACATTTATTATAACATTTCACATTTATTATAACACAAGGCCAAGGTTAAGTGTCACTACAATATGGGTGGAGGGGTAATGTTCCACATTTATAAGTAGAATGAGTCATAGTATATAAAAGAGTTAATTTTGTCAGTTCGTATTTTTTAAAGTTTAGAAATGTCAAGGAGCGGTGTGAAACCTTTTTAAGATTATAAGGAGGGATAAAATGCAATTTTTTATATTATGTGAGGATAACTTGAACATTATACATAACATAGGAGATAAATTATCATAGACTCCCCCTAAGTATGTCAATGAAGATGCCCTAAGTATGTTCAATGTTGATTATTCCCACCATCAGCTTTCATGGAACAAACTGAAACTTCGATATATAATCATAAATCATCAAGGAAAATTAATGGAGATAATAATATGATATTAACTACTTGATTTAATCAAGTTTTGGGATGTTGGTTAAAGTTGTCGATCTTCAGAGATGATTTTAGCTCTTCATTATTGGAAACAGTTTGAAGAAATGGATCCGATTTTCACTTAATCGAAATCACTCTCTTGCACATATATCATATATGTGCAAATTATCATTTTCTCCCAAAAAAATTATTTTCTTCCTTTTTGTTTTGTTGTCCCAAAAGTTGGTTTAATCTTCATCCTCTGCTCATTTTCTTTAGTTTTTGTAGTTATTCTGATGTACTTGTACTTGTAATGAGTTTTGTTTAATTAAGTAATGAATTTATGATTAATTATAAAAAAAAAGGTGGACTCTTTTTATATTCAGAGGACTAGATGACTACAATTACAATTACAGGACAAAAAAGTCCCAAGTATAACATTTATTCATAGACGCACCACCCACCACACTCTCTCTCTTTCTCTTTCTGTGAGATATGTTATTGTTGAGTGAATAGCAAATTAACTCCCTGTATTATTTTAAATAGGCAATTTAACTCCCTGTGATAAGAAAAAGGGCAAATTGCCTCCCTTTTTATAAAAGAAGCACATTGTCTCCCTCTAAATTGCTCACAAGGAGGTCAATTGCTCATTATTCATATTCACAGGGAGTTAAATTGTCTGTTTTTATTTCACAGGGAGGTAAATTGCCTATTAGACATATCGCAGAAAGTTAACTTGCAAAAAACCCGTTTTATTCATTTCTTTAGAAATCCAAATCAGCCTACTTTGTTTATTGTTTTTTTTTTAATCCTTTTTTAAGGTGAAAGTTTTTTTCTTTTTCTACGACTTTTTTTTCATTTTTTGCACATATACATTTTATTTTTTGACCCTTTGGTTATGTCATAATTAACGAATAAAAGTAATCAGATCTTGACTTTAAATCATATATCTTAAAAAAATATTTTTACTGCTTTAATCGTGAAATAGGTCTTATGAGGAGAGTAGGTGACAAGCTAGCAAACCCTTTTTATCATGGATCAAAATTTCGTTTCGAATATATATGTTTCGGTCAGTCAAATATTGAAAAATTTTCGAGACTATTTGGAAATGTTTCGAAAACACTGAAAAATTGTTAAAAAAAGTTACTAAATTTAGAAAAATTATAGAGTTTAAGACAAATAACAGTAATTTAATATATGGAATTTTCTTGAGAAGATTAACAGGCAACAAGTAAATTATGTATTTTTTAATATCAAAGACAAAACTGCCCAATAGTAAGAAATTCTAATGAGTGAATAGCAAATTAACCCTTGTGTTATTTTAAATAGGTAGTTTAATTCTTTGTGCTAAATAATAAGGCGAAATGCCTCCCTATGTTTTTATAAAAGAAGCACACTGCCGCCCTCTTGATTTTTACATTTTAACAAGGGGTAAAATACATATTATACAATATCATAGGGAGTTAAAAGTGTTCATTTACGCATATCAAAGGAAGATAAATTGCCTATTTATGCATATTATAGGGGGTAAAGTGAGTATTTTATCAAGGATAAGGTTAAATTAAGCATTTTTTTCATGAAAATGAAGTCTCGGTCACGTTATAGAGTAAGTGTGCAATACCAACATTAACAAAAAGGTAAATTGATCAATACTTCATATCATAAAGATATAAATTGTTCATTATTTCATTTCATAATGAGATAATTAAATTGTCTATTTTCATATCACAGAAAAATAAATTACACATTGACCATGTCTCATGGAATTAACTTGTCAAAAACCCAATCCTCACCTGTGTCACAACAAAAAAAATTATTGCCCTCATAATTGCACCTATATATAGAGCAAAAATGTACTCACTCTCACTCTCTCTCTTGAGATATGATATTATTAGCTTTTCACTTTAATAAATCCCCAAAATTGCCCTCCACCTTCCATTGAAATTGAAACTGGGATATATAGTCATAATCGTAGAGTAATTTAATGAAGATAATCAGATTATATTGCCCCCACTTAATTTAATAATTAATTTTTATTTTATTTTTGTAATTGTTGCTTTAAGAATACAAATAGCTCAAAAAACTAGACGGCCTTTTTTCTATTTTTGATAACTACAGACTTTACAAATACAACTTGAATTATGTTTGGACATATTGAAAAATAAAAATTTACAAATGTGGTAATTCAAATTAAATGAAACAGAAGAGGTAATTGAAAAGTTGTCTAATAACCTCTAATGTTAATTAATCGAAGCATAGCAAAAAAGTATCATTTAAACTTTAAGGTATATCATTAGAGGTCTAATAACCTCTAATGTTAGTGCATTTGATGATATTTTTTTAAAATGTAAACTGTCACATTAATCATTTCACAAGTACCAAATTTATCAAAACACATGGAATTTCAGTTTTTGTCCTTCTTATGGGTCAATTTTTGTATATTCATCTCTTTTAAATTTTTCGTAGCAGATTGAGTTCTTCTTAAATTTTTCATTGCAGATACGTTTCTCTTATCAATGTAGTGTAACGCATTCGTCTCTCTGAAATCCAAAATTACATCCATTTTCGTCCCTTTTAGAATGTCCCTCTTACTTTTCTTCCATGGACGGAAAATTGATGAAAAATTTACAGAATTGATCCCATAATTAAAGATTGAGGTAAAGTTTGCCCCAAATATTTTCTGATCAACAAGTTTACCACACAATTCACAAGTTTGAAGTATTTTAGTCCCAATAACAAAAATAATAAAATAATTATTTAATTTAATAAATTTTATATTAAATCTATTAAACTAATTAGATTTTATAAATAATATTATATAAATTAATTAATATTTTATATAAAATCTGAAAAAATAAATATCAATTAAACTTATAATATTTTTGAAATAAAAAAATATTTTAAACTAATTAAAATTTTCATTAATATAAATAAATTAAATAAATATATAAAGTTTGAAAAATAAATATCAATTAAAATTATTAGATTATTTAAATTTCGAATAAAAATGTTTTTAAACAAATTAGATTTTACATATGATATTTAAATCATATTTAAAATAAAATCTGAAAAAAAAATATTAATTAAACTTATTATATTTTTAAAAATTTTAAAATATCTTTTAAACTAATTAGATTTTACATATAATATATATAATATAAAATCTGAAAAAAATATTTTTAAAATTCCGTAAATATTAAAATCCTATTATATAAATTTTATATGTCATAATTATAGTTACAAAAATTAAAAACCAAAATTGCAGTCAAGGGACCGATTTGCTAATATATAGAATAGACTGGGGCGAACCTAGAAGACTTATAAATGGGACCTGAAATTCTCATTTCTACTTCAATTTTTCAAAAGCTGAGATAAAGTAACAAACTCGATGCTTTTTCTATTTTTAATAAAATAATAAAATATTAGGAGTAAAAACTATAAATTAAGAAAACATAAAACTGGTATGATTTTATCCCACAAAAGATGAGAGAAATTTTTCTTTAGATTCAATGATCCAATACAAATATTTAAGATTAATTAAGTTGATAAAAAAATAAACAAATATTGCTTATGCAAGACATTAAAAATTCCAATGTGCCGTAAGTTAAATATAAAGGTAAAATTAGGGCTGAAAATCAAACCAAGCTACTCGATACTCGACTCGAGCTTGTTCGATAAAAGCTCGTTTGAGCTCGGTTCGTCACACTAATCAAACAAGCTTGAACACCTTTTTTTGTTCAATAACTTTGGAAGCTCGGCTCGAGCTCGACTCGATAAGCTAAAAATTGAAAAAACACATGTGAAATATCAAGCTACTCGATACTCGGCTCGAGCTCGTTCGATAAAAGCTCGTTTGAGCTCGGCTCGATTGAAAATCAAACCAAGCTCAAACACAAAATTGAACCAAGCTTGAACAGTGTATCGTTTGATACTACTCGGCTCGATTACATCCCTAGGTAAAATTATGTTTTCTACTTTTATAATTATGATCTCAATAATTCAATATAAAATATACATACTGTAGGTTAAAGAATTTGAAGCTTGCATAAACGCAAGGTTAACAAATAAAGTTAAATGAAGTTCAATGTAATGGAGAAAAAATAATGTCAACACAAGAGTTTTAATTTATATATGTTAACTGAATTTTCACACCACTAGCTTGACCAAAACTGAATTAAAATGAAAAAACCAATGGAGAAAAAAATTGAATTACCATTATATGATAATAAAATGATATAAAAAAAAAGGTATATTCCAAAATGGAGAAAAAAATGAATCATTGTGGATCTAGTTTGGTTCAATGTGGTCCCAGTCAGATTGGGCCAAACCTCATTTGGTGATGGACCTTGACAGGTTTCAGCCAAGCCTACAAACGGTCCTAATAGTTTTCATTTATCTCATAAGCAAATTCAGAAAAAGGCATTTAGATTCCAGAGAGTAGTTATATTGTTTGGGCCGCAAACGTAAACATCAGCTAGGCTATCGGTTGTGGCCCTTCACTTCTCCAAGCAAATAACTCTAGTATACTTGTTCCAAAAGGTGAAATCGCTCACCCCGAACGCCCCTCAGCCCCTGTAGTATACTTCATTTTATATCAAATTAACAAAGAATAAAGGAATAGTCAAATTATTCATTCAGAGTTATCTTTAAATATTTTTATTATCATAATAAATAATTCTTTATACCAACTTGGTGTAGCCAGTTAAAATCAAATTAATTGATAAAATATATTTGTAAAAATCTATTTTAATCTGACCACTTTTTGTGTGGCGTTAATAAATCACATTATACATGACATATTGTAGTAATTTGTTAAACAATATATTACAACCAACTGAATTAAATCAAACAAAATTTTCTTCCAAGAAAAAGAAAAAGAAAAAGAAAAAGAAAAACAAACAAATTTAAGTTATTATAATTGCAATATTGCATCTTCAGATTTTTATTTATAAACATGTCATGAATGTGTGCTGGCATCTATTGGAAAAAATTACAGTTGAAAGCAAATGGTATTACATCAATAGCACGTATCATAAATCTATTCCATTCAGATTTACCAAATAACAAAAATAAATAGACTATCAAGACCAATATATAGTAAATTAAATAAACGTTAATGTCATTTCATGAAATATTGTTTAGTTTTATTAATGTTATGCTATTCAATTAACTATTTTGTAATAATTATGCATTATAATAAAGTTCACGATTTTGCATTCAAATAATTGTTATCAAAATATTTTATTATATTTTTTCATATCATATTTGATTATATGTTAGTTAAAAAACGACGTCGCAAATGTATGATATTATAATTTTCAAAATAAAAAATTATTAATTATTTTATTTAATATTTAAATGAATAATACTTATTATCATTTAAATTAATGTCACAATCGTATCTAAATATTTACAATCAATTCTCAATCATTACAATAGAATAACTCATTATCTCAATCATTATACAATAAAATACCTATCAAATTATTGATTTGACACCTATTATATACCTTTCTTCTCCAAACCCCAACAAATAAACCACCATCTAAATCAAACCTCAAATTATCAAAACCCACTAAATATTAGTAAATAATATTTTATCATCTTAATATTCCATTGAAACCATTATCCAAATCAAGTTTTAACAGTTTCGCCAAAACCTCCCAGGCCACTTTTCAAATCAAATCGAGACCAAACTCAATCAAATTATTCCCATTTTAACCCTATAGGTGAGACAAGTGTTGGGTTTAGGCCCATATTCATCTAAATGAAGTTCTCCCACGCCGGTTGTGAAAGCAAAACCTTCCCTCTTTGAATGTTATAAATATAGGATTTTTATTCATTTTATAAACAGAAAAAAAAAATGAGATAAATTTTCTCTATAAAATTGAAAATATTTTACATTCTTCTTTAGTTTTTTTTCCGGTGATTGAAAGAAGCTTGACTATCTTTGAAAAGGAACCTGTCTTAAGGTAATTGTGTGCTACATAGGCTTCGAAAGTCACTTTGGTCAATTTTTGATCTCTCTTTTTAGTTTATCAATTGTTAATTTACATATAAAGGAAAATTTACGTAGACACCATAGATACCTAATTACATAAACTTACCGATCTTATCAAAAATTATATTTACATATAAAGGAACATCCCTTTGATTGAAACTATATTACATGTAAACTCCTGCTACCCCCCTAAAAAATTATATTTTCTTGTTCCAAAAAAAAAATTATATTTTCAGCGATGAATTTATATTAATATATCTTTATCCTTTTTATATGTATTACATTCTCAGTGATGAATTTATGGCCGTCCTCGTTTGGGTCAGAAACAAGTATTGGACTGGAACTTCCAGAAGATGTACTTATTCAAATTCTGGTGTGTCTACCAGTAAAATCAATTATTCGATTTAGGTGTGTCTCGAAATTCTAGTGCGCTTTGCGGAAAAGTTCTAGCTTTATCAACAACCACCTTCTCAGTCAAAGGGGAAGGGATGTGTTGCTCGTGAGACGTTGTTTGCTTCCACCACAAAACGATGACGATGTCTTGTCCTTCCACGATCCGGATTCTCCAACATTGGAGGAGGTAAGTCCAAATCTGCCCATTCCATTCCTCAAGGATATAAGGGGTCGATACGAGAGATCATACGTAACTGAATGTGTCTTTATTTTGGGCCCCTGTAACGGACTTGTATGCATATTCTACGAGGGATTTATTATTTTGTGCAACCCGGCATTGCGAGAATTCAAGTGGGTTCCACCTTGTCCGTTCGTTTGCCCACAGGGTTGTTTCTTTTCTATTCGAGGATGGGGATTTGGTAATACTAGTGACAACAATTTCAAGGTTGTCCTGTTACAGTCCGTTGATCCGGAAGTATGTAGAAAATCTCATATCATGGTCAATTTGTACAATTTAACTACAAATTCATGGAAGCAAATTGATGTTGGTAATACAATTCAATTGGAAAAAGTTAATGGGTTGAATTATCTTCAACTATTCTTCAATGGTGCTTGTCATTGGGATGCAGAACATGATGGGATGGATTTCGCGTATGCTGCTATCCTATGTTTTGATGTAAACACCGAGGTTTTTCGGTGGTTGGACTACCCTGATACTTCAACAGAAACAAGAGATTATTGGAGAAGTCTTTTTGTCATAAATGAATGTCTTGCCGTGGTTTGGTATGTCTATTGGGAGGAAGGTCCCATTGACATTTGGGTGATGAAGGAATACGGGGTGAAGGAGTCTTGGTCTAAACAATTTGTCATTGGACCTTTTGTAGATTATCTTTACCCTTTCTTGGCCTGGAAGAACGACTGGTTACTTCTGGACAATGCTGAAAAATATAATATTCGCCAATTGATTTCTTATTCGTTCAATACAAATCAACTTAAAAAATATCCATTATACGGGAAAGCGGTAACTTTTAGGGCTCTAATTTACAAAGAGAGTTTGTTCAGCTTACACCACGTTATTTAACTTCATTTTTTTTTCATAAATCAATATCATCGATGTTGCATGTGCTTATTCTTCTTTCTTTTCGGTCCGGACTAATAAATGTTGTTTAGATGTTTCTTTGCAATAAATCTTTCTTTTTTTAAATTATTATTATAAACATAAAAAATCATTTATTCAATTAAATGTGTAAATAAATTTCTTATTTATTAAATATAATTAAAAATAAATTGTTATAGTTAATTAATATGTAAAAAATTAATATTTTTTTAAACTTATGGGCATTATACAACTTTATCAATTTTGGCACCCAACTTTTATTTTTTTAAGATATTACAATCATTTCCAGGGGTATGGGGTTAATTGTAAAATAGTGACAAACCACTGGAGAATTTTCGTAATATTCAAGACGTGAAGAAATTTTCATAATTAAGCCTTATCTCATGGGTATTCGTAATTTACCCTACAATTTTTTTTTTTATTATTATTATTATTATTTTGGCTTATTTAACTACGTGAGACATGACCATCGCCTAACAACCAAATGTTCAACTTTAAATTTTAAGAAACACAAAACTTAACCAAAAATTAATGTGTAAAATTCAAGGTGCAATGTTTTAACATAAGAAACTAACTAATTTAAGTCGTAAATGTCATATTCTCCACAACTGACTGGAAATTTCTATAGTATGCATTAAAACACAATTGATATGGACTATTGAATTTAATTTAAAACATGCTAATCAATGAATAGTTTTTGACATTTTGCACTCTGACTTCAAAGTTTTCACATTTTAAAGTCTAAAAATATAAAATTTTGGCACATTCCTCCTTAATTTAAAAACTTTGACATGTTGCAGCCTAGAAATATATTTTCTAACATTTTGCACCCTGAAAATATATTTTCTGACATTTTGTACCTTGAAAATATATTTTCTGACATTTTGCACCTTGAAAATATATTTTCTGACATTTTGCACCCTAATGTATTTTCTTTTGAAAAAAGCCTATGAATATCGTCGGTGGAGAGATAAAATGGTCGTTTTCCCTGTACAACCATCAAAATGAAAAGTTAAAAAAATAATATTTTGAGTTCAATCACAAAAGTAAATCATAAGTTTGGTTTTTTTTTTCTTTTGGAAATTATATGCATATTATTCTTAATTTATTTTAGTTTGGAGAACTTCTTAATTATTATAACTTTTTCTCTATGTAAAACTAAGATCGATCAAGTGAAATATGACATTGTCTTCGTGTTGTTTCCGGGTATTCTCTAGATTAATGACAATTTATCTAAAAAATATTTTTACAAATCTAACAACTTATCATATTGCATGATATTGCTGTAATACGTCCCACATTTAATATTTCCTAATTTTTTTTATACAACATACTCTACATATCTGTAATTATTTTTTAATTTATTATGTTGTTATTTGTTGTCTGCAAATTTTTAAGTAAATGAATTGATCCAAGGAAGGTGGGTTTTGAGGATTTAGAGTTGGGCCTGATTCTGGGAAAGACAATACAGAATTGTAAGTTAAATTTGAGTTGGGCTAGGCCTAAGTGGGTGGATTTGGGCTCGGGAAAATCTTAAATAATAAGTCGTGAATCGTGATTCCTCTAGAAAGAATAGGAAAAAAATAAGGATTACATAATATTTCTAAATACATATCATTGTGGAGACACACTCAAATTATTTTAACTATTTTACCTTTTTTCATTAAGGATTAAACTCCTAAATATTATAAATATCTTTATTTTTTCAGAAAATTATTGAAGGGTAATTTTGTACTATAATACTTTCATATTAGGTAATAAATAGTGCTTTAATTAATACTCAACAACTTTAAAGACATGTATTTAAAAATGAATAGAGTATGATATAATAATCCTTGAACGGCATGTTTTAGAAATGAAGAGAGTAAGATATAATAATCCTTAAACGATATGTATATAGAAATAAAAATAGTATAATAGACTAATTTGTTGATAGTAGTGCTACTATCTTGACTGAATTCAAATTCTTAAATTAAGAATTACTGTAATTATTTAAAAATGATTTGATGTGTCCATTTAAGTAAACTCGAGGTCTTCATTTTCCAGATAAGGGTCCGTTTGGTTTCCCAAACCAGAGTAGGTGGGATTACGGGCCATAATTCGGTCTAGGGTGACTAGTGCCCAATTGCAGTCCAGGTCTCCCATTTTTGTCATGTGTTCGGTTGTCATTTTCAGCTCAAGACCATGATCCATTTCAATTAAAGGCCCAACTGTCTAAAATGTCTTCACCCTATACCTAACTCACGTATGAGACCAAGTATAAAAGTGACATAAAAAAATTTGTAACTCAAAGTAACATCAAAGAGTAGGATGTCATTTTATATCATTTTAGCAAAAGAATAAAGGAATAGTCAAATTATTCTTTCAGAGTTGTCTTTAAATATTTATTATTATCA
The DNA here is from genome assembly GCA_038501285.1 of Penstemon eatonii. Taxonomy (NCBI): domain Eukaryota; kingdom Viridiplantae; phylum Streptophyta; class Magnoliopsida; order Lamiales; family Plantaginaceae; genus Penstemon; species Penstemon eatonii. Next base: position 73,314,744 of record CM076715.1, read on the forward strand.
TAATAAATAATTTGTTATTCCAACTTCGTGTAGCCAAGCTGAATCAAATTAGTTGATAATATATATTTGTAAAAAAATATTTTAATTTGACCATTTTTTGTGTGGGGTTAATAAATCACATTATACATGACATATTGTAGTAAGTTTGTTAAACAATATATTACAACCCACTCAATTCAATCAAATAAATTTTTCTTCCAAAAAAAAAAGAAAAATAAAAAGCAAACAAATTTAAGTTATAATTGCAATTTTGCATCTTCAGATATTTATTTATAATCATGTCATGGAAGTGTGCTGGCATGTATTGCAAAAAATTACGGTTAAAAGCAAAAAATATTGCGTCCACCACGTATCATAAATCTATTCAATTCAGATTTACCAAATAACAAAAATAAATAGACTATCAAGATCAATGTATATTAAATAAAGAAATATTAATGTAATTTCATGAAATATTGTTTGGTTTTATTAATGATATGCTATTCAATTAACTATTTTGTAATATTATGCACTATAATAAAGTTTACGATTTTGCATTGAAACAATTGTTGTCAAGATATTTTATTGTGTTTTTTCATGTTATATTTGATTATATGTTAGTTAAAAAATGACATCGTACGCGTATGATATTATAATTTACAAAACAAAAAAATTAATAATTATTTTATTTAAATAAATAATATTTATTATCATCTAAACTAATATCACAATCATATTTAAATATTTACATTCAATTCTCAATCATTACAATTTAATAACTCATTATTTCAATCATTACATATCAAGTTATTGATTTGATACCTACTATTACCTTTCTTCTCCAAACCCCAACAAATAAACCACCATCCAAATCAAATCTCAAATTATCAAAACCCGCTAACCATTATTTAATAATATTTTGTCATCTTAATATTCCATTGAAACCATTATCCAAATCAAGTTTCAACAGTTTCTCCAAAACCTCCCAAACCACTTTTTCAAACCAAATCGAGACCAAACTCAGTCATATTATTTCCATATTAACCCTATAGGTGAGACAAGTGTTGGGTTTAGGCCAATATTCATCTAAATGAAGTTCTCCCACACCGGTTTTGAAAGCTAAACCTTCCCTCTTTCAATGTTATAAATATAGGATTTTTATTCATTTTATAAACAGGAAAAAAAAAGAGATGAATTTTCTCTATAAAATTTAAAATATTTTACGTTCTCCTTTAAATTTTTTTCCGGTGATTGAAAGTAGCTTGACTATCTTTGAAAAGGAGGGAACCTGTTTTAAGGTAATTGTGTTATACATAGGCTTCAAAAGTCACTTTGATCAATTTTTGATCTCTCTTTTTAGTTTATCAATTGTTAATGTAATTTCTTTCCATGCTAGATTTTTTATAGGGAAATTTACATATAAAGGAAAATTTACAGACACCTCTGCATATAGACCTAATTACATAAACTTACCAATCTTATCAAAAATTATAAGAACATCCCTTTGATTAAAACTATATTACAAGTAAACTCCAGCTACCCCTAAAAAATTATATTTTTAGTGATGAATTTATATATTAATATATCTTTATCCTTTTTATATGTATTACATTCTCAGTGATGAATTTATGGCCGTCCTCGTTTGGGTCAGAAACAAGTATTGGACTAGAACTTCCAGAAGATGTGATTATTCAAATTCTGGTGTGTATGCCAGTAAAATCAATTATTCGATTTAGGTGTGTCTCGAAACCCTGGTGCGCTTTGCTGAAAAGTTCTAGCTTTATCAACAACCACCTTCTCAGTCAAAGGGGAAGAGATGTGTTGCTCGTGAGACGTTGTTTGTTTCCACCACAAAACGATGACGATGTCTTGTCCTTCCACGATCCGGATTCTCCGACATTGGAGGAGGTAAGTCCAAATCTGCCCATTCCATTCCTCAAGGATATAAGGGGTCGATACCACAGATCATACGTAACTGAATGTGTCTTTATTTTGGGCCCCTGTAACGGACTTGTATGCATATTCTATGCGGAATTTATTATTTTGTGCAACCCGGCATTGCGAGAATTCAAGTGGGTTCCACCTTGTCCGTTCGTTTGCCCACAGGGTTGTTTCTTTTCTATTCGAGGATGGGGATTTGGTAATACTAGTGACAACAATTTTAAGGTTGTCCTGTTACAGTCCGTTGATCCGGAAGTATGTAGTAAACCTCATATCATGGTCAATTTGTACAATTTAACTACAAATTCCTGGAAGCAAATTGATGTTGGTAATACCATTCAACTGGAAGAAGTTAATGGGTTGGCTTATTTACAACTATTCTTCAATGGTGCTTGTCATTGGGATGCAAAACATGTTGGGATGGATTTCACATATGCTGCTATCCTATGTTTTGATGTAAACACCGAGGTTTTTTGGTGGTTGGACTACCCCGATACTTCAACAGAAATAGGAGATTATTGGAGAAGTCTTTTTGTCATTAATGAATGTCTTGCCGTGGTTTGGTATGTCTATTGGGAGGAAGGTCCCATTGACATTTGGGTGATGAAGGAATACGGGGTGAAGGAGTCTTGGTCTAAACAATTTGTCATTGGACCTTTTGTAGATTATCTTTACCCTTTCTTGGCTTGGAAGAACGACTGGTTACTTCTGGACAAGGCTGAAAAATATAATATTTGCCAATTAGTTTCTTATTCGTTCAATACAAATCAACTTAAAAAATATCCATTATACGGGAAAGCGGTAACTTTTAGGGCTCTAATTTACAAAGAGAGTTTGTTCAGCTTACACCAAGTTATTTAAATTCTTTTTTTTTCATATATCAATATCATCGATGTTGCATGTGCTTATTCTTCTTTCTTTTCGGTTCGGACTAATAAATATTGTTTAGTTGTTTCTTTGCGATATATCTTTCTTTTTTTAAATTATTTTTATAAACATAAAAAATCATTTATTCAATTAAATGTGTAAATAAATTTCTTATTTATTAAATATAATTAAAAATTTATTTTTATTACAAAAAATAAATTGTTATTGTTAATTAATATGTAAAAAAATTAATTTTTTTAAACTTATGGGCAATTATACAACTTTATCAATTTTGGCACCCAACTTTTATTTTTTTAAGATATTACGAACATTTCCAGGGATATGGGGTTAATTGTAAAATAGTGACAAACTACTGGAGAATTTTCGTAATATTCAAAACGTGAAGAAATTTTCATAATTAAGCCTTATCTCATGGGTATTCGATGGCTAACAACCACATGTTCAACTTTAAATTTTAAGAAACACAAAACTTAACCAAAAATTAATGTGTAAAATTCAAGGTGCAATGTTATAAAATAAGAAACTAAGGCTGCGTTCACTTGCCCACATAAAGAATGGGCCAGATTGTACATTCTGCCCAATTATTAATCCGGCCAAGAGTTTAATCGCATGTTCACCATATTATAGTGGCCCAATTAATAATCTAGACAGCCCATTTGTGCATCTGTTCACTTGGCCCAATTAATAGTCGTGGACAATTTAACCCCTGGGCAGAGGTGAGATCTAGCCGTTGATTTGGTTTAATCTCGGCCGTTGATTTGGAGGTATAATTAGGCTAGGGTTCCAGATTTTAAGCTTCATTCCCACACTATGGTTAGAGAGAAAGTTCAAATCATTAAGCATCCTTTTACAAACAATAAAATGTAAAATTGTAAATGGAATCTCTTTCGCCGTGTTTCTTTAGTATTAATGGTAAAAAAAAAAAAAAAAAGCCAAGTATATTCTACAAATTAGAAAAGCTTGATAAAAGTAATGATACTAATGAAAGCTTCATGTTATGAGGTTTTATTTCTTAAATCAACCATAGCTTTTTATCTTTCATTCCCACAAGCATGATTTACATTTCAACTTTTCCCTCCAATACCAAAGTGAATAACTAAATCGAGCTTAATATTAGTTCCAATTGTTCAGCACAAAATTATGCTTAGCATAAGTGTCAAGTACTCCCCCATGGAAAACGACAGACTGTATGAGCGACCTGTTTCCCTCGTTTAAGCAAAGGGTTACAAAAGAGAAGACAAATGATAACTACCTAAGCCACATGCAAATTGGTAGCTAAACTTGCTCAACAACCATATAAGCTACACGAGGAAATTGTACAAAAACAAATGTGAACTACAGAGCTGAGTCCTTAAAACTGTCGAACACCATTAGAACTATTTTCGTAATTATATGATCAAATGAAATTGTAATTCCCATATGAGAAATTACATATCAAAACAGCACAATACAAAATTGAAAGACATAAATTGAAGATAATAACAAAAAACTGTTTTTAATTAAATGTTCCGTAAATTGCAAGACAGTACAACAAATATCAGAAACTACCTTCTCTATTGTTCTTTAAAACATGCCAAAATACTCAAAAAAGTTAAGCACTTAGCAACCTAAATACATCAATAATTTATGCACCATTTTGAACATCACAAGAAAAATACTTTAAATTTGGAGGTATAATTAGGCTAGGGTTCCAGATTTTAGCTAACATAAATTTTTTCATGGCAAAATTGAAGGGGGCGAAGAATTTATAAAAAATCAACTAGAAATGCGAAAATCCAACAGCTTGAGCCTCAAAGTGCACTCTTCTTCCTGGAAAAAAGGAAAATTGTTCAAAAATAAAAAAACCTAAATATTTCGTTCAAGCTAAATTTCATGGTAATGACTCGAAATTAATGAACATAAAACCATGGGGGTCAATTTAGCAATTTAGGATTTAATTTCATGAAGAAAACGAGCTCTCACCTGGGCGGATTCAAGCTTCGCGCAGCTATGGAGTGTTGGGCAGTAAACGAGCTGGAGGGGATGAATGGGAGGAATTAATGTTTTATGTTTTTTTGTCTTAAGGTAATTTTGTAATTTTTTGAAAGACCCAATGGCATTTTGGACTTTTTGGGGCTGGTAATTTTGTAATTTCAGGGAAGAGGAAGGGCAAAATAGACCTGGAAAAATGCAATTGGGCCATTGTAGCTTAATCGGCCGCCTGAGTCCGAATTGATAATCACCCAATTAAGGGGTCTGGCCCATATATTGAACCGAAATTGGCAGGCAGCCCGGGTTTTAATGAGTCCAAGTGAACAACAGATTAGCCCGAAAAAAAAACTTAATGGCCCAATTCATCTCTAATTAATTGTGGCCTTATTTAGGCAAGTGAACGCAGTCTAACTAATTTAAGTCGTAAATGTCATATTCTCCATAACTGACGGGGAATTTCTATAGTATGCGCTAAAACACAATCGATATGGACTATTGAATTTAATTTAAAATATGCTAATCAATAAATAGTTTTTGAAATTTTGCACTCTGACTTAAAAGTTTTCACACTTTAAAAGTTTTCGCACTTTAAAGTCTAAAAATATAATTTATTTGATATTTTGTAACCTAATATGTGTTTTATTGAAAAAGCTTATTGGTGAAAGTGTATATTAGACATTTTTTAATTGGTATTACCTTAAAAATATAGAATATTGGCATTTTGCACTCTAAAAATATAAAATTTTGGCACAATCCTCCTTAATTTAAAAACTTTGACATGTTGCAACCTAGAAATATATTTTCTAACATTTTGCACCTTGAAAATATATTTTCTGACATTTTGCACCCTGAAAATATATTTTCTGACATTTTGCACCCTAATTAATTTTCTTTTGAAAAAATCCTATGAATATCATCGGTGGAGAGATAAAATGGTCGTTTCCCTGTACAACCATCAAAGTGAAAAATGAAAAAAAAAATTGAGTTCAATCACAAAAGTAAATCATAAGTTTGGTTTTTTTTTTGGAAATTATATGCATATATTCTGAATTTATTTTAGTTTGGAGAACTTCTTAATTATTATAACATTTTCTCTAAGTAAAACCAAGATCGATCAAGTGAAAAATGACATTGTCTTCGTGTTGTTTCCGAGTATTCTCTAGATTATTGACAATTTATCTAAAAAATATGTTTACAAATCTAACAACTTATCATATTGCATGATATTGTTGTAATAAGACCCACATTTAATATTTCCTAATTTTTTTTATACAACATACTCTTCAAATCTATAATTATTAACTACTATCATGTTAAATTTAGGAATTACCGAAATACCAAAATAGTTTTTACCTAATTACTAAAAGCTAGTAATTTTGTTAAAATAAAAAATGTGCCAATAATTTTAAGTTGGGTTGGGAAGTGCAAAAGGTTTATATTTCTAATATTCTATATATATTTAGGGTACATAGTGCCAGAATCTATATTTCAAGATGCAAAGCGCCATAAAAATCAAAAATGGCAATTCTACCCTTCCTATATGGAAATTTTCTCACCAAAATACTCACTATGGTGCAAAGTGCCAATGAAATTATATTTTAAGGATGTAAAATGCTAAAAAAAAATTAAATCAAAATGTAAAGTGTCAAAACCCCATATTTTCAAAGTGTCATATACCAAAAATCCATTTCAATAATTGACAAAAAGACAAAATTTAAAACATGAGTCAAATTTTGACCGTGTTCTTTTCTGGTTTGGGTTTGATCAAAATAGTGGTATATTTTTTTTATCCAAAATGTATTTTTATACTTCTATGATTCTTTTTTAATATCTTAAAAATTCTCTAAGAATCTCTAATATTAATTAATCGAAGCATACACAGAAAAATAACATTTAAACTTTAGGGTACATATATGACTTTTTCTTTAGCGCATTTGATAATAATTCCCTAATATAGTATGTTGGCCTAATTCAATTTACCCATTATGATATGTATGCAATTTATTTCCATATTATTTGAAAAAAAAAAAGAACCTATTTTACCCTACTGTGAAAATTTTAAATGAACAATTTATCTCCTTTCAGCAGAGACTCACCGAAATTAAGAGTGTGTAACCTTTTTAAGATTATAAGGAGGGATAAAATGCACTTTTTTTATATCACGTGGGGATAACTTGAACATTATACATAACATAGGAGATAAAATTTCTTGAGAAGATTAATAGGTCAAAAAAGTCCCAAGTATAGCATTATAGACGTACCTATAAATATATAATCTTCATTAGACGCACCACCCACCACACTCTCTCTCTCTTTCTCTTTCTGTGAGATATGTTATTATTGATTTTTTTTTTTTAATCCTTTTTTAAGGTGAAAGTTTTTTCTATTTCTAAGACGTTTTTTCATTTTTTGCACAAATACATTTTTTTTTGACCCTTTGGTTATGTCATAATTAACGAATAAAAATAATCAGATAATATTACTTGACTTGTAATCATGTTTCTTAAAAAATATTTTTACTGCTTTAATCGTGAAATAGGTCTTATGAGGAGAGTAGGTGACAAGCTAGCAGACCCTTTTTATATAAAATTTGATTATTTAAGATGTTTAGGGAATAGTAATTTAATATATGGAATTTTCTTGAGAATATTACAGGCAACAAGTTAATTACTGTATTTTTTAATATCAAAGATAAAACTGCCTAATAGTAAGAAATTCTAATGAGTGAATAACAAATTAACCCTTTGTATTATTGTAATAGGTAGTTTGACTCTTTATTTTTTATAAAAGAAGTAACTGCCTTCCTTTTGATTTTTACATTTTAAGGAGGGGTAAAATACATATTACAATATCGTAGGGAGTTAAAGTGTTCATTTACGCATATCAAAAAAAAGTAAATTGTCTATTTACGCATATTATAGGGGGTAAAGTGAGTGTTTGTCAAGGGTAAGATTAAATTGGTCATTTTTTTCATGAAAATGAAGTCTCAGTCGCATTATAGAGTAAGTGTGCAATACCAACATTAGCAAAATGTAAGTTGCTCATTATTTCATATCATAGGGAGATAAATTATTCATTAGTTCATTTCATAGCGAGATAATTAAATTGTTTATTTTCATATCACAAGAAAATAAATTACACATTAAACATATCACATGGAATTAAACTTGCCAAAAAACCAATCCTCACCTATGTCACAACCAAAAAAAGATATTGTCCTCATAATTGCACCTATATATAGAGCAAAAATGTACTCACTCTCACTCTCTCTCTTGAGATATGATATTATTAGCTTTTCACTTTAATAAATCCCCAAAATTGCCCTCCACCTTCCATTGAAATTGAAACTGGGATATATAGTCATAATCGTAAAGTAATTTAATGAACATAATCACATTATATTACTCCATTTAATTTAATAATTAATTTTTCTTTTTCTTTTTGTAATTGTTGCTTTAAGAATACAAATAGCTCAAAAGACTAGACGACCTTTTTTCTATTTTTGATAACTACAGACTTTACAAATTCAACTTGAATTATGTTTGGGCATATTGAAAAATGAAAATTTACAAATGTGATAATTAAAATGAAACATAAGGGATAATTGAAAAGTTGTCTAATAACATCTAATGTTAATTAATCGAAGCATAGCAAAAAAGTATCATTTAAACTTTAAGGTATATATATGACTTTTCTTCTAGTGCATTTGATGATATTTTTTTAAAATGTAAATTGTCACATTTATCATTTCACAAGTACCAAATTTATCAAAACACATGGGATAATACAATATTTTTCATAATAGGGGTTAAGGTGGCACATTTCTAAATAAACTGAGTCAAATGATAGTGTGTAAGAGGGATGATTTTATAAATTTCTTTTTTAAAGTTTAAAAATCTCAAGGAACAGTGTGAAACTTTTGTAAGATTATAAGAAGATAAAATGCTTTTTTCCACATCAAATGGGTAAATTGAACAATATGCATATCATAAGGGTAAATTGTCCTTAACTCTAAATATGTTCAGTGTTCACTATTCCCTCTATTAGCTTTCATGAAACAAACCGAAATAAGATTAATGGATATAAAATCATAAATCACGAAGCAAGATTAATGGAGATTAACCGGTCAAATATACTGTATAAATCTTCATAGACTTACCTCTCTCTCTTTCACTTTCTATGAGATATCATGTTATTATTGATTCAGAACCCAAATCAAATATGTTCAGTTCTTAGCCATGGCTACATACAGAAAAAATCTCTATCATCATCAAATTTCTTTACAGGTAAAATAATTTTCTTCTTCTCTGTATTGAATTGAAGTTGAACAACGTCCTCATTATAAATATGTGACAATGTTTTGCTAAAGAAAACATGGTCGGTCAACTGAAAATGGACAGAGGAATCATCTTCTTTCTCCTCTCCTCTCTTCATTTTTTGTCACCTCAGAATCAACCTAACTTTGATTTTTTCAATTTGGTTTTACAGTGGCCAAATTCTTATTGCCGTATCAACAACTGTCTCTTAACTCCAGTTCCCCAGAATTTCACAATCCATGGACTTTGGCCGGAGAAATTCACGAGCAGGATGAAATACTGCCGCACACAGCCTGTATTCAATTATAATCATGTGGTAAGTCCAATTTTCTTAATTTCCAGACGTCATTATGTAAGTTTAATTTGAATTTACATATATATGTAGAAAGGAAACTTGAAGTTGGAGTTGATAAAACATTGGCCCGATCTTACAAAGGTCGATCCTGCCCTCCTGAATTTAGTGGATGCACAATGGCTCAAACACGGGCTCTGCTCGTACCCGTTCTACGATCAGAACGGTTATTTGTGGAAGGCAGTAGACTTGAAGCATCAGGTTCATTTGCTTCAAATTCTTGAAACATCCATTTTCAACATTATTCCGAACGACGCCGTCTTAGTAGATGTAGCAAGAATCAATCAGTCAATAATTGATGCAATTGGTACGCAGCCGATAATTAAGTGTTCTTCTGCTTACCTTACTGAAATTGTAATATGCTATGATCCGAGTGGGTCACTTCCCATCTCGTGTCCTAAACTAGGGAGTTATTGCCGTATCTCTCATGTTATATTCCCTAGTACTTAGTTAAATCCATAAATAATATTATCAAAATGAATTATCTATCTGTTACTTTGGTTATTATCAAAAGAAGAAAATATATTTATTATTAATTTTTGTTTGTCTAAATTTAAGTTTATTTTCCTATTTTTTTTCTTTCTATTATGTTGTTATTTGCTGTCTGCAAATTTTTAAGTAAATGAATTGATCCAAGGAAGGTGGATTTTGAGGATTTAGAGTTGGGCCTGATTCTGGGCAAGACAACAGAAGAATTGTAAGTTAAATATGAGTTGGGCTAGGCCTAACTGCCTAAGTGGGTGGATTTGGGCTTGGGAAAATCTTAAATAATAAGTCGTGAATTGTGATTCCTCTAGAAAAAATAGGAATAAAACTATTTTACCCTTTTTCGTGAATAATAAGGATAACATAATATTTCTAAATACATATCATTGTGGAGAGAGACTTAAATTATTTTTAACTATTTTACCCTTTTTCATTAAGGATTAAACTCCTAAATATTATAAATATCTTTAATTTTTCATAAAAATTATTCAAGGGTTATTTTGTACTATAAGACTTTTATTCTTCGAAAATTTTAGATAATAAATAGCACTTTAATTAATACTCAACAATCTTAAACGACATATATTTAGAAATGTATGATATAATAATCCTTGAACGACATATTTTAGAAATGAAGAGTGTAAGATATAATAATCCTTAAACGATATATATTTAGAAATAAAAATAGTATAATAGACTAATTTGTTGATAGTAGTGCTACTATCTTAACTGAAATCAAATTCTTAAATTAAGAATTACTGTAATTATTTTAAAATGATTTGATGTGTTCATTTAAGTAAAGTCGAGGTCTTCATTTCCAGATAAGGGTCCATTTGGTTTCCCAAACCAGACTAAATGGCATTACGGGCCATAATTCGGTCTAGGGTGACTAATGCCCAATTGCAGTCCAGGTTTCCCATTTTTGTCATGTGTTAGGTTGTCATTTTCAGCCCAAGACCATGATCCATTTCAATTAAAGGCCCAATTATGCACAAATGACATATTTGTCCCTAAAATGTCTTTACCCTTGTGATATTTAACATGACCCCCTATTCTTAACTCACGTATGAGACAAATATAAAAATGACATAAAAAAAATTTGTAATCAAAGTAACAATAAAATTGCCAAATTCCAAATACATACATAATTGATACTTAACATTTAAGGAAAAAATAACCATATTCAAAGTAACATTCACAAAGTAGAAAATGAATCTCAATTTTTGTTCTCCTTATGGGTCAATTTTTGTATATTCATTCCTTTTAAATTTCGTAGTAAATTGGGTTCCTCATAAAATCTTCATAGCAGATACGTTTCTTTTATCAATATAGTGTAATGCATTCGTCTCTCTGAAACCCAAAATTACATCAATTTTCGTCCCTTTTAGAATGTCCCTCTTAATTTTCTTCAAATGTTGGACGGAAAATTGATGAAAAATTTGCAGAATTGATCCCATAATTAAAGATTGCGGTAAAGTTTGTCCCAAATATTTTCTGATCAACAAATTTACCACACAATTCACAAGTTTGAAGTATTTTAGTCCAAATAACAAAAATAATAAAATAATTATTTAATTTAATAAATTTTATATTAAATCTATTAAACTAATTAGATTTTATAAATAATATATATAAATTAATTAATATTTTATATAAAATCTGAAAAAATAAATATCAATTAAACTTATAATTTAAAAAATATTTTAAAATAATTAAATTTTGCATTAATATATATATAAATTCAATAATATTTTATATTAAATTTGAAAAAATGAATATCAATTAAAATTATTAGATTATTTAAAATTTTGAAGAACAAATGTTTTTAAACAAATTAGACTTTACATATGATATTTAAATCATATTTAATATAAAATCTGAAAAAAAAATTAATTAAACTTATTATATTTTAAAAATTTAAAAATATCTTTTAAACTAATTAGATTTTACATATAATATATATATATATATATATATTATTAGATTTTAAAATTAAATATATAGAATCTGAAAAAAATAATTTTAAAATTACGTAAATATTAAAAATCCTATTATGTAAGTTTTATATGTCATAATGATGATTAAAAAAAATTAAAAACCAACATTGCAGTCAAGGGACCGATTTGCTAATATACAAAATAGACAGGGGCGAACCTAGAAGACTTATAAATGGTGGGGGAGGGGGGTTTCAATTTTTCAAAAGCTGAGATAAAGTAACAAACTCGATGCTTTTTCTATCTTTGATAAAATAATTGGAGTAAAAACTATAAATTAAGAAAACATAAAATTGGAATAATTTTATCCAATAAAAGATGAGAGAAAGTATACTAACATTTTTTCTTTAGAATCGATGATCCAATACAAATATTTAGTATGCAATTAAGTTGATAAAAGAATAAATAAATATTGCTTATGCAAGACATGAACAATTTCAATGTGCCATAAGTTAAACGTAAAGGTAAAATTATGTTTTCTCATTTATAATTATGATCTCAATATTTAAATATATAATCATACATACTTTAGGTTAAATAATTTAAAGCTTGCATAAACGCAAGGTTAACAAATACAATTGAGAGGAATAGTTAAATGAAATTCAATGTAATGGAGAAAAAATAACGTCAACACAAGAGTTTTAATTTATATATGTTAATTGAATTTTCATGATAAGAGAAAAATATCACATCACTTGACCAAAACTGAATTAAAATGAATAACCAATGGAGAAAAAAATTGAATTACCATTATATAATAAAAAAAGTTAAAAAAAAATGTATATTCCAAAATGGAGAAAAAATGAATCACTATGGGCTTGTATGTATTTAGTTTGGTCCAATGTGGTCTCAATTAAATTGGGCTAAATCTCATTTGGTGATGGGCCTTGACAGGTTTCAGACTTTCAGCCTATCCTCCAAACAAGCCCTAATAATTTTCATTTATTTCATAAGTAAATTCAGAAAAAGGCATTGATGTTTGGGCCGCAAATTGGGCTATCGGTTATGGCCCTTCACTTCTCCAAGCAAATAACTCTAGTATACTTCATTTTATATCAAATTAGCAAAGAATAAAGTAGTCGTCAAATTATTCTTTCAGAGTTATCTTTAAATATTATTATTATCGTAATAAATAATTTTTTATACCAACTTGGTGTAGCCAAGCTGAATCAAATTAATTGATAAAATATATTTGTAAAAAAATATTTTAATTTGACCACTTTTTTGTGTGGCGTCAAGAAATCACATTATACATGACATATTGTAGTAATTTTGTTAGATATATAACAACCCACTCAATTCAATCAAATAAAATTTTCTTCAAAGAAAAAGAAAAAGAAAAGGCAAACAAATTTAAGTTATAATTGCAATATTGCATCTTCTGATATTTATTTATAATCCATGTCATGGAAGTGTGCTGGCATGTCTTGCAAAAAATTATGGTTGAAAGCAAATAGTATTAAATCCATAGCACGTATCATGAATCTATTCAATTCAGATTTATCAAATAACAAAAATAAATAGACTATCAAGACCAATATATATTAAATTAAAGAAACATTAATGTCATCTCATAAAATATTGTTTGGTTTTATTAATGTTATGCTATTCAATTAACTATTTTGTAATATTATGCACTATAATAAAAATCACGATTTTGCATTCAAGTAATTGTTATCAAAATATTATATTGTGTTTTTTCATATTATATTTGGTTATATGTTAGTTAAAAAATAACATCGCACGTGTATGATATTATAATTTACAAAATAAAAAAATTATTAATTATTTTATTTAAATAAATAATATTTATTATCATCAAAATTAATATCACAATCATATCTAAATATTTACAATCAATTCTCAATCATTACAATTTAATAACTCATTATTTCAATCATTACACAATAAAATATTATATTTCAAATCCTATCAAGTTATTGATTTGATACCTACTACTACCTTTCTTCTCCAAACCCCAACAAATAAAACACCATCCAAATCGAATCTCAAATTATCATAACCCGCTAACTATTATTTAATAATATTTTGCCATCTTAATATTTCATTGAAATCATTATCCAAATCAAGTTTAAATAGTTTCTCCAAAACCTCCCAAACCACTTTTTCAAACCAAATCGAGACCAAACTGAGTCATATTATTTTCATATTAATCCTATAGGTGAGACAAGTGTTGGGTTTAGGCCAATATTCATCTAAATGAAGTTCTCCCACGCCGGTTTTGAAAGCTAAACATTCACTCTTTAAATGTTATAAATATAGGATTTTTATTGATTTTATAAACAGGAAAAAAAAAAAAAAAGAGAGAGAGAGATAAATTTTCTCTATAAATTTTAAAATATTTTACGTTCTCCTCTAATTTTATCTCCGGTGATTGAAAGTAGCTTGACTATCTTTGAAAAGGAGGGAACCTATTTTAAGGTAATTGTGTGTTACATAGGCTTCAAAAGTCACTTTGGTCAATTTCTGATCTCTCTTTTTAGTTTATCAATTGTTAATGTAATTTCTTTCATGCTAGATTTATTATAGGGAAATTTACATAGACACCTCTGCATATAGACCTAATTACAAAAACTTACCAATCTTATCAAAAATTATAAGAACATCCCTTTGATTAAAACTATATTACAAGTAAACTCCTGTTACCCCCTAAAAAATTATATTTTCAGTGATGAATTTATATTAATATATCTTTATCCTTTTTATATGTATTACATTTCAGTGATGAATTTATGGCCATCCTCGTTTGGGTCAGTAACAAGTATTGGACTAGAACTTCCAGAAGATGTGATTATTCAAATTCTGGTGTGTCTGCCAGTAAAATCAATTATTCGATTTAGGTGTGTCTCGAAACCCTGGTGCACTTTGCTGAAAAGTTCTAGCTTTATCAACAACCACCTTCTCACTCAAAGGGGAAGGGATGTGTTGCTCGTGAGACGTTGTTTGCTTCCACAACAAAACGATGATGACATCTTGTCCTTCCACGATCCGGATTCTCCGACATTGGAGGAGGTAAGTCCAAATCTGCACATTCCATTCCTCAAGGATATAAGGCGTCGATACGAGAGATCATACGTGACTGAATGTGTCTTTATTTTGGGCCCCTGTAACGGACTTGTATGCATATTCTACGAGGAATTTATTATTTTGTGCAACCCGGCATTGCGAGAATTCAAGTGGGTTCCACCTTGTCCGTTCGTTTGCCCACAGGGTTGTTTCTTTTCTATTCGAGGATGGGGATTTGGTAATACTAGTGACAACAATTTCAAGGTTGTCTTGTTACAGTCCGTTGATCCGGAAGTATGTAGAAAACCTCATATCATGGTCAATTTGTACAATTTAACTACAAATTCATGGAAGCAAATTGATGTTCGTAATGCAATTCAATTGGAAAAAGTTAATGGGTTGAATTATCTTCAACTATTCTTCAATGGTGCTTGTCATTGGGATGCGGAACATGATGGGATGGATTTCGCGTATGCTGCTATCCTATGTTTTGATGTAAACACCGAGGTTTTTCGGTGGTTGGACTACCCTGATAATTCAACAGAAACAAGAGATTGGAGAAGTCTTTTTGTCATGAATGAGTGTCTTGCCGTGGTTTGGTATGTCTATTTGGAGGAAGGTCCCATTGACATTTGGCTGATGAAGGAATATGGGGTGAAGGAGTCTTGGTCTAAACAATTTGTCATTGGACCTTTTGTAGATTATCTTTACCCTTTCTTGGCTTGGAAGAACGACTGGTTGCTTCTGGAGAAGGCTGGAAAATGTAATCTTCACCAATTGGTTTCTTATTCGTTCAATACAAATCAACTTAAAAAATATCCATTATACGGGAAAGCGGTAACTTTTAGGGCTCTAATTTATAAAGAGAGTTTGTTCAGCTTACACCAAGTTATTTAAATTCTTTTTTTTTCATATATCAATATCATCGATGTTGCATGTGCTTATTCTTCTTTCTTTTCGGTTCGGACTAATAAATGTTGTTTTTGTTTTTTTGCGATATATCTTTCTTTTTTAAAATTATTATTATAAACATAAAAAATCATTTATTCAATTAAATGTGTAAATAAATTTCTTATTTATATAATTAAAAAAATTCATTACAAAAAATAAATTGTTATTGTTAATTAATATGTAAAAAATTAATATTTTTTTAAACTTATGGGCAATTATACAATTTTATCAATTTTGGCACCCAACTTTTATTTATTTAAGATATTACAAACATAACAAATAACCTCCGAGGCAAAGTTGAAACTTTCCAGGGGTATAGGGTTAATTGTAAAATAGTGACAAACCACTGGAGAATTTTCGTAATATTCAAGACGTGAAGAAATTTTCGTAATTAAGCCTTATCTCATGGGTATTCGTAATTTACCCTATAAATTTTTTTTTTGGGGCTCATTTAACTACGTGAGATATGACCATCGCCTAACAACCAAATGTTCAACTCTAAATTTTAAGAAACACAAAACTTAACCAAAAATTAATGTGTAAAATTCAAGGTGCAATGTTATAAAATAAGAAACTAACGAATTTAAGTCATATTCTCCACAACTGACTGGGAATTTCCATTTTATGCATTAAAACACAATTGATATGGACTATTGAATTTAATTTGAAACATGTTGATCAATAAATAGCTTTTGACATTTTGCACTCTGACTTAAAAGTTTTCACACTTTAAATTCTAAAAATATAATTTATTTGATATTTTGTAACCTAATGTGTGTTTTAATGAAAAAGTTTATTGGTGAAAGTGTATAATAGTCATTTTTTAATTGGTATTTTGCACCTTAAAAATATAGAATGTTGGCATTTTGCTCTCTGAAAATATAAAATTTTGGCACATTCCTCCTTAATTTTAAAACTTTGACATGTTGCAGCCTAGAAATATATTTTCTGACATTTTGCACCCTAACGTATTTTCCTTTGAAAAAAGCCTAAGAATATCATCGGTGGAGAGATAAAATGGTCGTTTTCCCTGTACAACCATCAAAATGAAAAATGAAAAAAAATTATTTTGAGTTCAATCACAAAAGTAAATCATAAGTTTGGTTTTTTTTTTTTTTTTTGTGGAAATTAATTATATGCATGTTATTCTTAATTTATTTTAGTTTGGAGAACTTCTTAATTATTATAACATTTTCTCTAAGTAAAACCAAGATCGATCAAGTGAAAAATGACATTGTCTTCGTGTTGTTTTCGGGTATTCTCTAGAATTATTGACAATTTATCTAAAAAATATGTTTACAAATCTAACAACTTATCATATTGCAAGATAATAAGACCCAATTTTAATATTTCCTAAATTTTTTTTATACAACATACTCTACAAATCTATAATTATTAACTACTATCATGTTAAATTTAGGAATTACAGAAAAACAAAAATAGTTCTTACCTAATTACTAAAAGCTAGTAATTTTGTTAAAATAAAAAATGTGCCAAAAACTATAAGTTGGGTTGGGAAGTGCAAAAGGCTTATATTTCTAATTTTCTATATTTTTAGGGTACATAGTGCCAAAATCTATATTTCAAGGTGCAAAGTGCCATAAAAATTCAAAAATGACAATTCTACCCTTCCTATAAGGAAATTTTCTCACCAAAATACCCACTATGGTGCAAAGTGCAAATGAAATTATAATTCAAGGATGTGAAATGCTAAAAAATTTAAGTCAGAGGTGTAAAGTGTCAAAACCCTGAATTTTCAGGGTGTTAAATGCCTAAAATCCATATCAATAATTGACAAAAAGACAAAATTTAAAACATGAGTCAAATTTTGACCGTGTTTGCGATAAATTCTTTTCTGGTTTGGATTTGATCAAAGTAGTGGTACATTTTTTATCAAAAATGTATTTTTATACTTCTATGATTCTTTTTTAATATCTTAAAAATTCTCTAAGAATCTCTAATATGAATTAATCGAAGCATACACAAAAAAGTAACATTTAAACTTTAGGATACATATATGACTTTTTCTTTAGCGCATTTGATGATAATTTCCTAATATTTATTTTTTCAGTATGTTGGCCTAATTCATTTTACCCATTATGATATGTATGCATAATATTCAATTTATATCCATATTATTTGGAAAAAAAAAAACTACTTACCCTACTGTGAAAATTTTAAATGAACAATTTATCTCCTTTCATCCATATAATTTGAAAAGAAAAACTACTTTATCCTACTGTGAAAATTTTAAATGAACAATTTATATCCTTTCAAAGAGTGGTCATACATGTTTTGCATAAAAAGACCAAAGTACCATTAGGGGTAAAATGTCACATTTATTATAATATTTCTTTTTATTATAACACAAGGGCAAGGTTAAGTGCCACTACAATATGGGGCGAGGGGGTAATGTTCCACATTTATAAGTAGAATGAGCCAAAGTATAGTATAAAAAAGAGTTAATTTTGTCAGTTCGTATTTTTTAAAGTTAAGAGGGATAAAATGCACATTTTTATATTACTTGAAAATAACTTGAACATTATACATAACATAGGAGATAAATTATCATAGACTCCCCCTAAGTATGTCAATGAAGATGCCCTAAGTATGTTCAGTGTTGATTATTCCCACCATCAGCTTTCATGGAACAAACTGAAACTTCGATATATAATCATCAAGGAAAATTAATGGAGATAATAATAATATGGTATTAATTACTTGATTTAATCAAGTTTTGGAATGTTTGTTAAAGTTGTCAATCTTCTCAAATAATTTTAGCTATTATAGTCCCTCTTGAGAACAGTTCGAAGAAATGGATCCGATTTTCACTCAGTCGAAATCACTCTCTTGCACATATATCATATATGTGCAATTTATCATTTTCTCAAAAAAAAAAAAAAAAAAAAACTTTTCTTCATTTTTGTTTTGTTGTCCCAAAAGTTGGTTTAATCTTCATCCTGCTCATTTTCTTTAGTTTTTGTAGTTATTCTGGTGTACTTGTACTTGTACTGAGTTTTGTTTAATTAAGTAATGAATTTATGATTAATTATATAAAAAGAAGTGGACTCTTTTTATATTTAGAGGACTAGATGGGGGTAAATGCATAATACTCACATGTGTTATGCTAAACCTGCAAGAAACTACCCTGTAAACTTTTTATTGCACCAAACTTCCTTTTGTTTTCAGAAATCCTATGAAAAAATGCCCAATTTGTAAAAAAAAAGGTCGTTTTGGATCGACGTATATCAAGAAATAATTTTTAAAACACTTCAAGTTGGTCCCTACAACTTCACGTGATATATTTTTAAAATAATTTTTTGAAAAATGTCGAGCCATATAAAATAACCTATTTTTTTACAAATTGGATGTTTTTTACGGGATTTATGAAAACACAAGAAAGTTTAACGCAATAAAAATTTCACAGGGTAATTTCTTGTAAGTTTAGCATAACATAAAGGAATATCTTGCATTTTCCCCGATAAAATGACTACAATTACAATTTTTTTTTTTTTGGTTTCCCAAGGGTTTAATCCCTTTCGAGGCGGGTCGGACACATTAAGTGGGTACCTCTCCCAACAGGGATTCGAACCTGAGTCCGCTACTTTGTAGTGACTAGTTCCTTCCACAAGACCAATCTCCTGTTGATACTACAATTACAATTTGATGAATTCATAATATACACAATAAACTGATAAAATTTCTTGAGAATATTAACAGGTCAAAAAAGTCCAAAGTATAACATTTACAGATGTACCTATAAATATATAATCTTCATAGACGCACCACCCACCACACTCTCTCTCTCTTTCTTTCTGTGAGATATGTTATTATTCATTTCTTTAGAAATCCAAATCAGCCTACTCTGTTTTTTTTTTTTTTTTTTAATCCTTTTTTAAGGTGAAAGTTTTTTTCTTTTTCTAGGACTTTTTTTTCATTTTTTGCACATATACATTTTATTTTGACCCTTTGGTTATGTCATAATTAACGAATAAAAATAATCAGATAATATTACTTGACTTTAAATCATGTTTCTTAAAAAAATATTTGTACTGCTTTAATCGTGAAAATATATAGGTCTTATGAGGAGAGTAGGTGACAAGCTAGTAGACCTTTGTTATATAAAATTTGATTAATTAAGATGTTTAGGGAATAGTAATTTAATATATGGCATTTTCTTGAGAAGATTAACAGGCAACAAGTTAATTACTGTATTTTTTAATATCCAAGACAAAACTGCCTAATAGTAAGAAATTCTAACTAGTGAATAGCAAATTAATCCTTTGTGTTATTTTAAATAGGTAGGTTAATTCTCTGTGCTAAATAAAAGGGCGAAATGCCTCCCTATGTTTTTATAATAAAAGAAGCACACTGCCTCCCTCTTGATTTTTACATTTTAACAATGGGGTAAAATACATATTATACAATATCATAGGGAGTTAAAGTGTTCATTTACGCATATCAAAGGAAGGTAAATTGCCTATTTACTCATATTATAGGGGGTAAAGTGTGTACTTTATCAAGGATAAGGTTAAATTAGGCATTTTTTTCATGAAAATGAAGTATCAGTCACGTTATAGAGTAAGTGTGCAATACCAACATTAACAAAAAGATAAATTGTTCATTATTTCATATCATAAAGACATAAATTGTTCATTATTTTATTTTATAAAGAGGTAATTAAATTGTCTATTTTCATATCACAGAAAAATAAATTACACATTGACCATTTTCATTTGCTTCAAATTCTTGAAACATCCATTTTGAACGACGCCGTCTTAGTGGATGTAGCCAGAATCAATCAGTCAGTATTTGATGCAATTGGTGTGCAGCCGATAATTAAGTGTTCTTCTGCTTACCTTACTGAAATTGTAATATGCTATGATCCGAGTGGGTCACTTCCCATCCCGTGTCCTAAACTAGGGAGTTATTGTCGTATCTCTCGTGTTATATTCCCTAGTACTTAGTTAAATCCATAAATGATATATAACTAGAATGAATTATCTATCTGTTACTTTGGTTATTATGAAAAGAAGAAAATATATTTATCATTAATTTTTGTTTGTCTAAATTTAAGTTTATTTTCCTATTTTTTTATTTATTATGTTGTTATTTGTTGTCTGCAAATTTTTAAGTAAATGAATTGATCCAAGGAAGGTGGGTTTGAGGATTTAGAGTTGGGCCTGATTCTGGGCAAGACAGGACAGAATTGTAAGTTAAATTTGAGTTGGGCTAGACCTAAGTGGGTGGATTTGGGCTCGGGAAAATCTTAAATAATAAGTCGTGAATCGTGATTCCTCTAGAAAGTATAGGAAAAAAAATAAGGATTTACATAATATTTCTAAATACATATCATAGTAGAGAGACACTTAAATTATTTTAACTTTACCCTTTTTCATTAAGGATTAAACTCCTAAATATTATAAATATCTTTAATTTTTCAGAAAATTATTCAAGGGTTATTTTGTACTATAATACTTTCATTCTCCAAAAAAATTAGGTAATAAATAGCGCTTTAATTAATACTCAACAACTTTAAATGACATGTTTTTGAAAATAAATAGAGTATGATATAATAATCCTTGATTGCATATTTTAAAAATAAAGAGAGTAAGATATAATAATCCTTAAACGATGTTTTAGAAATGAAGAGAGTAAGATATAATAATCCGAAATATATTTAGAAATAAAAATAGTATAATGGACTAATTTGTTGATAGTAGTGCTACTATCTTGACTGAATTCAAATTCTTAAATTAAGAATTGCTGTGGGGTATTTGGCAATGTGCACCCTGGAATTATAAGATTTTAGCACTTTGCACCCTGACTTAAAAGTTCTGACACTTTGCACCCTGAAAATATAATTTATTTAGCACTTTGCACTCTAATGTGTGTTTTAGTGATAAAATTCATTGATAGAAGAGTAGAATAGTTATTTTCAATTTTTTTTTTCACTTTGCACCTTGGCAATATAGATTTTGCACCCTTAAAATATAGAATGTTGGCATTTTGCACCCTAAAATTATAAATATTAGCATTTTCACCCCTATTTAATTTTGTTGGCACTCTGCACCCTAAAAATTTAATTTGTATGACATTTTGCACCCTAATGTATTTTTCTTATTCTTAAAAAAAAAGACTCATGAATGTCGGTGATGTAGAAATAAAATGATCATTTCTATGCACAACAATCATAAACTTGTTATTCTGAATTTATTTTACTTTATAATAATTTATTTTGTCATGTGTTCGGTTGTCATTTTCAACCCAAGACCATGATGATCCATTTCAATTAAAGGCCCAACTGTCTAAAATGTCTTCACCCTTGTGATATTTAACTAACATGACCCCCTATACCTAACTCACGTATAAAAGTGACATAAAAAAATTGTAACTCAAAGTAACATCAAAATTCTTTCAGAGAGTAGTTATTGATGTCATTTTATATCATTTTAGCAAAAGAATAAAGGAATAGTCAAATTATTCTTTCAGAGTTGTCTTTAAATATTTATTATTATCATAATAAATAATTTTTTATTCCAACTTGGTGTAGCCAAGCTGAATCAAATTAGTTGATAGTATATATTTGTAAAAAAATATTTTAATTTGACCATTTTTTGTGTGGGGTTAATAAATCACATTATACATGACATATTGTTGTAAGTTTGTTAAACAATATATTACAACCCACTCAATTCAATCAAATAAAATTTTCTTCCAAAAAAAAAAGAAAAAGAAAAAGCAAACAAATTTAAGTTATAATTGCAATATTGCATCTTCAGATATTTATTTATAATCATGTCATGGAAGTGTGCTGGCATGTATCGCAAAAAATTATGGTTAAAAGCAAACAGTATTACGTCCATCACGTATCATAAATCCATTTAATTCAGATTTTATCAAATAACAAAAATAAATAGACTATCAAGAACAATATATATTAAATTAAATAAACATTAATGTCATTTCATGAAATATTGTTTGGTTTTATTAATGTTATGCTATTCAATTAACTATTTTGTAATATTTGCACTATAATAAAGTTCGCGATTTTGCATTCAAATAATTGTTATCAAAATATTTTATTGTATTTTTTCATATTATATTTGATTATATATTAGTTAAAAATGACGTCGCAAATGTATGATATTATAATTTACAAAATAAAAAATTATTAATTATTTTATTTAAATAAATAATATTTATTATCATTTAAATTAATGTCACATTCGTATCTAAATATTTACAATCAAACCTCAATCATTACAATAGAATAACTCATTATCTCCATCATTACACAATAAAATATTATATTTCAAATCCTATCAAATTATTGATTTGACACCTACTATCTACATTTCTTCTCCAAACCCCAACAAATAAATCATCATCTAAATCAAATATTAAAATATCAAAATCCACTAACTATTATTTAATAATATTTTATTATCTTAATATTCCATTGAAACCATTATCCAAATCAAGTTTTAACAGTTTCGCCAAAACCTACTAGACCACTTTTTCAAATCAAATCGAGACCAAACTCAATGAAATTGTTTCAATTTTAACCCTATAGGTGAGACAAGTGTTGGGTTTAGGCCCATATTCATCTAAATGAAGTTCTCCCACACCAGTTTTCAAAGCTAAACCTTCCCTCTTTGAATGTTATAAATATAGGATCTTTATTCATTTTATAAATAGAAAAAAAAATGAGATAAATTTTCTCTATAAAATCAAAAATATTTTACATTCTCCTTTAGTTTTTTTACCAGTGATTGAAAGAAGCTTGACTATCTTTGAAAAGGACGGAACCTGTTTTAAGGTAATTGTGTGCTACATAGGCTTCAAAAGTCACTTTGGTCAATTTCTGATCTCTCTTTTTAGTTTATCAATTGTTAATGTAATTTCTTTCCAAGCTAGATTTTTTAAAGGGAAATTTACATACAAAGGAAATTTACGTAGACACCATAGATACCTAATTACAGAAACTTACCGATCTTATAAAAAATTATAAGAACATCCCTTTGATTAAAATTATATTACATGTAAACTCCTGCAAACCCCTAAAAAATTATATTTTCAGTGATGAATTTATATTAATATATCTTTATCCTTTTTATATGTATTACATTCTCAGTGATGAATTTATGGTCGTCCTCGTTTGGGTCAGAAACAAGTATTGGACTAGAACTTTCAGAAGATGTAATTATTCAAATTCTGGTGTGTCTACCAGTAAAATCAATTATTCGATTTAGGTGTGTCTCGAAATCCTGGTGCGCTTTGCTGAAAAGTTCTAGCTTTATCAACAACCACCTTCTCAATCAAAGGGGAAGGGATGTGTTGCTCGTGAGACGTTGTTTGCTTCCACCACAAAACGATAACGACATCTTGTCCTTCCACGATCCGGATTCTCCGACATTGGAGGAGGTAAGTCCAAATCTGCCCATTCCATTCCTCAAGGATATAAGGGGTCGATACCACAGATCATACGTAACTGAATGTGTCTTTATTTTGGGCCCCTGTAACGGACTTGTATGCATATTCTATGCGGAATTTATTATTTTGTGCAACCCGGCATTGCGAGAATTCAAGTGGGTTCCACCTTGTCCGTTCGTTTGCCCACAGGGTTGTTTCTTTTCTATTCGAGGATGGGGATTTGGTAATACTAGTGACAACAATTTCAAGGTTGTCCTGTTACAGTCCATTGATCCGGAAGTATGTAGAAAACCTCATATCATGGTCAATTTGTACAATTTAACTACAAATTCATGGAAGCAAATTGATGTTGGTAATACAATTCAATTGGAAAAAGTTAATGGGTTGAATTATCTTCAACTATTCTTCAATGGTGCTTGTCATTGGGATGCAGAACATGATGGGATGGATTTCGCGTATGCTGCTATCCTATGTTTTGATGTAAACACCGAGGTTTTTCGGTGGTTGGACTACCCTGATACTGCAACAGAAACAAGAGATTATTGGAGAAGTCTTTTTGTCATTAATGAATGTCTTGCCGTGGTTTGGTATGTCTATTGGGAGGAAGGTCCCATTAACATTTGGGTGATGAAGGAATACGGGGTGAAGGAGTCTTGGTCTAAACAATTTGTCATTGGACCTTTTGTAGATTATCTTTACCCTTTCTTGGCCTGGAAGAACGACTGGTTACTTCTAGACAATGCTGAAAAATATAATACTCGCCAATTGGTTACTTATTCGTTCAATACAAATCAACTTAAAAAATATCCATTATACGGGAAAGCGGTAACTTTTAGAGCTCTAATTTACAAAGAGAGTTTGTTCAGCTTACACAAAGTTATTTAAATTTTTTTATATATATATATATATCAATATCATGGATGTTGCATGTGCTTATTCTTCTTTCTTTTCGGTCCGGACTAATAAATGTTGTTTAGTAGTTTCTTTGCGATATATCTTTCTTTTTTTAAATTATTATTATAACATAAAAAATCATTTATTCAATTAAATGTGTAAATAAATTTTTTATTTATTAAAAATAATTAAAAAATAAATTGTTATTGTTAATTAATATGTAAAAAATTAATATTTTTTTAAACTTATGGGCATTATACAACTTTATAAATTTTGGCACCCAACTTTTATTTTTTTTAAGATATTAAAAACATTTCCATGGGTATGGGGTTAATGGTAAAATAGTGACAAACCACTGGAGAATTTTCGTAATATTCAAGATGTGAAGAAATTTTCATAATTAAGCCTTATCTCATGGGTATTCGTAATTTACCCTACAATTTTTTTCTTTATTATTATTATTATTTTTTTTGGCTCATTTAACTAAGTGAGACATGACCATCGCCTAACAACCAAATGTTCTACTTTAAATTTTAAGAAACACAAAACTTGACCAAAAATTAATGTGTAAAATTCAAGGTGCAATGTTATAAAATAAGAAACTAACTAATTTAAGTCGTAAATGTCATATTCTCCACAACTGACTGGGAATTTCAATAGTATGCATTAAAACACAATTGATATGGACTATTGAATTTAATTTAAAACATGCTAATCAATAAATAGTTTTTGACATTTTGCATTATGACTTAAAAGTTTTCACACTTTAAAGTCTAAAAATATAATTTATTTGATATTTTGTAACCTAATATGTGTGTTACTGAAAAAGCTTATTGGTGAAAGTGTATAATAGTCATTTTTTAATTGGTGTTACCTTAAAAATATAGAATGTTGGCATTTTGCACTCTAAAAATATAAAATTTTGGCACATTCCGCCTTAGTTTAAAAACTTTGACATGTTGCAGCCTAGAAATATATTTTCTAACATTTTGCACCCTAATGTAATTTCCTTTGAATAAAGCATATGAATATCGTCGGTGGAGAGATAAAATAGTTGTTTTCCCTGTACAACCATCAAAATGAAAAATGAAAAAAAAAATTGAGTTCAATAATCACAAAAGTAAATCATAAGTTTGATAAATCCATGTGTGTTTTATCTATTCGGAATTATAAATCCTCTTAATCGGACAGATTTTGTTGATAATGTATTAGCCATATGCATATGGATTTTAAATAGAATCATGTAAATGGTTACGTTTCTACCATATATGTGGAAGAAGTTTTAAATATTTCGCTAGATGACTTTAGCTCAAACTCAATAAAGATCTAAATCGATCTGATCTGAATCGGATGTTGCTAAGAACCACCACAGCGTAGAGCATCTCTAATGATCCCGAGAGGGAATACCCTTTCCCTCTCCCCCTCTCCCCCCTCTCTCCGTCCCCCTCCATCTCCCTCTCCCTCTCTCCCTAGTTTTTAAGTCATCTCTAATGACTCATTCTATCAAATCAATTTAATAATAAATTTTATCCTTCTCCATTATTATTATTATTATTATTATTATTATTATTATTATTACAACTACTACACCAAAAACAAATATAAATTAACACTAATTTAAAATCAAAAGTACATTAGGGAACTTAGAAAATAAAAAATTACATCAAATATTAAATTAATTCATATAAGAAAATTCATCATCTCCGCCATATTCGTCTATGTTTTAGTCGAACATGATTTCATGATTGTATCGTATTATTTTAAATTTTTAGAAAGAATTATTTTCGGGTGATAATACAACCCCAAAATTAATAAAACAAATCAATATTAAAATAATAGTGTTAATTTAATGAAATGAAAATTATATTTTTATAATTAAAAATAATTATCTACAAATAATAAAGGAATTTTTTATTTTTAAATAAAGATAAAAAAAACAAAATAAAACAAAACAAAATCACAAAAAAAAAATAGCATGTGAGGGAGGGGGCTTGGATGGGAGAAGCTCCCCCTCCCTTCAAGGTCCCTTCAGGGTTCCTCTAGTCCATATACCCTCTTCCTCCCCCTAGTCATTAGAGATGAAATTTTTTTCCCTCTTCTCCCATATACCCTCTAAGGTATCTCCCTACTAGTCATTAGAGATGCCCGGCCCAAATTCACAAAAATTGTTGGGCGGTGAAGTTTTATGCGTGATCTAGACAGAGATCTCAATAAAGAGCTAAATGTGTCCATTTAAGTAAAGTCGAGGTCTTCATTTTCCAAATAAGGGTCCATTTGGTTTCCCAAACCAGACAAGGTGGGATTACGGGCCATAATTCGGTCTAGGGTGACTAATGCCCAATTGCAGTCCAGGTCTCCCATTTTTGTCATGTGTGTGGTTGTCGCCCAAAACCATGATCCATTTCAATTGAAGGCCCAACTATGCACAAATGACATATTTGTCCCTAAAATGTCTTCACCCTTGTGATATTTAGCATGACCCCCTATTCTTAACTCATGTAGGAGACAAATATACAAATGACATAAATTTTTTTTTAATCAAAGTAACAATAAAATTGCCAAATTCCAAATAACATTGTATTTCTAGTAGTTGTGTACCAACTCATACATAATTGATACTTAACATTTAAGGAAAAAATAACCATATTCAAAGTAACATTCTCAAAGTAGAAAATGAATCTCAATTTTTGTCCTCCTTATGGGTCAATTTTTGTATATTCATCTCTTTTAAATTTTTCGTAGCAGATTCATTCCTCTAAAATTTTTCATAGCAGATGCGTCCCTCTTATCAATGTAGTATAGCGCATTCGTCCCTCTGAAATTCAAAATTACATCCATTTTCGTCCCTTTTAGGATGTCCCTCTTAATTTTCTTCCAATATTGGAAGGAAAATTGATGGAAAATTTGCAAAATTGATCCCGTAATTGAAGATTGCCGGTAAAGTTTGTCCTAAATTTACCACACAATTCACAATTTTGAAGTATTTTAGTCCCAATAGCAAAAATAATAAAATAATTATTTAATTTTATAAATTTTATATATTATTATTAAATCTATTAAACTAATTAGATTTTAAAATAATATATATAAATTAATTAATATTTTATATAAAATCTGAAAAAATTAAAAATCAATTAAACTTATAATATTTTTGAAATAAAAAAATATTTTAAGCTAATTAAATTTTGACATTAATATATATAAATTAAATAATATTTTATATAAAATTTGAAAAAATAAATATCAATTAAAATTATTAGATTATTTAAATTTCGAAGAAAAATGTTTTTAAACCAATTAGATTTTACATATGATATTTAAATCATATTTAATATAAAATCTGAAAAAATATATATTAATTAATCTTATTATATTTTTTCAATTTTAAAATTATCTTTCAAACTAATTAGAGTTTACACATAATATATATATATAATGAAATAATATTTAATATAAAATCTGAAAAAAATATTTTTAAAATTACGTAAATATTAAAAATCCTATTATGCAAATTTTATATGTCATAATTATAATTCAAAAAATTAAAAACCAAAATTGCAGTAAAGGGACCTATTTGCTAATATACAGAATAGACAGGGGCGGACCTAAAAGACTTCTAATTGAGTTGGGGGGGGGGGGGGTGTTGAATGGCAAGCTTGAATTTTTTCAATTTTTCAAAAGCTGAGATAAAGTAACAAACTCGATGCTTTTTCTATTTTTGATAAAATAATAGGAGTAAAAACTATAAATTAAGAAAACATAAAACTGGTGAGTCAATGATCCAATATAAATATTTTAGATTAAGTAAGTTGATAAAAAAAAAAAATATATTGCTTATGCAAGATTTGAAAAATTCCAATGTGCCGTAAGTTAAATATAAAGGTAAAATTATGTTTTCTACTTTTATAATTAAGATCTCAATAATTCAATATAAAATCGTACATACTGTAGGTTAAAGAATTTAAAGCTTGCATAAACGCAAGGTTAACAAATTAAGTTAAATGAAGTTAAATGTAATGGAGAAAAAATAATGTCAACACAAGAGTTTTAAATTATATATGTTAACTGAATTTTCACACCACTTGACCAAAACTGAATTAAAATGAATAACCAATGGAGGAAAAAAATAAATTACCATTATATGATAATAATAAAATGATAAGAAAAAAAAAAGTATATTCCAAAATGGAGAAAAAAATGAATCACTATGGATCTAGTTTGGTCCAATGTGGTCTCAATTAAATTGGGCCAAGCCTCATTTAGTGATTGGCCTTGATAGGTTTCAGCACAATTCTTGGTTTAAGCCAAGCCTACAAACCAGTCCTAAATCCTAATAGTTTTCATTTATCTCATAAGCAAATTCAGAAAAAAGGCATTTAGATTCCAGAGAGTAGTTATTGATGTTTGGGCTGCAAAAGTAAACATCAGGTAGGCTGTCGGTTGTGGCCCTTCACTTCTCCAAGCAAATAAATCTAGTATATTTCATTTTATATCATTTTATCAAAGAATAAAGGAATAGTCAAATTATTCTTTCAGAGTTATCTTTAAATATTATTATTATCATAATAAATAATTTTTTATTCCAACTTGGTGTAGCCAGACTTAATTGATAAAATATATTTGTAAAAAATTATTTTAATTTGACAACTTTTGTGTGGCGTTAATTAATCACATTATACATGACATATTGTAGTAATTTTGTTAAACAATATATTACATTCCACTCAATTCAATCAAACACAATTTTCTTCCAAGAAAAAAAAAAGAAAAAGAAAAAGAATAAGCAAACAAATATAAGTTATTATAATTGCAATATTGCATCTTCAGATTTTTATTTATAATCCATGTCATTGATGTGTGCTGACATCTATTGCAAAAAATTACGGTTGAAAGCAAATGGTATTACATCCATAGCACGTATGATAATCTATTCAATTTTGATTTACCAAATAACAATAATAAATAGACTATCAAGACCAATATATATTAAATTAAAGAAACATTAATGTCATTTCATGAAATATTGTTGGTTTTGTTAAAGTTATGCTATTCAATAACTATTTTGTAATATTATGCATTATAATGAAGTTTACGATTTTGCATTCAAACAATTGTTATCAAAATATTTTATTGTATTTTTTTATATTATATTTGATTATATGTTAGTAAAAAAAATTATGTCGTACGTGTATGATATTATAATTTACAAAATAAAAAATTATTAATTATTTTATTTAAATAAATGGTATTTATTATCATTTAAATTAATGTCACAATCATATCTAAATATTTACAATCAATTCTCAATCATTACAATAGAATAACTCATTATCTCAATCATTACACAATAAAATATTTTATTTCAAATCCTATCAAGTTATTGATTTGACACCTACTATCTACCTTTCTTCTCCAAATCCCAACAAATAAATCACCATCCAAATCAAATCTCAAATTATGAAAACCAATTAATAATATTTTACCATCTTAATATTCCATTGAAACCATTGTCCAAATCAAGTTTTAACAGTTTCGCCAAAATCTCCCAAATCACTTTTTCAAACCAAATCGAGATCAAACTCAGTCAAATTATTTCCGTTTTAACCCTATAGGTGAGACAAGTGTTGGGTTTAGGCCCATATTCATCTAAATGAAGTTCTCCCACACCGGTTTTGAAAGCTAAACCTTCCATCTTTGAATGTTATAAATATGGGATTTTTATTCATTTTATAAACAGAAAAAATAAAAGATAAATTTTCTTTATAAAATTTAAAATATTTTACGTTCTCCTTTAATTTTTTTTCCGGTGATTGAAAGTAGCTTGACTATCTTTGAAAAGGAGGGAACCTGTTATAAGGTAATTGTGTGCTACATAGGCTTCAAAAGTCACTTGGTCAATTTCTGATCTCTCTTTTTAGTTTATCAATTGTTAATGTAATTTCTTTTCATGCTAGATTTTTTATAGGGAAATTTACATATAAAGGAAAATTTACATAGACACCATAGGGACCTAATTATAGAAACTTACCGATCTTATCAAAAATTATAAGAACATCCTTTTGATTAAAACTATATTACAAGTAAACTCCTGCTACCCCTAAAAAATTATATTTTTAGTGATGAATTTATATTAATATATCTTTATCCTTTTTAAATGTATTACATTTTCAGTGATGAATTTATGGTCGTCCTTGTTTGGGTCAGAAATAAGTATTGGACTAGAACTTCCAGAAGATGTGATTATTTAAATTCTGGTGTGTATGCCAATAAAATCAATTATTCGATCTAGGTGTGCCTTGAAACCCGGGTGCGCTTTGCTGAAAAGTTCTTATAAATGTAAATATATTGAACATGTAATGTAATTTGTGTAGATGATAATGGAGAGAAGTAAATAAACTTGTGTATATATTGATGAAATGAAAAATTATGTACAATACAGATAGAAGAATCTGTTTAAATAAGATACAGGAAGGGTAAAAAAGTAAAACCGCACTAACAACTGCCTAACTAGCATAAGTGGCTAAATAATTATAACTAAATTAAAAAATAATCCCAAATAAAGCCCTAATATAGAACTTTGCTCGTTGAATCCTTCTTCTTCAAATTTCCTCTATTTCTTCTTCAAATTTCTTCTTGTCTGATACCCCCCATAAGATGGAGCGTAAATGTTGATTACGCCCATCTTAGACATAATCAACTCTAATTGAGGGTGTGGAAGAGGTTTGGTGAAGACGTCTGCAACCTGGGCCGATGAAGAAATACGTAAAATTTTCAAATGTTTTCTGGATATGTGCTCTCTTACAAAATGTATGTCAATCTCAATATGTTTTGTTCTGTCGTGATAGATTGGATTATGGTTGAGGTGGATTGTTGAAGTGTTATCACAAAAGACTACAGAAGGTAATTTTAATTGAAGCTTTAATTCCTGCAATAATTGGGATAACCATAGAATTTCACTAGTAATAGCAGCCATAGCCCTATATTCTGCTTCTGCACTTGACTTTGAGACTGTGTTTTGTCTTTTTGCTCTCCAAGAAATTAATGCATTCCCTAAAAATGTGCAGTAGCCAGTTGTAGATTTCCTTGAATCTTTGCATGACCCCCAATCTGAGTCACAAAATCCAGATAAGAGTAGATTAGAAGATTTAGGATAAAAAGGCCTTGTCCTGGATTATGTTTGTGATAGAAATAGTGTCCTACAAGCCAGCTGTATGGCTAGTATTTATTGTAATAAATGCGAAACTATTCAATTTCGATTAATAAATGCACTTTATTAAATGGTCATCTTTATCTTATGTAATAATTATCTACGCATAAGGATAGAAGTCCTTAGATCACAGGGCTATGGGACAACCCGTGGACTGATCTCCAAGGCCGTGATCTAGAACATATTCAAGAGTCGTAGAATCCAATCGAGATAGGACATCGTTGGATTCGGTTAGACTCTCACTGTTGTGTGTACTCCGATGAACTGGAGAACGCTGGGGTCCACGAGCGTGACTGGGATGGTCGACACACATAAGTGGGTGGCTTGCTGGGATGGCAAGCGCACTGAATACCCCAATTAGGAAATAACTCACCATGGAAGCGGTAGTCGCATATCGGGGTTGAAGTTATTCCAAATTTATAATAGTATACGAGGAACGATCCCTAACTACTTGAGGTGATAGGGTTTATCTGGTGCGAGAATGTTTATACTTTGATATGAGTTCCGACTGACTGGAGATCGCCAGAAAGTCTCTGTGGACTCATGTTGGGTATAGAGGAACTCGTATGCAGATTCATATCATCAACAAAGGATCCATTGACCCGACTTGATAGGTTGGGAAATTCTCCTATGAATTTCTGTGAGAAATTAATTCTGGTAAAATCCTTGGCCAAGGTATCTGACGACTTTATGTAAGTAGCTCATAAAGATTAAGTCAAAGAGAATTTATTTCGAGATCAAAGTACATAAGGTCAAGACAAAAGAAAAGGG
The DNA here is from genome assembly GCA_038501285.1 of Penstemon eatonii. Lineage (NCBI taxonomy): Eukaryota > Viridiplantae > Streptophyta > Magnoliopsida > Lamiales > Plantaginaceae > Penstemon > Penstemon eatonii. The sequence goes on from CM076715.1 coordinate 73,347,957, forward strand.
GATCCGATGAAAGACCATACCCTTAAGTCTCGACTGGGAGATTGATCGATGGAGAGATTATGTCGTATATGGAAATTATAAATGATAAAAGGTTCACTGAATTAATTCACCAGTGATTGGGCTCCATGGGCTTGTGGCTGGACATCGACCGTGGAGTGTGGGAGAATTCCCAAATTGGTAGGGGTGCTAATTTTGGAATGGTCAATCGACAGAGTGTTCGATTGATTTAGAGTAAGTCTTACTCGAATAATTAAATAATATTTAATTATAACCCACGGCCAGTTATGTGGTGAACCTACGGGGGCATACACAATACACATGAAGCGAAAGCGAGGAAATAAGAACAACCGAGTCGACTGGGTCGACTGGGTGAATAATCGACTGGATCGATTATTATGGGTGGGTCGACTGGGTCGACCCAATTGGAACAAATTGGGATCCAATTGGAATTGGATCAGGATCATAAATTAAATTGAAATTTAATTTGTGGATTAATTAATTAAGTTGGATTTAATTAATTAAAAGGGATTTTAATTAAATGGGCTTAGAGTCTGATTTAATTATATGGGAGATTAAGTTAATTAATTGGGAGATTAAATAAAGCCTGGTCAAATTAATTAACTGGGCCATGAATTAATTAGAAGACTTGGTATTCTAATTAAAGAGGGCCATGGCCCATGTAGGAGAGAGGAAACCTAGTCCTATTAGGACTAGGTTAGGGAGATAACTATAAGTAGCTATCTTGTAGTTATTTTTCACACAACTCCATATGCAAAATAGAGCAAGAGCAAAATTTTCTCTCCCTCTCCCAAAGCTATAATCGACCGAACCCTGTTCTTCTTTTAGAAGAATTTTCGTTTTCGATTCTTGTTCCCAAATCGTTCCTAATTCCTAGATCATAATATATCTTGTGTTCTAGCTGATCAAGATTTATTATTTTCGTGATATTGTGGTGTATCAACTCGTAGAGGCGCAACACGTGGGGCGCTACTCAAAAGGTCTGGATCGATTTGCTGGAGGAGAAAATCAGAGTTCGTTTTTGCTAGCCGAGGATTTGCAAGGAGATAGGTATAACGTGTAAACTTATACTATCGTTTTAATTAATATTTATATATATACACCTAGAGTAGTATCCTGGCAAGATTCCGTAAGATGTCCTAAAATATTTTATATTCCGCTGTGCCTAAGGCTGTTTATCTTACCGAATCCCAACAGTTTGAGATATCTTAATAGATAGTGAGTTGCTGCTAAATGTTCATGAGTTGGCTTAGCTAAAAACTGACTCAACTTGTGAACAGTGTATGATATGTCTGGTCTGGTAATTGTTAGATAAATTAATCTACCTATTAACCTTCTGTATGGAGAAAGATCAAGTAGTAGGTCCAGATCATTAGATTTTTGATTATTCATTGGGTTCATAGGAATAAGGTTAAGTTTTTTGGCAAGATAACCAGTATCTTCCAGAATTTGGAGTATATATTGTCTTTGGGACAGTGTAAGTCCAATAGAAAAATAAGCAAGTTCAATACCCAAAAAATACTTTAATCTTCCTAAATCTTTCAACTTAAATACAGAAGCTAATTTAACTTTAATATTAGAAATAAGTTGAGGATTAGGGCCAGCAATAAGAATATCATCCACATATACTAAGATAGCTAAAAAATTAGAATTTTCACCATAAGTAAATAAAGAATAATCTGACCTTGATTGCTGAAAATTGAGAGCTTGTAAAACTTCTGTGAGTTTGTAGTTCCATTGTCTACTGGCCTGTTTAAGGCCATAGATAGATTTTTGCAACTTACATACTAAAGGACTGGATATACCTGTTTGAGTAGTAGTTGTAGGACTGTATCCCTTTGGTAGAGTCATGTAAACTTCCTCCTCAAGGTCACCATTTAGGAAAGCATTAGTTATGTCTAACTGGTGCAAGTCCCAATGTTTAGCCATTGCTAATGCTAGGAGAACCCTGACAGACACCAACTTTGCAACAGGAGAAAAAGTTGCAGCGTAATCTATACCATCTTGTTGTGTAAAGCCCTGTGCTACTAATCTTGCTTTGAATCTTTCTACAGAGCCATCTGCATTTCTTTTAATCTTAAAGATCCATTTACAACCAATAGGAATTTTGTTAGGTGGGAGATGTTGAACTACCCAAGTTTTATTTGTTTCCATTGCTTGTAATTCCTCTGATATTGCTTGAACCCATAATGGATTTTTAATTGCTTGTTTGTATGTATGTGGTTCTACGATGGTAGATATTTTAGCAATGAATGCTTGATGAGAAGTAGAGATGGCAGAATAATCTAGAACAGATGATAAGGGGTATTTAGGGGGATAGGTGGATGAAAGATGACAGTGGTAGTCATGTAAATATGTAGGAGGTCTAGTGGTTCTTGTAGTTCTTCTGACTTCTGTAGGAAGTGTGTTGTTAGTAGGTAAAGAAGTTGAGGTTATAGGAGGAGGTGGTGTTTCAGGTATATTGGGAGGAGAGGTTAAAGGATCAAGGGTGTAAAAGTTTTGAGTGAGGGTACTTGATGAAGAACTTGTGTCATCAAAGAGATCATGCAAATCAGTGTCTTTGAAAGGAAAGGTATTTTCATAAAACACTACATTCCTAGAATGAAAAATAGAATGAGTAAGAAGATTTAATAGTTTATTCCCTATGATGCCAGGTGTATAACCTAGGAAAACACATTTAACAGCTCTTGGATCAAATTTTGTTCTATGTTCCTTTAATGTAGAAGCAAATGCAAGACAACCAAATACTTTTAAAAAAGAATAATCAAAAGAAGTATTGTAAAGTTTGGAAAAAGGACTAACATTGTTTAAAAGTGGAGTAGGTGTTCTGTTCATTAAATAAACAGATGTAAGTATACTTTCATTCCAGTATTTGATAGGCAAATTTGATTGAAACATTAGAGCCCTAGCAATATTGAGAATTTGTTGATGTTTTCTTTCTACTCTAAAATTTTGTTGAGGAGTCTCAACACAATAGAATTGATGAATAATACCAAGTTCATAAAATAATTTTGAAAAGACTAATTCTTTTGCATTATCACTCCTAAATATTTTGATAGTGGAATTGAATTGATTAGATATCATTTTGATGAATTTTGGAATAAGATAGTGAACATCAGATTTAAATTGCATTAAAAAGACCCAAGTAAATCTGGAAAAGTCATCTACTAGAGTAAGGAAATATCTAAAGCCATTGTGAGATTGAATTTTAAAGGGACCCCAAATGTCACAGTGTATAATATCAAATTTATTAGAAAAAAAAGTAGAACTAATAGGAAAAGGTAAAGTTCTTTGCTTAGCTAATGGACAAATTTCACAAATATGTTTATGTAAAATACTAAGAGAAGGTAGATCTAATAAAGACTGTAGAAAATGTAATCTGTCCATGGCAGGGTGACCTAATCTACTATGCCAAGTATCAACTGAAATTTTATTACAACTAAAATTCTTAGGAGGTGGGAAGTTTTGTAAGATGTATAAGCCATTGTGTAGTTCACCATTGCCAATCTTCCTCAAAGATGTCTTGTCCTGAATAATAAAATGACTAGGTTCAAAATGAATACTAAGAGTTGTAGAGGCTAATAGAGCACTGACAGAAAGTAAGTTAAAGTGAAAGTGAGGGACATATAAAACTTCATGTAAAATAAGATGATGATTTAGGATAACTGAAACTTTGAAAAATACTGGAACAGTGAAACTGTTAGGTAGTGTGATTGTGGTATTAGATGCAGGTAAGAGTTCAGTGAAGAAATCAATATTATTGCAAATATGATTAGAGACACCTGAGTCCATGATCTAGGAGTTTTTAGAAGAAAAATTAGGATTAAGAGTGGAAAAACACTTACCTGTGGGAGTATTAATTGTGCATGTGTTAGTGGAGGCAGTATGATATTTGTCTTCTTGAACCTCAGAAGTGGTAGTGAGTTGAGCAATGAATAACTTTGATAGTTCAGTGAAATGATCAGGGGATAGTGTATGAATAAAATTCTGGAAAGAAGATGAGGAATCTGAGGGTGCAAATTCAGTAGTAAGATGATTGATTTGGGGGGCTGTTTGTGTGGTGTATCTGGGTGTAGGAGCTCTATAACCTGGAGGGTAACCATGGAGTTTGAAGCATGTGGTTATAGTATGTCCAGGCATTTGACAATGTGTACAATAGGGTCTACCAGGTCTTTGGGAGGTGGGATTGAAAGGTGGTCTGTAGGAAGGTCTAAATGGTAAGGGTGATGGGTTTCTGTAATTAGGTTGACCAGGCTGTGTGGAGTAATTAGGAGATGGGTTTCTGGGTGTATTGGAGAAGGATTTTTGGGTAGCAAAAGCCATGGTATTGAGATTGTCAGTGGTAGATGATTGAGAGTGGACAACCTTTTGGGTTTCTTCCTGAGATACAAGTGCATAGGCTTTGAATACTTCAGGGAGAGGATCCATTAAAAGTAATTGACTCCTAGTATGGGATAGGGATTCTTGAAGTCCCATTAAAAATATCATCAAATATTGATCTTCAAAAAATTTGTCTAGTTTACCACAGGTACATTTGGGTCAGAAATTGCAGATTTCATCCCAAAGTATCTAGAGGTTGGAATGGTGATCATTAACACTTAAAGATTTCTGATGGAGATTGAACAAATTACGATGTGAAGAGAACATTCTTGGGCCATTGGCCTGTTCAAATCTGGTTTGTAATTCAGTCCATAGGATAGTAGCAATGGTATGGTACTGGACAGTGTGATTTATGATAGGAGTGAGTGAGTTTAGGATCCAGGCAACAACAATGGTGTTATTTCTTTCCCAATAGTTGGAGAGAATAGGGTTGTCAAGGGGTTGAGGAATGGAACCATCTATAAATCCCAATTTATTTTTGACTTTGAGGGAACGGGTCATTGCTTTGGACCAGGTTTGGTAGTTGGTAGGAGTGAGTTTTTCTGGGACAAGGATATAGCCAAGGCCATCTGCTAGATGTAGGTAATAGGGACTAGAGGGATCCTCAATTTCAGGTCTAGTTCTTGAAGTTGAGGAAGAGAGAACGGCAGAATCTGAGAGGGATGATGAGGATGACATGGTGTGTGTGAAAAATTGACAGAATGTGAAAAAAGGAAAAGGAGAAAGATACCTGATGAAATTAGAAACTGATGAGAAATGTGAATGAATAAAAGGAACCTGATATGATGAAAATGATTGGATGATGAACTGGTGATGATCTTGAGAGAAGGGTAATCCTATGAATTTCTTGATGGGACTGCTGATCTTGTAATGAAATTGATGATGAAGTGCTGGTGTACAGAGGAAGAATCTTGATGAATTTGATGATGGAGACACTAATCTGATGATGATGATGATCTGATGATGGTGATGATCTACTGGAATTGGTGCTGATATTGTGATGATTTGGAAGACAGACTGCTGGTGAAGGAAAAATGAAAATCTTGAGGGCCGAAGGCAAGATGCAAATCTTGAGTAGGACTTCTTGAATGAATTAAAGAATTTGATAGGAGATTGAAGATGATGAACTGGAGATTGACAGCGGAAGTTTAAGATGAGTTAAACTGCTGATACCATATAAATGTAAATATATTGAACATATAATGTAATTTGTGTATATGATAATGGAGAGAAGTAAATAAACTTGTGTATATTTTGATGAAATGAAAAATTATGTACAATACAGATAGAAGAATCTGTTTAAATAAGATACAGGAAGGGTAAAAAAAGTAAAACTGCACTAACAACTGCCTAACTAACATAAGCGGCTAAATAATTATAACTAAATTACAAAATAATCCCAAATGAAGCCCTAATTTAGAACTTTGCCCGTTGAATCCTTCTTCTTCAAATTTCCTCTATTTCTTCTTCAAATTTCTTCTTGTCTGATAGTTCTAGCTTTATCAACAACCACTTTCTCAGTCAAAGGGGAAGGGATGTGTTGCTCGTGAGACGTTGTTTTCTTCCACCACAAAACGATGACGATGTATTGTCCTTCCACGATCCGGATTCTCCGACATTGGAGGAGGTAAGTCCAAATCTGCCCATTCCATTCCTCAAGGATATAAGGGGTCGATACCACAGATCATACGTAACTGAATGTGTCTTTTTTGGGCCCATGTAATGGACTTGTATGCATATTCTACGAGGAATTTATTATTTTGTGCAACCCGGCATTGCGAGAATTCAATTGGGTTCCACCTTGTCCGTTCATTTGCAGGGTTGTTTCTTTTCTATTCGAGGATGGGGATTTGGTAATACTAGTGACAACAATTCCAGGGTTGTCCTGTTACAGTCCGTTGATCCGGAAGTATGTAGAAAACCTCATATCATGGTCAATCTGTACAATTTAACTACAAATTCATGGAAGCAAATTGATGTTGGTAATACCATTCAACTGGAAGAAGTTAATGGGTTGACTTATTTACAACTATTCTTCAATGGTGCTTGTCATTGGGATGCAAAACATGATGGGATGGATTTCACGTATGCTGCTATCCTATGTTTTGATGTAAATACCAAGGTTTTTCGGTGGTTGGGCTACCTTGATTCTTCAACAAAACAGGAGATTATTGGAGAAGTCTTTTCGTCATAAATGAGTGTCTTGTCGTGGTTTGGTATGTCTATTGGGAGGAAGGTCCCATTGACATTTGGGTGATGAAGGAATACGAGGTTAAGGAGTCTTGGTCCAAACAGTTTGTCATTGGACCTTTTGTAGATTATCTTTACCCTTTCTTGGCTTGGAAGAACGACTGTTTGCTTCTGGACAAAGCTGAAAAATATAATATTCACCAATTGATTTCTTATTCGTTCAATACAAATCAACTTAAAAAATATCCATTATACGGGAAAAAGGGTAACTTTTAGGGCTCTAATTTACAAAGAGAGTTTGTTCAGCTTACACCAAGTTATTTAAATTCTTTTTATTTCATATGTCATCGATGATGTTGTGCTTATTCTTCCTTCTTTTCGGACTAATAAATATTTTTTAGTTGTTCGTTTGCGATATATCTTTTTTTTTTTTTTAAATCTGCTATGCCAAAATCCTACATAGAAAAACATTGTGTAAAAAATATGGTACCAATACCATTTACTGATATTTTTTAAGGTATAATGTCAAGATGTGGTGCTTTTAATTTTTTTTTTTTTTTGATAAATTAACTTTTATATAATAAATCAAAAAATAATTGCTGGAAATTTGCCTATTAATAGTACCGGATATTTTCATTTCGTTTTTTTATTCTCCCATAATATACAAAACGATTGCATTTTTTGCGTAAAAAAATTAACAAAGGGGAGAAGAATACAATTCAGAAAAGATGATCAAGGTCAACCCATAAAATCACTCACAAACTCTACTTGGAACACAAAATTATTTTCCCAAACTTTTTAGAACCAAAAGTACTAATACTCATATTTCTTAGAGTGTTTTTTGTATCTATGGATTTAAATTTAAATATTTTAAATTCATAACAAAATATCTATAATTATTGGCATCAAATTATCGTATAATTAAGTAAATAAAACATGTACAATAAATAAGATAACTTACGTTTAGTATGTTAAGGATCAATTCGAAATTTCGAATAATTCAACCTTGACGCTACATTACATAGACAATTCTTCCTTGGCCCAACTTGGTCTTTCAAAATTTGTCTCAACTAATTCAATATTTGGCCCAATCTAACCCATTCACCTACCACCCTTATTTCACATTCCTTGAAATTCATTTCCATCGAATTTTTTTTTCTTTTTAAAACTCTTTACATTTTTTCTTTTTTTTTTAAAAAAAAAGAAAGGGAAAATCACATTACATTTTTTCTCAAGATTTAAGTAAATTTGTGTTCCGAAGAACTCAAAGGGTATAATAAAAAAAGCTGACAAAATAGTAAAAAAAAAATCGCTTAGTGCTTACCACGCCAAAATATAGAAGGTACCATAGAAAATCTATGCTTATCTTCTTGAAATGGCGAAAATATCCACATTGGCTCTCCTCTGGTTCAGTTAACCTGGACATAAAACATTATAATAATAAGGACATATTAGTCTTTAATATTATAGACCATATTATATAATGACAAATCTAATTGACTTTCATCAAGTTCCAGCGTCGTTTCAAAGCAAAATTCTTCGTCGGAGATAAAGGGAAAGGAAAAGATGGGTTCTCTTAGCAAGGTATTCAATTTCTTAAATCTTTATATTTTAATCTGTTTTTTCTAAATTTAAATGCTGGAAATATTTATGTTTTGTTTCAATTGTCCGTTTCAGTGATTAAATTAAGCTGAATTTCATTTGTTTTTACATGTCATATATAATCAACAATCATAGTAAAGGCTCATTTTATATGGTACTCATTTGAGGGGAACAGAACTTAGGTATTTGATTCTCTATTTTGAATGTTTTTCCAAATTGAGTAACCCTGTTTGAGTTTAGGATTAAAATTTTGTTTTGGCGATATCTTTGGTCAGTTAAATAATTAAAAAGGAATAGAAACTTTCCGAAATTTTTTCGAAGTTTTCTGGGAATATTTGTAAAAATTGTAAATCAAAGAATGAGGTTCTGCAGGGGTGATGGGTTTGTTTACATACTCTAATTTGGCGAATTTGATATAATTTGTTGTTTAATCACATACTTGGATATGTGTTGTTTGTTACAATAGAAGACCAAAAGGATTTGCTACATATTGATTGCTCAAAGTGCATCTTGCTTTCGTATACATAAAAGTCGAGTTACTTCTAGCGTAAATACCTTATAGAATGAACAAGTGTTTGGACTAAACTGAATGATTTTATAATACTGAAATGAAAATTTCATTTTCTGATTGTATTACTTCTCTGGGTTTTGCATTCCCACTTTTGATTTTGCTGATATGTATCTTCGGACTTGAAATTTATTTTGAAACCTTGTAATATCTCCTAGAATCAGTCTGCTTATGAATTATGCCCTATGCTCTTTTATTAAGGTTAGTTGTGTTGGATAATTGGTTATTTCCTGTCACTAAAAAACATTCTGAATCGTTCACTGCTAAATATGAGACTTGATTTCTTCTAATTTTTGTCCTTCCAAGTAAAAGTGACTTTTAGCTGTTTCATCCTTCTCAAAAATATTTGTGATTGCAGGACGAGAGGGTGGAAGTTATTCAGGCATGGTACATGGATGACAGTGATGAAGATCAGAGGCTCCCTCATCACAAGAATCCAAAAGAATATGTGTCCTTCGAGAAACTTGACGGTATATATTATTATAAGTTGTCAATGTGTTTTCAAATGAACTAGCTTTTTTTGTCAGTAAAGTTCCCTAAACATGGTTGGCCATGTTCTGAGCTTTTGAAGAGTTGCAAAATTTTCAGAACTTGGAGTTCGTAGCTGGAAATTAGATGCGGACAACTATGAAACAGATCCAGAGTTGAAGAAAATTCGTGAATCTCGTGGGTATTCTTACATGGTATGCTACTTCATACATATAAGGGAAAGTTTAAGCCATAGATTGCATTTTATAATTTTTCTATCAAAATTTACGAGTGGAAATTTTGGTCTTTTACAGGACTTTTGCGAGGTTTGCCCAGAAAAACTACCGAATTATGAAGAGAAGATCAAGAACTTTTATGAAGAACACCTTCACACAGATGAGGAGATCCGTTACTGTGTTGCAGGGAGTGGTAGGTTCATAACTTCACTAGTTGACTTGACTAGTTTATTCTGGTTGTGTACCTAAAAAGAATTTTTTTCATGGTGAAGGCTATTTTGATGTGCGTGATCGTAATGAAGCTTGGATCCGTGTATGGGTGAAGAAAGGGGCAATGATTGTTCTTCCAGCTGGAATTTATCACCGCTTTACTCTTGATTCAAACAATTACATTAAGGTACATACTATTTCATTGTTGTAGTTATATACCGAATTATGATTCACTAATTTTCTATTAAAACCTTGGTTATGTTTGTTTTGAAATGTTTAGTCATTGTTACTTAAGATGGATTTTCACTATGAAAATTTGCCCAATTTTCAGATTGTAACCTTTTCTGTGAATGCACAGTATAAGGCATATTTGATTCGTCGTCTTAGATAATGTATCTTATGGTGTTTGGTGTTTATAATGTAACTCATAAACTTAAAAAATGATGAAATTACAAAATCTTGTTTGGTACTTTCTAATACATATGTAATTGAGTAAAAGTAAAAAAGTTGTCCGACCTTTTACAAATCAATTCCATTCTAGATTCCACCTTTCTGTGGTTGAAATTGGGTTGATTAGTGGTAAATTAGGAACAAAAGAGATAAAGTGAAACTAATATGTCCAATTGAAAATCAGATAGCTAATACGCGGGGTCTAGCCTCTGATAGTAATTGGTGTTGAATAGTGAATGTTTTTATTGTGGGACTTATAGAAATTAAATTTCTACAACCAAATGCCTTATGTACTAAGATAACTAATATAATTTGGGTTTATCGTGGCGACCATATGGGTTTTAATGATAACAATGGTGTCAATATGGTTTCTTGACAACTGAGTGTTAGATCTTTGATGCACCTCAAGTGCCAGTATATAACGTATTATGTGTCGCTGCTAATTTTGTACTAAACCGTAGGCTTTTGATTTAGGAGTTTGGAATTAGGTATTTCAAATCCATTTGACAAGGATATAGCACTTTTGTGGATCATTTTGCTTTTCTATGGATTTCGAATCCTTAAGTAACCAATTTGTACACACTCGAACTTGAAACATTTTCTCCAAGTTCCTCTCTTCAAATCCAACCCAAGGGAGTCTTAGTTATTTGTAAATGAATTCATATACATGTTTGATTTCGGTATAGTCGTTTTTTACATGATTGGATTTTATTCGAAGTTTAATTTCTTGTATATTTATCTATATATGCAGGCTATGCGACTCTTTGTTGGTGATCCAATTTGGACTCCGTTTAATCGCCCACATGATGATCTCCCTGCAAGGTATGGTCTGGCTTCTCATTGTTATAAATCGCACCCCCACCCCCTCAACGTAAGATTACACGAACAAAAAGAAAGAAAAGAAGACCAAATAAAATCACCCGGTAATATGTAAACGGAAAAGAAAAAGGTTTTAGATAGTTAATATTGAAGGGTCTTTATTGCAGGAAACATTATGTTGAAACTTTTGTGCACAAGGAAGATGCTGGTCAAGCTGTTGATGCTGCAGCTTAGAATCCCTTATTTGGGCACTGTTTTCTGTTTGGACCAAGGACTTTTTGTAATATGACAAATACATATATAGAATAATGGACCTTGAGGTTTGCCATATACTGGATTTTTTTATAAAGGTGTGTTAAGCATGGAATTTTTACATTTATAATGTTATGTGCCTCTGGTGAAATGAAATTCATGTGTTAAGTTATAGTACTATGAATTTTTAATTTGAAAACCAAGCAGATGGGTGGTTTTTCTTTTTTTTTTTTTTTTGGGGGGGTGGGTAAATGCAAAATACTCCCTTGTGTTATGCTGAACCTGCTAGAAACTATCATGTGAAATTTTAATTGCGCAAAATTTCCTAGTGTTTTTAAAAATTCTACAAAAAAACCCAATTTGTAAAAAAGTAGGTCGTTTTAAATTGACTTTTTTTAAGAAATTATTTTAAAAATATATCAAGTGAAGTTATGAGGATTAACTTGAAGTGTTTTAAAAATTGTTTCTTGAAATATATCAAAACAATCTATTTTTTATAAATTAGGTGTTTTTTCTAGGGTTTTTGAAAATACAAGGAAGTTTGACGCAATAAAAATTTTGCAGGACTGTTTCTTGCAGGTTTAACATAACACTGGAGAGTACCTTGCATTTTCCCATATAGGGAGAGTTCTAAGCTTCTATTGACAAATAAAACTTTCAATCCCACTTTGTTACTAACAATTATCACCAAATTTAATTAAAAAATTTCCCGAAAAGATGGTGGCATTAATGTCCTAACTCCGATTCGATATTTAATTGGCCAGTGCATATTATCTTGAATCTTGAATTAAATTTTCCAATTAGTTTATGGCTATATATTTCCTCAGCCACATATAATTACAATCACCTATTTTACCAATGAAGTTGGAACAAATTAATAATTAACATGCAGGTGTAAGATGAAGGGTTTTGGCGATTTAAATCCATATATCTACTGGGTAATTATATTTTCGTGATATAAAAATAGGGAATTTTATTTTTTTGTGAAATGAAATAATGATCAATTTATCTTCCGGTGATATGAAATAATGAGTAATTTACCTTCTTGTTAGTGGAGGTGTTGCACACATACTTTATAATGCGACTGAGACTTTATTTTTATGTAAAAAAATGACCAACATAACCTTACATTTGAAAACATATTTACCTCATTTTACCCCCTATGATATGTGTAAAAAATCAATTTAACTGATATTCATAAATAGGCACTTTAACTCTCTATGATAATGCATAATGAGCATTTTACCATGAGTAATTTACCTTCTTGCTAGTGGAGGTGTTGCACACACACTTTATAATGCGACTGAGACTTTATTTTCAGGTAAAAAAATGACCAACATAACCTTACATTTGACAACATATTTACCTCATTTACCCCCCTATGATATGTGTAAAAAATCAATTTAACTGATATTCTTTTTAGATGGTGAATACATTGTTACATCAAACACTATATCGAATCGAAACTATTCCAATGATAACAAAGTGAACTAATTGCTAGTATTAAACTAGAGAAATGCTAGTATGAAACTAGAGAAAATACCCACATTCGTGGGAGTTGAACCCATGACCTTCTGGTCATGGAGCCTCATCCTTAACCACTTGACTAAGGATGCATAATACTAGCATTTTACCCCCTTGTAAAAATGTAAAAATTCAAGATGCGAACATGTGCTTCTTTTATAAAAACACATGGAGGTATTTGTCATTTTATTTATTATAGAGAATTAAATTACCTATTTAAAATAACATAGGAAGCTAATTTGTTATTCATTCATAAGATGAACACATATTACCAGAAGATTATTGTAAGAAACTAAACCTTAGGAGATAAACTCTCGAATTACAATAAACAACTTGTTCGAGAATAGTCAACAAGCCAGACTAAATAGGCAATGAGGATAAAATAGTAAAAACATGTCAAAAATGACAAAATCCGAAAATTAAACCAATTTGAAGCACTAAATAAAGTAAGTTACTCGGCCAAAGTTTAAACCAAAATGGGTTCAAATCGACTTCCTAAACGACTAGTAAAATATAACCCAAAATGACAAAATATAATTAAAAACACCAAATTTAAAGTAAAAACGAAGAAATTTGAGAATAAAATCTTGCTTGAGACTAGGTGACCTTAAATTTAATTGCTTTATTAAGGTGTGTAAGCATGGAGTTTTCACTTACTCGTATAATTAATGGTAAATTCATGTGTTAATTTACAGATACTAGTTCAATTGACATGGAAATGGCTGTATTAAGTGACAAATTAAATGGTTCCTCGACCTAAACAATCACCTCCAAGATACTTCATGAAGATAACAATCCTTTAGATGATGAACTTTTGTTATTTAATAACTAAACCTTATTTTACTCTGTTTCCTTTTTCTACTCCTACTATTTTGTATTTCATTTTGTAAGTGTTTTATGTTGGCAAAAGTCCTTAACTGTTGTAGTTTACCCTTTTTGTAAGTTAAAAATAGATGAAATACTATTAAAGAGTAAATAGTTTAGTATTATCTTTGGATTTTTTGCACTTTGCATCCCCGAAATATGAGAAATAGGCACTTTGCATCCCCACAACTTAGATTTAGCACTTTGTGATGTACCAAGTCTTCGTCACCCAACATCTCGCCTCAGATCGTTGACCATGAAATAAAACTATCAATATAATATTGACTACAAGCTCACTTAGAGAGCCTCAACTCTCAAAGTCACATCGAACTCACATCGAGGGTATCGATCGTCAACTCGCCTATATCGATATATCACCCTCAAATCACTTGCCCATGTCGATCTCATCATCTTTATCGACATAGTTATCATCGATACCCATTTATCAAACTTGACCCGCCTACGATGGAATCAAACCAACCAAAAAGGATCCATATCCGAATCTAGATCTCTAATCCTGATTCGACCCGATGATCCATTAGTAAAACTATAAATAGCCCTCATAAATGAGATAAAAGGTACGCACAATCTTAAGCATTAAATACTGACCGATCTCCTCTCTTATCTCGATACTTACTTAAGCATCGGAGGGTTATCGCAGGGTCACCACCGGCATTAACCTGATGTAGTTATCTTTGATTACAGGTTAGGATCCCCATTACAAATCGAGGAGAAGCTTGATTGATCAGCTAATCCTCACATTGGCGAGTTGTGTTGGACATAAATTATAGACATCGACCGAGAACTATTAACCTACCAAAAACACACTCATCAATTGGCGCCGTCTGTGGGAACTATAACTTCGAATCGAAAAAAGATGACTACTAGATCGAAAGCAGCTCTGGCTCGAGAGTGAGAAACAAATCAAGATCAGAATGGAGAAGGCCAGGGAGACAATTTACTCCCCCGAAACCCTGAGCCAACGCACGACGAAGAGGGTGGACCATCAAGGCCCCCGGCCCCACCGGTTGTGCAACTCACAAGAGAAGATCTGAAGGCCCTCTTAGACGAGGCTAAAAGGGAATGGTTCGCGGAGATCGCCAAAGACAACGTCAATATTCCTCGAAAGCTTCCGCGTGGTGTAGTATTCGAGGCGGATTTCGGAATCGAAATGAACGAAGCAAATAGTCACGCGGACCAACAGCAGGGTAGGCACGCCGGGAGAGAGGAATTGGGGGAGCAATCAATTAGAGAGGTCAACAAACTAGCATCCGAAGTAAGGTCACTCCATCAAAAACTAGACCGACAGGAATAAAGGAATGAGATCCCTGTATCGAACTCTCGGTTGAGAAAATCGCCGTTCTGTGACGAAATCTTCTTCGAAAGATTACCACTTGACAAGAGACTACCCACCCAGCTGCCACGATATTTCGGAACGGAAGATCCAGATGAACACTTAGCTTCATTTAACCTTCAGATGCAGCTTCATGGCATCTCATACAACGTGGCCGCTAAAGCCTTCTCGACCACGCTGGCCGGGATGGCTCAATCTTGATTTGGAAGACTGGAGGAAAAGTCTATCTTCGATTATGACCAGCTTTGCGATAAGTTCATGAGTCAGTTTGGTAGCAAGAGAGCTGTCAGACCCCCAGCGAATCATCTGTACTCTATCGTACATAGGCCGGACGAAACTTTTAGAAGCTTTATGGGGAGATTTAATAATGAGCTACTGAAGGTCGAAATGCCGAGGGTGGACTTCCTAATTACTGTCTTATTTCAGAGCACCTTGAACATGGGGTTCACCAGTGCCATAGTCAGGGAAAACCCCTCGACATACGAGAAGCTGATGGAGATGGGCAATCAATACATGAATGAGGAAGAAATGACTAAGTTGAGAGGAACCTTCTTTGGTTTGGCGAAACCTGAGGAGAGACAACCAGTCATCGTCGCGGATCGACCTATAGAAAGGGCCTCGAACCACCGATATAATGAAGGCAGAAACAAGAAGGGATACAGAGAAGAGAGAAACTATAATACAGGTAGACAAGAAGCTGGGAGATCGAATAAAGAATACTACGATAATTATACTCCTCTCAAAAAACTAAGGTCTGAAATCCTGTTCGCCATACAAGACAAGGACTTGCTAAGAAGACCGACCTCTATCAAGAATAACCCTGGTTCGAAAAAGTATTGCTGATTTCATCGGCAAAGGGGGCACAACACTGATGACTGCTATCAACTAAGGGACGAAATCGAAAGATTAATATTAGAATGACACTTAACCGGATACATAAAAGATACCGATGAATGAACACGACAGAAACCGACCGGATCACAATCGATCACAGTCGAGATCTCCCCCGAGAAGAGATCCGAACCAGGATAACAGAGGAGAGCAGTCCAGAAGAGCCCAGCCAGGAACAGTTGTCAACATGATTCCAGGAGGACCTGCTGGAGGAGATAGTAAGAATTCAAGGAGGAGTGTCTCTCGAGCCCTCAGAGACAGAAATCAGAATGATCGAAGAGAGATATTTTCGATACATCCAACCACACGAAGCAAAATGATAGGATTCGATGAGTCAAATCTCCAGCCTGATTTTGTGTTGTTCAACAACCAGGACGTCCCGGACTGTCCGATGGTAATTACGGCGCAAATCGCCGGAGCTACCGTCAAAAGAATCCTTATCGATTTAGGAAGCTCAGCGAATATCCTCTTCTTAGATGCATTAGGAGGGTTGGACCTCGGTCCTACCCCCTTGGAAACTGTCGCCACACCGCTTGTTGGTTTCGGAGGAGCTCAGGTCATTCCTAAGGGGACGCTAACCTTGTCGCTCGCCTTAGGAGATACCGGCAATTCGAAAATCAAGATGGTCAAATTCTTGATTGTCGACGCGCCTTGTGCCTACAATGTCATATTGGGAAGACCTGCTCTAAACAGCTTCCAAGCTGTCATATCCACCTACCACCAAAAAATGAAATTTCCAACGACCAATGGAGTAAGGGAAGTCCAGGGGAACCTACAAGAAGGTTGGAATTGCTATACGGTTTCTCTCGATAAACAAAGCAAGAAAGAAGAACCCCTTTCCAAGAACCAAAGGTTAAAAACGGAGGTGCAAACCAATTCAATAGCACCCATCGACGTCGATAGAATGATCAAAATGGATTCGACAGAGAGGATGGATAAGCAAGAAGAAATGAATTCAAAGAAAAGAAAGTTCGAAAGAATAGAGCCTTCGGAAGGGCACAAATCGATTGAATTAATACAAGGAGAACCATAAAAAACGACAAGAATAGGAACTCAACTCTCTGAAGGGTTCGACACTCAACTGATCGAATTTTTGAGGGAAAATATGGACGTCTTTGCTTGGTCTACCACCGACCTACAGGGCAAATGATTGTGAGAACATGGAACTCAAATAAGTAAGCCTAGCTTATCCCACAGGTTAAAAAGAATATAGTCTAGTTTTAATCTCCAATTTCAATTAAATTGCAAAACCACCCCCGACCTTAAACAAAACTTTCAAATTAGGCTCATTTATAATTTCGCATAAGTAAGTTGAAAACCCTTTCTATTAATTATCAAGCCCTAAAATACTCCCAATACTCCCAATTCTCCCAATTTTTTATTTTACTTTATTTGAGCGAATAGCTTCATCGGTATCATCAAGTCGTCTGTGAGCGATTCTAAGCAACACCATGTCAAAACGGTACGCCAGAAATTATTCATTGATTTGGGGCCAATTGATTTCGATTTATGTAGAACTTACTTTCTTAATTTCGAATAGTTTAATCTAATTTATTTCTGCTGGTCAGTTCTCTAGCTTACTTGTTCATGTTTAATTTGATTATGGTAGAGTTAGGGAAACTAATCTAATTTCTGGAAAATCAAGAAACAATTTTTGCAGTTTGAGGTTTTTGTTTCAAGATTCTGTGATTAACTGATAACTTTTTTCGTTCCCCATTAGTTATACAGTTTAGGAAATTTGTTTCATGGTAGATAAAAACTTAAATGGGAAGGAATTGAGTAGTTTTACACTGTTTCAATAAATTAAACAACTGAATTATCATCAGTTCAAGTCTTGATCCAGTCACATATAATTTGGGCTAGGTAAGATTGACTCACCTAATTTCAAATATCGAGCAAATTAGTTTTAAACGAGCAACATCCCCGAACAATTTTAGGTGCCTCTAACCAAAGAACAAGTTTTTCAAATATAGGTTGTTGGGTCTTCTTCTCCGAAAGATACTTTTGATGAGGTTAATTATTTATTCTTCTTCTCAAAAAATATATTTTGATGAGGTTAATAAAACAAAAAGCATCAGTATGTTTCTGAATTTTAACTCACAGGTTTCATGTGGACTTTGGACTTAGTTATTAGTTTCTGCAGATGATGATTTGATTTAGGGAAACCTTGATTACATAATTACTTTTGTTTGTTAAACTTTATGTTAAAGTACATAAATTTGATCCAAGTCTATCCTCTTTGACCAAAAGGCTTCTATCTTGTAAAGTACCATTTCTCTAAAACCGGGGTGTACGGGCTAGCTTTTGCGCACCTCGAAAAGTCCTAGTGTCACTTGAACACCCTACAAACCTAGTGACCAAATATTTCGCTATTGTGGTAAGTGGCCCCAAGGACTTAAACTCATGAAATCAGGAGAAGGAAAACCTCTTTAACCACTAGGCCAACCCCTTGGTGTTTAGCTTGTAATTTTAGGTTGAGGCTTCTATGTATTTATACTTTTTTGCATCATCTTATTTGGAACATTGCATGAGGAGCCATGTTTACTGGTTTTGACTCCTTCAGGGCACTTTGCAAATTCTTCGCGCATGGGGCATGTCTGAAAGGAGATCATTGTGAGTTTTCGCATGATTGGAATGCCCCACCTAATAATGTAACTCTCTGTCCATCCGGTCGAATAGCCAATACTATTCAATAGTTAAAATTGTTAACTCTTCCGGGCTACAATTTTCAGATGTGCACCTTCTACCAAAAGGGAAGTTGCTCTTATGGAAGTCGATGTAGATATGACCATGTCAAGGTTTCTAGGTCACTGGCCCCAACTCCATCTCCTTCTTTATATCTCCGTTTCTTGTAGGAAGTGTTTCTGGAACCACAGCATAAAATGTACCTTTGCATCCTCCTATCAGACCTGCATGAGGAGAAACTTCCGAGCATCATGCTGTACTAGAGACTGATGCGGATGCAAATCAGTCAATCTGTTCTTTTGCCGCTGCTGGTGACTTTTCGCGCGGCGAGAAATGCCCTCACATTCATGGGGACCTGTGTCCAAGCTGTGGAAAATATTGCTTGCACCCCTTCAGGCCTGAAGAAAGAGAAGAACACATCAAAACATGTGAGAAAAGGCAAAAACACTTAGTGGCACAAAGACACAGTCAAGAAATAGAGTGCAGTGTGTGCCTTGAACGCGTTCTCTCAAAGCCCACGCCAGCAGAAAGAAAATTTGGGATGCTATCAGAGTGTGATCATCCATTCTGCATATCATGTATCAGGAATTGGGTGGGGTAGCTCTCCAGCTTCCGGTTTGGATGTTAATTCTGCACTAAGAGCCTGCCCTATTTGTTGCAAACTTTCCTATTTTGTGATTCCTAGTGTCATTTGGTACTCATCGAAAGAGGAAGAAATGGAGATAGTTGATAGCTACATGGACTAGAAAGCTAAGGCAACTGCCATCTAAGGAAGCCATGCAATGCCTCACCAAAAATTACGTATTAATGCTTGTCCATTGCTCAAAGACCCAGACGAGTACTTTACGACTGACAAGGGCTGGCTGTGATTGGCATGGGCCAAGATTTTCTCAATCAATGTGTAACAACTACTAATGACAAATAAAATTTCATCTGTAAGTTTCATTATTTTATTGATTGATTGATTGCTATTATATTGACTGCTAGTTGCCACTTATCATTCCTAATTAACAATTTCAGGCAAGGGAACTGAATACTACTAACTATTTATGGTGCTTAAGTTTTCAGAAATGTTTTCATTGATACCTATATATGTCATTGAATTTTTTAAAATATTCCTGTTTATTATCCTTGTACTTTACTCATGGAATTATTAATTGATGACGCTATGTATATATCCTGAAACTTACAGCTAGCATTCAGATTGATCATCATGGCAAGAGCTAGCTGAAGGTGACTGAGAACCAATGAACGAACAAGTTGATGCCAACATGTATGTGCAGGTTTCTTTGTATCTCTGGATTTTTCTCCATAAATTGTTTTGTTTAGGATTATAATTATGTGATTTTTGGTGTAGTAAAGTTAATTGGTAATAGATAGCCCCAATGGTGTATTTGTACTACGTTATGGATGGTTGTGTTGTTCGTATGGCGGTCAAGTTTGAATCATGGAGCCATGCTCTAGTGTCTAGGATAGGTATCTCGTCGATTTTGTAGTGGATCATCAATTTGTTTTATTTAAAATGAAATTGATGTACATAGTTCTAATTATTTGATAATTGGATTTATGTAGTTCAAAATATACTAGATTGCACTTTCAAGTTTGTATGCTTTCTTGAACAGTTTTTCTTTGTTTAGGATCGGTAATAGTATTGATCACAGTTGCTGCGGCAAAAGTCCACATCACATCCGGAGAGGCCGAATCCCATATTTCAAGTCCTTCAATTATTCTAGTAACTTATTAGTTTTCTGACATCATAAATTCAAACATTTTAATTGCTATTTTTGTTGAAGATTTTTGTCCTAATTTAACCTACAAGTTTCTCTTCTCTCCTATAGCTGTCACTCACTCATAATTAATAATTTCAGGAGCACTGAAAATTAATACTAGTATTTATTGTGATTTAAGTTTTGAAAAGTGAGGAGGATTATTCATTATTCTTGTGACAGACTCAGTTGGCATACAAGCCATCTACCTATTTGTCCTTGTTCTAGAATCATATAATCTTGTGTGATTTCATCTTTCATAATATTTATGGTCAATTCTTTTTTCTTTTTTTATTGGCTACATTATATTTTTTTGGGAAAATATTATACACTCTGCTCATTTATGCAATAACAACTTTGTCCTTTTTCAGATGTCTACATATGTCGTTGAATTGTTATTCTATCATTTTTCTGTCTGATAATAGTCTTGTTTATCCTTGTCTTTATATCGGTACGTTCTTTACTAATCAAGTTGTTTATTGATGGCTCTGTACATATGTATCATGATACTTACAGAAGAAAAGACAGAAGAATCTTGTTGGTTCTTTTTCATTTCAGACAATAGAAGAGGATATATGGTATGTTAGTGACTATAATCTTTTGTTGAAGTTCAGAATTTGGTGTTCTAAAACTATTTCTCAGACTAAAGAGTAAGGTGTTTATATAAATATGTGGAGCTCGTTTGGCGGCAAGGAATTACCTGGTGTTTTTCTTTGTTTTGTGATTGATATGTAATTTGGCTGAAACATATTTGTTCAGGTGTGAATATTATATGCTTGAAATTTGTTTCTTAGTTTGTCATTCAAGTATAAATGAAGTACCTACTGCAGCTAGCTTCAACTTTTATCACCAAAGATTAGTCATTTTTTAAACAAAATTCTATGTAGTAAAAAACGTATGTAACCTTTTTGTCACGTACATTTAATTTCACTTGTGTTAGCTAATAAATATAAAAATATTTTTTTCTTTCTAATAACTTAATGGGGATTACATAATATAATGTTTTTTTTTTTTTTTTTTACCAAAATAAGTTGACTAGTTGAGTTTTTTTTTTCTTTTTTAAATGACTATTTGAGTTTTAGATGCCATATTTATTGTTGTATATAATGTATGTCCTTAATTTTTCACTACTATTTTCTTTTTGAGATGTTCTAAAATAACACTAATTTTTTATGAATGCCGATTTGACACCATCAACTCTCAATTACTACTTCCAAGGGCTTCTATATAAAAATATATAACATATCCACCTTTTTAACTTTTAACTAAACACCGCGCCAAAATAAATAGATAGAAAAAAAGGGCGGAGGGAGTAAAATTTTTTTTAGCAGAGACTTACTTTCACTACTCTTGAAGATTAGTGTAATTACATTGAACACCTTACATGTTTAAAAATTACAAAAACTACTACTGAGGTTGGATTCATTACATTAACCTCATTACCATGTTAATTTCAGAAAAAGAATTTAAATTCAAGAAAAAAATCCCTGAGTATCATGTAAGAAATCATAAACTTTAAGGGCGGCAAATTGATTTCATCAATTTTTTCATTGAAATTTTACTCATAATGTTACATATTTCACTCATTTTTCACCTATTTCCACTACAAGAAAAATGTATTTTAGTGATAAAATATTATGTGACATTGTCGAAATTGTCACTTTTTGCATACATTTAGTGATAAGAATATTAATTTTGTCACAATAATAATAGTGACAAGTGCAATAGTGACAAAATATATTTTTAAGTTGTCACTAATGGCTATTAGTGACAAGTTTATGGAACTTAAGTTGTCACTATTGACAATTAGTGACACCTTTTAAGTGACAACCTAGTGACAATAAATATTGTCACTATAATTTAGTGATAACTTTTTAGTTGTCACTTTTGGGGTATCACTAAATGTCAATAGTGACAACTTTTTCACATTTCTTGTCACTAGTGTGCCTATGTACATCAATTTAGTGACAATATTTAAATTCTTGTCACTTTGTCATTTTCTATTTTGTCACTAAAATCTAAATTTTTTGTAGTGTTCAATCATATTTTCACCGATTTCACTCTTAATTTTCCACCAATTTCACATCAATTTTTTATTACACCGACATGTGTTGTCAGAAATCAACGTCGTGAAGGGTGATTCTAATGAATTCAATATCTCAGGGTTAGTATTGTATAATTTTCCACACATGAAAAATGTAGTCAATGTACTTACACTAAATTTTAGAGATAGTTTGAATAATTTTCCCTTTCTAACGTTTCAAAATTTAGAATAAAAAAATATTAAAATTTATCTTATAAATTATTCAAAATAAATGTTATTACATCTCAAAATTTCATTCAAACTTACTTATGACACCCCTAAATGTAGGGCTGTCAATGAGCCGGATTTGGAGCAGATCAGGGTGGATTCGGATTTGAATTCGAAAATCAAAAAGTGTATCCAGATCCGATCAACAATCATATCTAATTTTCAAAATGCTATCGAAACTGAATTTGAAAAAAAATTCGATATCCGACACAAAGATCCGAATCCAAATAAAAAATATTTGTATGTATATTTTTACTTAAAAAGATAAAAAATTATGATTTATCTAATAAAAGAAAATTATACAAGTTAAATAAAAATGAAAATTATTGCAGGTAATTTGTAGTATCATAATACAAAGTATACAAGTTCTATAATAAATGATAATATATTAAACACCACTATTTGTAATCGCTTGGAGCTTAGCTTGTGGGTAAAAGAGGTAATTACTTCTTTAACATTTTTACAAGAAATAAATTGTTTTTTTTTTCAAATTACATGGAGATAAATTGAACTAATACGAGATACGTTGTTTATTCTTGGACGGGTGCCAATCGAACTAGCCAACACAATACAAATTCAGGTAGTTAAGATCAGTAAATTTGAATTTCAGACGATAACAATTTCTGCAGACTTTTCTTCAGGTCGTGGTTTAGTTGCTCCACGATATTCCTCATCTAAAAGAACAAAAAATCTGTACAATCATTCGAGCACCAACTGTTCGATAAAATGCCATAGAGGGAAACCCATTAAGTTTACTTCACAATCAAAATGGCAGTTGTACTGATTAGAAGGACTAGCGTCTCAAAATTGACATCGAATTCTTATTCGTGGTTACAATGTAGTAATGTATCTCTGTTTGAAGGCTCAACATTTCTTGGCCATGATAGGAGTTATTCTGTTAGTAACAGGCTCAATTTGTCACCTTTCTTTCCAGAAAATGATAAAGATAATATGAAAGAATGCAAAGTTCAAATTGTCACGACCAGAACTGATTTGGGGAGTGTTTGGCAGATGAAGGAAACGTACGAGGAAAGGATTATGTCTGAAAAGGATAAATGGGTTGCTGGATCAATTGCTGATGGATTATTAGCTACTGGACTTATTCCGGATGGGCCAACATTTAATGGACTTATTTCGGATGGGCCAACATTTAATGGACTGGAGAAAAGTGGGTTAATTCAAGATGGGTCGAAGCTGGAAGGCCCAGTAATTGGGACTGAAGGATTAAGCCAGCCCAATATTAATTAACACTTATTTGGGTCAATTAAACTGGAGTTGCTACAAATAGTTATGCATTTATTTTAATTTGTAATCAAGGGAATATTCCCAACACGTCACCATCAGGTTGTTAGGAGATATATGTATCATGTGTTATGAATGAAAGGGGTATCTTTGAGCAGAAAACAAATTCTAATTCTCATCTAATTTTCTCCATTCTCATCTTCCTTAACTTTCCTTATCAATTAATTACAAAAAATCATAAAAATACTATCTAAACACTACATTTGGTAGCCAGAGCAAGGTTTCTATTGCTGGGCTTTACAGAATCAATGGCGGATGGTACTACTACTAGGTTGAAAGACGTGCAGGAGGCAAACAGAATTCTGGAGTTGAAGCTATTGGGGGAAATGGATAGGAGGGAGGCCATCGAACTGAACCTGCAAGACCAAATCAATTCGATTGCTATTAAATTGGATGAAAAAAATGACAAAATCAACAACAGTATGGAAGCATTGCAGTTACAACTTGCTAAGATAGCTGAAAGAATGGATTCATATCACAGGGACAAATCAATTATGGGTAATGCTGCAGAATCTGGTAATCAATCTCAACCCTTAATGGCTACTCCTGGAATTAACAGTAGGCATATTCCTGAATTTAAACAGCAGAGATCTAATGAGGATACTTATCAAACTAGCAATTCATCTTTGGGATTTAACCCCAGCCCCAAAGTTGATTTTCCTAAGTTTGATGGCACTAATGCTAGGGCCTGGCTGTTGAAATGTTATGGGTATTTTGAATTAGTTCCCAATATCCCTGATGCTAATAAGGTCACCTTTGCATCCCTACATCTAGAGGGTAAAGCAGCCTTGTGGTATGGTCAGATCATACAGAAAAAGAGGGAGTTGAGTTGGGAACAGTTTGTTGGATTAATCTCTGCTAGATTTGAAGAGTTGAGAGAAGGGAAGGTATTGGCTGAATTTAACAAATTAAGGGTGACTGGAACTTTGGATGACTACATTGACAAGTTTGAAGAGTTAAAATCCTATATGTTGTTATTCAATAGTAGGGAATATGATGAAGAGTATTTTATAGCTAGTTTTGTGAGTGGACTGCCTGAGGAGAATCAATCATTTTTCTCCCTCTTTGAACCAAAAGATCTCCAACAGGCCATAGAACTGGCCAGGAAACAAGAGGCAACAATGGAAGCAATCTCTAAAAGAAATAAAGGAACTAAGCAGGTATTTAGCAACAACAGTGGGTTCAGAAGACCAACATATACACAACCTGTTTCTAGTCCTCCAAAAAGTAACAATTATACACCTCCAACACTCCTACCTCCTAGGAAATTCCTTACTAGCACTGAAATGAATGCTAGGAAGGAAAAGGGATTGTGTTATAATTGTGATGAAAATTTTTTCTTGGGCCATAGATGCAAGAAACAACACGTTTATATCTTATTGTCTGAGGAAGAGGAGGAAGCCTATTTACAGTCCATGAGTGAGGAGGACAGTATGACAGAGGAAATACTTGATGAAGACATCCAAGTTTCTGTAAATGCTATTGCTGGGAGTGTCAGTAATAACATCATCAGAATTTTGGGTGAAGTGGGCAGAACTAAGGTGAATATTCTCATTGATACTGGAAGCACTCACAGCTTCATCAATGAAGAATTAGCATATGAGCTGAAATGTGACATTGAGAACACTAATCCCATGTTGATTAGTGTTGCTGATGGTGGAAAGATCTTTAGTAGGAAGAGGATTCCTAATTTTAAATGGGTGATGCAGGGTATAAACTTCACATATCCTGTTAGACTTATAAAATTAGGAGGTTGTCACATGGTATTAGGATGTGATTGGATGACTGCTGTTGGACTGGATTTTGACTTCAAAAATAGAAGTATGGGTATACAGGTGGATGGAAAAAGGGTGGAATTGAAACCTACTAGTGATGTGAGCAGTTGTAAGATGATTTCAGCTGACTCCCTATACAAAATGATTCAAATGGGTGAACAAGGTGATGTGGGTTGCCTATTTGCTATTCAGGGTTCAACAGTGAACTCTGTAAGCAATTCTGAAGTTGAGGGCTTACTGGAAAAATACTTTGATGTGTTTGAGGAACCTCAAGGGCTGCCTCCAAATAGAGGTGTGGAACACCACATAATTCTAAAACAGGATGCTACTCCTAAACAGTTATTTCCCTACAGATACTCACATGCCTATAAAAATGAGATTGAGCAAATAGTTAAGGAACTGTTGTCTAATGGTACTATTAGACATAGCCAAAGCCCTTTTTCTTCTCCAGTACTGCTAGTAAGGAAGAAGGACTCCACATGGAGAATGTGTGTTGACTATAGGTACCTTAACACCTTAACAGTCAAACATGATTACCCTATTCCAATTATTGATGAGCTTTTAGATGAATTACATGGGGCTAAATGGTTCACCAAGATGGACTTAAGGTCAGGGTACTTTCAGATAAGGATGAAAGAAGAAGATATTTACAAAACAGCTTTTAAGACCCATCATGGGCATTTTGAATTTCTGGTTATGCCCTTTGGGCTGTGTAATGCTCCAGCAACTTTCCAATCCCTTATGAACCAGGTTTTTTCTCCTTATCTCAGAAAATTCATTTTAGTGTTTTTTGATGATATTTTGGTTTACAGTACTACCTTTGAGGCTCACCTACAGCACCTAGATATTACTCTAGCTCTGTTGAGGAAACATCAGTTATTTGCTAAGAAATCTAAATGTCAGTTTGGCCAGAACAAGGTGGAGTACCTTGGGCATATTATTAGTGAGAGGGGTGTATCTACTGATCCAGAAAAGGTTAAATGTATGGTTGAATGGCCCAAGCCTTCTACTGTTAAAGGCTTAAGGGGATTCCTTGGGTTAACAGGTTACTACAGGAAATTTATTCAAGGTTATGGGTTGATCAGCAAACCCTTAACTGATATGCTCAGGAAGGATGGGTTTACTTGGTCTCCAGCTTCAGAAGAGGCTTTTACTCAACTGAAACAGGCTATGGTTACTTCACCTGTGTTAGCTCTACCTGATTTCACAAAGAAGTTTATTGTAGATACTGATGCTAGTTCTAAAGGGCTGGGAGCAGTCCTTATGCAGGAGGGAAGGCCTATAGCTTTCATTAGCAAGGCTCTTAGTGCAAAAAATCAAGTCCTATCCATCTATGAAAGGGAATTTATGGCAGTCTTATTGGCCATTCAAAAATGGAAACACTATTTACAGGGTTCTCATTTTATCATTAGAACTGATCAGCAGAGTATTAAATACATTATGGAACAGAAATTCACCACTGCTCTTCAACAGAGATGGATTTCTAAATTGGTGGGTTTGGATTATGAAGTTCAATACAAGAAGGGATCTGAAAACAAGGTTGCTGATGCCTTGTCCAGAAGAGAAGAGGTTCATGGGGAGGTTTTTGCTTTGACTACTGTTCAACCAAAGTGGATGGTTGAAGTTATGGCTAGTTATCAAGGTGACTCTGAATTACAAAAGGTGTTGGCAGCAAAATTAATTGATATGCAATCATGTGATGATTACTCTATCAATCAAGGGGTTCTCAGATATAAAGGCAGGGTATGTGTTGGAAATGGTTCTGATTTAAGGCAGAAGATCTTACAAAGTTTACATGATTCATCAATTGGAGGACATTCTGGCATGAATGCTACATACCAGAGAGCCAAAACCATTTTCTTTTGGAAGGGTTTGAAAACTGATGTTCTTAGGTTTTTTCAAAGTTGTGACACATGTAAAATGACCAAACATGAGAACAATCCATACCCAGGTCTTTTAGAACCTTTGGAGATACCTAAAGATGCTTGGTCTCATATTAGTATGGACTTTGTGGAGGGTCTTCCTAAATCAGAAGGTAAAGATGTGATTTTGGTGGTAGTGGACAGGTTTACCAAGTTTGCACATTTCCTAGCTCTTTCTCATCCTTATACAGCAGTCTCAGTTGCTAAACTTTTCTTGGATAATATCTTTAAACTACATGGGCAGCCTGTTAGTATTGTCACTGACAGGGACAGAGTCTTTACTAGTACTTTTTGGGCTGAATTATTCAAGGCTTTGGGTACAAGGTTGGATATGAGCACTGCTTACCATCCCCAAAGTGATGGACAAACAGAGAGGCTCAACCAATGCCTTGAAAATTACCTAAGATGTTTTACTAATCAACAACCACATAGGTGGTGCAAGTGGTTATCATTAGCTGAGTATTGGTATAATACTAGCTATCATTCTAGCCTAAAGATGACACCTTTCCTGGCTATGTATGGATATAACCCCCCTCACTTATCTATGGGACCCTACTTGGATTTCATTTCTTCTGATGCTAGGGATATTATGCAGGAAAGGGCAAAACTTATTGAATTAATCAGGGAGAACCTAAAACATGCTCAAAACCGTATGAAACATTATGCAGACAAAAACAGAGTTGAAAGGACTTTTGAAGTGGGTGATGATGTCTACCTCAAATTGCAACCCTTCAGGCAGCACTCCGTAGCTTTGAGACGCAACCTCAAGCTCTCCAACAGGTACTTTGGACCCTACAAAATCATTGAAAAAGTGGGTAAGGTTGCCTATAGGTTGCTGTTACCTCCAGGTTCCAAAGTCCACAATGTCTTCCATGTTTCTTTATTAAAAAAGAAAATCAGTTCGAAGCACCTACCTAGTCCAGATCTGCCGTTTACTGACGCTGATGGAAGGTTCAAGTCTTTTCCCCTCCGTGTTCTTGATAAGAGTATGGTGAAAAGGAATAATGCTCCCGTCTCTCAAATTTTGGTGGAATGGGAGAATTTGGGTCCGGCGCAGGCATCGTGGGAAGATTACTCTCAGATTGTACGCCAATTTCCTCAATTTGATCCTTGGGGACAAGGATCGTCTTCACAAGGGGGTAATGTCACGACCAGAACTGATTTGGGGAGTGTTTGGCAGATGAAGGAAACGTACGAGGAAAGGATTATGTCTGAAAAGGATAAATGGGTTGCTGGATCAATTGCTGATGGATTATTAGCTACTGGACTTATTCCGGATGGGCCAACATTTAATGGACTTATTTCGGATGGGCCAACATTTAATGGACTGGAGAAAAGTGGGTTAATTCAAGATGGGTCGAAGCTGGAAGGCCCAGTAATTGGGACTGAAGGATTAAGCCAGCCCAATATTAATTAACACTTATTTGGGTCAATTAAACTGGAGTTGCTACAAATAGTTATGCATTTATTTTAATTTGTCATCAAGGGAATATTCCCAACACGTCACCATCAGGTTGTTAGGAGATATATGTATCATGTGTTATGAATGAAAGGGGTATCTTTGAGCAGAAAACAAATTCTAATTCTCATCTAATTTTCTCCATTCTCATCTTCCTTAACTTTCCTTATCAATTAATTACAAAAAATCATAAAAATACTATCTAAACACTACACAAATCATGGATGATGAGACCTGGCGAGTCTCCTCGAGTTTGGTAGATGCTTGGAGAGGCAATGAGAAGGGCAATGCTTTGAAAACGAGTGCCATATTTAGCGATCAAGAAAATGATGGCGATGTTAATGGGTTGGTAGTTGATTCTGTTGTTTCAAATAAGGAGGACCATGATTTTGATGAGATCGAGGATATGAGAATTCGCGGGAATTTGTTCTATAAGCTTGACAAGGATTCAAAAGAGTATCAAGAATATTCCTTTAATTTCCACCGTAGGAAATCTCACAAGAACGTGAAAGACCGTAAAGAAAGTAAAGCGAACAAGAAGAGTGAAATAGCTACCAAGGTTGAGAAAGCTTCAAAGAAAAGAGAAATCAAGAAAAGTAAAGAGTGTAAAACGGAGACCATGTTTGGACATGTTAAGGATGAGTATTTGATTTCTCGGCTTCATGAAATGGGAAACCCCTTGGTCTACAAGAAGCAAAGGACTCTGACCTTCAACCAGCAAACGGCGCCTTATCACGAACCGTTTTGCTTGGATATTTACATATCGAAAGGTTCAGTACGTGCCAGCATCACTCATCGAGCAACTAGCAATGTTGTTGTGGTGTCACATTCTATTTTAAAAGACATGAAATTTGATTTGAGTTCGACTAAGAATAGAAATGCTTGTGCTGCTGTTGGAGAAGTATTGGCTCAGAGGGCTTTGGGCGATGATATTCATAATGTGGTGTATACTCAGAGGAAAGGGGAGAAATCTGTTGATGATGGAGGGATTACTGTGAAAGTGAAACTTAAGCAGAAGAAATTGAGAAAAGCTACAGGCTGAACATGTCCGTCGTGATCTGAAATTTGGGTTATGATTGTTTCTTTTAGACGTGTTTTGAACCACGTTTCGATTATCTATATCGTCTAAGGAAGAAAGGGATAGGATATGCATCTTGAAATCAAATTGTACCTGTACATTCTAGCTAGGCAGCAGTTTACAGAGATGTGGAATTTGAATGAAGGTAGTTTATGCTATTTGCATAATTGCATTATCCCAATATTCATCAATATTTTGTGAAAATAGTGGGTTTGGATTGTGAATAAACCATGGTATTGAGACTTTATGTCTTGGGTTGGAACAAATTACTATAATGCGTCCCCGCCTGAAATTCTTTTGTGAAATCCTAATCTTATTGGTGCCATTTAGTACCCCCAAATTTATTCGTTCAATCTCATTGCATCCTATGTATTAATGTAAAAGAGATGAATATCATCTAATAGTACAATGTTCAAGCTATATATTTCATTTTCTTATATATATTTCATTTTCTTACGAAGTTCAATCGTGTTTAATTTGAATTGTTTTTTCAACAAAATCGAGCTAAAGAGCTTACATTGAACCAAGCACGAACTACCCAATAATTTTACAATTCGTCCTCAATACTAATGTAAACGTATTGAGTTTTGTCAAACAATATATTGCTCAAGCTTGATTTGATATTCTTACCGACTTTTAAATTGTGTTTAAATTTGGTTTGCTTGTTGAACAAAATCGAGCACTAATGAGCTTCGATCAAACCGAAACAGAACCGCCCAATAAGATTACATGTACTATATATCTTTTGGCCTTTTGAGGGATTAGGAGATGCTACCTGCTGGGTATTACCTTATGGGTTTCTATGAATGACACATATTCAAAGTGGATCAACTCATTCTGCTTTTATATTCAAAAAGTAGATCTACTTGGGACATATGTAAACCAAAGAGAGCGGAAGGCAATACCCAGCAGGTAGCCTCTCCTAAATCCCTTTTGAGTCAGGTCAAGTGAATTTATTTACTAGACCCATCAACACAAAAACAGAATTATCACTTAATCCACAAAAATTGGAACAACTATTATTACAAAACAAATATTTCTAAGATTTCTCGAAATTTTGGAAATGTTTCTAATATACAACTGACCGAAACATACGTAAAAAAATAAAATTTTAATACATGGGCAACTGACCGAAACATACGTAAAAAATAAAACTTTAATACATGGGGATATGAGGTTCTAGGATGAATTATATAACTGAAATACAATTTTAGATGACACCAATTTTATTCACAATTAATCGCAACGATTTTTAATTTCTAAAATCTGAAAATAATAGCCAGGACAGAGCTAGATCAATATTTTTTTTGGGGGGAAGGGGGGTGGGGATTTACGTAGTAATGTATTAAATGAAACATATAATAAAAAATCGAATTCTCTTGATTATTAAAAAGGAAATAAAATTAAAAAAATTAAGAAATAACAAGAATCAAAGACAATTATTCAAAAAGAAAAAGAAGCTAAAGGAACAATTGTGGAGAAAGAAAACAAAATTAAAAGAACAATTGTTGAAAAAATAAAATAGATTAAAAGAATAAAAAATCGAATTCTCTTGATTATTAAAAAGGAAAAAAATTAAGAAATAACAAGAATCAAAGACAATTATTCAGAAAGAAAAAGAAGCTAAAGGAACAATTATTGAGAAAGAAAACAAAATTAAAAGAACAATTGTTGAAAAAATAAAATAAATTAAAAGAATAATTGCTAAGAAACAAAAAAGACTATAAAATAAATAACAAAGGAAATGACACTACTAAAATTTGAACTCGGGACAATGTTGATAAACATATATAACCAAACTAATGAGCAAATGAATTATTAACGTAATGGAGTATAAATTTATTTGAACCAAACCAATGAGCAAATGAATTATTATTGTAACGGAGTATAAATATTTGAACAAAAGTGTTAGGAAGTAAGCATCCAAGGTGAAGAGTCGAACACTGGACCTCATCCAGAAGTTTAAATACACTATCCAATAAGGAAACATAATTATTATGTTAAAAATTCTACTAATAAATATATATTCTAAATCTGAGTGGGACTATAGACCCTATTATCCCCTGTGTAGGTCCGTCCTTGGGTATAATGATGTTTAATAATATTTTTATGTAATGCATATCTTCTACCAAATGTATGAGAAAATTTATAATTACCCATAAGTTTATAATAAATATTGCCAAAAAAATGATGTTTACATATTTATGAACAATTTAAATTGTTTAATAATTTTTTATCTAATGCATATCTTTTACCAAAATATTTGAAATTTTTTATAATTACCCAATACGTGATGTGGTTTTTTGATTAAGGTTTCCTCAAACGGAGAAGAACATAGAAAGTGACAAATATGAGGTGGTGTTTTTGTTATGGTTTTCTCAAATACCACATAGTACTGTTTTAGTTCGAAATCATCTTATCAATTATAATTGATATAATTTATAATTGCCCATAAATTTCAATAATTATAAAGAAAAACTGCAACCAGGAGTCGCGACTCTGAATTTCAGTCCGTGAGCTCACAAAAACTGAAATTGGGAGTGGCGACTCTAATTTTAGCTCAAAATCATCTTATCAATCATATTATATCAGGGGTGTTAAGTGCTTATTTTATGTTTCGAGGGTGTAAATTATCGATTTCTTGTGTTTCAAGGGTGCAAATTGATGAGTTTTTCTTAATTCGAGTTTTATGTTTTGGCAGGGCCAGCCTTAGCTTTTCGAGGGCCCTAGGCGAAATTTTAAAATGAGGCCCTCAAACAAATATATACTTAAATTTTTTTTTACCCCCCACCGAACAACAAACAAAGGTATATGCTAAACTAGATGTTTCGTTTTTTAACAATTAACAAAAATAAAAATATTCTTGTGACTTGGTCAATCACAAATATAAACTCTTAGTTTTAGTTTGAGGAAATTGTATTTTTCATATCAAAATTTCACCGATATTTGGTATTAAACCATAAAATAAAAGACATATTTAATACCAAAATTGAAGGATTTTTTTACATCTTCTTAAGCTTTAATGGTGATTTTTGGTATGCTTAAAATTATGCTCGATTTTTTACCATAGCATGCTTATGTGCTCTATATAAAATCTGAAAATTATCGTGACATGATTCCTTGTTAATTATGCGATATGATTTAATTTTGATTATTGTCCCGAGACATTTTTTATTTTCTGCGGATTATCATGAAATGAAATTTGTACCATTAGATAGCTCTCGTCAAGAGATTTCCAGTCATATAAACAATACAAAATTTGTTATGTGTGAATGAAATAAATAAAAGTAAGATATGTGTCTACTCAGTCTGAATAAGTACCCTTTGAACCGAACAATTGTAACCTTTTTCAAGAGGCACTTTTGTGTCTATAAATATGAAACAGAACGATGATGCTCATCCTTGCTTGTCCTCGCTTCATGATATAAATGATGAGCCAATTAGATCGAGGCCTTTCGATTTTTGTTACGACAACTATGAAGTTCACTTCTACTGCCTTAGACCCGAATGATCTTATTAGAATATTTCCGAAGAAAGAATTTTATGGATAGATATCTTTCAGGCAAAAAAAATCCGAAACTAATTAGTGATTTTGGATTTCAAACTATATTACATAGCCAAATTAGTCCCATAATTTTATATTTTTTTGGAATATTGTCCCACTTGCCACATGGATGATTACATGTCATGACGTGGCAAATTTTATCATAAACAATTATATAAGATTGCAGAATTCGTCCCAAATTAATTATAAATTTTGATTTTTCGTCCCAAACTATATTAATTCGCCTAAGTTCGTCTCACAATTTATCATTTGGCATGAATTTAGTCCATTATTAAATTTCTAATTTTATAAAAATGACGATTCATCTTTTACTTTTTTAAGGGACTAATGATAATTTATCCCCTATGATATTCATTATGTTCAATTTACCTCCTATAATTTATAAAGAAACAATTTAAGGCAAATTGAATATTATGAATATCACATGAAAGTAAATTGCCATTTACTTTTTTTTAAGAGAATAAATAATATTGATTTTTGAAAATTCATGTGCGCTTTTGAGAAAAAAAAAAATCATATCTCAGTTCATTAGGAAAAATTTATGCATATTTTTTTGTATTAATAAATAATAAATATTTAAAATTAGTTTTTAACAATTTTTTTTTCCATTTCATTTCAATTACGGGACGGAAGTCGGCTTAGTCTGGGACGAAAAATCAAAATTTGTAAGTCGTTTGGGACGAATTATGCAATTTTATATAATTGTTTATGATAATATTTGCCACTTCATGACATGTAAGCATCAATATGGCAAGTGGGACGATATTCCAAAAAAATATAAAATTACGGGACTAATTTGACTAAGTGATATAACTTAAGACGAAAATAAAAAATTACTAATTAATTTGGAAACTTTTTTGCAATTTTGTCTATCTTTCACATTGAAAGTATCACTTCTTCTACTGCCCAATTGTGCTTTGCTTATTGTATGTATCAGAAGAGGCCCGTTTCACGGGCATAGTTCAATTCGAGAAACATCTAATAAAGGTCAACTCAAGAATATCTACTGCATATATCAACAAAGAAAGAACCAAAGTTTACAAAAATCATATGTGAAATATCCATATATTTAAGCCATCTCTACTGTATGACTGTATCCAATCATATAAAGCATAAATCTCTTTCCAGAGTAAAGGAATAAATTAGTTCTCTATGAAATCACAATTCACAACATAACAAGGATTGCCTTCTAGAAGGGGGCTCCCAAAAGACGAGCAATAGCCTCCACGTAATCTGTCCGTGTCCCAACCCCAACAATTGGAGATTCAAATGGTTCTCCGCCTTCTTTGAACAACCACACAATTGGGGCTGTAGTGACTCCACATATGGCAGCAAGAACAGGGTCCTCCTCTATATTAACAACGAACATTTTAAGCCGCCCTTGTTCTTTCGAGGTATGCTACCTAGTATTCGATGAACAATTGTACAGCTCATGCAATTTTCTTTGAAGAATACCACCACTGTAGGTGAGTTAGCCTTGCAAACTTTTTCATCCCAAGTTATGACATTCAATTTGGGTGCTACACCAAAAAATTACATATAGTTAAGGATAGTTGTGCTAGTGCAAAATGAGTGAATATCACTTTTGATACCATAACTCAGCCTACTTTAGGGATTTGATACCATAACTTTTTATACCGACACATTTGATACCATAACTCCAATCAACTCGACACTTTTGATACTTCCGTCAAATTGGAAACGGAATTGTCACGTGATTGTCACGTGGCCGTTAAAACTTTGCACATTTGATACCATAACTTATGTTGACTGATAATTTTACCCTATAACATTTCAGGTTACCAAAAAAACCCCACATCTTCAAATTTAGTGACGATTTTAGTCCACATTGTTGCCAAATTTCCAAATTGACTCGAATAAGACCACGTGCTGACCAATTTAGAACTTTACACATTTGATACCATTACTTATGTTGACTGCTAATTTTACCCCATAACATTTCATGTTACCAAAAAAGCCTCACATCTCCAAATTTAATGACGATTTTAGTCCACATTGTTGCCAAATTTCCAAATTGACTCGAATAAGACCACGGCCTGACCAATTAGAAAATTTTACTTATTTTATTTAAATAACTAATTTAATTTATAAACAATATTAATAAATTAAATAATACATTAACATAAATATCACCAAAATTAAGAAAATATATTCTTATTAAATATAAAATTTATATAATAGAATTAATATATTTAATATTTATTAAAATAATAAATTATATAATTAAAATTAAAATAATAAATAATTATAATTTAAAAAAAAAATTCCCCACCCCACCCACCCAACCCAACCCACCCACCACCTCCCCACCCCACGCCCCCCTACCCCGATTACCAGGCCGGCGGCCTGGGTCTTCGGTCCCAGGCCA
Organism: Penstemon eatonii; assembly: GCA_038501285.1. Classification (NCBI taxonomy): domain Eukaryota; kingdom Viridiplantae; phylum Streptophyta; class Magnoliopsida; order Lamiales; family Plantaginaceae; genus Penstemon; species Penstemon eatonii. The sequence continues at coordinate 73,384,035 of CM076715.1, forward strand.
CCGCAGGCCTAGGATCTTCGGTCCTAAGCCACCGTCGGCCTGGGATCTTCGGTCCTTGGCAGCGGTGGCTTGGGATCGAAGGACCCAGGCCGCTGGCAGCCTGTGAATCGGGGGGTAGGGGGAGGGGTGGGTGGGGTGGGGATTTTTTTATTAAATTATAATATTTATTATTTATTATTTTAATAAATATTAAATAGTTTTTAATTATATAATTTATTATTTTAATAAATATTAAATATATTAATTCTATTATATAAATTTTATATTTAAAAAGAATATGTTTTTTTTTAATTTTGGTGATATTTATGTTAATGTATTATTTAATTTATTAATATTGTTTATAAATTAAATTAGTTATTTAAATAAAATAAGTAAAATTTTCTAAATTGGTCAGCATGTGGTCTTATTCGAGTCAATTTGGAAATTTGGCAACAATGTGGACTAAAATCGTCACCAAATTTGGAGATGTGGAGCTTTTTTGGTAACCTGAAATGTTCTGGGGTAAAATTAGCAGTCAACATAAGTAATGGTATCAAATGTGTAAAGTTCTAAATTGGTCAGCACGTGGTCTTATTCGAGTCAATTTGGAAATTTGGCAACAATGTGGACTAAAATCGTCACTAAATTTTGAGATGTGGGGCTTTTTTGGTAACCTGAAATGTTATGGGGTAAATTATCAGTCAACATAAGTTATGGTATCAAATGTGCAAAGTTTTAACGGCCACATGACAATCACGTGACAATTCCGTTTCCAATTTGACGGAAGTATCAAAAGTGTCGAGTTGATTGGAGTTATGGTATCAAATGTGTCGGCATAAAAAGTTGTGGTATCAAATCCCTAAAGTAGGTTGAGTTATGGTATCAAAAGTGATTTTCTCTCAGTGCAAAATACCAAGAAATCATGGAAACTTGTGGGCTAATTTTTCACTTTTCCAATTCTTCAATCCTGTTTTCTGTTAATAATCACAGTTATTCTGCAACACTTAATCATTTACTCTTGTAAGATTTATACTCTAAACACAATCGACATAATGCACCATATTTAAACCCTCTCTCTACGAATCCCCATCAAGATGTAACATTATATACTCTAATTCCAGAGGAAACCTAACGTCAATTAGAATGCTACATATTTATACACACTCTAAATTTCAAGTGTTCGAATCCCCAAAATAATTCAAATCGAATATAAATTTCAAATTCTAGAAAGTAGAATGAATAAGCCATCAAGAAGTAACATTATATACTCTAATTCCAGAAGAAACCTAACATCAATCAGAATGCTACACATTTATACACACTCTAAATTTGTAAAGTGTACGAATCCCCAAAATATTAAAATCGAATATAAATTTCAAATTCTAGAAAGTAGAATGAATAAAAAATGAAAATAAGAGTCATTTGCAAAAATAGCCTTATGGCTTTTTTAATTTTTAAAACTAGCTTTATGAATGTTGAGTTTGCAAAACTAGCCTGTTGGATTTTTGAGGGTTGAATCAATTGTAAAATTGATATCAACTTGATGGTTTGTTTGTTAATTATTTGTAGTTAGTTGGAGGAGAATGATTTTTGGAGAGAATTCTTTTTTCATTCAATTGCTTTGTCTTACAATATGGTAGTACATACATATTTATAGTTACCATGGAACTATCTAGACTTTCTAGGATATTCATTATTCTAGATTATTCATCCCTATTTTAGATTTCCTAGGAACCTTAGATATTATTCTAGATACTCCTACAAAGTGCTTGCTTGGAATCTACATGTGATATCTTGATATTTCTTGATAAATGTAGAACTTTCTAGAAACTTAGGCAAAATATCTCATATTTCAACATAGCCTTCCATTTAATTATCTTATTAGTTAGTGTTTTAATTAAATGGGAAATTGCAAAAAAAAAAACCAATAAACTTGATAAAATTAAAATTAAACCCTATCCCATTAAATTTTAAAATTCATAATCAAACCCCCACTAGATACTATAACTCAAAAATCAAACATATTCTTCTATTCTACAAAAAAAAATTCTCTCTCTAGTAAAAACTCTCCCAAATTCACTTCAAGGAAATCAAGAAAAACCAAGAAGATCAACATTTACGGTTAGTATATGAACTTCATTGTATTTGATTAGTGAGAAACATAAAAAATAAAGTTTGAACGTTTTTTGTCATTTGTCACTTGGGACTCCAAGTGACAAGTGACAACTTCGTTTCTTGTCACTTGGAGTCCCAAGTGACAATTGACAAAATCTGGCAAATGACAAAATCACTTGTCAATTGGGAATCCAAGTGACAAGAGATGAAGTTGTCGACAAATTTTTACACTCCAAGTGACAAAATTTGCCACTTGTCACATGAGACTCCAAGTGACAAGTGACAAATTTTTACACTCCAAGTGACAAGTGACACGAGTTGTTTATTAAATTTATGGTTTAGTAATTAATTTCTGTGTTAATTTGAGTTATTTATTTGTAGATATGGATGGTCAAATTGTTATATATGTTCGATACAATGGTGAGTGGAAGTTGGTGGAAGACAACGATAAGTGGAAATGGGTTGGTGGCGATGTGGAAACTTTGTTTGTTGATAGGACGATTAAGTATGAGGAATTATTGGATGCAATTTGTGAAACCATTGGTATTGATAGGTATACCAATGACATTGTGATCACACGCAAAAGCATGGAAGAGTTGCCTCCCTTGCGCTTGAACAATGACGTATGTTTGGCGGGTGCTATGTACATTCATAGAAATAGAGATGAAATTATATTGTACGTGACTTATACTCCACGAAAAGTAGAAAAACTTTTGATACGGGGTGGAAAGCAAGTTCAAGACCGAGCCAGTAATCCGGATAATGAAGATGGATGTGATTTAGGAGGAAGTGAGATTCCAATTTGGCCAACTGTGGAGTTCATAGACTCCAATCAAAATTCATCAATGTCAAGTTTATGTAAACATATTGATGGTGCTCTTAGGCCTATATCTGAAGAACATATCCCTTTGAATTCGCAAGAATTTGTGCAAGGGGTTGAACAAGAAACACCTAATGAGCCACGTAGTGATATAGGGGTTGAACAAGAAACACCTAATGAGCCACGTAGTGATGTAGAGGTTGAACAAGAAACATGTAATGACGAGGTTGACGGAATAGGTGTCGGGCATGGTGGTGAGTTGCTAAGAATTTGTCCGGAATCAAGCAACAGTGAGGGGATGATCGATGGATCAAGCTTTGAAGTCGGTCAACGCTTTATAAATAAAGCTAAATTCGAATATCAACTTGCAAAATTATCATTAGCCACTAAATTTCGATTTAGAGTTGATAGGTTCAACCCGCAATTAAAGGTTGTTAAGTGTAAAGGAAATAATTGTCCATGGCAAATACGAGCCACGAAGGAGATATCTAGTAATGCTTTTGTCATTGCTACATATTGTAACGTGCACACTTGTATGTTGGTGGGACGAAGTGATGGACATGAAGCAGCAACTAGTCGCGTGATTGGCCAACGGGTGCAAGGACTATTCTTGAAAGCCAATAAACAACCCACCCCAGAAGCAGTGATAAACTTTTTCCGGGAAGAAGAACAAGTGCCCATTAACTATTGGAAGGCTTGGAGGGGGACCAAGGTTGCGCAAGAACTCATTCGAGGCAGTTTTGAAGATAATTTTGCCAATCTCCCCTCGTATTGTTACATGTTGGAACAAATGAATTATGGCACACGCACATGCATCCATACCGACTTGGATAATAGGTTCAAGTACTTATTTGTGGCTTTGGGACAGGCTATTCGGGGATTTGAGTTCTTACGAGATATAATTGTAATTGATGCGTGCTTCATAAAGCACAAGTACAACAGAGCCCTCATAATTGTATCTGCGACAGACAGTGAACGCCACAGTGACTCTGAGAACTCGGAGTGCTGCACGTGGGTCCTCCAGTGTCTGCGTGAGTTCATACCAGATAAAGAAGATTTGGTTATTGTATCATATAGAGGCTTAGCGATTAAGAACGCGGTAGCAACTGTTTACCCGTTGGCAGAACACGGAGCATGTTATTGGCACATCATGGGAAACATCAAGACAAGATGGTCAAATGTTAAGGGTTTATTAAAGATTTTTGAACGAGCCGCTTCCGCATACAATATTATGGATTTTGAAATGTATTTTGCCGAGTTGAAAGCCAAGAGTATAGGATGTGCAAGGTGGTTAGAGAATGATATCACATTTGAAAAATGGGCGAGGGCGCATCATCGTGTAAACAGGTACGAGATGATGACTTCCAACATTGTTGAATGCTTAAATGCCATTTTGGTGGATGCAAGAAAGGAGCTTATTTGTGCCCTGTTGGATATCATCATTGATAAGATGGGGAAGTGGTTTATGGAACGGCATAAGACAGCAGATAAGTTTCCGGGGAACCTTACTCCGAAAAGGGAGAAAATAATATGTGAACGATTCAATAATTCGGGAAGATGCTAAAAATAAATTGAGTATATGGATATGGAAAGTGTGGTCCACGGAATGGTCTGGAGTTGTGGACTTGAATGCAAGAAGTTGTGCATGCGGCGTATTTCAAACCGACTTAATACCGTGCGAGCATGCAATAGCAGCCTGTATGGGAATGCGATCGGATGGAGGCACGTATGCATATGAACTTTGTTCACCTTACTTCTCTATTCCATACATGGTTCTTGCATACAGTGAAGTCATCATGCCTGTTCTATCCAAAGATCAATGGAGGGATATACCGGACGATGTTGCGACAAGAGAAGTGTTACCTCCATATGTGAACAGGACTCCAGGAAGACCAAAATTATCTCGTATTCCTCCTCAAGGAGAAACGTCGAAAAGAAAGTACAAATGTTCGATTTGTACAAGTATAGATCACAACAAAAAGACTTGCCCAAGAAGCGATGAATCGTAGAAATGTTAGGTTATTATTTAGGAAATGATTATTGTAATATTCTAATCATGTTTGATTTAATATTTCATTGGAGTATTTATTTGATGGAATGAAGTCTGGAGTTTTTTAAATTATTGCTTCGAAACCCACTGGAATTGTCGCTGGGTCACTTGACAACTCCAGCGGCCCGGCGACATTGACATTGACATGTTAATTCTCACGGGAATTGTCGCTTGGTCGTTGGAACGTCCCAGCGACCAAGCGACAATTCCAGTGGGAATTAGCAATAGCCCCCGGAGTTGTCGTCGGGTCACTTGTTCGTCTCAGCGGCCAAGCGACAATTCCAGTGAGAATTGAATTAAAGTTAGTGTAATTATCGAACATAAACTCTTCCGTAAATCAATGTTAGTGTAATTATCGAATTTACGATCAATTGGGAATCCAAACGGAGAACCACCACTTACATTAACATAAACTCTTCCGTAAATCAATGTTAGTGTAATTATCGAATTTACGATCAATTGGGAATCCAAACGGAGAACCACCACTTACATTAACATAAACTCTTCCGTAAATCAATGTTAGTGTAATTATCGAATGTACGATCAATTGGAAATCCAAACGGAGAACCACCACTTACATTAACATAAACTCTTCCGTAAATCAATGTTAGTGTAATTATCGAATTTACGATCAATTGGGAATCCAAATGGAGAAACACCAGTTACATTAACATAAGCTCTTCCGTAAATCAATATTAGTGTAATTATCGAATTTACGATCAATTCCCAAATGGAGAACCACCACTTACATTAACATAAGCTCTTCCGTAAATCAATGTTAGTGTAATTATCGAATTTACGATCAATTGGGAATTCAAACGGAGAACCACCACTTACATTAACATAAACTCTTCCGTAAATCAATGTTAGTGTAATTATCGAATTTGGTCTAATTAAACACATTTTTTTACTAATATATTCGATTTACGGTAAATTGGACCCTAACCCTAAAAGCCCTAAAACATTTACCCTTCATTAGTTAACAAAACTCTCGATTATGAACTAATTTTTTTCGATTTCGGTCTAATTAAACATATTTTTTTACTAATTTATTCGATTTACGGTCAATTGGACCCTAACCCTAAACCCTAAACCCTATAACCATTAACCCTAAAACATTTACCCTTCATTAGTTAACAAAAATGTAAATTCATCGATTATGAACTAATTTTTTCGATTTTGGTCTAATTAAACACATTTTTTTACTAATTTATTCGATTTACGGTCAATTGGACCATAGCCCTAACCCTAAACCCTAAAACATTTCCTATTCGATTTACACATTTTTTTACTAATTTATTCGATTTACGGTCAATTGGACCCTAACCCTAAACCCTAAATCATTTACCCTTCATTAGTTAACAAAAATTTAAATTCCTCGATTATGAACTATTGATAATTCATACGATTTGTAATCTGAAAAGTAAAATAGTCATTAGAATTTTACATAACAAATATCTTGGGAATGAAATTATACATTTCAAGGTAAAATATTTGTGGTGGCGCGAGTAGGTTTTTTCTTGGTTTTTGCGCGGAGTTGATAGGGAGATCGATTTAACAAATTCCCCAAACGGTTGTCCTCGACTTCCTCGGCGACTTCTAGATCAACAGCTTGACCAAAATTTGTAGAAGTCACCTAAAAAATAAGCAATATGTACATCGAACCAAGATTAAACCATAGTTTTACCTAAAAATAACCAATATATACATAAAACCCAAATAAGCAATATATATTTAACAACTAATACATTCGTAAGGCACAAAACTAAAATCATATTTTTACCTCATATTCTCTATCCATCGTGGCACTTTGCTGAATCGCATGCATGATCTATGAATGCCTCTGCACGGACAATTGGGCCTCAGCAGCTAGTCTGTCATCAACTGTTTGACGCCATTGTCTGGCCAACTGGAACTCAGCCGCTTGCTTATCCTCAAACTCATGAAACCTCTGGTCGTACTCTTGATGCCATTGCATAGCCAACTGTGCCTCAACCATTCGTCTTTCCTCAAACGTCTTAAACCTCTGGTCGAATTGGACAGCCCAATGAGGCATATTTTCAACATTTGATGTTGAAGGTATATGAGAGGTAGACGGATGACCGGTATCCATGTTTGCAGGCTCGGCAATGTTTTCAAGCTCAGCAACTCTATCATGGATTTCCTTATTTTTCACGGCATCCCTCAAGTTTGCATACGATACATCTTCAAACTTTCCCTTAGTCATGAAGGTAGCAATTTTTCTCATATACGGCATCTCCCGTTCCAATCTGTCCGCCTTGAGTTGCGCGATCACAACCTGATGAAAAATAATAGTACTCAAATAATAAATCGACAATTCATCCAAAATTTAATTGCTAACAATTCGAATAAACACTTACTTTTACTTTATTAAGGAATTCTGCACTACAAGCATTGTTTAGGGATTTAGAACCCAATTTCCACCGCAACATTCTTGGGTAGACATTAGAATTATCATTAATACGTACGGAATGTATTGCCTTGTCCTGGTATTGCTTCGAGCATCCAATACTGCATAAGAAAAATTTATAGTCGTTACAAAATTATAGAAATTGTCATTTAGGGGTTCTACAACAAGTTAATATAGTTTAGAAATAAATACCAATTGAAACCATGGGCAACCGGGTGATTCCCAATTTTCCAATTGTCCTCCAACGCTGTGGACATGTTTATCGACTTTATTCACAATGTTGTGATATGATTTGTACCAACACCGCTGTCCCCAGTCGTATTTTTCACAAATATCTAAATTATCGCACACCTGTATAAAAATCATATGAACTCAATATAATTCATCTCAAAATAAAATAAAAAATTAAATAATTGCACATTAACACAATATAATTTAACTCAAAACAACATTAAAAAGTAAATAACTGCAAACATGTATAAATAACTCAATTAACACAATATAATTCATATTAAAACAACATTAAATAATAAATAATCGCAAACATATATAAATAACCCATAAACACATACCAATTTTCAAATTATCGATAAAATTCAAAAACTTGTATACATAACACATTACACAAACTTACCTTGAAGGTCTCGTCATCAAAATGCCCGGGCACGGTGCCGCCCGGCCACTCTTCTATATATATATAAAAAATTCATTTACTGTAGCAGTTATTCTCCCACTCTAATATCATACAATACATACAGTTTCCCTCGCTCAACATGGCTTTGAGAAGTTCTGCTTCTTATTTTTTCAGTCTTAGCCATGAGAACTCAATTTCTGATTTTAGAAAACCTCCTGCGAATTTTAACTTCAACAGGATATCCTTTCCATCACTGAAAGTGTCTTCAAATCCAAGCCGTTCAATTCAACCTCTGCGAGCGGCAATGGAGGATTACATCTCGTACGGTAGGGTTTTCTATTTTCGCGATTTCGATTATTTTCGTTTCAGGGATATTTGGCTGAATGGCCTTCCACGAAATATCATTTGCAAAACTAGTTTTTTGCTTTTTCCTTTTTTTTTTATTTAGTTACAATTAAATTTAATTAAGCCCAATTAAGTTTAATTATTCAAATAACCCAAAAATAAAAACATATACAACACAACCCCTCAACTTTCAAATATCATTTTAACCCCCCACTCTCAAAAAACAAAATCTCCCTAAAACAACACAATCCAAAAAAATTCATCTCCTCTCAAAAAACCAAATTCAACAATGGAATCCGAAAATCGGGAGTTGGCACTAGCATCTGACACACCGAAATCATCCAATCGACACAGGAGGACCGAAAACGAAAGGCAATCGGTGAGTTTTACGATTTTGCACAAAAAAAAATTAGATCAACGCCAAGCGGCCGGCGACATTTGAAGATTTAAATCTTCAAATATCGCCGGCCGCTTGGGGGCCCAAGCGGCCGGGCGGCCTCACGAATTTTTCCGCCCAGCGTGCGTGCCCTCGACACTGCCACCCGGCCGCTTGAAGGGCCAAGCGGTCGGGCGGCGACGTGCCCTAGGTAACTTAATTCGCGCACATGAGGTTCACGCGCGCTTCGAGCGCAAAATGCAAATTCACTGTTAAATGCGCGCTCTGTCCTGCTCTAATTCGCGCTCTGTCTTTTTATAATTCGCGTTCTTCAAGTAAAAGTTCTTCCTTCTCACAATATCAATTAATTACTCAAGACTTGTTGAAAAGATGCTCTGGACTGTCATTTCTCTCTGTGAAGCCGCGTGGAACATAGGCCGTAGGAATTGATGGGTTATGATGACTGTGTGTCATCAAGATGTCAGCAGAGGGAATTGATGGGCCTTTATCTATCTATTTAAATAGTAATAATCTTACAAATTATCCATGTAGTAAGAGGAATTAAGTGTTATTTTTATTAAATTGTTTTGAGTTTTTATATTTAAACAAAAAAAAAAAACTTCTTTTTATTTAATATTATCATATAAAATGTCTGAAGTAAAAACAGATTAGAAAATAATTTTGTTTGTATAAATTACTCCTTTTGTTTCTTAATATTTATTTTCTTTAGATTTAACATGAAGTTTCAAGTTAGATTTAAAAAATAAGGTTTTCAAATTTCTTTACATTTATACTTTTAAGAATGATAATTGAGAATTATTGATTTTAGATCGTTATTTATGTAAGAGGATAGACATGGGATGAATATATAAGTATATTTTAAGAAATTAATTTTTATTTTTTACATTGAAAAAAACAATTATTAACTAAATTTTTTGGGCATAAACAAGTAAAATATCATTAATATATTAATTAAAATACATTTATTGTTGTAACCAATTCTAACTATGTAATAAATAAAAAGGTACATGTAGCTTTTACATTTATAAACAATATTATAAGATATACGATTACAGGAGTGTTTTTTTATTAAAACAACCAAGTCAACCTATTTACCCATCAATTAAGGTGCTTTAAACCTTATATTTAGTTTTTCTTAAGTGAAAATCTTATACTTAGTTGAAAAAATATGTCATTGTTTTAATAATTATTTTTCGCTATGGGTTGTATTATATAATTAATATAATATTATTTTGAAGACGAATTATAGGCGCTCTCATAATTTGATTTTTCAATGTTCGACGCTCTCGCGCTCTTGCTCCCGCACCCGCTCTCGCACCCGCTCTGCGAATTAGTTACCTAGGACGTGCCAGGGCATACCCATGGCACGCACGTTGGCTATGTCCACTCGGCCAAGCAGACACGAGCCAACGTGCGTGTCACGGATGCCCTGGCACGTCGCCGCCCGACCGCTTGGCCCTTCAAGCGGCCGGGTGGCAGTGTCGAGGGCACGCACGCTGGGCGGAAAAATTCGTGAGGCAGCCCGGCCGCTTGGGCCACCAAGCGGCCGGCGATATTTGAAGATTTAAATCTTCAAATGTCGCCGGCCGCTTGGTGGCCCAAGCGGCCGAGCGGCGACGATTGATCTAATTTTTTTTTTTTGCAAAATCGTAAAACTCACCGATTGTCTTTCGTTTTCGGTCCTCCTGTGTCGATTGGATGATTCCGGTGTGTCAGATGCTAGTGCCAACTCCCGATTTTCGGATTCCATTGTTGAATTTGGTTTTTTGAGAGGAGATGAATTTTTTTGGGTTGTGTTGTTTTAGGGAGATTTTGTTTTTTGAGAGTTGGGGGTTTAAATGATATTTGGAAGTTGAGGGGTTGTGTTGTATATGTTTTTATTTTTGGGTTAGTTGAATAATTAAACTTAATTGGGTTTAATTAAATTTAATTGTAACTAAATAAAAAAAAAGCAAAAAACTAGTTTTGCAAATGATATTTCGTGGAAGGCCATTCAGCCAAATATCCCTGAAATGAAAATAATCGAAATCGCGAAAATAGAAAACCCTACCGTACGAGATGTAATCCTCCATTGCCGCTCGCAGAGGTTGAATTGAACGGCTTGGATTTGAAGACACCTTCAGTGATGGAAAGGATATCCTGCTGAAGTTAAAATTCGCAGGAGGTTTTCTAAAATCAGAAATCGAGTTCTTATGGCTAAGACTGAAAAAATAAGAAGCAGCACTTCTCAAAGCCATGTTGAGCGAGGGAAACTGTATATATTGTATGATATTAGAGTGGGAGAATAACTGCTACAGTAAATGAATTTTATATATATATATATAGAAGAGTGGCCGGGCGGCACCGTGCCCGGGCATATTGATGACGAGACCTTCATGGTAAGTTTGTGTAATGTGTTATGTATACAAGTTTTTGAATTTTATCGATAATCTGAAAATTGGTATGTGTTTATGGGTTATTTATATATGTTTGCGATTATTTATTATTTAATGTTGTTTTAATATGAATTATATTGTGTTAATTGAGTTATTTATACATGTTTGCTATTATTTACTTTTTAATGTTGTTTTGAGATGAATTATATTGTGTTAATGTGCAATTATTTAATTTTTTATTTTATTTTGAGATGAATTATATTGAGTTAATGTGTTTTTTATACAGGTGTGCGATAATTTAGATATTTGTGAAAAATACGACTGGGGACAGCGGTGTTGGTACAAATCATATCACAACATTGTGAATAAAGTCGATAAACATGTCCACAGCGCTGGAGGACAATTGGAAAATTGGGAATCACCCGGTTGCCCATGGTTTCAATTGGTATTTATTTCTAAACTATATTAACTTGTTGTAGAACCCCTAAATGACAATTTCTATAATTTTGTAACGACTATAAATTTTTCTTATGCAGTATTGGATGCTCGAAGCAATACCAGGACAAGGCAATACATTCCGTACATATTAATGATAATTCAAATGTCGCCGGCCGCTTGGCGTTGATCTATTTTTTTTTTGTGCAAAATCGTAAAACTCACCGACTGCCTTTCATTTTCGGTCCTCCTGTGTCGATTGGATGATTTCGGTGTGTCAGATGCTAATGCCAACTCCCGATTTTTGGATTCCATTGTTGAATTTGGTTTTTTGAGAGGAGATGAATTTTTTTGGGTTGTGTTGTTTTAGGGAGATTTTGGTTTTTGAGAGTGGGGGGTTAAAATGATATTTGGAAGTTGAGGGGTTGTGTTGTATATGTTTTTATTTTTGGGTTAGTTGAATAATTAAACTTAATTGGGTTTAATTAAATTTAATTGTAACTAAATAAAAAAAAAAGGAAAAAGCAAAAAGCTAGTTTTGCAAATGATATTTCGTGGAAGGCCATTCAGCCAAATATCCCTGAAATGAAAATAATCGAAATCGCGAAAATAGAAAACCCTACCGTACGAGATGTAATCCTCCATTGCTGCTCGGAGAGGTTGAATTGAACGGCTTGGATTTGAAGACACCTTCAGTGATGGAAATGATATCCTGCTGAAGTTAAAGTTCGCAGGAGGTTTCCTAAAATCAGAAATCGAGTTCTTATGGCTAAGACTGAAAAAATAAGAAGCATCACTTCTCAAAGCCATGTTGAGCGAGGGAAACTGTATGTATTGTATGATATTAGAGTGGGAGAATAACTGCTACAGTAAATGTATTATATATATATATATATAGAAGAGGGAGAAGAGGGGAGACGAAATAACGATGTGTGGGACCGAAAGCGTAAGTTTGCTTAAACACACCCAAAAAGGACGCAAACGGCGTCGTTTTGGGGTGTACAAAATTTTTAAAAAAAAAATTGAGCCAGTATTAATAAAATATATATTCACCGCAATACTTTATTGTTTAAACTCACTTTATATTGGGATATTTGGCTGAATGGCCTCCCACGAAATATCATTTGCAAAACTAGCTTTTTGTTTTTTCCCTTTTTTTTTGTTTAGTTACAATTAAATTTAATTAAACCCAATTAAGTTTAATTATTCAACTAACCCAAAAATAAAAACATATACAACACAACCCCTCAACTTCCAAATATCATTTTAACCCCCCACTCTCAAAAAACAAAATCTCCCTAAAACAACACAACCCAAAAAAATTCATCTCCTCTCAAAAAACTAAATTCAACAACGGAATCCGAAAACCGGGAGTTGGCACTAGCATCTGACACACCGGAATCATCCAATCGACACAGGAGGACCGAAAACGAAAGACAATCGGTGAGTTTTACGATTTTGCAAAAAAAAAATTAGATCAACCGTCGCCGCCCGACCGCTTGGTGGCCCAAGCGACCGGGCGACCTCACGAATTTTTCCACCCAGCGTGCGTGCCCTCGACACTGCCACCCGGCCGCTTGAAGGGCCAAGCAGTCGGGCGGCGACGTGCCAGGGCATCCGTGACACGCACGTTGGCTCGTGTCCGCTCGGCCGAGCGGACATAGCCAACGTGCCCTGGCACGGTGCTGCCCGACCGCTTGGAGCCAAGTGGTCGGGCGGCACCGTGCCCTGGCATCCATGGCACGTTGCCGCCCGGCCGCTTGGAGACAAGTGGCCGGGCGGCACCGTGCCCGGGCATCCATGGCACTCTGCCGCCCGACCGCTTGGAGCCAAGTGGCCGGGCGACACCATGCCCGGGCATCCAGGCACGGTGCCGCCGGCCGCTTGTAGGGCCAAGTGGCCCGGTGACAATTCCAGTGAGCACTTAAGTTTTCTTTTTATATTCCGATTACTCAATTTATTGACTTTTATTTATGTTTCGGTAGGGTCGATCTTCTAGAATAATGCATACGGATGAATTGCCGGAGTTTCCTAACCGTCATTTTGGGAGGATAATCAATGAAGGGAAACTTACTGTAAGAGGATGTTGGAACAAACTACAAACGTGGGCAAGTTACTTAACGGATCGCAACCGTTTACAGGCATCACGTTACCCTCAATTGGGAAATTTTCTGAATGTTGAAGTCACAGGAAAATTCAAGCGGATGATGTAGCATCAGATTTGGGTCCGACTTCTGTAAACGCATAACAAGAACTTGTACGAGTTCTGGTTATTGATAAATGAAAAACCAGTGAGGTTCAGTGCGATCGAATTCGCATTGGTTTCCGGGCTGCGATTTAGATGCAAGATTACTGACTCCGAGAGGGAAAAAATGGAGGAGTCTACTTTGAAAAGTAGATACTTTGGTGATAAGGGCGAAAATATGGTCACCATAGTGGACGTTGAGAAGCAGCTTTCTTTGCTACGAGAACAAAAAGTTGAAACCACTAACATGCTGAAGTTAGTGTTTGTTTTGATCGCATCAGGTGTCTTGATGCCGGCCCGAAATGGGCATATTGACGACGAGACCTTCAAGGTAAGTTTGTGTAATGTGTTACGTATACAAGTTTTTGAATTTTATCGATAATCTGAAAATTGGTATGTGTTTATTGGTTATTTATATATGTTTGCGATTATTTATTATTTAATGTTGTTTTAATATGAATTATATTGTGTTAATGAGTTATTTATACATGTTTGTAATTATTTACTTTTTAATGTTGTTTTGAGATGAATTATATTGTGTTAATGTGCAATAATTTAATTTTTTATTTTATTTTGAGATGAATTATATTGAGTTAATGTGTTATTTATACAGGTGTGCGATAATTTAGATATTTGTGAAAAATACGACTGGGGACAGCAGTGTTGGTACAAATCATATCACAACATTGTGAATAAAGTCGATAAACATGTCCACAGCGCTGGAGGACAATTGGAAAATTGGGAATCACCCGGTTGCCCATGGTTTCAATTGGTATTTATTTCTAAACTATATTAACTTGTTGTAGAACCCCTAAATGACAATTTCTATAATTTTGTAGCGACTATAAATTTTTCTTATGCAGTATTGGATGCTCGAAGCAATACCAGGTATAGACAAGGCAATACATTCCGTACGTATTAATGATGATTCTAATGTCTACCCGAGAATGTTGCGGTGGAAATTGGGTTCTAAATCCCCAAACAATGCTTGTAGTGCAGAATTCCTTAATAAAGTAAAAGTAAGTGTTTATTCGAATTGTTAGCAATTAAATTTTGGATGAATTCGTCGATTTATTATTTGAGAACTATTATTTTTCTTCAGGTTGTGATCCCGCAACTCAAGGCGGATAGATTGGAATGGGAGATGCCGTATATGAGAAAAATTGCTACCTTCATGATTAAGAGAAAGTTTGAAGATGTATCGTATGCAAACTTGAGGGATGCCCTGAAAAATAAGGAAATCCATTATAGAGTTGCTGAGCATGAAAACATTGCCGAGCCTGCGAACATGGATACAGGTCATCCGTCTACCTCTCATATACCTTCAACATCAAATGTTGAAGATATGCCTCCTTGGGCTGTCCAATTCGACCAGAGGTTTAAGACATTTGAGGAAAGACGAATGGTTGAGGCACAGTTGGCTATGCAATGGCGTCAAGAGTACGACCAGAGGTTTCGGGAGTTTGAGGATAAGCAAGCGGCTGAGTTCCAGTTGGCCAGACAATGGCGTCAAACAGTTGATGACAGGCTAGCTGCTGAGGCCCAATTGTCCGTGCAGAGGCATTCACAGATCATGCAGGCGATTCAGCAAAGTGCCACGGTGGATAGAGAATATGAGGTAAAAATATGATTTTAGTTTTGTGCCTTACGAATGTATTAGTTGTTAAATATATATTGCTTATTTGGGTTTAATGTATATATTGGTTATTTTTAGGTAAAACTATAATTTAATCTTGGTTCGATATACATATTGCTTATTTTTTAGGTGACTTCTACAAATTTTGGTCAAGCTGTTGATCTAGAAGTCGCCGAGGAAGTCGAGGACAACCGTTTGAGGAATTTGTTAAATCGATCTCCCTATCAACTCCGAGAAAAAACCAAGAAAAAACCTACTCGCGCCACCACAAATATTTTACCTTGAAATGTATAATTTCATTCCCAAGATATTTGTTTTGTAAAATTCTAATGAATGTTTTACTTTTTAGATTACAAATCGAATGAATTATCAATAGTTCTTAATCGAGGAATTTAAATTTTTGTTCACTAATGAAGGGTAAATGTTTTAGGGTTTAGGGTTTTTAGGGTCCAATTGACCGTAAATCGAATAAATTAGTAAAAAATGTGTAAATCGAATAGGAAATGTTATAGGGTTTAGGGTTTAGGGTTAGGGTCTAATTGACCGTAAATCTAATAAATTAGTAAAAAAATGTGTTTAAGTAGACCAAAATCGAAAAAATTAGTTCATAATCGAGGAATTTACATTTTTGTTAACTAATGAAGGGTAAATGTTTTAGGGTTTAGGGTTAGGGTTAGGGTCCAATTGACCATAAATCGAATAAATTAGTAAAAAAATATGTTTAATTAGATCAAAATCGAAAAAAATTAGTTCATAATCGAGAGTTTTGTTAACTAATGAAGGGTAAATGTTTTAGGGTTTTTAGGGTTTAGGGTTTAGGGTTAGGGTCCAATTTACCGTAAATCGAATAAATTAGTAAAAAAATGTGTTTAATTAGACCAAATTCGATAATTACACTAACATTGATTTACGGAAGAGTTTATATTAATGTAAGTGGTGGTTCTCCGTTTGGATTCCCAATTGATCATAAATTCGATAATTACACTAACATTGATTTACGGAAGAGCTTATGTTAATGTAAGTAGTGGTTCTCCGTTGGGAATTGATCGTAAATTCGATAATTACACTAACATTGATTTACGGAAGAGCTTATGTTAATGTAAGTGGTGGTTCTCCGTTTGGATTCCCAATTGATCGTAAATTTGATAATTACACTAACATTGATTTACGGAAGAGTTTATGTTAATGTAAGTGGTGGTTCTCCATTTGGATTCCCAATTGATCGTAAATTCGATAATTACACTAACATTGATTTACGGAAGAGTTTATGTTAATGTAAGTGGTGGTTCTCCATTTGGATTCCCAATTGATCGTAAATTCGATAATTACACTAACATTGATTTACGGAAGAGTTTATGTTAATGTAAGTGATGGTTCTCCGTTTGGATTCCCAATTGATCGTTAATTAGATAATTACACTAACAATGATTTACGGAAGAGTTTATGTTCGATAATTACACTAACTTTAATTCAATTCTCACTAGAATTGTCGCTTGGCCGCTGAGATGAAAAAGTGACCCGGCGACAACTCTGGGGGCTATTGCTAATTCCCGCTGGAATTGTCGCTTGGACGTTCCAGCGACCAAGCGACAATTCCAGTGAGAATTAACCTGTCAATGTCAATGTCGACGGGCCGCTGGAGTTGTCAAGTGACCCAGCGACAATTCCAGTGGGTTTCGAAGCATAATTTAAAAAACTCCAGACTTCATTCCATCAAATAAATACTCCAATGAAATATTAAATCAAACATGATTAGAATATTACAATAATCATTTCCTAAATAATAACCTAACATTTCTACGATTCATCGCATCTAGGGCAAGTCTTTTTGTTGTGATCTATACTTGTACAAATCGAACATTTGTACTTTCTTTTCGACGTTTCTCCTTGAGAAGGAATACGAGATAATTTTGGTCTTCCTGGAGTCATGTTCACATCTGGAGGTAACACTTCTCTTGTCGCAACATCGTCCGGTATATCCCTCCATTGATCTTTGGATGGAACGGGCATGATGACTTCACTGTATGCAATAACCATGTATGGAATAGAGAAGTAAGGTGAACAAAGTTCATATGCATACGTGCCGCCATCCGATCGCATTCCTATACAGGCTGCTATTGCATGCTCGCACGGTATTAAGTCGGTTTGAAATATGCCGCACGCACAACTTCTTGCATTCAAGTCCACAACTCCAGACAATTCCGTGGACCACACTTTCCATATCCATGTACTCAATTTATTTTTAGCCCATCTTCCCGAATTATTGAATCGTTCACATATGATTTTCTCCCTTTTCAAAGTAAGTTGCCCCGAAAACTTATCTGCCGCCTAACGCCGTTCCATAAACCACTTCCCCATCTTATTAATGATCACTACAAGAAAAACATCTTTTTCCTATGGATTTTCCGAAAAATCCGTCGGAAACTAGATTTCCGACGGATTTACCCGTCGCAAAACCCGTTGGAAACAGTGGCGTGGGAAATTTTCCGACGGATATTTTCCGACCGTCGAAAATCCGTCGAAAAGTTTCGACGAAAGATTTCCGATGGCCGAGCTTTCCGTCGGAAAATTTTCCGAGGGAAATCTCGCTCGTCGGAAATTTTATTTATTTTCACTTTTTTTTATATTTTTTCCGACGGAAAATAATTAATATTTTTTAATTTATTTTCCCACGGATATTTTCCGTCGGAAATTTTTTTTAATTTTGGTATTTTTCGGGAAACTATTAATTGTTTTATTATTATTTTCCGACGGATAAAATCCGTCGGAAATTTAATTATTTTAGTTTTTAATTAAATTTTATTATTTTTCCCACATAATTTAAACGCCGTCGGAAATTCCGGCGGATTTTTCCGACGGATTGTGGTCCGTAGGAAATTCCATCGGAAAATTCCGACGGATTCTTGTCCGTCGAAAATTCGTTTTTTTTTTTTTTTTGTAGTGGATGATATCCAACAGGGCAAAAATCGGCTCCTTTCTTGCATCCACCAAAATGGCATTTAAGCATTCAACAGTGTTGGAAGTCATCACCTCGCACCTGTTTACACGATGGTGCGCCCTCGCCCATTTTTCAAACGTGATATCATTCTCTAACCACCTTGCACATCATATACTCTTGGCTTTCAACTCGGCAAAATACATTTCAAAATCCATAATATTGTATGCGGAAGCGGCTCGTTCAAAAATCTTTAATAAACCCTTAACATTTGACCATTTTTTCTTGATGTTTCCCATGATGTGCCAATAACATGCTCCGTGTTCTGCCAACGGGGAAAACAGTTGCTACCGCGTTCTTAATCGCTAAGCCTCTATTTGATACAATAACCAAATCTTCTTTATCTGGTATGAACTCACGCAGACACTGAAGGAACCAAGTGCATCACTCCGAGTTCTCAGAGTCACCTAGCCCCCATGCAAGCGCGTAACTATGGCGTTCACTATCTGTCGCAGATATAATTATGAGGGCTCCGTTGTACCTGTGCTTTATGAAGCACGCATCAATTACAATTATATCTCGTAAGAACTCAAATCCCCGAATAGCCTGTCCCAAAGCCACAAATAAGTACTTGAACCTATTATCCGAGTCGGTACGGATGCATGTGCGTGTGCCATAATTCATTTGTTCCAACATGTAACAATACGAGGGGAGATTGGCAAAATTATCTTCAAAACTGCCTCGAATGAGTTCTTGCGCAACCTTGGTCCCCCTCCAAGCTTTTCAATAGTTAATGGGCAATTGTTCTTCTTCCCGGAAAAAGTTTATCACTGCTTCTGGGGTGGGTTGTTTATTGGCTTTCAAGAATAGTCCTTGCACCCGTTGGCCAATCACGCGACTAGTTGCTGCTTCATGTCCGTCACTTCGTCCCACCAACGAACAAGTGTGCACGTTACAATACGTAGCAATGACAAAAGCATCACTAGATATCTCCTTCGTGGCTCGTATTTGCCATGGACAATTATTTCCTTTACACTTAACAACCTTTAATTGCGGGTTGGACCTATCAACTCTAAATCAAAATTTAGTGGCTAATGATAATTTTGCAAGTTGATATTCGAATTTAGCTTTATTTATAAAGCGTTGACCGACTTCAAAGCTTGATCCATCGATCATCCCCTCACTGTTGCTTGATTCCGGACAAATTCTTAGCAACTCACCACCATGCCCGACACTTATTCCGATAACCTCGTCATTACATGTTTCTTGTTCAACCTCTACATCACTACGTGGCTCATTAGGCGTTTCTTATTCAACCCCTACATCACTACGTGTACATGGCTCATTAGGTGTTTCTTGTTCTACCCCTTGCACAAATTCTTGCGAATTCAAAGGGATATGTTCTTCAGATATAGGCCTAAGAGCACCATCAATATATTTACATAAACTTGACATTGATGAATTTTGATTGGAGTCTATGAACTCCACAGTTGGCCAAATTGGAATCTCACTTCCTCCTAAATCACATCCATCTTCATTATCCGGATTACTGGCTCGGTCTTGAACTTGCTTTCCACCCCGTATCAAAAGTTTTTCTACTTTTTGTGGAGTATAAGTCACGTACAATATAATTTCATCTCTCTTTCTATGAATGTACATAGCACCCGCCAAACATACGTCATTGTTTAAGCGCAAGGGAGGCAACTCTTCCATGATTTTGCGTGTGATCACAATGTCATTGGTATACCTATCAATACCAATGGTTTCACAAATTGCATCCAATAATTCCTCATACTTAATCGTCCTATCAACAAACAAAGTTTCCACATCGCCACCAACCCATTTCCACTTATCGTTGTCTTCCACCGACTTCCACTCACCATTGTATCGAACATATATAACAATTTGACCATCCATATCTACAAATAAATAACTCAAATTAACACAGAAATTAATTACTAAACCATAAATTTAATAAACAACTCGTGTCGTTTGTCACTTGGAGTTCCAAGTTAAGTGACAAATTTTGTCACTTGGAGTGTAAAAATTTGTCGACAACTTCATCTCTTTTCACTTGGATTCCCAATTGACAAGTGATTTTGTCATTTGCCAGATTTTGTCAATTGTCACTTGGGACTCCAAGTGACAAGAAATGAAGTTGTCACTTGTCACTTGGAGTCCCAAGTGACAAATGACAAAAAACGTTCAAACTTTATTTTTTATGTTTCTCACTAATCAAATACAATGAAGTTCATATACTAACCGTAAATGTTGATCTTCTTGATTTTTCTTGAAGTGAATTTGGGAGAGTTTTTACTAGAGAGAGAATTTTTTTTTTTTTTGTAGAATAGAAGAATATGTTTGATTTTTGAGTTATACTATTTAGTGGGGGTTTGATTATGAATTTTAAAATTTAATGGGATAGGGTTTAATTTTAATTTTATCAAGTTTTTTGGGTTTTTTTTTGCAATTTCCCATTTAATTAAAACACTAACTAATAAGATAATTAAATGGAAGGCTAGTTTTGCAAACTCAACATTCATAAAGCTAGTTTTAAAAATTAAAAAAGCCATAAGGCTATTTTTGCAAATGACTCCTTTATATTTTCTTGTACTAATATTTTGTTTGTAATTTTTTCTTTTAGAGTGATCATTTGAATAGATTCACATAAAAATATTATGAAAATCAGTGAAGCCGAGTTTGGACTAGAGTTAAAAGATTTGAGCTCAAATAAACTTCAATCATGCTTAATACAAGACGAGCTCGTATAATCCGAAATTATTACATAATTTTTTTAATTTTTAGCTTATCAAATAGAAAAGTATTACATATTTTTTTTTTAGCTTATCAAACAGAGCTCGACTCAATTTTAAATAAATTTTAAACAATATATATTATTCAATATATATTTAAATAAATAAATAAATTCTCTCAAACCAATTTTTGAGACAACCAAACTTTTTTCATAATAACCCAATTTTCACTTTCCATCCACGAACAATTTTAATCTCATTTGCACGGTCCTAAATAGGAATACTTAAGTTGCAATAGTTATAACTAAACGAGAAAGTATTTTAATATTTTCAAACTAAGTATAGAAACATTATTAAGTAGAAGCCTGTCCTGCCAAGCGTAATATCTTGGGCCTATTAAAGCACGGTGTATCATGTGAATTAATTTTGACCCGATCTTCCGGGTTTCACGAGATCGAGTCAAAATCCTTTTAAATATTCGTCAAATCAAATCCATAAAAATTTAGGGTTGATATGGCCCGTTAAAATATTTTTAAATCTTCGTCAAATCCATAAAAAATTAGGGTTGATAAGACCGAGCCAAAATCCTTTTAAATCTTTTAGGGTTAATTACAGGGACCTCCCCTGAGGTTTGGTGAAACTCGCGTTCATTCCCCTCTAAGAATACTAATTACTCAGACCTCCCTTGAGGTTTGCAAAACCTTACAAAACCCTAACGGAGACTAACGGATGTGGATTGAATGCGTGAAATTACCCTCTTGCCCTCATCAATTTAAATTACTTCGACCTCCCCTAAGGTTTACAAAACCTTACAAAAATTTATATTTGCCTATTATTCCCAAACTTTAATAAAATTAAATTTACACATAAAAAGAAAAGAAAAACTAACCCCACCCCGATTTATATCACATAAAAAAGAAAAAAAATAGTTTATTAATTATGCAATTAATAGTAATAATAAATATGTAAATAAGATTTTATTTTTGTATTTTATAATAAAATATTATTTAATTGTATTATATTTAAGTAAGATATAAATTTATGATTTCATTGTTGAAAATATTAATATATATATATATATATATATATATATATATATTTAAGTTTAAAATTGAAATAACCCATAAATTTAATTATTTACAAATACCTCATAGATAATTATTTTATAAAAGGGTATTTGAATTAGTATCTTTAAATTTTGTGAAAAAAAAAATTATTGATTTTTTTTAGTTAAATTTTTATAAAATACATATTTCAATACTGTATAATTTATCAATAGCGTAAAAAATAATTTATTAATTATGTAAACAAGATTTATTTTAGTATTTTATAGTAAATATTATTTAATAGTATTGGGTTTAAGTAATCAATAAATTATTGTATGGGATCGCTGGTTCCAGGCCGGCGACGGCCTGGATCTGGTGATCCCGTGGCGGCGGGGTTGGGGGTTTGGGGTGGGGTGATTTTAGGGTTTTTAAAAAATATATATATTTATATTTTTATTATAAAAATTAAAATATTATTGAATATATATTTTTTTCTTTAAAAATTGTTATGTTATATTTATGAATAATTAAAAAATAATAATTTCCCAACAAATAAGTTCTTTAATTATTTCATATCAATAAAAACTTGAGTCGATATATGTGTAATATTTTTTCTAAAACATTATTGGCTAATATAAAATTTTATAAACATGTGTAATATTTTTTCTAAATCATTATTGACCATTATAAAATTTTATATTTATAGACATAAAAATTAAACTTGAGTATTTTCAATATTTTTCTATCAAGCAAAATATAAGAAGACTAAAAATAATAATAAAAATAAATTTGAATGTTTATATTTATTTGAATTTATATACACAAATAAGAGGGACAATGTGGAAATCTATACATTAAAAATAAATTTCAATGTTTATATTTATTTGAATAAAAATATTTTTTTGTAAGAGTTAGTAGTGTATTTCTCTTTGCATATATTTTACAATAAGTAAGAAAATGCTTTAGAAATATTTAAAATGTTATTTTAAATATAAATATACATTAATAAAGTCATTACACATTTTATATAAATTTAACAACATTTTAATCCACAAATGTAATTTGACATTGCTACTAGATCCATTCTCATGCAACAATGTAACATTTGTTGAGAGGGGTAATATAGTCCATATATATTTGCTACAGTAAGTCGGGGGCAAAATTGGCAATCTTCAAAAAATTTATGATGACGTAAGCAAAAATTAACGTAACCCTAACGGTTGTAATGATTTTCAAACCTCGAGGGAGGTCCGAGTAATTAGTATTCTTAGAGGGGAATGAACGCGAGTTTCACCAGACCTCAGGGGAGGTCCTTGTAATTAACCCAATCTTTTAATTTCGAATGGGTTTAGTTATTATAAGTTGCAAGTCTATTGATAAAGAATAGTGTAACATATAGGAGTATAATATATGTTAATTGCTTATGCAAAATTCCAGCGAGAATAAAATAATTAAAGATCCGTAACAAAAAGGATTCATGCCTGAAATTTGGCATCATCATATTCGTTGCCAATTCATCATCATTAGTTGCATCACGATGTTGATATGGCCCGTTTCCCGTTTTCAAGCAGCTGATGCAATGTAGCGTGAAGTTTTTCATAAAAGCTATAAAAGCTTCAATCCACCAGTTACATGATCTTCCATTAGGTCGGCTGGACCTGCACAATTATGAAATAAGGATTGAAATACATGAGATAAAAATTTAAGCAAGATGGAGGAATATTACATCGAGTATGCATATAAATCTTTAAAAAATTGTGTTAACTTGATTCCGTCTTAAGAAGGGCATATAAACCTTCTTCAAGCATGAACATATAAATTTTACTTTAAATAATAGGCCGACAACATATCACTCACTCAAAAGAATGTTTAAACTACAGCAGCAGGTGATATGGCGCCAGTATCTCAAATTAAGAAAATATTTTCTGCAGTAAGCTTATGTTTGAAGTATCATCACATTATTGATGCTAGCTGAGGATTTCACCATTTTTTAACTCCGTGTTATATTCTCCTGTTCCTTTTCACAAAAACTAAATCATGATCTGTTCAAGCTCTAGTATTGGTGTTTGAGTTACTGATTCAGTTCCTCGATCCAGAAAAATACAAGATTATTAGGTTATTCCAAGTCTTCTTCCTCCTTTAGGTTAGCACTGTAGTCTAAGATAGTAGTTTATATAAGAAGATAAAATAGTAGTAGAACAAGCATATATATATCGTCTTCACTTTCAATTTTAACAACCACCTTAACTTGCCCGCGCGCACATCTCCCACCTGCAAAAGGATTAAGATTATAACTATGAGATAGATATAGAGATCTTGTTTCATGTAATTTGAGAGTTTATTTCCAATATGCCTATAGTAATACCTGCTCAAAGATTTTGGTGCCCAGTTTAGAATTTTCTTATACAGCTAGACCCAACGTCGCATGCATGGCTATAAACAAGCAAAGATTATTAATAAGTTACAATATGATGAATTAACTTCAGTGTTAGATTTCTTTTTATATGTTACCAGATGAATTGTAAATTATTGGAGTAGGACTTGTAGCAAACAGTGCAATGCATTGAAACAAGATGTTCCTGTTTTAACTATCGAGAGAAAAATGTAATGGATACACATGTATAGCCAGGTGCACATTTACACTCACTTCCACAACTAGAAGTCAATTTGATCTCTTAGCCAGTTAGTTACATTCCATGTCTTCACCTTAAGTGACTTAAGTCTTATGACCACAGGGCTACAACTCCATAGCCAAAAGAATCATAGATTTTCAGTTTATGAAACATGACCTCCCACCATTAACTATTCCAAAAGTGTTAAGCTAAATAAGGTATTACTAATTGTTTCATTTGTTTGCTTGACTTCAAGAAACCTGATTTCCGTCATCGATCTTCACACCCAAAAACTTCAAGCACTTCCATTGTTTCTTATTGCAATTATTAGATAACATCAAATATTTTTACTTCTCTTTTTTCTCATTCAATGTATGTTGTTATCCGACCAAGACCTAACTAATTGTTATATTTGAACCAAATAACCATCCTTAGAAACTAACCTAAGCATGATAATTAAATAACCTCCAAACAATCACATAAATAACTGCACTAAGAAAAGCCTTGTTAATTAGTTAATCAGAATCAGGAAACCATATGACACAAGCATCTTGTTTATATATTTTTCGACAGTCATCAATTTGAGGCTCACCTGCATTGGGCAGCAATCTTCCCCTTACCCATCTTAAGGTCATTCCTCACAACCAATACCTGCACTCAAATTACAATTTAGACACAAAATCACACACTTTTGTCCATTCAACCATACACACAAACACTGAACTTGAACTATTAGCATAGTATAAGGCATATTTGATTCGTCGTCTTAGATAATGTATCTTATGGTGTTCGATGTTTATAATGTAACTCATAAACTTAAAAAATGATGAAATTACAAAATCTTGTTTGGTACTTTCTATTACATATGTGATTGAGTAAAGGTTAAAAAGTGGTCCCACCTTTTACAAATCAATTCCATTCTAGATTCCACCTTTCTGTGGTTGAAATTGGGTTGATTTGTGGTAAATTAGGAACAAAAGAGATAAAGTGAAACTAATATGTCCAATTGAAAATCAGATAGCTAATACGCGGGGTCTAGCCTCTGATAGTAATTGGTGTTGAATAGTGAATGTTTTTATTGTGGGACTTATAGAAATTAAATTTCTACAACCAAATGCCTTATGTACTAAGATAACTAATATAATTTGGCTTTATCGTGGCGACCATATGGGTTTTAATGATAACAATGGTGTCAATATGGTTTCTTGACAACTGAGTGTTAGATCTTTGATGCACCTTAAGTGCCAGTATATAACATATTATGAGTCGCTACTAATTTTGTACTAAACTGTAGGCTTTTGATTTAGGAGTTTGGAATTAGGTATTTCAAATCCATTTGACAAGGACATAGCATTTTTGTGGATCATTTTGCTTTTCTATGGATTTCGAATCCTTAAGTAACCAATTTGTACTCACTCGAACTTGAAACATTTTCTCCAAGTTCCTCTCTTCAAATCCAACCCAAGGGAGTCTTAGTTATTTGTAAATGAATTCATATACATGTTTGATTTCGGTATAGTCGTTTTTTACATGATTGGATTTTATTCGAAGTTTAATTTCTTGAATATTTATCTATATATGCAGGCTATGCGACTCTTTGTTGGTGATCCAATTTGGACTCCGTTTAATCGTCCACATGATGATCTCCCTGCAAGGTATGGTCCGGCTTCTCATTGTTATAAATAGCACCCCCACCCCCTCAACGTAAGATTAAAAAAAAAATTGAAAGAAAATAAGACCAAATAGAATCACTCGGTAATATGTAACGGAAAAGAAAAAGGTTTTAGATAGTTAATATTGAAGGGTCTTTATTGCAGGAAACAGTATGTTGAAACTTTTGTGCATAAGGAAGATGCTGGTCAAGCTGTTGATGCTGCAGCTTAGAATCCCTTATTTGGGCACTGTTTTCTGTTTGGACCAAGGACTTCTTGTAATATGACAAATACATATATAGAATAATGGACCTTGATCATGTTAGATCGACATATTTCAAGAAATAATTTTTAAAACACTTGAAGTTGGTCCCTACAACTTCACTTGATATATTTTTAAAATAATTTCTTGAAAAATATCAATTCAAAACGACCTATTTTTTACAAATTGGGTGTTTTTTGCAGGGTTTTTGATAACACAAGGAAATTTGACGCAATAAAAATTTTACATGGTAGTTTCTTGCAGGTTTAGCATAACACAGTAGAGTATTTTGCATTTACCCCTATCATTGTGCTAAGGCATGGTCAAAGTTGATGAAGATAATTAGAAGCCCGCATGGGCAGCTCAACTGGTCTCAGAGGTGGAATTTGGAACAAGAGACCAAGGATCGAACCTCACCAGCGGCAGTGTGGGAGCAACCTCTCAAAAAATGAGGGGGGCTCCTTGTGCGCAGTGAGCACTGATACCAGCCTCTGTTGCCGGTTGAGTTACCATGATTTACCTCCTCTCACAATCCCGTCGGGCAGGGGGTGAGGGATGCCCGGGTTGAGCGTTTTCACCTTTTGGAACAAGATAATTAGAAACTTGACTAAGGAAAGTGCAATTGTACCAATATTAGACGACTTGGGGAAAATTGAAAGGTCTTCGGCATAGTTAAATGAATTTGTTCCCATGGTGAATTCGGTTCAATTTTGAGTTGTTAGAGTTTTTCCTGTAATCTGTACGATAATGTCTCGAAATAAATAGAATTCCCAGTTGCTAGAGTTTTTCCTGTAACATGTTCGATAATGCCTCGAAATATATTAAATTAAAGATTTTGATATTCTTGAATAAACAAACAAGGAAAAAAAATATCTTGGAGAAAAATTAGAAAGTTAACGAATTAAGTACAATCGCACTAGGATTAGATATTTGTATATTAAGCTTTGAGAGTGAGGTCAAAAGATTTTGGGAAAATTTGTGCAAAACTCTTAGTGAAATTTTTACCGCAACAAATTATCTTATACTTTCAGAAATTCTGCATAAAAAATACCATGATCTTCCACCTCCTTTAGTTTTTTTGATAAGGATTAGGATGTGCACAAAATTTCCTTGTATTTTTTAACTTTTGCAAAAAATATCCTTTGTACATTTTAGTTTTTGCACATAATCTCCTTGTAGTTTTTCTGTTTAAGTGCAAAATTCCTTTTTAACAAATCATACTTTTTTAAAAAAAAATTCTAGGTGCCATTTAGGTATATTAACTAAAATTTAGAGGCGTTAGACCACTTATGGGGTGAGGGGAAAGTGTGCATGTTTTCCAAAACACAGAGAATCGGGTATTTTTCTCAAAGATTGTTGAGGAGAGATACAATTTAATTATTTTCTTATGAAATAAAATAATGAGATTAAAAATTCAAGTATTAATATTCATCAGTTTTCTTCTGGAATAATGTAAAGCGCAAGCATATTTTGAGCTGAGCTTTGAGTACAACTTTTCGTGACTTGCATACTCAACAGCATAGTCATTCATTCTTCGCAGAAAATGTATTTTCTTTGATTTAATTTTACAAAATTTCCTAACTAAAATAATTGTAATTGGAATAACTTTGAATATAGCTTCTAGTAATATATTTTTTGTGTTTTTGGTTAACGTTTGACTAACAAACCCATGAACGATTGTTTGAGGGTGATGTAGAATGAAAGATTTATAAAAAATACTAGTATATTTTATGGTTAATAAACAAATTAAATATTTTATGAGTCAATCTTTTATAAATGACATGTTAAAGTCGAATGTTGTTTTCTAAGAGATAAAAAAGATTTTATAATTACTAAAACTTGAATCACATTCAATTCCATGTCTAAAGTCAAATATTAGAAAAAATCAAATAGATTAAAAGCAAACCTAGATTTAACTTAGAATGTGATTCCTCCGGAAAAAATTAAATCCATTTTATTTATAACATATACACATTCAAAGACGCGTATAGATTGATCACTACAAAATACAAATCCATCATGCAGAAGATATGAAGATCAACGGTCCAGAAATTCATGTACAGGCTAATCTCGTTCAATAGTGAAGTACCAGATATTCACACGCCTTCAATGGCGCGTGAAGTTAAATATCCTCGACCTGGAAGAAGCGTAAAAAATTGCCACGTCAACTCCTCGCCGACGTA
This sequence comes from Penstemon eatonii, assembly GCA_038501285.1. Classification (NCBI taxonomy): domain Eukaryota; kingdom Viridiplantae; phylum Streptophyta; class Magnoliopsida; order Lamiales; family Plantaginaceae; genus Penstemon; species Penstemon eatonii. The sequence goes on from CM076715.1 coordinate 73,412,940, forward strand.
AATTAAACCCAGCTGCTAATGACAAAAACTGCAATTCAGTCTGAAATTCCACCTAATTACGTAAATGACTATATTGCCCTAATAATGCTCATTACTTTATTTCTCCTTCTGAATGTTACCTATTTTACTTATTCGATTTAATTTCTAATTGTCGTTCAATATTTGATTATTGAATTATGACTTACCTTTCTTGGAGTGAGAATTTATATCTTTATCTTTAACTATTGAGTCAAATAAAGTATTCATTTTCATGTTTATTAGAAGAAAATTATGAAGCAACCACCTCAATTTAATGCTAATAGATGATATTGATATTTCATTCAAATGAATAATTTTTTTCAATTGAAACACACGTGCTCGTTTTATGATCGAGTGTTAGTGATCAAGTAAATTCGATGTTAGATAAATTACATTATTTTAATTATTATTGTTACACCTAGTAAAAGAATTAAAGTACTAAAAATCGTTTTAGTGTAGTCTTATTGCTAATACTTTCTCCGTCCCACTTTTCTTGCTCCTATTTTTATTTTGGGACGTCTCAAAATATGACTCACTTTCTCTTTCAAAAAAATTCAAAAATTTACTTTTTTAACAAATTGTTTAAAACTCCGTGCCAAAACTAAAGGGATCAAAAACTTTGGGACGGAGGGAGTATGTTTTTCTTATGTTAACTTTAAGTACATATTAGTTTTATAAACTTTTTTTATCGATATGGACAATGGAAAAATAAACCATATATATTTCACGATAGGTTTTCTATACTCAGAGAATAATATTTTAGAAGTTTTTTCAGTTTAAAACATATTTATCAATTATTACTACTTCTAATCTTGAAGTTCAACTATAAACCTAATTTGATAAGTTAAATATTCAATTATGTGAGAGATACTTGACTAATGCAGCTCAATTTTTACTTAACATTTAATTTATTTAATATCAATTTTTCAGATGGATAAATTAAACAATTTTCTTGCTCCTATAAACATTTTGATAATGTGCTTTATTCCTTGACTGTAATGCCCAAAAGTTTTATGTAACTAAAAAAATGCTAAAAAGTTTTAGTCTAACACAACTTATCAATTCAATTAACCGAAACATTATGAAAAATCGATTTAGACGAAGCATACAAATATATTTACATTATTACATATTTGAGGCACAATATAAAATTAGGATACACCCGAAATAATATTGACTAAGGCATCAGGCCATCTCCAATGGTGTCGGAGGGGCCAAGGGGGCTCGGGGCTCCGGAAGAAAACCATCTCCAATGATTTGGGGGCAGGGGAAGGCTTGCCGGAGGGGCAGAGCTCGCGGGAGCCCTGTACAAAGCCCGGGGCGCGTGTTCCAGACGCGCCCCAATGATTTTTTCTTTTTTTAATTTCGTGATTTATTTACTCTCTTTAATCTTAATTTTAATTTTTCTTTTCTTGTTTATTGTATTTCCTATTAAGTATGTATTTTAATTTCGTGATTATTTACTCTCTTTAATTTTAATATTTAAATATTATTATTAATTTAATTATATTAATAAAATTATTAATATTAAAAAAAACTAGAATTATAGGTGAGAGTGGACATCGTTTCGAATTGAATTAATTCCATTTTAAAGTCCTACCATTGAAGACGATCAGACATGACTTGAAGAAAGCCCTGGGACTCTCAGTCCCGTGTAACCATTGGAGATGCGTTGACTCCAATTTTTCCATTGACTCCATTTTTCCATTTCATGGGGCACTAAAAACATAGAAAAAGTCTTAAGAGATAAGTTAAGGGCAAATTCGTCAATGACGATGACTTCAAGTCTATGTTTTCTCTGTTTTAATGTTACCCATCATCTTCTTCTATTTATTGCCTCCCCTAAAAAAAATAAAAATTCATAAATTTCTCACTCTCTCTAAAATCTCTTTTCTCTCTCTTCCTTCTTTCAGATCCAAACACATTGTGAATTACGTACACCTATACATACACCTATACGTATACTTGTTGCATTTGCGATTGCCGAAGATACCTACTGTATATAATGGGCGGAGTGCCGTCGACGCCGCGGTTGGGAGGCGGCGGAGCGCGGCCGCAGGAGACGGCGGAGTATCTAATTGGAGAGTTCGTCGGCGAGAAATCATTTCCTCTCGCCTCGGATTACTGGCAGAAGCTTCTAGAGCTTCCTCTCGATCTTCGGTGGCCTGCTCATCGTGTTCGTCAAGCTTGCCGTCTCTTCGGTTAGTGCATTATTTACATGTCCTTTTTCCGCAATTAATTTTTGCTTTGAAATTCCAATTAGCTGACATATTAATTTACCTCTTCTTCTAGAAATTAGCTTGTAAGTTGGACAATTTTAAGCTTTTGATGTTTCTCTTAGAGTTAAGCGGTGCATTCTGTAAATAATTGAGTAATTCATGTAGTAAGAAATAAGAATAATTTTGATGAGCCTATCATGATCCCCGACTCTCATTAATATTAAATTGTCAAATTATGTGGTTCGCTTTGATTTTCTTTTGTCACTTGCAAATATGCACAATGGTTTTGTTGGTTCCTTTTGCTAATGTGAAGTGATTAGCAGGTAAGACACGTGATTCAGGTAACACAATGTTTCCTGTGCAAGTAAAAACCCTTAAAAAGAGGCTTTGGGGAATGAAATAGTTGATAACTCTTCCAGATATAATTGCTTGAACTATGAAATGTACATATATTTTCTGTAAGAAACTGACAGATTTTAGTGTTTTACTGCAAATATCTGTGCTTACACTCTTGGAAGAATTGGAATCATACTAGTGCCGTTACTACGTGTATGAATCTTCTGATCTAGGAAATCATAAAAGCTAAAACTGATGCTTATTTAAAATAAAGAAACCACATATGGCAACAATACGTATCCTATCTGTCTACATGGGCATATTTATTTATTTCCTAAGTATATGATTTTTTTGGGGAGAACATGTGTTATTGTTGATAATCATGAAACAGAGCTAGCCAGTGAGTTTGCTATCTGCCTCGCCTGTCGAGACGGCGATATGGTTTAAATTTTTGGTTTCAGTCAAGGTCAATGGAAAATTAAATATTGCCAAGACCTATACATGTTAACACATAATGTAGTTCCTGCAATAAATGCCAGACGGTTATCTCCACACAGTTTAACTCTTGCAAAAATAACCTGGGGCTAGAAAGAATTCTTGCTTATTCAATTTGATGTTTTTTACATGGTCGACTATTATAAAGGTTGTACAAAATTTTTTTTGCAATTTGTTTCATTCACAAAATATTTATATCTTGTAACCAGGAGTCTCCTTAGTGTGATGTTTTGGAAATTCTGGGAAATGCAGTTAATTACTATGTTCTGAGTAAAGAAACGCTGTAAAGCAATTCCACAGTGTGGACCCAAACCACCCACCCCATTGCAACCTGCTACGGTGTTTATCATTCCTGTAAACTTTTCTACTCCAGCCATAGGCATAAAAAATGGGCATAAAAAATGGGAGCTCATTTTTAAAATCAATTTGAATTCAATTCATTATATTAATATACCTTCAAATTAAAATTAAAGTCTATTTACAAAATGCAATCAAAAGTAAAATTTAGACTAAATTAGAGAAAAAAAAAAAAAAGATTCAAAAAGTTTGTGAATCTTACGACGATTCTCTATTGTAGATAATGAACTCATTGATTGTGTTTTCATTATCTTTTCAAGTTGTGATTTACATTTTACGTTATCATTATATTTATCTTGTCCAAATGTGAACTCATGAATGATTCTTTAGAGTTTGGATATGCTCCTGTATCTATTGGAGAATCTTATCTATTTTCTGTTCTTTTTGCTTTTCCGACTTTTGAAAATTTAGAATACTGAAAATATTGTGTAATTTTACAAAAGATTTTCGTTGTTTTACAAAGCAAATGTTTTGGGTTCCAAATTATAGCAGTTGTTTTTGTCAGTTTGACTGTTGGAGCAAAATTTGTGAGCCCAACTTCTGAGTTCAATCGGGAAAGGTGTGCATTTTGCCCTCCCTTATGGGTACACGGAGCAAAAAAATTATGAATTTTGGGCCTAAATTAGCAGTTAAGGTTATGGATCCACTATTGGAGTTGCTCTAAGAAATGTACTTATATTTTTCACATGAGTCTGGATTACACAGTAGCTCCAAATTATTTCAGCTTGTTGTATATCGTTTTTGATATGATATTAGGAATCTAGTAATGGAATATGTTGGTGACTACTGATTTTTTTAGAGTTTGAGATATTTTCGGTGATAGACAATGATTATTTGTGCTGATAAGAGAAGTTGATTCACATTATGTTAATAAGTTTGTGTTCAATATGTATCTGACAGTTTTATAAGATCTATTTACCACTGCTCTGATTCTTCGGTGTTTGCATATTTCATGCAGCAATCAACAATTGTAACACAAGGCACCTTGCAAAGATCTTGATTCACCTAGCATGGTGCTTACAAGAGTGTGTTTCTGCTTCTGGTGTTACGTCCCCAGCTTTCTCAAAAGCTCTTAATGCGGTGTTTGTATCATCTGTTTTTCTGAAGTATCTGATCGAGAATGCTAAGAATGACAACTTTGAAGAACTATACCTATCACTGGGTGAAACCGAGCCAGTACCAAATAATATCTCAAAAGGTCATTTTTACAGCTTAATTTAATGTTTTAATCAGTTCAATAGTATTTATTATCTTGAATATAATGGCCTTTTTTTCTCATTTATGTCTGCTATATCCGGGTTAACTTATTATTTCCTTCCTTTTTCCTTTTTTGAGGTATACTGTCCTACATAGAATCAAATAAATGTTTGGATGGGAAAAAGATGAGATAAGTCACCCACGATAAATAAAAAACCTATGTAATGAATGTGCTTCATATCAGCAGTTCCTCTGATTTTGAACTTGCTGATGGTCATCAAATGGTAATCAAGTTTAAGAGAGCAGTACACCCATGAGTTATAGCAAGTTTGAAATGTCTAATAAATCTGAAGGCACCATGAATTTATGGCATAAAATAGCGTTACTTTTCAGGCTTGGGATTTCTCATGATCCCTAAATTTCACAATGGTCACAGTTGGATTGAAAATGTGACTAGCATTATAGTATCGTCTTGATGTTCCTTATTCAGAATATCTAGAATGTAATTCCCATTTCAACTACTTTTGGAATTGCTAATGGTTTAACCAGTTAAGTAAGTCTTCATTATCCTCATTATATTTTGTACTTAAGGCATGATTCCATGAGGAAATATGTTTGGAAAAAGTCAGATATTTGTTTTCTCTTGATTCTGGAAAGATGCTAAAAACAGATAGCTGGTTATAGAATCTCTAATCAAGGAATTGATTATTATGACTAAGGAGATGTCATGATATAAGATTCTCATCAGGGAGATTTATTTATGTATACATATATAGAACTATATAGGCAATAAGAATAAGTCATTTAGAATTTGTTACGTGGATGCAGGTCAAATGGCCGAACCACATTATTTAATTCCTTCTCTTTTCAATTATTTCGATGTATTAATTAAGCATGTTACTGTGTAGTGTGCAGTCGTGGCACCAAAAGAATCTGTCAAAGCGTATGCTCCAATTGAAACTGCAGCTAATGCTTTTTCTTAATTTTATGTTGTTGGCCTTCATTGCCACATTATTGACCTCCATCGCCATATTACGGCATTTCCCTTTTTTTCTTCTTTGGGATTTTTTTCAAGTAACATTGGTAGGCTATAAGTTAAGTTTCCAGCTGCCACCACCAAGTACATTTCAAAAATTTGTGTGTCCAAGTTGTGAATGAAATCTTTATTCACCAGCTTCACGAGTAGTGTGGAGAAAGTAAAAGATTTATTCTTTATTTATTTTAGGAAGATACAAGATCAGAAAATTAATTAAGGAATCTCAACTTAAGGGATTTTGTTATTCAATGGTAAAATACTTCAGAAATCTCAACTGAAAATAAGAATTAATATTGAAAGAGTCTTTCGCTATTCGGGTATTTGCTCCATGTATGTAGGCAGAATGGCCGAACCACAGTATTTCTTATTTTCTCTCTTCAAATTTTTCATCATATTATAAATAACAATATGTTGTGGTACTTCAAGTTCAGAGGATAATGCTTAAGATATGCCTGTTTGTCTCGCCTTTCGGAGAGTGGTTTGGGAAAGTGGTAGAGGTTTGAGAAATAATCTCGATTTGCGTAATGTTGTTTGTTTGGGTTTTGAGAGAGTTGTTTGGGAAAGTAGCCGCAATTTTTGACTTTTCTAATATAGAGAGAAATAGAAATAGAGTAGAAAAGTGGCCTGTTTGTTTGGCCTTTCGGAGAGTGGTTTGAGAAAAAAATTACTGTAGCTAATTAATTGGGAAAGTGGTTGGATTGTTTGTTTGGCCTTTCCGAAAACCGAATTTTTTTTCGGAAGGTAAAACTCAAGCAAAGAGATCTTGCAAAAGTGCAACTGGTGATAGGTAGAATATTTCATTCTTTTACGGGTATCTTTCCTCGAATAATGTGCAGAAATAAGGGAATTGAGTCATAGATATTTATCTTCTTGGTTAAGCATATCAAGTTTTGATTAATTTAATGCTTGATACATCTATAAGCTGCTTACAATAGAAACCTTTTCTTCTTTTCAGAGCTATCACCCTAATCATAAAAATGTTCTCGTGATAGGGATCTTGATGTAAGGTTTTGTTTCTTCATTTAAGATAATTTAAGCCAAGTTGTGATTGAGTGTGTAGTAATTATGAGGAATATATTTCCTCCAAGCAAGGTTGGTTATTATCTAATCAACAGTGGAACCATGTGATTGATTCCATTTCATTATATTATAATGCATTGTGAGTCTCCCAACCTTATAAAACTGGAGTACAGATAAAAGAAGGGTCCATTGCCCTCACGGTGAAGGTAAAGTATTGTGAAATACATTAAAATTCATAAAACATGAGAACATTTCTTGAAATTCCACAAATGGTAAACTTTAACTTTTGCAATTGATAGAACAGCGTTTAAAATTACCCTCTTCCAGCCGAGGATGTTAAATTCATGTGGACATTTAGTTCGGTGCCTTCTCAATTAATTTGCATTACTTGAAAGTCAGAGAATGTATTCAAACCCTCATTGTTCAACATCTTTTCATATTCTCCCTTTCCATAGCAGTTGAATTCATGACAATTTCTGGCTTTGTTCTCAATATCTTTAATCTTTTCAAAGCAGGCGAAGATGTTGAAAGCTTCATTATTTACAGTGCACTTAACTTTATTGGCAAAGTTGATGTTAGGTATGCTGTGATCAGTGCGACTTGTCTATTAATGTTATGCTTTGTACTTACATTCCCTAATTTGTGCAATTTTCTCTTTAAGTCCTGGAACATACCTTCTGCATCTTGAACTGCTCAACTTCATGGTGATTGCTTTTTCAACTCAACTTCTTGCTGGGCCATCACCTGGACCGAGTGATACAAACCCTTTTATTGATGCAGCAATGGTTCAGGTAAATCCTAACTTCATGGGCCCCAATGCTAATTATGTATCTATTTTGTTCTGATAATTGCATTTTGCTTCTGCAGGACAGTTCTTTGGTTAATTTGGTTGTGCGTCATCTATTACTCAATTACATTACACGTCCGCGGTTTCTTTCAAACAGTTCATCTTATACCACATTTTCTTATGGAACTCAGCCTGGTGTTCTAAGGAGAGTTGCTGCTGGTATGACAATGCTAGTTGCCCTGTATCTATTTTTTTATTATTAACTTGTGATGTAGATGTGCTGTCTTCTCTTTTTGGAACACATCTTGCTTTCTTTCGAGGAACATTCCTGAAAATCACATTGTTATGTAGTTCATTCAGTTAATATTAGAGATTCAACTTTTACGATTTAGCTGGATGCATCGTGGATTTGAATTTTACTTTGATTAGTTGATAGATCTGAACAGTTTACTCGCCAACCCTTTGAATCAGTTCTTTTTGTTCTGAATTTGTTATCTTTCCATTGTAGAGGACGAAACATCAGAGATGCTTACAACTTATAACTGCCTTTAGATTTCCTTGTCTTACGCACTCACACTAGTGTATTTTTCTGCCATTAAAATCTCTAATTATCTGTTTGACTGATATAATTCATTTTTGCAGCAACCTTGATGCTATTGCCCTTTAATTACTTAGTCAGCTCAACTGGTGAAGCTTCAAGAAGTCCATTGGCGGAAGGCAGTCTTAATGTTTTACTTATACTTAGTCATTACCGTAAATGTATCTCAGTGGACTATCTGAAGGATAAAAATGATAACAGCAGTTCAGAGTCCTTTCCAAAGGAAGAAACATATTTTCAGGAAAACCCTTTCTGCAAAGCTGTAGAAAATCTTCGGGATATTGAATGTATGATCTTATGATATTTGTTAGATTGGGGAGACTATTATATTTACAGTTCTTAAGTATGTGAGTGCTCTTCATGCAGTTGACCGCATCGATATTGAGGGGAATGCACACAGTGGTCCGCTAGTGAGACTACCTTTCGCTTCTCTTTTTGATACTCTTGGCATGTGAGTCTTTGCACTGCCTTCTGCTTTACTCGTGAGATTAAATCTGTTAATTATGTTAGCTTGGCATGTTACTGTTTAAATCCTCTAATTGGTATGTAAAACATCGACATGTTACTGTTGAAGTTTAAGATAATTATTCGGGGAAAAATCGACATAAATCCTTAAGTAAACATGAGTTTTGTTGATCCATTCTATGAAAATAGGTTTCAATTGGATTGTGTTTGGCCATTGGTAAACTGATATTGAGTTTTGTTGCTTAAACATGATTCAGTTCCTTTTTGGGTATCATTTTCCTAGAAAAAGGGTTCTTCTTATTCAGAGAGTGATGTAAGGAGTTGCATCTTTTTTTGTCCAAATATAAATGATTATAGAATCCAGGGTAGCTATGCAAGCTAAAATCTTCCCCCTCCCCCCCTCCCGTCACTTTGTAAAACAGTATATGAAGATGCACGTCTAAAGAGTTTTGAGAATCAATATAACTTAATTTTAGGATTTCAATTCTAATGTATTTTTTAATTCTCAGGTGCTTGACAGATGAAACCTCTGTCCTGTTGCTTTATTCACTAGTGCATGGAAATTCAGATTTTTTGGAGTATGTTTTGGTGCGAACAGATCTTGATACACTGGTATGTATCAAAATTGCACATTCTTAATGAAGTTTAAGTACAAGTTACGCAAGTAAATACCATTGGAAAAATGTCAAGATAACAGTGGGACAAATTTGGCAGTTAAATTTAGGGGAAAAGATCATGATTGGTTGTCAGGTCATTTATTCACTATCCATTCTGTTTATGGCATGATAATATTGTGCTTTTCATGATCAACAGTTGATGCCCATGTTGGAAACGCTGTATAATGCTCCGAGAAGGTCATCAAATCATATTTATATGGTGCTGATTATCTTTCTTATATTAAGTCAAGATTCTTCTTTCAACGCCAGCATTCACAAACTGGTAAAAATAGTTTTTGGTTAATTCATGCGAGTTCATTTCTTTTATGGTCTAGTCTGAGTTTATGTTTTTCTTACAGATGCTCCCGAATGTTCCATGGTATCAAGAACGTCTCCTACATCAAACCTCTCTTGGTTCCCTTATGGTCATAATTTTAATCAGAACAGTGAAATACAATCTCTCTAAGCTAAAGGTAGGCTCCTCATTTTCAAGCACATTTTCTTTTTCTTCTTTATTAGTCTTTTCTGCGTCCTTTTAGAATTATTATACTATTATATTTCTACGCATGTTCATAGATTTATTAAGATTTTTTAGTGCTTTGACATTTTTATGGCAACAGGATGTCTATCTCCATACGAATTGTCTTGCAACTTTGGCAAATATGGCACCACATGTTCACCGTCTGAATGCATATGCATCACAGCGGTTGGTTAGCCTTTTTGATATGCTTTCACGCAAGTACGTCTCATCTTTACATCTTATTAGACCTTTATATGTATGGTTCCTAGATTTTAGTGAGGTAAATGACAAGAAAAATGTAATTGAAATCATTTGATGCAAGAAAAACAATTTTCTCAGTGTTTTACTATCTAAAATCCAAGAACCAGACATAGCCTTAACACTTGAAGTATATATTTGTTTCAGATTGCTACTCTCAATAACTGTTCTTCCAAATATCTTCTTATTTAGATACAATAAATTAGCAGAGATGACAAATGATAAGATGAATATGGCAGATGGTGATCTAAGAGAAGATAGTCTTCCAGAGGATTCGGTAATGAAACCATTTTCTCTGATCTTTAGTATGTAATAATATTTATAAGATGTGAATTTATCTTCGTTTGATATGATTGTTCTAGGTATTTATTGACCCTTATTCGTTATACTGCAGTCAGCAGAACTGCATATATATACTGACTTTCTGAGACTTGTGCTTGAGATTTTAAATGCAATTCTAACTTATGCATTGCCCCGGAATCCAGAGGTATCACAAATTTCATTTGATTACTCAATCAAATTACTACTCATCTGTTTTTTCCCTTCATCATCCGTATTATTACTTACCTCCGCGAACTGTTGCTGTAATTTTCAGGTCGTTTATGCAATTATGCACAGGCAGGAGGTGTTTCTACCTTTCAAGAATCATCCACGTTTTAATGAACTGTTGGAAAACATATATACTGTATGTGTTCAGTCTAGAATACTTCCCTTTTTATTAGTAAATTTACATCGAATGGCTTTGTAAACGAAACCCACTCTTCATGTTCAGGCGTTACTATTTATTTTCAAGAAGCTTCATCTTTCCTGGCATGTAGCAATTACACTCTGAATTTCTTCTATTACAGGTTTTGGATTTCTTCAATATCCGTATGGATGCGCAGAAAATGGATGGTGAATGGTCAGTTGAGAAAGTTCTTGAAGTAATTGTTAACAACTGTCGATCTTGGAGAGGTGAAGGCATGAAGGTATGAAGCAGATGCTTTTATAAATACTTGATTTTAATTCATGTTCTTATGAAGCTTTACTAACCCATCAGTTTATTTTGTTTTGAATAGATGTTTACGCAATTACGTTTCACCTATCAACAAGAGAATAATCCCGAGGAATTCTTTATTCCATATGTGTGGCAGTTGGTAATGTCCCACAGGTATACTTTCAGAACATCATAAAGGAATTACAAATCAATGTCAAAGTTGTCACATTTTATCTGTCCATGGTTTCTTTTTGGCTTCTATAAAGATTTCATCTTTGAAGATTTTACATATCCTTACATTTTATCGGTATTCAAGAATGTAAAGTTGTCACATTTTATCTGTCCATGGTTTCTTTTTGGCTTCTATAAAGATATTTCATCTTTGAAGATTTCACATATCCTTACATTTTATCGGTATTCAAGAATGTAATGTTGTTCACATGATCTTTTGCAGTGGTTTTACTTTCAATCCTAGCAGCATAAATTTGTTTCCAGTACCTGCAGGAGTGAGTGTTATTTCCCTTTTAGTTAATTCTGGTTTTTCTTTGTTTTTTCATTCAGCTAAGAGCACTTTGTTATACTGCATTACTGTCTTTTTCTAAATTGTGCACTTTCATTAGTTATCTGTTCTTAAACTGTTATTTCGTGGACAATGTTAGTTTGGTTTGGCCAAACATGCAAAATTGCATTACTAGTCCGATATTACAAGGTTGAACACTCTACACTCTTAGTTCCATGCTTTAAAAAATAGCACTTTTGGTCCCAATGTTATAATCTTTGCTCATTTCCTCCATTTCACTCCTTCCCATATATTTTTTGCACTTTTGGTCCCATAGATTGTTTTTGTATTGCACTTTAGTTCCAAACTGAATGTATGGTATAATTGTTTATACTGAAATGCAGGATATAAATGACGGAGAAGAGGAGGAGAAACTCGAAAGCGGCGAGGAGGCTAAAGAAATTGCACTTCAAGTGGAGATTCCTGTATAGTGTTATAATTCACATGAGATAATATCAAGTTTACTGTATATAATCTATAAATACAAATGAAATATCCGAAATTTTTATGTTGATATGTCTTGAGTGTTGTATAAAAGGCCTGTGTTTTTGTTCTCTCTTTATGAGATATATCTAATAAGATTTGTTTTTAAGATTTGCAACAGGATACAGTTACAATATAGAAATCCTCTGATGGTTAGATCATTTTGTTATTGAATATGTAACATGTCATCTTTTGATAAAAGTGCAATATCCTAGTTAGGAGCTTAAGGCCTTGTTTGGTTCACTTTGTGGAGGATTTTCCGGTTACATAAACCAAATCCTTGTTAGCTTTTTTGTTGAATTGCTTATGAAAACTGTTACAAAGGTTGTTTAAGTATTTTTTTCTGAAAATGCTACGGAGTTGAAGAAAGCTATTCAAATAAGGCTTAAGATTGTAGGCCCTTAACTCCTTGTTATGGATTTTGGTTCGAGTTTAATGATGGGTTATTGAGCGAACTTTATAATACATGCAAGCATGGATCAAAATTTCCATCTTTTCCATCGAAAATATCGAAAAGTTTTCGTTTTTGAATTAGGCGAAACGAAAACAAGATGTAATTTCGAAACTATTTATTTGCCTTAAACTCTGTTATTTTCCTAAATTTAGTAACTTTTTTTACAAATTTTTCTTAGTGTTTTCGAAACATTTTCGAATAGTCTCGAAAAGTTTTCAATATCTGACTGACCGAAACATACATTTGAACCGAAATTTTAATCCATGCAAGAGCTTACCTTTAATAAATTCGTTTGGTGAAACAAATTGAGAGAGACTGCCTTTTATAAACATTTATCTCTTGTTTGGTAGTGTTGATTCAAACGAATAAGATTATCTTATGATACTATAATCTCTTCAGCTAAAACAAAAATTAGGTGGTGAATTTTGCTGCTTTTCACTAATTTGCCTCTGCCATGTAAAGTACTCGTATCCATCAAACAAGTTTGTAATGATATAATTAATATTTTTATCATTATTTTGTAATTGCTATCAAAAGTTGGTCGTATCACTTACAAAAAATATGACTGTATATGTGATGCAAATTTACACATAGTGCGGCCAAGTCATCAAGATTAAATTTGGAGGATAATTACAAATATTAATAAATAAACCCTACTAAGATTCGCTAAAAAATCCATAAAACAAAGAAGAAAATGATAGATGTAAAATGTATTGCTAACTCAATTCAATCAATTCAAACACAATTTAACCAATCAAACAACAATTGCAATTAACCCAACCAACTGTAATATCAGTATCCGCAATTAAATCAACAAATGAACAACAACCGTAATCGCAATCTCAATCCAAATCACCAAAAGGAATGCAACAGTAAATGAACTATGATCAACAACACTCAATTACATAGGATTGCTATCTACAACCGAATGTAATAAATCCAGCTCAAGATCTTCATATAACATGAAATGAAGATGGAAAAGCTTGGATCAATGGACGCAGGAACATGTGAATTCAGCTGAAGAAGAGAGAAAGAAATTCTTACTCGTGCGGGTGTTGAATGTGTGAGTGCGTGTAACTTGCTATTAAAAGCAAGTCCGTTTTTCCATGTCTGCACTTTATCTACTTGGCATCTACTCAGCGTCTACTGGATTCATTCGTCCAATATATAAAACATTAGCTTTCCCACGTCATCAAGGTGTTGGTTTACTAATAAAAACGTAACATCAGAAATGCGTTTTCTTTCCAGCTGCAAAATAGCAATTAACCCCCTAGCAAAAACCCCCTGCTCATTTTATTCCTGTGCATGGATTTGTACATGCAACAGAAAATTAGTACGATGTAACGCTGGTAGAACTTGCAAAAATCAACTAATGGGTTAACTTGAGAATGGATGGATCGTTTAAATAAACTGGATAAACCATAAAAAAATTGTGAACGAACGGGTTAAAATAACAAAAAAGAAATGATATACTCAATGTAAAAGCAGGTAAAATTGATATTTCTTTTGTAAGTTTTTAAAAAATTATAACTAATTAAAGAGCCTAAAAATGATAACAACTTTAAAGCGATTTAATCAAAGAAATTATGTGATATGTCATTTAGACCATAGTATGATTAAAAATGATGATATGATTCAACTAACATAAGAAATTGGTTAATCAAATGCAAAACACGTGCACTTTTCTAATTTGATTAACAGAAATTAGTTAATTACGTATAAAGCACGTGCACTTTTCTAATTTGATTAAAAAAAATTAGTTAATCACGTGCAAAACAAGTGCACTTTTCTAATTTGATTAAAAGATTAGTTAATCACGTGCAAAGCACGTGCACTTTTCTAGTAAAAAGAAAAGGAGATGATAAGTTTGTTTAGTAGTATAACAGTGTCTTGTTTTAATTAAGCACTGGTCTTTTTATGGGACACTGTGACCCGTGGCATTCGATGTCTAACAACTTTCTATTTGGTTTAGATTGGAACAACACCTGTTCCTTCCACGCTATTACTACTATTATATTATATACGAGTATAACTTACTCGTAACTACTTACTAATACTGATCACAATTTACAACTACCTAGCTAGTAGTAATATTAATAACAATGTATGGATGTCTATCTATAGTTATACTGACTGACTTGAGAATATATATTATCTTTGAATTGACTTTTTGAATGTTGGCACGTGTAAACCATATTTACAAATCAATCAGATAATGAAATCGTGCAAACGAGTGGTGCTAGCTACTTGCTCGATCTGGGCCATATCATAATTAAACTACGTACAAGCTGGAACAGTCCTACCTGGGTTAAATTTTAGCTAGTTGCACATTGCTCCTCGTGATAGATATAAGATTTATAATGAAGTATTACCTGTTTTTTCGGACTCGAAAGCAGAGGGCATTTCACTCCTTTTCCTTCTTCGGTAGACAAACCACACCGCCATAAGAACTAGAATGAGTACAAAAACTCCCACAATACTTCCTATTGCTGCTCCTAGAACCCTTGAATTCCTTGATGAAGGTATATCTGAAGGAACAGGTGACCCACCAAGGGGAAGTGGCGTAGGGGAATGCCTTGGTGGACGTCTAAGTGGGGGAGGTGGATTATCAACAGCTACTGCTGGAGGGGAACCGCGCCTTGATGGGGGAGGTGGATTATCAACAGCTACTGCTGGAGGGGAACCGCGCCTTGGTGGGAGAGGTGGATTATCAACAGCTACTGATGGAGGGGAATCGGTCCACCAGGGAGGTAGCGTACTATCAGCAATAGCTAGAGCTGGAATCCGATTAAAGAATTATGAAATAAAATTATAGTTAATCACGTGCAAAACAGGTGCACTTTTCTGATTTTATTAAAAGAAATTAGTTAAGAGAATGAGTGAACTGATTAACAAATGTAAAAATCAACTAATGGGTTAACTTGAGAATGGATGGATCGTTTAAATAAACTGGATAAACCATAAAAAAATTGTGAACGAACGGATTAAAATAACAAAAAAGAAATGATATACTCAATGTAAAAGCAGGTAAAATTGATATTGCTTTTGTAAGTTTTTAAAAAATTATAACTAATTAAAGAGCCTAAAAATGATAACAACTTTAAAGCGATTTAATCAAAGAAATTATGTGGTATGTCATTTAGACCATAGTATGATTAAAAATGATGATATGATTCAACTAACATAAGAAATTAGTTAATCAAATGCAAAACACGTGCACTTTTCTAATTTGATTAACAGAAATTAGTTAATTACGTATAAAGCACGTGCACTTTTCTAATTTGATTAAAAAAAATTAGTTAATCACGTGCAAAACAAGTGCACTTTTCTAATTTGATTAAAAGATTAGTTAATCACGTGCAAAGCACGTGCACTTTTCTAGTAAAAAGAAAAGGCGATGATAAGTTTGTTTAGTAGTATAACAGTGTCTTGTTTTAATTAAGATTCGCTAAAAAATCCATAAAACAAAGAAGAAAATGATAGATGTAAAATGTATTGCTAACTCAATTCAATCAATTCAAACACAATTTAACCAATCAAACAACAATTGCAATTAACCCAACCAACTGTAATATCAGTATCCACAATTAAATCAACAAATGAACAACAACCGTAATCGCAATCTCAATCCAAATCACCAAAAGGAATGCAACAGTAAATGAACTATGATCAACAACACTCAATTACATAGGATTGCTATCTACAACCGAATGTAATAAATCCAGCTCAAGATCTTCATATAACATGAAATGAAGATGGAAAAGCTTGGATCAATGGACGCAGGAACATGTGAATTCAGCTGAAGAAGAGAGAAAGAAATTCTTACTCGTGCAGGGTGTTGAATGTGTGAGTGCGTGTAACTTGCTATTAAAAGCAAGTCCGTTTTTCCATGTCTGCACTTTATCTACTTGGCATCTACTCAGCGTCTACTGGATTCATTCGTCCAATATATAAAACATTAGCTTTCCCACGTCATCAAGGTGTTGGTTTACTAATAAAAACGTAACATCAGAAATGCGTTTTCTTTCCAGCTGCAAAATAGCAATTAACCCCTAGCAAAAACACCCCTGCTCATTTTATTCCTGTGCATGGATTTGTACATGCAACAGAAAATTAGTACGATGTAATGCTGGTAGAACTTGCAAAAATCAACTAATGGGTTAACTTGAGAATGGATGGATCGTTTAAATAAACTGGATAAACCATAAAAAAATTGTGAACGAACGGGTTAAAATAACAAAAAAGAAATGATATACTCAATGTAAAAGCAGGTAAAATTGATATTTCTTTTGTAAGTTTTTAAAAAATTATAACAAATTAAAGAGCCTAAAAATGATAACAACTTTAAAGCGATTTAATCAAAGAAATTATGTGATATGTCATTTAGACCATAGTATGATTAAAAATGATGATATGATTCAACTAAAATAAGAAATTAGTTAATCAAATGCAAAACAAGTGCAATTTTCTAATTTTATTAACAGAAATTAGTTAATTACGTATAAAGCACGTGCACTTTTCTAATTTGATTAAAAAAAATTAGTTAATCACGTGCAAAACAAGTGCACTTTTCTAATTTGATTAAAAGATTAGTTAATCACGTGCAAAGCACGTGCACTTTTCTAGTAAAAAGAAAAGGAGATGATAAGTTTGTTTAGTAGTATAACAGTGTCTTGTTTTAATTAAGCACTGGTCTTTTTATGGGACACTGTGACCCGTGGCATTCGATGTCTAACAACTTTCTATTTGGTTTAGATTGGAACAACACCTGTTCTTTCCACGCTATTACTACTATTATATTATATACGAGTATAACTTACTCGTAACTACTTACTAATACTGATCACAATTTACAACTACCTAGCTAGTAGTAATATTAATAACAATGTATGGATGTCTATCTATAGTTATACTGACTGACTTGAGAATATATATTATCTTTGAATTGACTTTTTGAATGTTGGCACGTGTAAACCATATTTACAAATCAATCAGATAATGAAATCGTGCAAACGAGTGGTGCTAGCTACTTGCTCGATCTGGGCCATATCATAATTAAACTACGTACAAGCTGGAACAGTCCTACCTGGGTTAAATTTTAGCTAGTTGCACATTGCTCCTCGTGATAGATATAAGATTTATAATGAAGTATTACCTGTTTTTTCGGACTCGAAAGCAGAGGGCATTTCACTCATTTTCCTTCTTCGGTAGACAAACCACACCGCCATAAGCACTAGAATGAGTACAAAAACTCCCACAATACTTCCTATTGCTGCTCCTAGAACCCTTGAATTCCTTGATGAAGGTATATCTGAAGGAACAGGTGACCCACCAAGGGGAAGTGGCGTAGGGGAATGCCTTGGTGGACGTCTAAGTGGGGGAGGTGGATTATCAACAGCTACTGCTGGAGGGGAACCGCGCCTTGGTGGGGGAGGTGGATTATCAACACCTACTGCTGGAGGAGAACCGCGCCTTGGTAGGAGAGGTGGATTATCAACAGCTACTGCTGGAGGGGAATCGGTCCACCAGGGAGGTAGCGTACTATCAGCAATAGCTAGAGCGGAATCCGATTAAAGAATTATGAAATAAAATTATAGTTAATTACGTGCAAAACACGTGCACTTTTCTGATTTTATTAAAAGAAATTAGTTAAGAGAATGAGTGAAATGATTAACAAATGTAAAAATGAACTAATGGGTTAACTTGAGAATTGATGGATCGTTTAAATAAATTGGATAAACCATAAAAAAATTGTGAACGAACGGGTTAAAATAACAAAAAAGAAATGATATACTCAATGTAAAAGCAGGTAAAATTGATATTTCCTTTGTAAGTTTTTAAAAAATTATAACTAATTAAAGAGCCTAAAAATGATAACAATTTTAAAGCGATTTAATCAAAGAAATTATGTAGTATGTCATTTAGACCATAGTATGATTAAAAATGATGATATGATTCAACTAACATAAGAAATTAGTTAATCAAATGCAAAACACGTGCACATTTCTAATTTGATTAACAGAAATTAGTTAATTACGTATAAAGCACGTGCACTTTTCTAATTTGATTAAAAACAATTAGTTAATCACGTGCAAAACAAGTGCACTTTTCTAATTTGATTAAAAGATTAGTTAATCACGTGCAAAGCACGTGCACTTTTCTAGTAAAAAGAAAAGGAGATGATAAGTTTGTTTAGTAGTATAACAGTGTCTTGTTTTAATTAGGCACTGGTCTTTTTATGGGACACTGTGACCCGTGGCATTCGATGTCTAACAACTTTCTATTTGGTTTAGATTGGAACAACACCTGTTCCTTCCACGCTATTACTACTATTATATTATATACGAGTATAACTTACTCGTAACTACTTACTAATACTGATCACAATTCACAACTACCTAGCTAGTAGTAATATTAATAACAATGTATGGATGTCTATCTATAGTTATACTGACTGACTTGATAATATATCTTATCTTTGAACTGACTTTTTGAATGTTGGCACGTGTAAACCATATTTACAAATCAATCAGATAATGAAATCGTGCAAACGAGTGGTGCTAGCTACTTGCTCGATCTGGGCCATATCATAATTAAACTACGTACAAGCTGGAACAGTCCTACCTAGGTTCAATTTTAGCTAGTTGCACATTGCTCCTCGTGATAGATATAAGATTTATAATGAAGTATTACCTGTTTTTTCGGACTCGAAAGCAGAGGGCATTTCACTCCTTTTCCTTCTTCGGTAGACAAACCACACCGCCATAAGCACTAGAATTAGTACAAAAACTCCCACAATACTTCCTATTGCTGCTCCTAGAACCCTTGAATTCCTTGATGAAGGTATATCTGAAGGAACAGGTGACCCAACAAGGGGAAGTGGCGTAGGGGAATGCCTTGGTGGACGTCTAAGTGGGGGAGGTGGATTATCAACAGCTACTGCTGGAGGGGAACCGCGCCTTGATGGGGGAGGTGGATTATCAACAGCTACTGCTGGAGGGGAACCGCGCCTTGGTGGGAGAGGTGGATTATCAACAGCTACTGATGGAGGGGAATCGGTCCACCAGGGAGGTAGCGTACTATCAGCAATAGCTAGAGCTGGAATCCGATTAAAGAATTATGAAATAAAATTATAGTTAATCACGTGCAAAACAGGTGCACTTTTCTGATTTTATTAAAAGAAATTAGTTAAGAGAATGAGTGAACTGATTAACAAATGTAAAAATCAACTAATGGGTTAACTTGAGAATGGATGGATCGTTTAAATAAACTGGATAAACCATAAAAAAATTGTGAACGAACGGATTAAAATAACAAAAAAGAAATGATATACTCAATGTAAAAGCAGGTAAAATTGATATTGCTTTTGTAAGTTTTTAAAAAATTATAACTAATTAAAGAGCCTAAAAATGATAACAACTTTAAAGCGATTTAATCAAAGAAATTATGTGGTATGTCATTTAGACCATAGTATGATTAAAAATGATGATATGATTCAACTAACATAAGAAATTAGTTAATCAAATGCAAAACACGTGCACTTTTCTAATTTGATTAACAGAAATTAGTTAATTACGTATAAAGCACGTGCACTTTTCTAATTTGATTAAAAAAAATTAGTTAATCACGTGCAAAACAAGTGCACTTTTCTAATTTGATTAAAAGATTAGTTAATCACGTGCAAAGCACGTGCACTTTTCTAGTAAAAAGAAAAGGCGATGATAAGTTTGTTTAGTAGTATAACAGTGTCTTGTTTTAATTAAGATTCGCTAAAAAATCCATAAAACAAAGAAGAAAATGATAGATGTAAAATGTATTGCTAACTCAATTCAATCAATTCAAACACAATTTAACCAATCAAACAACAATTGCAATTAACCCAACCAACTGTAATATCAGTATCCACAATTAAATCAACAAATGAACAACAACCGTAATCGCAATCTCAATCCAAATCACCAAAAGGAATGCAACAGTAAATGAACTATGATCAACAACACTCAATTACATAGGATTGCTATCTACAACCGAATGTAATAAATCCAGCTCAAGATCTTCATATAACATGAAATGAAGATGGAAAAGCTTGGATCAATGGACGCAGGAACATGTGAATTCAGCTGAAGAAGAGAGAAAGAAATTCTTACTCGTGCAGGGTGTTGAATGTGTGAGTGCGTGTAACTTGCTATTAAAAGCAAGTCCGTTTTTCCATGTCTGCACTTTATCTACTTGGCATCTACTCAGCGTCTACTGGATTCATTCGTCCAATATATAAAACATTAGCTTTCCCACGTCATCAAGGTGTTGGTTTACTAATAAAAACGTAACATCAGAAATGCGTTTTCTTTCCAGCTGCAAAATAGCAATTAACCCCTAGCAAAAACACCCCTGCTCATTTTATTCCTGTGCATGGATTTGTACATGCAACAGAAAATTAGTACGATGTAATGCTGGTAGAACTTGCAAAAATCAACTAATGGGTTAACTTGAGAATGGATGGATCGTTTAAATAAACTGGATAAACCATAAAAAAATTGTGAACGAACGGGTTAAAATAACAAAAAAGAAATGATATACTCAATGTAAAAGCAGGTAAAATTGATATTTCTTTTGTAAGTTTTTAAAAAATTATAACAAATTAAAGAGCCTAAAAATGATAACAACTTTAAAGCGATTTAATCAAAGAAATTATGTGATATGTCATTTAGACCATAGTATGATTAAAAATGATGATATGATTCAACTAAAATAAGAAATTAGTTAATCAAATGCAAAACAAGTGCACTTTTCTAATTTTATTAACAGAAATTAGTTAATTACGTATAAAGCACGTGCACTTTTCTAATTTGATTAAAAAAAATTAGTTAATCACGTGCAAAACAAGTGCACTTTTCTAATTTGATTAAAAGATTAGTTAATCACGTGCAAAGCACGTGCACTTTTCTAGTAAAAAGAAAAGGAGATGATAAGTTTGTTTAGTAGTATAACAGTGTCTTGTTTTAATTAAGCACTGGTCTTTTTATGGGACACTGTGACCCGTGGCATTCGATGTCTAACAACTTTCTATTTGGTTTAGATTGGAACAACACCTGTTCTTTCCACGCTATTACTACTATTATATTATATACGAGTATAACTTACTCGTAACTACTTACTAATACTGATCACAATTTACAACTACCTAGCTAGTAGTAATATTAATAACAATGTATGGATGTCTATCTATAGTTATACTGACTGACTTGAGAATATATATTATCTTTGAATTGACTTTTTGAATGTTGGCACGTGTAAACCATATTTACAAATCAATCAGATAATGAAATCGTGCAAACGAGTGGTGCTAGCTACTTGCTCGATCTGGGCCATATCATAATTAAACTACGTACAAGCTGGAACAGTCCTACCTGGGTTAAATTTTAGCTAGTTGAACATTGCTCCTCGTGATAGATATAAGATTTATAATGAAGTATTACCTGTTTTTTCGGACTCGAAAGCAGAGGGCATTTCACTCATTTTCCTTCTTCGGTAGACAAACCACACCGCCATAAGCACTAGAATGAGTACAAAAACTCCCACAATACTTCCTATTGCTGCTCCTAGAACCCTTGAATTCCTTGATGAAGGTATATCTGAAGGAACAGGTGACCCACCAAGGGGAAGTGGCGTAGGGGAATGCCTTGGTGGACGTCTATGTGGGGGAGGTGAATTATCAACAGCTACTGCTGGAGGGGAACCGCGCCTTAGTGGGGGAGGTGGATTATCAACAGCTACTGTTGGAGGAAAACCGCGCCTTTGTGGGAGAGGTGGATTATCAACAGCTACTGCTGGAGGGGAATCGGTCCACCAGGGACGTAGCGTACTATCAGCAATAGCTAGAGCGGAATCCGATTAAAGAATTATGAAATAAAATTATAGTTAATCACGTGCAAAACACGTGCACTTTTCTTATTTTATTAAAAGAAATTAGTTAAGAGAATGAGTGAAATGATTAACAAATGTAAAAATCAACTAATGGGTTAACTTGAGAATTGATGGATCGTTTAAATAAATTGGATAAACCTTAAAAAAATTGTGAACGAACGGGTTAAAATAACAAAAAAGAAATGATATACTCAATGTAAAAGCAGGTAAAATTGATATTTCTTTTGTAAGTTTTTAAAAAATTATAACTAATTAAAGAGCCTAAAAATGATAACAATTTTAAAGCGATTTAATCAAAGAAATTATGTAGTATGTCATTTAGACCATAGTATGATTAAAAATGATGATATGATTCAACTAACATAAGAAATTAGTTAATCAAATGCAAAACACGTGCACATTTCTAATTTGATTAACAGAAATTAGTTAATTGCGTATAAAGCACGTGCACTTTTCTAATTTGATTAAAAACAATTAGTTAATCACGTGCAAAACAAGTGCACTTTTCTAATTTGATTAAAAGATTAGTTAATCACGTGCAAAGCACGTGCACTTTTCTAGTAAAAAGAAAAGGAGATGATAAGTTTGTTTAGTAGTATAACAGTGTCTTGTTTTAATTAGGCACTGGTCTTTTTATGGGACACTGTGACCCGTGGCATTCGATGTCTAACAACTTTCTATTTGGTTTAGATTGGAACAACACCTGTTCCTTCCATGCTATTACTACTATTATATTATATACGAGTATAACTTACTCGTAACTACTTACTAATACTGATCACAATTCACAACTACCTAGCTAGTAGTAATATTAATAACAATGTATGGATGTCTATCTATAGTTATACTGACTGACTTGATAATATATCTTATCTTTGAACTGACTTTTTGAATGTTGGCACGTGTAAACCATATTTACAAATCAATCAGATAATGAAATCGTGCAAACGAGTGGTGCTAGCTACTTGCTCGATCTGGGCCATATCATAATTAAACTACGTACAAGCTGGAACAGTCCTACCTAGGTTCAATTTTAGCTAGTTGCACATTGCTCCTCGTGATAGATATAAGATTTATAATGAAGTATTACCTGTTTTTTCGGACTCGAAAGCAGAGGGCATTTCACTCATTTTCCTTCTTCGGTAGACAAACCACACCGCCGTAAGCACTAAAATGAGTACAAAAACTCCCACAATACTTCCTATTGCTGCTCCTAGAACCCTTGAATTCCTTGATGAAGGTATATCTGAAGGAACAGGTGACCCAACAAGGGGAAGTGGCGTAGGGGAATGCCTTGGTGGACGTCTAAGTGGGGGAGGTGGATTATCAACAGCTACTGCTGGAGGGGAACCGCGCCTTGATGGGGGAGGTGGATTATCAACAGCTACTGCTGGAGGGGAACCGCGCCTTGTTGGGAGAGGTGGATTATCAACAGCTACTGATGGAGGGGAATCGGTCCACCAGGGAGGTAGCGTACTATCAGCAATAGCTAGAGCTGGAATCCGATTAAAGAATTATGAAATAAAATTATAGTTAATCACGTGCAAAACACGTGCACTTTTCTGATTTTATTAAAAGAAATTAGTTAAGACAATGAGTGAACTGATTAACAAATGTAAAAATCAACTAATGGGTTAACGTGAGAATGGATGGATCGTTTAAATAAACTGGATAAACCATAAAAAAAATTGTGAACGAACGGGTTAAAATAACAAAAAAGAAATGATATACTCAACGTAAAAGCAGGTAAAATTGATATTTCTTTTGTAAGTTTTTAAAAAATTATAACTAATTAAAGAGCCTAAAAATGATAACAACTTTAAAGCGATTTAATCAAAGAAATTATGTGGTATGTCATTTAGACCATAGTATGATTAAAAATGATGATATGATTCAACTAACATAAGAAATTAGTTAATCAAATGCAAAACACGTGCACTTTTCTAATTTGATTAACAGAAATTAGTTAATTACGTATAAAGCGCGTGCACTTTTCTAATTTGATTAAAAAAAATTAGTTAATCACGTGCAAAACAAGTGCACTTTTCTAATTTGATTAAAAGATTAGTTAATCACGTGCAAAGCACGTGCACTTTTCTAGTAAAAAGAAAAGGAGATGATAAGTTTGTTTAGTAGTATAACAGTGTCTTGTTTTAATTAAGATTCGCTAAAAAATCCATAAAACAAAGAAGAAAATGATAGATGTAAAATGTATTGCTAACTCAATTCAATCAATTCAAACACAATTTAACCAATCAAACAACAATTGCAATTAACCCAACCAACTGTAATATCAGTATCCGCAATTAAATCAACAAATGAACAACAACCGTAATCGCAATCTCAATCCAAATCACCAAAAGGAATGCAACAGTAAATGAACTATGATCAACAACACTCAATTACATAGGATTGCTATCTACAACCGAATGTAATAAATCCAGCTCAAGATCTTCATATAACATGAAATGAAGATGGAAAAGCTTGGATCAGTGGACGCAGGAACATGTGAATTCAGCTGAAGAAGAGAGAAAGAAATTCTTACTCGTGCAGGGTGTTGAATGTGTGAGTGCGTGTAACTTGCTATTAAAGGCAAGTCCGTTTTTCCATGTCTGCACTTTATCTACTTGGCATCTACTCAGCGTCTACTGGATTCATTCGTCCAATATATAAAACATTAGCTTTCCCAAGTCATCAAGGTGTTGGTTTACTAATAAAAACGTAACATCAGAAATGCGTTTTCTTTCCAGCTGCAAAATAGTAATTAACCCCCTAGCTAAAACCCCCCTGCTCATTTTATTCCTGTGCATGGACTTGTACATGCAACAGAAAATTAGTACGATGTAACGCTGGTAGAACTTGCGCTTGAAGTGGTTGACGACGTCGTTACGGAATGCCATGTGGGGTGGAATGAGTACGTTGGACCAATAATCTGCCCATCGTGAATCGTTATCATAATCATACGCCGCCGCCGCAATTCGCCTCAATGTCATGACCCAATTTCAGCATCCCATTTGATTCAAACCTGATATCTCGAGCTCTGTTCTCAAGTTCCATAAACCCAGCCATTTAGTTAATTTGATAAGAGATATATTACAAGAGGATTCAAGTAGTAAAATAGAATTGAACGAAGAAGAAGAAGGTCAACACTATTCGAACAGGAAAGAGGGAAGAATGAAGAAATAATTGGGATTCAATTTAGGGTTATTTCTAAATTAATTGGGTCGGATACGGTTGTTACTTGTACCCAGTTATTTATCCGGATTTATTGTTAGTTATTCTGTTATTTAGTCTTTTACTTTTCTGCCCTTATGTAATTCTCTATTTAAGGAGCAGTTTCATGCTCAGTTTGTACACAACGATTATTCAATTAATAAACAAGGCAGATTTATTTACTTTCTCTCAATTCTATAGCTATACAATAATTTTCATATATACAATTTATATAGTTTCACAAGATAGAAACAATATTTACAGAAATGGGAGATATTAATACCATTCAGAACTGTTATAAAACTCCGAACTATTATCTTGACTACCAAATGCCATTCTTTGGAACATTCTGATTTGTGCAGAATGTTCCCTTGAATCAAATATTCGACTCTGGCCTGGTTTCAATCCATTGTTCAAATCTTCCGAAGAATCTAAAGCTCTCACTATCTGCAAAACAAGCAAAAACGAGAACCAGATCAATAATCAGAAAGGCGGACTGCAAACAATAAGGGCATTTATGCAAAACTTACTTGACTCATCTTCGGCCTTTTGGAAGCTAAGTGACGAACACAAGCTGCAGCTGCTTCAACCATTCGAAACATTTCTTCTACAGCGAAGTTCTTCTCCAACCTAGGATCTACTAGGTCTCCAAAATCTTTTGTCTCAAGTGCTTGATGGAGCAACGGTCGAGCCTGCAGAAGAAGCGGCGTTATAGTTAGAAAATTAAAATATGATAAAAATGACATTGAGTTGTAAATCCGTTAACAGTTGGAAATTATAATCATTGGTTGGCTTGTGCTTTCATAATGTTAGATACTACACTAACTCGAAAATAGGAACATGTAGACAATGTAAATTGTAATTCAGTTCCAACTAACACACACTTAATTAGTAACATGTATAGAACTCATAGACAAAAAAAATCCCCATTTTTATTAGATTTGTTTAGTAAAATTCAATTCTCTCAGTTCCAACGCCAGCTAAAGTTAAAAGTACTGAAATCCATCCACGGTTAATGAAATCCAATAATTGGGCTTCCCTCGTTTTATATCTACTTAGTAGTCATCTCTTATTTCTTAAATTAATTTTTGGCTCCATTTGGATTAAGGGATTTGGAGGAAGGATTTCAAATGATCCAATTTGGGATCCACCATTTTGGATTAAAGAATAATATAAAATGATTACTTAAAGGATTTGAATCCAATATCAAAGTGATCCAAACAAGTTCCACGGATTTGAAATTAATAGCTCCAAATCCATCAACCCAAAATGACCCCTTAGGGAAGTTCGTGCAATATGGAGCACATGGAACAATAGAAAAGTAATCGAACTCTGCGATCTCATCAAGAAGGCATAGATGGAGTACACTGACTAATAGGAGGATCTTACTATTATTATGAAGGTAAAGCACTCATATAATGACTTTGACAACCAGAATTTTAAATTTTGCACCAATATAGAATTCTAAAGACAGTTAATAAATTAGATGAAGTTTGAAGTTCATAATGTCATATACCAATGAGTTGATATTCTTAACGCATGGAAAAAAGAAACGTAAAAAAATGAATAAAGTTAATGGAATTACCCATTCAACCAAGCTTTCATCCCCCGAGGGCTGCGATGAGTCAACAGCTTTACGACCAGTAATGAGCTCCAAAAGCACAACGCCAAATGAAAAAACATCAGACTTCTCATTCAGTTTACCAGTTGATGCATACTCTGGAGCCAAGTATCTGCGAGTTATCCAAATATCTTGATAAATGAATCGATGCACAATTTATCAATAAGAAATTATGACAAGCTACCTTATTTGCTATAAATTTAGTTGGTGCAGGACATTGGACTACTAAACATTTCACAATAAAGTGAAGACTTACCCAAAGGTTTCCATGACACGGGTAGTCACGTGGGTATGTAAATCTAATTCCAGTGCTAACCTTGCAAGCCCAAAATCTGCAACCTGTCCATAAGTGACATAAAGGTACTTAATGACGAATGAATAAATCATTTTTGCATAACAAATTATATGAATGCATTGAGATTTTATATATGTTGTTTAAATTAAAAAATAGCAACACAGGAGAAACTTATATAAGTGCAGGATGAAAAAATAGCATACCTTCGCTTCAAAGTTGTTATCCAAGAGAATGTTTGCTGACTTAATATCTCTGTGAATGATACGGGGTTGACCTGGTAAACACGCAACCAAATACTTTCTTTAGCTTCTTTACTAAAATTTCAGAGCAAACTTCAGAAAAGAACTACACTACAGTAGATATTATCTCGACAATCAACTCTTCCATTCAAGAATAGTTAAAAGTTATACTGCTTAATTTGTTGATGATAATTAAAATGTTCTTTGAGGAAAATGCACAAATCAAAATCTAGGTTTTATGGAATCACACAAGGAAAACGGGGAAAAAAAAAACTATGTAAAAAAATGCCTAGTGCTTACAGTCTTCGTGAAGGTAGGCTAATCCGCGTGCAGAACCAACTGCAGCTTTCACTCGATTAGCCCAACTCATTGCCGGTTTGCCTTTACCTGCAAAATCATAAAATTTCCAAGGTGAAGTCCTAACTTTTTTTTTAATACATATTTTTGATAATCCTCCATTTCAGGTATGAATATTTCGAATCTTTCTGTTGATTGTTACAAAATTCAGCTAAGTTATTCTTTTCATTTGTGTATTTCTCTTTGTTTGTGTGTGTGTGTCTTCGTTTAATTACTTAATTCTATGCTATAGTTTAGCTAAACTAGTTAGAAGAAGGGAGCTTCAATTTTAGGTTATATTGATGCTTGATGAAATTTTTTGGGAATAGTCTGTCACGCGACTTTTTTTTTTCCTTGTGTTTGTAATTTTGGTTTGTTGTCTTGTTTGACTTTGATGATTGTCAATCAGCGTATTCAGAAATTTGAATCTGTGACATTAGGTTAATATATATTATAAAGGCTTGGAGCATTGACCATGGAAATTTATTTGTATAATCCATTGGATTAATATGCAACCGTTTAGTTCATTTCTTAAAAAGAAGCAGGCAGGAGTTTAATTTAGTGAGTTACCATGAAGATGATGATGCAGGGTGCCGTTTGGCACATAATCATAACCAGAAACATTTGAGTCTCAACGGTACTGCAGTAACCGACGAGTGATACCAAATGCCTATGGTGTATCATGCAGATGGTTTCGACTTCGGCTCTGAATTCTCGCTCCCCTTGTCCACCACCTTCCTTAAATTGCTTAACAGCAACTTCTCGACCATCAGCCAGAACGCCTTTATAAACAAGGCCAAATCCACCTTTTCCCAGAATGGTTGAAAAACCATTTGTAGCCACAAATGGTTGTTCATATGTAAACAACAAATGTGAAGAGCACATGCCACCATCTGATGAGTAAATGATGTAGAAGAAGTTATTAAAGAGCCTAAAAATGATAACAACTTTAAAGCGATTTAATCAAAGAAATTATGTGATATGTCATTTAGACCATAGTATGATTAAAAATGATGATATGATTTAACTAACATAAGAAATTAGTTAATCAAATGCAAAACACGTGCACTTTTCTAATTTGATTAACAGAAATTAGTTAATTACGTATAAAGCACGTGCACTTTTCTAATTTGATTAAAAAAAATTAGTTATTCACGTGCAAAACAAGTGCAATTTTCTAATTTGATTAAAAGATTAGTTAATCACGTGCAAAGCACGTGCACTTTTCTAGTAAAAAGAAAAGGAGATGATAAGTTTGTTTAGTAGTATAACAGTGTCTTGTTTTAATTAAGCACTGGTCTTTTTATGGGACACTGTGACCCGTGGCATTCGATGTCTAACAACTTTCTATTTGGTTTAGATTGGAACATCACCTGTTCCTTCCACGCTATTACTACTATTATATTATATACGAGTATAACTTACTCGTAACTACTTACTAATACTGATCACAATTCACAACTACCTAGCTAGTAGTAATATTAATAACAATGTATGGATGTCTATCTATAGTTATACTGACTGACTTGAGAATATATATTATCTTTGAATTGACTTTTTGAATGTTGGCACGTGTAAACCATATTTACAAATCAATCAGATAATGAAATCGTGCAAACAAGTGGTACTAGCTACTTGCTCGATCTGGGCCATATCATAATTAAACTACGTACAAGCTGGAACAGTCCTACCTGGGTTAAATTTTAGCTAGTTGCACATTGCTCCTCGTGATAGATATAAGATTTATAATGAAGTATTACCTGTTTTTTCGGACTCGAAAGCAGAGGGCATTTCACTCCTTTTCCTTATTCGGTAGACAAACCACACCGCCATAAGCACTAGAATGAGTACAAAAACTCCCACAATACTTCCTATTGCTGCTCCTAGAACCCTTGAATTCCTTGATGAAGGTATATTTGAAGGAACAGGTGACCCTACAAGGGGAAGTGGCGTAGGGGAATGCCTTGGTGGACGTCTAAGTGGGGGAGGTGGATTATCAACAGCTACTGCTGGAGGAGAACCGCGCCTTGGTGGGGGAGGTGGATTATCAACAGCTACTGCTGGAGGAGAACCGCGCCTTGGTGGGAGAGGTGGATTATCAACAGCTACTGCTGGAGGGGAATCGGTCCACCAGGGAGGTAGCGTACTATCAGCAATAGCTAGAGCTGGAATCCGATTAAAGAATTATGAAATAAAATTATAGTTAATCACGTGCAAAACACGTGCACTTTTCTGATTTTATTAAAAGAAATTAGTTAAGAGAATGAGTGAACTGATTAACAAATGTAAAAATCAACTAATGGGTTAACTTGAGAATTTATGGATTGTTTAAATAAATTGGATAAACCATAAAAAAATTGTGAACGAACGGGTTAAAATAACAAAAAAAGAAATGATTTACTCAATGTAAAAGCATGTAAAATTGATATTTCTTTTGTAAGTTTTTAAAAAATTATAACTAATTAAAGAGCCTAAAAATTATAACAATTTTAAAGCGATTTAATAAAAGAAATTATGTGGTATGTCATTTAGACCATAGTATGATTAAAAATGATGATATGATTCAACTAACATAAGAAATTAGTTAATCAAATGCAAAACACGTGCACATTTCTAATTTGATTAACATAAATTAGTTAATTACGTATAAAGCACGTGCACTTTTCTAATTTGATTAAAAACAATTAGTTAATCACGTGCAAAACAAGTGCACTTTTCTAATTTGATTAAAAGATTAGTTAATCACGTGCAAAGCACGTGCACTTTTCTAGTAAAAAGAAAAGGAGATGATAAGTTTGTTTAGTAGTATAACAGTGTCTTGTTTTAATTAAGCACTGGTCTTTTTATGGGACACTGTGACCCGTGGCATTCGATGTCTAACAACTTTCTATTTGGTTTAGATTGGAACAACACCTGTTCCTTCCACGCTATTATTACTATTATATTATATACGAGTATAACTTACTCGTAACTACTTACTAATACTGATCACAATTCACAACTACCTAGCTAGTAGTAATATTAATAAAAATGTATGGATGTCTATCTATAGTTATACTGACTGACTTGAGAATATATCTTATCTTTGAACTGACTTTTTGAATGTTGGCACGTGTAAACCATATTTACAAATCAATCAGATAATGAAATTGTGCAAACGAGTGGTGCTAGCTACTTGCTCGATCTGGGCCATATCATAATTAAACTACGTACAAGCTGCAACAGTCCTACAGGAATACAATTTGCACTTTTGGTCCCTCAATTTTTGGATATTGCAATTTTGACCCTAGATTTTCGAAAAATCAAGAATTGCAATTCAGTCCAATACTTTAAGAAAATTAAAATTTTCAATTCGGCTCCTGTTTTTTAGAAATTCAAATTTACACTTTTGGTCCCTCAATTTTTGGAAATTACAAATTGACCCCAGATTTTTTAAAAACCAAGAATTGTGTTTCAGTTAAGAATTCTCATAAAATTAAAAAAATTCAATTTGGCCCCAGATTTTCAGAAATCCGAATTTACACTTTTGGTCCCTCAATTTTTAGAAATTACAATTTTACCCTATATTTTTGAAAAATACAGAATTACAATTCAGTTTATTTCGGAAGATTAAAATTTTCATTTCGGCCCCTGATTATCAGAAATCCAAAATTTCACTTTTGGTCCCTTAATTTTCAAAAATTGCAATTTGACCCCATATTTTCAAAAAAATAAGAACTTTAATTCAGTCCATAATTTTCAGAAGATCAAAATTTTCAATTCGGCACCTGATTTTCAAAAATACAAATTTGCACTTTTGTCCCTTAATTTTTTAAAATTGCCATTTGACCCCAGATTTTCGAAAAATCCAGAGTTCCAATTCAGTCCAAAATTAAGATTTTCAATTCGGCCCCAGATTTTCTGAAATCCAAATTTGCACTTTTGGTCCCTCAATTTTCAAATATTATAATTTCGTCCCAAATCAATTTATGTGATTTTCTCCGGATATCAACAACAAGAATTAACTCATATAGCAAATTATTAGGCATGATTGAGAATTTTAAATAACACAAATGATATAAACCAAACAATGGATTTGAAATCCTTTGTAAAAAAATTTATCCAAACAAGAGATGCAAATAGGGGTGAGTCCGGTTCGATTTTCCGACCGAACCGGACCGGACCGAGTACCGAACCGGAAAACCGGTTCGGGACTCGATTTATGTCTCAGAACCGACCCCTTATAGGGTTGAACCGAAACCCATTTGAACTTTTTTTTCCCTAATTATACATGTCTATTACCCTTACCCATTTGAACCGAACCCGTCACTGCCCTAAATCAATTTCCCTTTCACTTCACTACTCAGCCGCCGCCCTATTCTCCACTCTCCAGCCGCAGCCCCGCCGACTCCGGTTCCTCCTCCGTCCGCCGGCGCCGACAGCAACAAGCCAACAAGGTAATATTTTCCCCTTTGATTAAATGCTGATAAACATCCAACCCTTCAATTAAATGTTGATTAAATGTTGATGCCACTCCAAATGGGGGGTCGCGGATTTCGAAGTGGGGGGGTTGGTGAGAGTCAATTAGGGGGATGAGTGAAGGATCGGCGGTGCGGAGGTGGCTGAGGGTGAATTCGATTTTGTTGATTGATAAGGGTTTGATGATTTGGGGGGAAGTGTTCTAGAAGATTGAGAGGCGCTTCTGCGGCGGTTCTTGGCTGTGGGAGTGGCGGTGGTTGTGAGAGTTACGGAGGAGGAGAAGAAAGGGTTAATTTTCACTACCAAAGTGATTAAATTTGATGAGGTGACGACCGTGAGGAACTAAGGCCATCTCCAATGGATAGGGCTGAAAATCAAACCAAGCTACTCGATACTCGACTCGAGCTCGTTCGATAAAAGCTCGTTTGACCTCGGTTCGTCACACTAATCAAACAAGCTTGAACATCTTTTTTCGTTCAATAACTTTTGAAGCTCGGCTCGAGCTCGACTCGATAAGGTAAAAATTGAAAAAACACATGTAAAATATCAAGCTACTCGATACTCGGCTCGAGCTCGTTCGATAAAAGCTCGTTTGAGCTCGGCTCGATTGAAAATCAAACCAAGCTCAAACACAAAATTTCAAGCTCGATAAAAATTGAACCAAGCTTGAACAGTGTGTCGTTCGGTACTACTCGGCTCGATTACAGCCCTACCAATGGGTATGGACTCCCATTCCCCTCAGACTCTCATTCTCCTCAGACTCCCCTTCCCCTTCAGACTCTCTTTTTATAGTCATCTTCAGTGACTCAATCTTCACATTCTATTTAATTTCAATTCTCAAACTTCCCCACTCTCACTTAATTTTTTCAATCTTCACATTCTATTTAATTCCAATTCTCATTCATTTAATAATAATTATAATAGTTCAATCTTCACACTCTATTTAATTTCAATTCTCATTCATTTAATAATAATAATAATAATAATAATAATAATAATAATAAAGTCAATAGTAACTTAAATATTGGTATTAATAATAAGTAATTCAACATTGTCATTAATAAAAACTAATTTAGCATTGACATTAATAATAAATAATATTTAATAATAACAATACAATAGCATTAAAATAATTAATAAATCATATATGAAAATTCATCGCCGGTGCCACCATTATTGTACATAAAATTAAATATTGTACATAAAATTACAATATTACAAGTTAAAAAAGTACAAAATGTACAAGTAAGAAAAATATTTAAATGTTAATAGATAATTTATGTTATTATTTAATAAATAAATAAAAATTATATGGCCATCCCAATAGTTTAAATATATAAAATAAAAATAAAAATAAAAAAAAGGTATATGGGCTGGGAAGTTTCCCAGCCCAATTAAGCAAATTTAAAAAAAAAAAAATGAAGATAGTGGGGCTGGCGCGTGCCCCAACAAAATAAGGTGTGGTGCGGTGGGTTCACCCACCGCCCCACATATTTGGGCGGTGGTTATCCACCGCCCACTTCCCCCTCAATTGTGATCCATTTATCCATTAAACATTAATTTTTTCCCCCTCTTTAAAGATTCACCTTTCCACTTCATCAATGAAGATGCTCTAACTAGGCATGCATGATGGATGGACTTTAATAATGGGAATGGGATCATGTCATTTTCGATTAATTGGTTAATTTTTGGCATTCATTTGCATTAGTCACAACCTCCATAGTAAATAGTAAAATTGTCAAAGACGGTTAGTGACTATTATAATGTTATGAAATTAGTAAAATGTCAAAGATGGCTTGCAAACCCTATAAATTTTAATTAACAGGGATGACTAATATGTAAAAGAAAAAAAAAATACAAGAGGAACTACTTTCTAAAAAGTTAATAATAAGAAGGATCATTAATGATGTTTACCCTATAAATTTTGCTTTAATATAATGTGTTAGAGACTACTATGGTTTATTTATATTGAGAAAATATTGAAATTTTGAAATTTTTAACTGAAAAAAGTGATTATTTAATCCGTGTGCAATCCTTCAACATGACAATTAAAAGAAAATGGGGAGAGAGTAACAGTAACAAAATTAGCATTATTACTTAATAATTTATCACTGGAATTAATAATTATTATCTTGCAATGAATATTCTCATTGTTTACATCACTACTAGAAAAAAAAAATTTCAACAGAAATTTCAACAGATTTTACAAGAAATTTCAACAGATTTCAGTAATTCAACGGAATTTTCGACAGAAAAAATCTGTTGCAGAAACGCTTGTCGAAATCAGGATTTCGACAGAAAAATTCGACAGAAATTTCAACAGAAATTTCGACAGAAAAAATTTCGACAGAAATTTCGACAGAAATTTTTTCTGTTGAAATTTCAAAATTTCGACAGAAAATTTCTGTTGAAATTTTGAAATTTTCGACAGATTTTTTCTGTTGAAATTTTAAAATTTCAACAGAAAAAATTCTGTTGAAAATTTAAAATTTCAACAAAAAAAATGGGTTCGAAATTTTGATTTTTTTTTCTTTCAAACAATTCACACTAATGTCCGATTTTCACACAATCTAAAATATCGAAAATTATTAAACATAGAACAACATCAACCAAAATAAAAAATTCTTAAAATATCAAATACATTCTAATTAAATATTAAACAACATTCAATCTAAACATCAAACATGTTTAAGTACTTAAATCACAAAATCAAAATACTATCATACTATACAACAAGTCACAAGTTATTACTAATATTCAAGCTAATTTCCAGCAATTACATTAATCCAAACAACTAAATACACAATTTGAGTCAAGCTAAACAATTGAACATGTTGGGTTCTTTTCATCTCATTCCAAGTAGTCTTGCATCATCAAATCTTCAATCCGCTCTTTAATTAACTTAATATCGGGCTGCAGAAATAATTAATAAATCATATTAGTACTAAATCTAAACTATTAATAAACCATTTTAAATGAACTTCAAAACGAAATGAAATGAGAGAAAATAACCTTTTCTAGAGTTTCCTCAATGACTTCATCATCGATCTTTTCTTGAGAATATCATCATTGTATGAAGCCAAAAGCTCCGCACATGAGGAGCAAGCAACAACTTTGTTGCAAAAACACTCCAAATTCAGCAAAAAAATAACAAAAATAACACTTTAAAAAAAAAAAAATAAAGGTTGACACCATTATTAATCAATGAATAACACAAGTACCAACCAAGAGAAAATTATGAACTTCCAACACATACCATATATTTTCCAACATATTAAAATATATATAGACTAGACCACAAATTAAAGATGGGAATTAAGAGTCGACATTCATCACCATCAACCAAGCAATTAACCATGCTTTGAGGCAAGTTTCATACCTTAATATAAGATGCTGCTTTTTTTGCCGCAGTGGTCTAGTAAGAAGACCAATAAATCGAGCATATACATATTGAGTTGGTCCATATCCTGAATACATGTAACCAGGTCCAATTCAATTTTATGAAAAGAAAATGAGCAAAAGACACAAAAAGTTACTATTATAACAATAATATGAATTAACCGAACATATATCAATCAATGAAGAAAAATAATACAATTATATACTATATCACAACAGATGAATCACTCAAACAAAAAAGTAATTGTAAGATTAGTATAGAGATAATAACTATATCGGTTGTTTCTTGATCAATATAAGCGGCCAAATCAGTAGTGCAACAGAAATTAAATAAAATAGAGTATATAACTGTCCCAGACCTGTGTAGTGGCGGAGTTGGAGCCGGAGATGTGGCGGAGATGGAGTCGGAGCCGTGGACGGAGCTGGAGGCGGAGGTGTGGACAGATCTGGAGCTGGAGGAGTGACGAATCTAGATCTGGAGCCGGCGGAGCCGCAGAGATCTGGAGATGGAGCCGGAATCGAGGACGGAGGCGGAGCCGCGGAGTTCTATAGCTAGAGCCGGAGTCGAGGACGGAGGTGGAGCCAGATCCGAGGATGGAGGTGGAGCCGAATACGGCAGCGTCGGAGAGAGAGAATGAGTCGGAGAGAGAGAGATTTTTGAAGTGGCCGTGAAGAGAATGGAAGGAGAAGGAAAATGATAGGGTTATACACTTTTAAAATTTCAACAGATTTTCTTATCTGTCGAAATTTTGAATATTTCGTCGTTGAAAATTTGAACAAATTTCGACAGATTTACTTTCTGTCGAAATTTGTATTAATTCATTTTTTTTATTTTTTTTTTATAAATAAATTCGACGGAAATTAGATATATTTTCGACAGATATTTTTTCTGTTGAAATTTTTCGACAGAATTTATTTCCGTTGAAATTTTATTAAATATTTCAACAGAAACAAATCCGTTGAAAATTCTCTGTTGAAATATTTGTTTTTTCTAGTAGTGCATGTATCGCATTGAAGCCAGCTCGAAATGAGGTGTGATTTACCATGGATTGATATTACAAACAAGAATAAAACATTGAAACCCTGAGTTGGTATTTATAATATTCAGGAAATTGGTAACGTCATGGAACTATGGAGGCCCATTTTTGTACTTAAATTAGGTTCATGGAAGCCGGAACAATCCTTAATTAGATGCATAAAACATTAGCAATTAATCCACATTTTCAAGATTATATATATATTTAGTATAGTTAGCAAAATTGTGATTAAATTCATTTCATACTCAACTCCACTAACAATTAACTTTTGCTCGATCGGGTAGGACCAAATAGTAAAATTTAATCGGATCAAAACTTGTTGACAGTGACAATGATTCTTTTATTTCGGGTTTAATTTGGCTCAGCAATAATTGCATGCAATTGGACCGAACCTGGGCCAATTTCCATTAATCTCAATTAATTATATATTGCACTTAAGAATCAAGAAAATAAATTTGAATTCATTAGGATCAGTTTGTTTAGCTTTTCTAAATGTTCAACCTAGTATTCATTTCATCTTTAAAAATTCAAACAAACACGTTCCTTTCCTTTCAGATACACAAAGTCCAGTGATATCTCAAAAGAAATTCAATAAAGGTCTCAGCTGAAAAGCCAAACAAACATACCCCCCTAATATATATATTATTTGCCTGAAAAAAGAAATCATGACTTGTGTATGATGGTTAGGGGAAATTGAGTTATTTTCTGAGGTTCAGAGTTCGTGTTTTATGTTGCACATTCTCCTATTTTTATATAAGTAGAAAAGTGCACGTACGTTGTCCGTGTCTAGTTTTAATTTTAAAAAAAATTTCTTCATAAATTAGTATAAAATTAGCCATTTTATGTCATAGATAGAATATCTTATATTTATGACTGATCAATTTATTTTTATTAATTATTATTGGTTTATATATAAAATGATGGCTTGGAATAGTTGTAATAAAATATATAATGATGATTGAATTAGTCAATACATCTAACAAAATTTGTTCTAAAAAAATATCATAAAAATATTATTTAGTGCATTCCATAATAGTAGTATTTATGTCAAGTTTATCCGTTATTCACCGATGACAAAGGTTTCATCCGTTTCTTTATAAATTTTAACGATTTCATGAGCATTTTTTCTTACTTGTTTCACCCGTTTTTTCACCAACTTCACCATTGTTTACCAATTTCACCCGAAGTTTCACCTGTTCATATGTTTTCACTGTTTAATTTTTTTATCTAGTTTTCCTCTTTTAATCGATTATAACATTTTTCATTGTTTTTTTCCTTATTTCTCTGATACTTTTTCCAATTTAAACCATTTTTTTTCGATTTCACATTGTTTTTATTGGATAAATTTAATTCGTTTTCATCTATTTCACTAATTTCACATGCTATTCACCTAAATGTTTCATTGATTAAACATATTTTCACCGACTTCAAGTTTTTTTGACTGATTTTATTCGTTTCTTTACAAATTTCACCTAAACTTTCATCGATTCTTATGTTCTCACCGTCTAAATTTTATTTACCCGGTTTAATTTTTTTAGCGATTTATCCTTTTTTTTATCTGTTATAATATTTTTCATTGTTTTCTCATTTTTTTGTCGATTTCTTTGGCTTTTTTCTTCAAATTAAACCAATTTTTCATCGATTTCACCAATTAAATTCTTTTTTAATTGATTTCACTCATTTTTACCATTTTAACCAGTTTTTATCTATTTTTCATGTTTTTTTCACTAATTTCACATGTTATTCACCTGAATTTTTCATTGATTAAATATGTTCTTACCAACCTAACATTTTATCCTCTTTTAACCAGCCTTACCCAATTTTATTGGATTTCACTGGCTTCATCATTTTTCTTAGAAATTTCATTCTTTCCATCGATTTCACATATTTTAACCAACTTTGCCTCTATTTTAACCGATTTTACGCATTTTCATCCATTTTTCACAAATTTTATCTCCTTTTTTTTTATCGATTTCAAATGTATTTAAGATTTCACGTTCATTTTTTTCACCAGTTTAAAGTGCACATACATTGTAAGTGTCTATTTAATTTACAGTATTTTGTTGTAAATTAGAGTAAAATTAACTTCATTTTGTCATAAAATAGCACATATTAATGACTACTATTCAATATATTAACTTCACCACGGGTATTTTCATCGATTTATTTAGTTTTTTTCGGTTCAAACCATTTTTCTAATGGGTTAACATTGTTTTTGTTGGTTTCATTTTATTGATTTCATTTATTCTTACCAGTTTAACCAATTTTCACATGTTTTCACCGATTTTCACATATTTCATCATTTTTTATATAATTTCATCGTTTCAACGATCTCATCCATTTTTTTCGCGAATTTCATTTGAATTTTCATGGATTTCACATGTATTTTGCTGAATTTTCAACTCAAATAGCATCTTCAATTATCATTAAGTATATCTCAAACTATTTCACTTACCTTATCATTTAAAAAATATTTCTTTACCGAATTTAAACCATTTCACTTATTATATTAATTAGTTTAATTCAATTTTCATTGATTCTTACCGATTTTATATACTCCCTCCGTCCCATTTATTTTGCTCCCTTTGCTACAGTACTCGGTCAAACTTTTTAATCTTTTAGGTGACTTATCATATTAAATTATTCACATTTGTGGTGTATTAAACATTTTAAATATTAATATATATAGTGTCCTAATATATTATCAACTTATTAGTGAAATATATTAATTAAATTATTTATTATAATTTTTACAAATTTGGTCAAGTTGACCAGTCAACTGTACCTGGAGAGCAAAAAAATTGGGACAGAGGGAGTATTTAACTGATATACTCGTTCTTGATTGATTATAACCTATTATCCATTGTTTTTCCCATTTTTCATCAATTTCTTTTGTTTTCTCCTATTCAAACAAAAAAAAATCTATTGGTTTAGTCCACACTGTTATTGCTAGTTAAACTTTTTTTTTCTTTTTTAAATTTTACTTATTTTTATCAGTTTAACTTTTATTTGACATAGTTTTTTTAACAATTTCACTTGAATATTCATTGATTTCACATTATTTCACAGATTTTAACATTTTTACAATGATTGAACCCGTTCTTCATATATTTCACCCATTATTCATTGATTTCACCAATATGTTTCCCATTTATTCAGAAATGTC
The DNA here is from genome assembly GCA_038501285.1 of Penstemon eatonii. Lineage (NCBI taxonomy): Eukaryota > Viridiplantae > Streptophyta > Magnoliopsida > Lamiales > Plantaginaceae > Penstemon > Penstemon eatonii. The sequence goes on from CM076715.1 coordinate 73,453,062, forward strand.
ACCCGAATTTTCATCGATTTTACATATATTTATCTATTAAACTAAACCGGCACTTTTTATAACCGATTTCACCCATTTCATCAATTACATAAAATTGAATAGATCGACTTCACCAATTTTCATTGATTTTCATCCATTTTTTAACTTATTTCACACGTTTTTCTCGAAAAGATTTTCACGAATATTTAAGGTAATGATTCTCATGTCAAATAAAGATTACTTAGTGCACTAAGTCATAAGCATTTTTTGTTCATTCATAGATAGATGCGATTCTACTTTAACATATAAGAGAATTTGATTTTTTTAAGAAGTGACATATTGTACAAAACCTTTAAATGAAGCAATAATTTTTTTACAACTGTTCAAAATAATAATCTTTATTTTTATTTTTATGTTACAATAATGAAATTGTAAAAGTGATTATGAGTTAATTTCTTAATTATTGGATTTAATGTAAGAAATAACCATGATAAGACTTGATATCTAATTTGAATATACTTCTATTTTTCTTCCGTATTCATGGTGTTTGGTTAGGAGGCAAGGAAGTTACAAACTTTCTTAAAATATTTTCCTACCAAAGTTTTGATGAGAAAATTTAAGGAAAATTAATGTCTAATTATATTTTATTAATATATTTTACAACTTGAATAAGGACATTTTTATCTTAAAAAAAAAATTAAATTGTTCCTACTTTTAGTAGTAGTATAGATTAACTTGCATACATAATGTGGGCAATACAACGTTACATATTGAAAGTTTTTTTAATTGCATGCGTTATATTAATTTCATAATTTGGGTCTATATAATTAAGTTTGTCATTGGTTTTGCAAAGAATGCTTTATATTTGGATTCATCGCAAGATTTTGATTTGTTGTCCTACAAAAGAAGTTATTTAGACTCACAAATTCATTACTTGTTTAATTGAAAGTTTTTAAGGTTATTTCCATAAAATATTGGTATTATCTAATTTCCATATTATTTCCTGGCGTAAATAGTTTCATAACTAATTATTGTTAACAATTGACATTTAAGTAATATTTATGTGTAATGATTCAGTTGATTATATTGTTGTTTCGTCCTAATTTACTTATTAGACCTATAAATATAGTAGAATTTATCTAGGGCAGTAATTGTAGCACATGATACGAGGTCAACCTTAAATTGTTATTGTTGGACAAAAGGAAAAATGCTTGCTACTTGGATTGGATTAAAGGTTTTTTCTTTTAGAGCAAACCCGGATCAAAGGTTAACAAAAAAATCGATTAATTAAATTTTGATATTTTTTGTAAAGTTTTCGAAAATACCAAAAGAAAAAAATTTGTAAAGAAATTGTTAAATTTTAAAAAAAATAATAATAGAGTCTGCAAACAAAGAGTTTTGACTCCACTTATTATCTTTTTCATAGATTCAAAAACTGATTTTTTTTTTTTTAATGTTTTCTACGAATAAGGTTAAAAATTATATCCATGACTATATACATATGCATAAGAATAGCCTTTCTACTTTCTTAAATAGGGTAAACACCACTAATGATCCTTATTATTATATATTTTAATAGTACTTGGTTTCTGCTAATTCAGATTTTCAAATTATATATATAAAAGAATGGAGTGTGAATAAGACAAATATAATTTACCTGGTTTTGGATTCAACATTTGATGCATAACTATTTTAGAATTGTTCCAATAACCAAACTAAAACTCCATGTACCCCTCGAAGTTGTACTTCTTGTTATATTAAATTTGAATAAAGATTGAACGTTTAAAATTTTTGGTCATTAATAAACAAAAGTAGTGATGGATTTAGGGCTAATGAATAGAGATTGAAATTTTGAAAATTCTTGTCATTAATAAACGATAGTAGTGATGGAATTACATAATGGAAATAAACAAATTTAGACATTTTCCTTATATTTGTAGTTTAAAGAATATTTTCCTACCAATTTGATATAAAATTAATATCTAATTATATTTATCAATTTCATGGGAAGAGGCATTTTTGTCTTCACAAAAAAAGAAAAAAACTTAAAATATTCGTACTTTTAGTAGTAGTATAGATATAGATATAGATATAAATATAGATATAGATATAGATTTATTGTATTTCTTTATCAAATATCAATTATAACCTATCATAGGTTACATCAATTTTTTTGGTACTTTATTAATTTCTAAATATTTTGAACCGTATATTTAATAGACTCTTAACAAACTTGCCCGTGGATTTTTTTCATCATTTGTTGGATAAAACAATTGCTAGCATATTTTTTTATCTTATGTTGGATAACATTATAGTGTTAATTTATCTTAAATAAAAATTTCTCATACTATCATAAATTTAAAAAGCTATCGAATTTGCTATAAAAAAAAATTTCGCCCCCCCCCCCCCCCATAATAATTGCAGTGGTTTTACTTTCAATCCTAGCAGCATAAATTTGTTTCCAGTACCTGCAGGAGTGAGTGTTATTTCCCTTTTAGTTAATTCTGGTTTTTCTTTGTTTTTTCATTCAGCTAAGAGCACTTTGTTATACTGCATTACTGTCTTTTTCTAAATTGTGCACTTTCATTAGTTATCTGTTCTTAAACTGTTATTTCGTGGACAATGTTAGTTTGGTTTGGCCAAACATGCAAAATTGCATTACTAGTCCGATATTACAAGGTTGAACACTCTACACTCTTAGTTCCATGCTTTAAAAAATAGCACTTTTGGTCCCAATGTTATAATCTTTGCTCATTTCCTCCATTTCACTCCTTCCCATATATTTTTTGCACTTTTGGTCCCATAGATTGTTTTTGTATTGCACTTTAGTTCCAAACTGAATGTATGGTATAATTGTTTATACTGAAATGCAGGATATAAATGACGGAGAAGAGGAGGAGAAACTCGAAAGCGGCGAGGAGGCTAAAGAAATTGCACTTCAAGTGGAGATTCCTGTATAGTGTTATAATTCACATGAGATAATATCAAGTTTACTGTATATAATCTATAAATACAAATGAAATATCCGAAATTTTTATGTTGATATGTCTTGAGTGTTGTATAAAAGGCCTGTGTTTTTGTTCTCTCTTTATGAGATATATCTAATAAGATTTGTTTTTAAGATTTGCAACAGGATACAGTTACAATATAGAAATCCTCTGATGGTTAGATCATTTTGTTATTGAATATGTAACATGTCATCTTTTGATAAAAGTGCAATATCCTAGTTAGGAGCTTAAGGCCTTGTTTGGTTCACTTTGTGGAGGATTTTCCGGTTACATAAACCAAATCCTTGTTAGCTTTTTTGTTGAATTGCTTATGAAAACTGTTACAAAGGTTGTTTAAGTATTTTTTTCTGAAAATGCTACGGAGTTGAAGAAAGCTATTCAAATAAGGCTTAAGATTGTAGGCCCTTAACTCCTTGTTATGGATTTTGGTTCGAGTTTAATGATGGGTTATTGAGCGAACTTTATAATACATGCAAGCATGGATCAAAATTTCCATCTTTTCCATCGAAAATATCGAAAAGTTTTCGTTTTTGAATTAGGCGAAACGAAAACAAGATGTAATTTCGAAACTATTTATTTGCCTTAAACTCTGTTATTTTCCTAAATTTAGTAACTTTTTTTACAAATTTTCCTTAGTGTTTTCGAAACATTTTCGAATAGTCTCGAAAAGTTTTCAATATCTGAGTGACCGAAACATACATTTGAACCGAAATTTTAATCCATGCAAGAGCTTACCTTTAATAAATTCGTTTGGTGAAACAAATTGAGAGAGACTGCCTTTTATAAACATTTATCTCTTGTTTGGTAGTGTTGATTCAAACGAATAAGATTATCTTATGATACTATAATCTCTTCAGCTAAAACAAAAATTAGGTGGTGAATTTTGCTGCTTTTCACTAATTTGCCTCTGCCATGTAAAGTACTCGTATCCATCAAACAAGTTTGTAATGATATAATTAATATTTTTATCATTATTTTGTAATTGCTGTCAAACGAGTTCTATTATTATTATTATTATTATTATTATTATTATTATTATTATATATATATATATATATATATATATTATTTGATATCATGAATAGCATATTCGTTGTTGAACATCTTTTCAGATAATTAAGGCAAACTTTTCAACAGTTATTTTGTTCCTTTGTGAAGACGCCTGTTCAGAATTCCTTATATCGAGGTTATTTCTCTTGAAGCAATTTAGGCCGGGGGGGGGTTAGATTTTAAAAAACTATTTAATAATTTATTAATAATATACAATTTTATTATTTTAATATTACATAAATTTTAGATTTTAGATTTTAAAAATATGTTTTCTTAATTTTTTCAGATTTATATTAAAGAATTGTTTAATTTATTAATATTATTTATTATTTAAATATAATAACTAAAATCTCGACAGTAAATTTGAAGACGTAGAGTTATTTTGTAGGTCCGAAATGTTTGAAGTAGAATGTCAGTCAACATAAATAATATTATCAATATTACAATAATTCAAATTGACTAAACAATCGCGTCACCACTTACGGTGATTTTTAACGGCGGTATTTGAATGTGGAACGATTTGCTAAATTATGATACCAAATGTGTTGATTTTTTTTGGTAACATAAGTGGAAATCGATATAAAGTGTGGTATCAAAATAAAATTCTCTCAAATATGTAGTAATCAATTTTAAATTTAGTCAAATTGTTCAATTCATAGTGTTTACGGGTAAACATGCAATAGTCTGTTTTGAAAAAAGATCTTATCATAATCTAAGTGGGTGGATGTAGTTATAGTTGATTCAAAGCACAATCCAGTCAAATAAGTTGATCTTTTTTATTCACCAAAAACACTTCAAATTTCCCTAAAAAAAAAAAGGGAACACTTCAAATTAAGTGTGATAAGCCGATTTTTCAATTATGCTTTTCGCCAAAAAGCGCAATTACCCAAACAATATCTTACATTTTCAAATCACTATATTTTCTGAACATTTCACTTTATACTTTCAAGTGATGTTTTAAAATATTTCAATCAATATCTGGAAACAATCTGAAGCATGGGTAAAAGACTCGCTACTTGATAGGTATGCTTCAATTTAATACGAGAAAAATAGATAAGATTAGTGTATGTTCGGTCAATTAAATATTAAAAAAAATTATTAACTTTTAAAAAAAAATCAATGACGTTTAATAAACTTGTAATTCAAAGAAAAGTATTAAATATAATCTACTATGTAGTTTCGACTTCGATTGTACCAAGAACAAAAAAATAGTTGGTGTTTTCGATTGGAACATACGGAAATTTTAAACCATGATTAAAAACTTTTCAAAACTTTTTAGAAACATCTACAAATTGTAAAATCAATGAAACGTCTTACTTAGAAACAATTCTATATTTCATTTATTTTGATCCGAAAATAAAAGTATTATTAATCAATGCTGAATTGTGGACTTGTCTCAGGGACACGTCAGAATAATTCAAGAGCAAAATTAAAGAGCATATTGGAACCCTAGAACATCACAGAAAAGCTAAGACATGCAAACTTCCACAGCTGCTTCTTTATCTTGATACCCCTTTTGATTTGAAACTTAAAAGGCAATACATTGCAACCCTATTTATTACGGGGCCATTTGGTAGGGTGAATGTGAATAAGGTGGATTAGATTGGAATTGGATTGAAGGTCATATTAAAATTACGTTTGGTAGATTTGATTGAGTCATATTACATTAAAGCAATCTACCATAATATGTTTTCTAGAGTTATGAGTTTAGGCATTTATTAATATATTTTCACTACGTAATTGAACATATTATGTTAGTGAAGATATATCAATTCATCGAAGTCATTTGTTTGATATGTTTAAGAGTATTACTTGATCAATATTTCTTTAGTATTTTAGTTTGAATGCCTCTATGTTAATTGTAAATTGATATAAATTTTAATTTGATTTATTTACGTTGAATGTGTTTCCATTTTCAAATATTTGAGAATTTTTTTGTGACATTTAATCATATGTTAAAAAGAAAATATGTAAATTTGAGGTTATAAGTAACATTTTAATCTAATTCATATTCACCCGGATTAACTAATCTACCAATGCCTGGGTGAATTATAATATAATCTTAATACCGAGTCGTAAAGATTTAATTTGACTTGATATTAGAGCAATGCCACCAAATATTGTATTAGCTCATATTAAGTCATATAATATGACATATTACCCTCTATTAGGGTTGAGCCCGGTTCGGTCAACCGACCGAACAGAACCGGACCGACTGATTCGGTTCGGACCGAGTACCGAACCAAAAAATCGATTCGGTAACCGGTTCTTGCCTCAGAACTGACCCCTTATAGGGGTTCGGTTTTCTGTAAAATCGATCGGTTCCCCGAAACGAACCGGTTGAACCGATAACCCTTTTTTTTTTTTAATAATATTTCAGCTAATAGCCCAGCCCAATAACACAAAGTCACAACATGAAAAGCCCTAAAACTCTTTCTTCTTCATATTTCTTCTGTCAAAAGTCAAAAACTACACAAATTGACAAACCCTAGATCTACTCTTCCACAACTCCATACCAACGCCGCCGCCCTTCTCCTTTGTCCGTTGCTGTGCCGCCGCTCCTTTGTCCGCTGCCGCGCCGCTCTTCTCGATTTTGACAGCCATAAATCCATTTCTTCCTCTTTCTTCTCTAATTTGACAACCATAAACCCATTTCTTCCTCTTTCTTCTCTTTCTTCCTCTCCTTCTCTTAGATCTATTATAAAAAAATTCCATTTTTATCTTGTAAGTATTTGAATGTGTTTGGTTTTTCAATTTGATGGTATATTTATTTGTGGGAGTCATTTTTTATTCAAAAAGGAGAAAATGGATGAAAATTCGGTACTTATAGAATCGAATCGGACCGATCGGTTTTTGTACCGAACCGGACCGAATATTTCGGTCCGGTAAACGGTCCTCATTTTTTCAGGACCGAACCGGCCAAGAACCAAATTCGGTTCGGTTCGGTTCGGTCCGGACCGAATGCTCACCCCTACCCCCTATCATGTCCTACCAAACGGTCCAATTGAAAATTACTGAAAATTTGTACCCAAAAAAAAAATTTACTGAAATCCAAATATACAGTCCAGGATACAAGATGAAATTGTAGGATATTGTCAGGCAAAAAAATATTTATTAACAAGTCATTGAAAAAAATAACATATTTAAACGCCACCACAAGGCTTTTACACAAGCACCCTCCTCCTCGATTTTAAGGATCCTTTTAGCATGGAAATATCATTAGTATCAACAAACAAGTGAAAAGCTAAATTTTAACAAGTGAACAAATTAAATCCTCATAGATAAATACCAAAGTTGTCTTTTATCAAATGAGCATTTCATAGTCGCTAATGAATGAGGCAAGTTTTGCCAATCACAGTTACAGAATTGATAGTAAAAAAAGTGTATCATAATACACCAAATAATCAATAAAAATTGATCACATCATCACGTTATGGGGAAGAAACATCTCGTTCGAGTGGGTAATTATCAGGGAGAGTGAGCAATGGTCCATCGCCAGATACTCCTTTCAACGCCATAGCCAAAGAAAAACCTAAAGCTCGAGCTACTGGAACAGCAACTGCATTTCCAACTTGAATGTATCTAGCAATCACCAAAGAAAAAGAAAATTATTCAAAGAAAGAATTTTACGCGTTTTTTTCCATACAGGACATCCAAAGGGTATAATTTAAAAGCAAACAATTACTTTAAAAATGAAGCTACCTTTCTTTTATTGGGCCAAGAAGTTGATAATAATCTGGAAATCCTTGTAGTCGAGCATTCTCACGAATTGTAAGTACTCTATCTTGAGTAGGATGTAAAATTACCTGGATCATGTTCATGGTAAGTTATCCTGTATGACATAATACAAGGTACCCAGTTTTAAGAACAAAATATGAAAAACGCTACCTGGTTGTGAGGCTCAGCACGAGTAACAACAGTGGGCACAGTTTCATCCCACCACAACCGTCCAAATGGCCTTCATGCATCAAAAAACAAGTACGCAATATGAAAAACAAACATCAAGAAAGAAAATCAGAATAAATGCAAACCACATGGTGTAATTTTGGGTGGACTTGGCTTTGTGATGGTTTCACCAAATTGGTTTATGTATTTACAGAAAAAACTTTGAAACATAACTTGGATTGAAATATTGATGATCAAATAATAGTTAATGGTTTTGAAAATCTGGGGAAGAGAAGTAGATGATCCTTGTTAAATCAAATGATTTTAGAGGGTTTGATATTTGCGTTGAAAAGTTTGGCACATCTCGTTGGAACGAACTCAACCAAACTAGGTTTTTATTCAATTTCATTGGCCGAAACAAAACCAAGAAATGATTAATGGTAAAATCAAAATTACTACTTTACTTTGATGAAGTTCCTCCGACAAAAGTCATAGCATAATCTGGTACCTATAAGTCAAAGGAACATGTCTCATCAGGATCCGTAGGAAAGGTAAGAAATTTTAAGCGCAAATTTAAAGAGCAAATCATACCAAAGGCTTCCCAGAAGAAACCTTTTTCCTTTCTATATCAGGATCCCATTCAACTTTATTATCTGGACGCACTCTGACGCCTGGTAAGTCCCTAAAGTTTGCACCCTGAAACCCCAAAGCATGTAGGTATTAAAACAAAAAGAACAAGCTAAATATGTGTTTACCAAACCTATCTCATACCATTTTCTGGATAAAATATGAAGAAATATTCATACCTTTTTCTTAGGGATTTGACAAACACGCTCATAATCATCTTGATTTAGACAAAGAGGACGATGATCATATAAAAAGTGCTCCAACACTTTAGAGTCGAATACCAAACAACCCGGCATTTCTACATTAAAAATGCACAATAGATAATCAGCATGTTGCAAACAATAGATTATATAGATTGTATTTTGCAAACTTGTTAAAGTGCAAGCTAACACAGAAAGCACATAGCAACTTGGTACGCCTTACCTCTTATGGAAACTATTTGAGTATGTACGACTGAGCTTTTAACATGTATTTTGTAAAAGTGGGAAGAGAAGTTTAAGAATTTTCAAATATCCTCCAAAAATCCTAGTTTAGCTAAGTCAAACTATAAAGTAGTTCAAATGTTGCACTACCACTATTAATACTCTTAGTATGTAATGCCATTAAAGCAAAATACACCAAATCTACAAACAAGTACACAAATATGATGGGCATCTGCTACTTAAATCCAAAACAAGAATTTAGCAAACACTACCTAAAGACTAAGCAAGCAAAAAGCTAGAGTAGTAATTTTTTTTAAATAAAGACCATATGCTCACCATCCCTTCGTAACCTTATGAAATGTTGAAATTTGGTTTCGGCTCTAGAGATATACTGCATCTTATCCCTTTTTTCTTCATTCCCAACCTAATTGATCAAGGATGAAATCATACATAGACAAAACAGTGAATAAAAATAAAGATAATGAGACTAGACAGGAATACACATTGAATTTTGAAATTACGCATACAGTAGGGAGGTCGGATATCGCATCCTGAAGAAGAAGTGCATCTTTGAGACGGACTTTACAGCCTTCTTCATAAGCAACCGCGTTTAACTACATTTGAAATGAAAATATATTAATAAAATAATCAACATAATAAATGTTTACAAGGAAAGAAACTAGCAATCTCAACCTCAAACTCTGTCGGAATATTTCCTCTTACTACAACATCATGTGTTGGCAACGGGTATTGGGGTAATCTCTGTTTTAGAAACACAGGAGAAATAATAAAAAAATTATATACAAGATTTCATTTATAATAAATGGACATCAGAATAGAGAATAACTGAAAAATGTAAGTAAATATCACCTCTGTGGGAAGAGCTCCCCACATAAACATGCGCATACGGAATTGCGGAAGGCCATAATTACCAGCTGCCATCAATCCCATCCTTGCTTGATAGCCCATTGAAACAAGACTACCAAGTGCATATCGCCCAAGAAAACCACCGGAAAACCTTAATATATCAACTACATTCTCCATCAATACGAATTTTGGTCTCAAATAGGCCACAATGTCCATGTACACAAGTAGTTGTTTATTTTTTGGATCTTTAAGGGGCTCGTCCGTATTTCTAAACCTATTAAAGCCACTAATGCCTTGGCAAGGTGGGCCCCCGCAAATAACATCAACAGAGCCCTAAATGGAATCAAAACAAAATACTCATCAATTTGAAGCAAATAATAATGAAGTTTGATTTCCTGAAAGGAATAGCAAAAGCTCACAGGTAGGGGTAAAATCTTTGACTTGTGACCACTTAACACAAATTCCTTCAGCTTTTCTTCACAAGAACTAGTAAGAAGGAAACAATATCAGCCAATTAGAAATATGGATTAAGTTAATGATAAGATAATAAGAAAAAACATGGATTTTATTTCCAATTTTTCCATCAAAAATATCGAAAAGTTTCTGTTTTTGAATCAATGGGAATGAAAATATGTAATTCCGAAACTAATTTTTTGCCTTGGGATCTCTCTTAATTTAGTAAATATTCCTAGTGTTTCCAAACTGTCTTCAAAAAGTTTTTGGAAAGTTTCCAATATCTCAATGACAGAATATTACACTAGAAACAAAATTTTGATCAATGAGAAATAGGTTAAATATACCTCAAACACTCCAAAGGCTCCCACGTATCTTCCTCAGGACCATAACCTTTCCAACGAATCTAAAAATAAATATAATACAAACAGAAACATTATCAAAAGACAATAGCCAACAACATGGTGTCAAAAAGTATGACACATCTTTGGTCTTTCAGAAGACTTTTCAACATTGGATTAACTACAAATCCTAAAGTCATTACATAAATATATCAGACTTTAGATTGGCCTTGCCTCAATGAAAAGAGCATATGGCACAGTAAAGTGTTGCAAGGTGAAAGGCCTGAATTTTGCTTGGATTAACTACAAATCCTATAAAATCATTACATAAACATATCAGACTTTAGAAAGACCTTGTCTCAAATGAAAAGAGCGTAAGGCACAGTAAAGTGTTGCTAGGTGAAAGGCCTGAATTTTGCGAGCTCCAACCATAGCACGTACTAGATACTATTAATTTAAAACGTGAATGAATTGACATACAAAATGTGTTTACAACTAAATATAAATCATTAGCCTAGAGCAATAAGGCCACGCAACATCATAAGTAACTACCTTGAAATGAAGTGCCGAACTTTTTCTGCCATTTGGATCACCATAACAAATTTCCAGTATGTGCTCAACTTCAAAGACATCAGATTCCCCTTCACTAGCATCATCCTCTTCACTGTTGCCACTCTTATGATCTTCCATGTCATTCAAATTTCCTTCTTCGCTGGCTGAACCATTCTGCTCAGATGACAAATAGGTGGTACAGAGCTTTTCCCATTCTTTGAGTAGGTGTAAGAAATCTTCTGCTGATTCATGTCTCACCTGAATACCATACATATATTAATGACAAAAAAAAGTGGATGCAAACATAAAACTAGAGTATATGAACCTGTGTCTCCTGATGATTTAGTTTGAGACTTTCACAAGCATACTTGTTAAAATCCACTGCCCATTTCTGTAATTCAAAGAAATTAATTAGTATTGAATTAATGATGAGAGGATTTTGTTTAATCATTATAAATGTAATTCTCAAAAGTGTAGAACTAGAAGAAGTGGTTAATTAACCAGATAAAAGAACATGAAAACTTACAGTGACAAGTTTAACACCACAGCTGTTCGCACCAAGTGTAAGCCCAGTAGACATCCCACCACATCCAGAGTACAAATCCAGTAGTGTTTTCTCACTGTTTTGCCATTCTACTTCAGAAAATTCAGCTGTTGTAGCATCAATAACACTAGACACAGCAGAATCAGATTCACTCTTTTCTGTCCAACTATCTGCAGAGCAAGAAATCAATAAGACAATTAATAAATTTCAATATATTCCTATTTTCCATGACAAATCCATGAAAACAGGCCAACAGTGTACAGAGATGCAGGGTGTATAAACAGGGAACTGCAAAAGAGTACCTTCTTGTATGCTTACGAAAGAAGTATATGGAAGTAAGTACATCTTATCATAGTAAAAATCACATGTTGCTTTTAGTGTTTCCTTCATATCACTTTCTGCCTACAAATAAGCAAAATATAAATTAAATACTCAAAATTATGGTGAAAATATATGAGGAACTATCTAATGGTGTTAGACATACTTTTAAAGGTATAAGTGCAATTCTTAGTTTTTTCACAAGGCACTCTATTGGGTTTTCGTCCTTGATTTCAGACAAGAATATACACTTGTCATCTATAAGGTGACTACAACCTTTGATAACCTAGAAAAGGAACAGAAACTATGTCAAAGCAATTACATAATTTTAACATCTGCAAAAACTACAACATCGTTTATCAAAAATGTCTTACCGTATCACTAGGCCGGTAGTACCATTGAGCAATAAACATTTGTGAGCCATCAACTGCTTGAAAAAACTCTTTTATTTTACCAATGAAATTGGGTTTATCATGCTCACCCTAAATCATAGAACAAAAGCATGTCGGTCAGGTAAATAGGTTGTATTGTACAATACTTTCCAAAACCAAGACAAATGCGCTCAAAAATTACAAAACTACAATTTGATTAAGCAACTGGGAATATTATTCTGATATTTTGTAGAATAAACTGTAATTCTTAAATGAACAACTGTTGATATTCAATCCGGGAAAAACTGCAAAGTGAAGTAAACATAACCGGTTCTTTGAATTAGCACAAGTAATTGCAATTCAAACTCTATGCACTAGAACTTTCATGGTATTACATGGTCTATGATTGAAACTATGTTGTTGCAATAGTTAAACAAACTACTGCACAATTTCAATTTTTTGTTTGATAATAGCTCCTTGAGGTAGTGTGAAGTGCTAATAGATATGCTAAATCTTCAATGAAATAAATGAAACAAGACAAAAAAAAGGCAAAAACATTTTCAAATGCAGGAAGATGAGAGAATTTGTAAGTGAAATGTTTTATGAAATAGAATACACTTGAAGATCACAAATTAAGCTTCACCTGTACATAAGCATCATCTTCCAGAAAATAAACTTCGCCGTCAACCTCTGCTTGGGCATAGTGGCATTTAGCTTGGACGACTTCCTGTAATTCCACAATGCCCACAAACATAAGATAAAGCATATGTCTAAATAACAAGTTTCACGTAATAATGTAGAATTATAAGGATAAGAGAAATTTATGATTAGGAAACTCGTGTCACAAATAAATACGAAGTAGACAGGAAAGAAAATTTCATTTGCAATAGGAGCAAATGTAAGCAGTCAAGGTCTCGCAAAGGATAAAGCAAATGTCTAAATAACAAGTTTCAAGTAATAATGTAGAATCATAAGGATAAGAGAAAATTATGATTAAGAAACTCGTGTCACAAATAAATACAAAGTAGACGGGAAAGAAAATTTCATTTGCAATGGAGCAACTGTAAGCAGTCAAGGTCTAGCAAAGATTTCCGATCTTACGTATAAGTACGAAAAACAATCAATACTCACAATGAGTGCGGGAACAAATGACATTTTAAAACATTGGTGAAGGCACGTGTATCTAGGAATAAGAATCTTGTGCTACTAAGAAATGTTAAAATTTATTAGTAAATGAACTACCAACTTTTGAAATATAGAAAAAAATGTATATTCTTCTTGATTATGATAAAGGAAACAAGTAACAGAAAATATAGTCATTATTATTAAAAAAGTCCCATAGTGATCTCGTAATGGAAACTCTTACTCAAACTTGGTCTGGTCAAATCATTCCAACCACAAGATAGGTGTATTGCATTTGTTTTGTAATAGAATATTCTCCTACGAATCAAATATAATCCTAAGGCAAGTGTATTGCACTTGCCATGTAAATATTTTGTGTTCAACCAATCCGAATTTAGAATAGAATTTTCCCCTTGTAATTCATCACATTATTATCATGTCGTTCAATTTAGGATAGTACAATTAATATAAACGCACATAATGAGGTTTTAAGTTAAAATTATCAACAATGAAATGTGACATAGTATTCATTGTTCAAATCACTTCTCTGTTATAAGGCTGTTCATATTAAACAAAATTGAGTCTAGGAAAGGATAATTGTATGCATTACATATAAGCAAAATGACCAATAACACATGGCATATTTAGGGATGAAAACAAATACACAGTGTAAAAAAGAAATATTATTTAAATTTGATTTGAATTTTATATTTGAATTTGTTTTGATTGTTAGAAACCAAACTACAACAAACTTTATGAAAAGAAGAGTAGAATATCATGTATCTTCAAATTTTTAGATAAATACTGTTAATATTTAACTTAATGAGTCAATTTTGAACAGAGGTTCTCAAGTTATTATTTTTAAAATATTATTCAACCTTATTTGATATATATAACCAAACAAATTATACATGTTCTAGATTATGTAAATTAAAAGCATATTTCACTTTGAAACCTTACACTGTAAGAAATGAATAACGATATGATGTCAATCAAATCTAAAAAAAATGCGAAACACTCTTAGATATGCCAATCTTGTGTCCTAAATGGTGCCAATATTTACATGTCCCATCATAACTATCCATATATAATATCCCAAGGTGCTGAATTATTCAAGTTTTAGTCTTTTGACTAATTTATATGTATTCTTTTAACAAAAAAAAAAAAAAAAAACTACTTATGATTTAGGTCTACTTATATCTTAGTGTAATACGTTCACATCAACCCACCCACAGAGATATCCATTTCTGGGGAGATAGTATAAAAACATATAATTGATTAATTGAGCTCTTAAATCAAATCTAAAGGAACTCAATTTAGCTGCCTTCAAACTCAAAGCAATCATCTTAAACATCAATCCTCCTTAAACTTCTTACTTCATCACAAAAACACATGAATACACACAGCATATCAAATAGCTAAGCGCAATAACATACCGATTGTTTCTGGTACCGATTAGGCCACCGCCGCCTAGCTTCCTCGTCGGAAATCGGTTCTCTCAAAATCGACTCTGACTTTTGCTCTTCCTCCTCATCACTCCGATTTTCTTCCTTAGTCGGACTTTTCGCCTTTACTTCATTAGCATCAATCGTAGAAGCCAATACACATGAGCTTTCCGATATCTCCTCCTCCTTAGCAACACCACCGGATTCCACCGCCTCGGTTGAGTTTCGCTTTTTAGATCCACGGTTTTCTTCCGGCAATACAGCTGGATCCTTATTCGCCGACCTAGACTTCCTTTTACTCGGCATCGTTAGAGATAAATAAATCTGAGTCTAGGTCTGATATTTTGTGTGTGAAAATGAGAGAATGGGGATGGGGTTTAAATGGTGTAGGGTTCTGAACTTTTTTTTGAAATGGAGTGGGAGGAAAGGCGGGAGAGTGGAATCATTGGGTGATTGAACTGAATTTGATAATGAGGCGTGAGATCCGCAGGTGTTTGGTTTACTATGGTATTCTTAAAAGTTCAATATTAATACTCAATCTAAAGTAAATTATCAAAGCGCAATAAATTATTTTTGAGTTTGATTTGGTTATTGAATAAATTGGGCATTTATTATTCCAATTTTTCTTTAGAATAACTTTACTTTTTTCAATGAAAACAAATCTAACTCAATCGGTTCGATATTTTCATGTATTCATATTTTACTACTCAAATGCAAGTCAAGTTTGAATACTCACCCAAACAATGTAGGGTTAGTTTAGGTGTCATTTTACTTTGTGTTCGACCTAATAATAATTTTTTTTTTTAAGATTTCGAATAATCAGAGTCAATCAATTTGAATTTCATACTAATCAATTTCGAGACTTACTGCAAATAGTTAGAGGCTTGTTTTGAATTTTGATTTAGATTGAGCTCTGCAATTGCCCCAAAATAAACTTGTTAAATGTAAAATTGTACTTCTTATTTGAGTTTGTATATATTATTTATTATATTAAACTCAAAGAAAACTAAGCAAAGTCAATTAGGTTGATATCTCCACATATTTAGGGATTGTCATTATAGAATTTTCATAAATGTAATTTTAGAAAAAAAATCTCCGAAAATATGTTTTGACAAATCTTATATAAATATGAAATGGAATTTGAAATTTCTCAGTCAAAATTCACGAAAAGGAAAGTAATAATCAACCCATCTAACTTCATGACAGAAAGTAATTAGAGATTTTACAGATATTGCCAGCGCAACTTCTTTATAATTTCAACTTTGCTTTTTAATGTCAAAGTTGACTAATCAATCAGTCCATAATCTAATTAATATAAAGAGTTAATCGCATTTTTCATCCTTCAATCTTATGGTTCGATCTTTGCACACTTGTCTCTCAATTTTTATTTGTAGCAAATATACCCCCTCTTATCAATTTAGTGTTTCATCGATTCATTTTTCAGCTATTACACGACGGAGATAACCTCATGCACAAAATAATTTTTGTCCCTTCACCTAACACTATTTTTCTCGCTTTATATAGTAGTTCCTGTTAAAAATGATATTTCACCGCATAAGTCTCTATAAATTTTAAAATAAATTATTGCATATTTAGCTCCAAAAACTATAAATTGAAAATTTTGACTAAATTTAAAATTAATAACTACATATTTAACTCAAAAAATATATAGTTCAATATATAACCATAACTGTATTTCTTAAATGTGTAGTACAATATAACTAACTACTATAAATATTTTAATGTAAAATATAAAATAAACCTTATTAAAATATTCATTAAATCACATATTTATATAAATTAATACAATTTACATAAAGGGTGTGGGATGCGGGATGGGGGTTTGGTTTTAATTTTAATTTCCATGTTTTATAAATAAATTGAAATTTATTAAATTTTAGGGGCTAATACGCAATACGCCTTGTCAAAGTTAACCCCAAATGTCATAAAATCCCAAGTTTTTCGAGCACATGATGCTAGCTCGAGCCAATATTATTTCAATTATTTATATTTATTGAAACTTTAGCACTTACATAATTTTATCTAGTTTTTTTGGGTAAACATATAGTTATTATTTTAAATATAGTTAATTCATAGTTTTTAGGGATAACGCATAGCCTATTTTAAAATTCATATGGACTTCTAGTGTTACAACATGTGTCTAAAATGGACAAAAATGAACCACTATATTGTGTTATATAAAGCTAGATTTATAGTATTAAGTGAAGGGACGAAAATGTCCTCCAAGTAATGCACTCCGACGCCGAGTAATAGTCAAAAAATGAATCGGTGAAACTGTACATTGATAAAAAGAATGCATTTTTTACAAACTACTTCTTGGGGACAAATGTGCAAAAATCGGTCCATAAAAAAGACGAAAGTTACGATTCACTTATTTATAAACCATACAAGTATTTCACGAATCATACTCAACCAAATGAAATATATATATATATATATATATATATATATATATATATATATATATATATATATATATATATATATATACCTTAAGATAGAAAGTAAGATACTAGAATATATATTACCACATCCATCCCAACATCCAAATATTAAATTCATATCATAAAATTAATTTTCTCACACATTTCATAATCATCCATAAATATTTTATTTTGGCAACACAAATAACCCCTAGCTAGAAATCTCAAACAAGTGCACCACCTTTTAGATACTCAGTCAAGGCCAATGCAACCAATCCAAGCATAGCAAACCTTCCATTCCAAAGTTCAGCATCAGAAGTCATTAAATCCCCTGATTTTGATTCAGCAGTTATTCCTCTAAACATTGGGACCAAAGATGCAAGTGACAACAAAACACTGGTGCCTATGAACCATTGGATTCCGCCGTTTTGTACTTGTGAAAAGATATCCTGGCCGTTCGTTAGTTCAACTCCCATCGCAGCCACAAATCCGATCATGGCTAGCCGTCCGTTGATCCGCTCGGGGGCGGGACCATTAAAGGCCAAAACATCGGAAAATTTTGTGCTTACCTATTATGTAGTTAATTTCAGTACTTAGGTGAAAACGATTAAATATTATGGCATATAATTCTTATATTTTAATTATATTAAAAATTATAACATACCCAATTAATGAGGAACTTAGATGATACTTGCAATGCATTATTCATATGTTACGTATTTTATTTGTTGATTGTCTATCATCAACAAAGTAGATCTTAAAAAATAAATAAATATAAATACGTGTTATTTAAAGAATACATTCGTATAATACTTGAATTAAGGTATATAGAGATAGGAGAAAGAACAATTCTAAATTGATTTTTGTTAATACATCTAATCTAGAGTCATGTGATCAACTAATTAAATCAATAAGGTTTAATTTTCTTAGGAAATCAAACAAGAATATTTTAAAGTATGAACGAATAGATCTACATGTACTCTATATAAAAATTAGATACCTATAGCATGTGTAATTTGGGATTAATTAAATTAGCTTGTATATATAAATAGAAATTGTGAATGATTTTGATTTTTGAACCTTAGGCTTTCGAGGAGCTCCAAATGTTGCTCCCTGCGGCTCTTTTTCACCATCCTACCAAATCAAGAAACCAAAAAATAATTTATAACTAAAATCATTTATCGATCAAAATTCAAGAAACAATATATAATAATATTAACATTTCAAACTAAATTAAAAAATCAAGAATTTGTTATCATCATCACTTGCCTCAGCCATGCTTCTAACTCGACCTTTCCCATTCTTTTTCAGAGTTAAAACATACATAGAAGGTACATAAAACTTGTTCAAGCAATCCCTTTTTGTAACTAAATTTCCATAGATTGTTTGTACACTAATTGAATTAGCTACAGCCATTGTTGGGTGTGTGAAATTTGGTGTGTAAATTGTAGGTGTGAAATTTAATTGCAACTGCTTTTAATTAATATTGCATGTAAGCGGAAGGACCGAGGAGGGGGGTGCTTGCTTTTTCTTTTAAAGAGCATGGGGACAAAAAAGGGGTGGATATTTTTGCGTCCACGTTATTTGCATATGGCCCGTTAAAAAGTGTACATATTTGATTTGATGATTTTACATATAACATCATAGGTAGAAAGTAAAACTAGAAAGTGTTGGTTTTGGTAACTTAGGCCTAGAAGATTCTATGGTAGGATGTTTTGGCCCGATTCCAAAGTTTTTGGAGGGGGAAATGTAAGAAGAAATTACCAAGTTAATAATACACCCTTTTGTACTTTAAAACACTCAATAGAAAATTCTTAACATGTTTTAAATATGTCATTTTAGATTGGCTTATTTCAAAAAATAAAATTTAAAATATTCCACTTGAAGTTGTCGGGACCAACATAAAGTATTTTAAAAATAATTTCTTTAAATATATCATTCCAAAACGATATTTTTTTCACAAATTAAGGGTCTTGTGCTAAGTTTTTAAAAGTAGAAGGAAATCTATACTATATTTTAGTCCCCGTTCAACATATACCGCCTTGAAATTTTGGGTTCTTACATCACTACAATGCTAGATTGCACGGATACGGATACGTCGATACGGATACGTCGATACGGTATAATACGATACGAGTATGGTGATACGGATTTTCAAAATTTATAGGATTCGATACGGCAAAAATACGTGTCTGTATATTTTAAAATATATTAAAAAATTATGTAATATATATTTAGTTTACTTTTTATTCCATATTAAAATAAATAATGCTATCTACCTCTTATATAAATGTTCAAGTAAAACCATAATATTAATATTATAGGCAAAGTCTTTGGCCCTATACATATTTTCAAGCGTTTTATGTAGATTTACTTTGATAATATACATAATCTAGGAATTATTTGTAAAAATACATGCTCTCAAGTATTCTGGATATTTCCGATATGCCTTCCTTTGTATCCGATACGTATCTTTTTTATTTTTTATTTTCTTATTATTGAAATCGACATTGTGGAGTATTTCACGAGTATCGTACAAGTATATGAGTATCCGAGTATCCGATACGCATACGATACTGCACGGTGTATAATTTTTTAGTATCCGTGCAACCTAGCTACAATGTCAATTAGTATTTTAGATTATATGGTGTAATTAATAAGTATATATTTTTATATATATGATTTTAATTTATATGGAGAATATTATAGCCTTAAAGACAAGCCAAATATTAAACTAAAACTTTCAAGCAAGGCTAGTTCTTTTGAATTTTGATTGTTGGGGGATCGGATAATGTGTTTCACGTGAAGATTGGCCAACCATTAAACCATACATGTTACATCCCACATGATTCATGTGTGCATGCATTGAATTAGCTTTAGGTTAATAATAAATGAGTTCAGCTGAGATTTTCTTCAGATTTTCTTATTGAAAATGTGATTGTATTTTATCTTATAGCTTCATTGTTAAACTAATTAATTAAGCTCTAATGAGCATAAATAAGGTCCAACAACAAACCAACACTTAAGCAGTGGTTTTATCTAACGAAACGCGTTCATGTTTGTTTTGCATATCCGTTGCAGCCTCACCTTCTCCCCCCACATTTCAACAAATCCTCACACACACGCACACGCACAAACGAAAGCTAAAGTATCAATCTCGATTCAATATTACCACTCGTTTCTTCATTTCTGCAATCTTCAAAGATCATACGTTAATGTCCACAATTTATGACCATATCTATCTTTTTACCGGAGTATTGGCTAATCTGTAAGAATACTTTGAGAAGATGGCAACTTCTCTTTCTCCACCAACTTGATCGATAGGAATCACGTCCGTGATTTCTTTCACATCCTCCGGTGTCAACTTCAATGCTAATGATCCAATATTACTCTCAAGATTCTTCACCTTTGTAGTCCCTGTATGTACATGGCAAAATTGGTTAAATAAGTATCTCGGGTAGAAATTTTTCCAAATTAAGATTTTACAAAAATCGAAATCAAGTCTCAAATTTGAGGATTATATACCAGGTATAGGAACCACATCATCTCCTTGGTGCAGTAGCCATACCAAAGCTAGTTGGGGAGGAGTGCAAGAATGCTTAGCTGCTAAACGGGCAAAACGAGCATATAAATCTTTGTTCTTTTCCAAATTTTCTCCAATGAACCTCGGATGGACACCCTGAGAGAGAATATCGATAACAACGACATTAGAATCCATAATTAGAACCTTATCTAGTTAACTTCCTAGAAGAACCATTTGTATTTCTATCACTTATACGACCAATAAGTCGGGACTGGTCCTAGCACTAGGCACCTTAGGAGCTTAATTATCTAAGATCCCTATTCTAGAAGAGCCAAATTTGTGTCAGTGTGAGGGTACATTAGTCTTTTTATCTTAATAAATAGCACGTAACTATTACTTTCTATACGTAGAAGTAAATTTTTTATTTTAAAAAGAAACTACATTTATGATCAACTATGTCACAACACGTTTAAGTAAATTTGTCGTTTTATCTATTGAAAGAATAGAAAAGATAATTTAGAAAACTATAATATGACTTTAACATCTATAAAAGCATGTAAACTTCACATAAAGATAAATGAAATCTTTTAATGACATAGGGTCCCTCTGATTATATATTTTGCCCGAGGCCCCCCAAAGAAGGAACCCTGACACGGAAAAATAGCCTACATGCTAGGAGCACTAACTATAAACCTCGGTTGAAATCAAGGAAAGTGGCTAAGATTACCAGATAGCTTCCTGTAGGCAAGCTCTCCACAATTGCCTTTCCAGCAAAGAATCCATGACCCAAAGGGCTATATGCTACTATCCCAATTCCAAGTGTCCTGTTTAAAATAATTACTGTGTTAGATCACAAACGAATAGTAATGTTGTACAAGAGAAATAACCAAAATTTCAAAAATGTAAACTAACCTACAAAGTGGAATCACATCTTCCTCAATTTCACGTGTCCACAAAGAATATTCCATTTGTACGGCACTAATCGGATGAACTGCATGTGCCCTCTTTATCGTATCCACACTGGCTTCAGATAACCCGATATATCTAATCTTTCCCTCTTCAACTAACTTCTTTAGCTCTTCCATCTTCATTAATGCAGAAGGAAATGGCAGACAAGCAAAAAAGAGTTACAGATTAAATTAATAATCTGCTCAGAATTGTAAACAAAAAAAGAGCTAAATGCAAAAATACCTCCCTGTGCTTTGCTTAATTGGCACCCCACTCTGTTCTTTTTTTTTTATTAATAAAAAAACCCATTTTAAATTCCTCATA
This sequence comes from Penstemon eatonii, assembly GCA_038501285.1. NCBI lineage: Eukaryota > Viridiplantae > Streptophyta > Magnoliopsida > Lamiales > Plantaginaceae > Penstemon > Penstemon eatonii. The sequence continues at coordinate 73,475,285 of CM076715.1, forward strand.
AGTCAAGAGGGAGGTTATTATAAATATTTTAAGTGAACATGGGGGGTATTGCCTACACAAGGGGGAGTTTTGCTAATTAGGCAAATCATAGGGGGTATTTTTGCATTTCACAAGAGTGATACTGACAGTTTCCTCGATGGGCAGTGATGTGTCAACACGGTGAGGATAGTAAAGATCTATGTAGTCAACATCCAGCCTCTTAAGGCTAGCATCGATGCATTTCCGTATATATTCAGGACTTCCTTTGACTTGAACACTGCTCAAATCAGGCATAGAAAGGCCAAATTTACTTGCTATTTGAACTTGCTCTCGAGGCAACTCTTTCAATGCCTTAAATAACAATTAGAATGACACCCGATTAATCAGTCACAGAATTGAAACTAAATTCCAAGTTTATCTTATACAAAATCATGTCACAAAGATTTCATCACACCATAGACTCGCCATCAAGCATATTTAGTCCTTGAGGAAATTCAATATATTTAGTAGAACCAACCAAAGGAACAAAAATATTGCATCTTAGTACAACTCCAAACTTAGGTTCGCAAGATGTTTAAGTTATTTGAAATACAACTCATCATTGTGTTCGTTCTAATAGGCAAGTACACCTCTGGTTTGTAAAATGTAGCACATAGCCTTTGAGTTCCTTATCATTTAACGAAAGCAAGACGATTTTACCCTCTCAAACTTATTTTTATTTTGTTAGGATGAAATATCGAATAACTACGTATACATTATATGTTATGATGGCAGAATCTGAAAAATCGACCAGCAAATGAGTTGAAAATTCTAGCCATGCGAATTGTGTTAAATATTTCAGCCACTACCATACAAATTTTATTACTACTTGCAATATTAGTACGTGGAGAATAATATCCATTTGTAGGACATTTTTTTCCCTTCTTAATGGCAACAAAAAAACAGGAGGAATCTAAGATTTTGCTAACTAAAATAAATAGGGGGGCGTTCGCCCATAGAAGGAGCGAAAGGGGTATATTGCAAATAGCACTAAAAATTTCCATTTCAAAATATTTAAAAGAATAATCACCTTGCCTATCATGATCTCATTATCACCATTCTCACCATAAACATCAGCAGTGTCAAAGAAAGTAATTCCCTTTTGAAAGGCTTCTTTAAGGATGGCAGCTCCATCTTCATGAGACAGGGGAACATTCAATATGCCTGAAAGCCCGCCACAACCGAACCCCAATCGCGAAACCTAAACAATAATAAAACATGAAGAAGGAAGAAATTAAACAATCAGCAACATACAAGTCTCATCTCATAATGTATGAGGATTCATGCGAAATTTGCTAGTACGGGGGGTTTTATGCATTAAAATATCACAAGATAGTTTTGTGCAGGTTTAATTTAACAGTAAAATGTTATTTATCCATTTCTAAAATAAAAATTTTAAAAAACAGTAAAATGTTATCTGATTATCACCATTCTTATAATCATTGATCCCTTTGAACCTTTCTATGGCTACACCATTCTCTCAGGCATTTTGACGAACATAATAAGTTCATAGTCTTTTCATCAACAGTTAATAGTAAAGGTTCAAGGGAATTCTTTAACATTTAAATACTTTTATTATAACCAAAAAAAAAGTAAAAGTTGATACCTCCAATCCTTGATCACCCAATTTCACTTTTGGCACTTGCATCTCAGAATTTCGTCTACCAGCAGATAATCGTGATAAAATTGTAGAACTAGATGGAAAATTGATGATGAGTGACTATGTGAGAATAAAGTAGACGGATTATCTACTACTATTAATAAGTGCTGGTCACTGTCAATTTTAAGAGTGAAATTCTAACTTTAGTTTAGTATAAGCATAATCATGTTAGGAGATGACTTATTTTAAAATAAAATGATATGCTGTTTGCCAATACAATCCAAAGATCATCATTAAACGTTAAACAAATGTGAAAATGTTCTTTGATTTTGGTATTAAATTTTATTTTTACAGTTTGGTATCAGATGTCTAAAATAAGTAAAAAGTTGACTTAAAAAATGCAAGTCCCTCATTTGATTAAATGCACAACTAGGAGTGTAAGTAAGTCGAGTAGTATTGAATAGTTCAAGTTTGGTTTAAATTTTATCGAGCTTCAAATTTTGTGTTTGAACTAAGTTTAATTTCTTAACGAACAGAGCTCAAATGAACTTTTAATGAAAAAGTTCGTGCCGATTATCAAATAGCTTGATATTTTATATATGATTAGTTCAAACAAATTTTTATTGAACGAGCTTAATTCAAGTATTGAATAGTTTGATTTTTTTTTTTTTAGTTTCCCAATGGTTTAATCCCTTTCGAGACGGGTCGGGCACATTAAGTGGGTACCTTTCCCAATAGAGATTCGAACTTGAGTTCGCTACTTTGTAATGACTAGTCCCTTCCACTAGACCAATCACCTGTTGGTTTGAATAGTTTGATTTGATTTTCTGCCCTTATAACGAAAAGAAAAGGTACATAAGTAGATGGGTGCGTGAGTAAATATGGTTAATGGGGGTTATGGCCTCGGAAGTTGGGCTGTAATCCTTTTAATTCAGATTTTTTATTGGTAACATTTTTTACTTTTAACATGAATGACGATAGGGCCCATATGTGAATTGGGTAGGATTTATCAATATGGGAAGATGGGGCCCATGGAAACTAGGCCCTAGGCAATTGCCTAAATTGATAAGGGCCAAACCAGCGATAGGCCCAACCCGTCAAATCTTCATGGCCCAAATAGGGGTGGCAATATCGAACAGATCCATGGATTTGATCCAGATTCGATCCAAATCCAAAGGATCCGATTCAAATCCAAAGGATCCGATCCATAAAGATTCATTAAATTTTCACTCGGATCGGATCTGGATCGGATCTCATGAAATCTGGATTCATATTGGATCAACACATAAAAGTAATGGATTGTGATGGATCCACGAATGGATCCACTAAAGAATCCACCGGATCCATTATTGGATCCAAAAAAAAATTATTATTGGAATGTGAAAATCTCTCTCTAATACTTATTTTTGAAAATTACAATTTTAACCCCAAATTTTTAAAAAACCCAGAATTTAATAAATTCAAATTTTCAATCCGGATACTGATTTTCAGGAACAAAATTTGCACTTTTGGTCCCTCAATTTTTGGATATTGTAATTTTGACCCTAAATTTTTGAAAAATCAAGAATTGCAAGTCAGTCCAGTATTTTATGAAAATTGAAAATTTCAATTCGGCCCCTGATTTCAGAAATCGAAATTTGCACTTTTGGTCCCTCTATTTTTTAAAATTGCAATTTTGACCTCAAATTTTTGAAGAACCCAGAATTACATTTCAGTCCAGTATTTTAAAAAAATTGAAAATTTCAATTCGGCCCCCGATTTCAGAAATCCAAATTTGTACTTTTGGTCCCTCAATTTTTGGATATTGCAATTTTGACCCTAGATTTTTGAAAAATCAAGAATTACATTTCAGTCCAGTATTTTAAGAAAATTGAAAATTTCAATTAGGCCCCAGATTTCAGAAATACAAATTTGCAGTTTTGGTCCCTCAATTTTGGGATATTTAAATTTTGACCCTAAATTTTTGAAAAATAAAAAATTGCAATTCAGTCCAGTATTTTAAGAAAATTGAAAATTTCAATTCGGCCCCTGATTTCAGAAATCCAAATTTGCACATTTGGTCCCTCAATTTTTGGATATTGCAATTTTGACCCTAGATTTTTGAAAAATCAAGAATTACATTTCAGTCCAGTATTTTAAGAAAATTGAAAATTTCAATTAGGCCCCAGATTTCAGAAATTCAAATTTGCACTATTGGTCCCTCAATTTTTGGATATTGCAATTTTGACCCTACATTTTTGAAAAATCAAGAATTGCAATTCAGTCCAGTATTTAAGAAAATTGAAAATTTCAATTCGGCCCCTGATTTCAGAAATCCAAATTTTCACTTTTGGTCCCTTAAATTTCAATAATTGCAATTTGACCCTATATTTTCAAATAAATAAGAATCGCAATTCAGTCCATAATTTTAATAAAATTAAAATTTTCAATTCGGCACCTGATTTTAGAAATCCAAATTTGCACATCATCTCCTTGGTGCAGTAGCCATACCAAAGCTAGTTGGGGAGGAGTGCAAGAATGCTTAGCTGCTAAACGGGCAAAACGAGCATATAAATCTTTGTTCTTTTCCAAATTTTCTCCAATGAACCTCGGATGGACACCCTGAGAGAGAATATCGATAACAACGACATTAGAATCCATAATTAGAACCTTATCTAGTTAACTTCCTAGAAGAACCATTTGTATTTCTATCACTTATACGACCAATAAGTCGGGACTGGTCCTAGCACTAGGCACCTTAGGAGCTTAATTATCTAAGATCCCTATTCTAGAAGAGCCAAATTTGTGTCAGTGTGAGGGTACATTAGTCTTTTTATCTTAATAAATAGCACGTAACTATTACTTTCTATACGTAGAAGTAAATTTTTTATTTTAAAAAGAAACTACATTTATGATCAACTATGTCACAACACGTTTAAGTAAATTTGTCGTTTTATCTATTGAAAGAATAGAAAAGATAATTTAGAAAACTATAATATGACTTTAACATCTATAAAAGCATGTAAACTTCACATAAAGATAAATGAAATCTTTTAATGACATAGGGTCCCTCTGATTATATATTTTGCCCGAGGCCCCCCAAAGAAGGAACCCTGACACGGAAAAATAGCCTACATGCTAGGAGCACTAACTATAAACCTCGGTTGAAATCAAGGAAAGTGGCTAAGATTACCAGATAGCTTCCTGTAGGCAAGCTCTCCACAATTGCCTTTCCAGCAAAGAATCCATGACCCAAAGGGCTATATGCTACTATCCCAATTCCAAGTGTCCTGTTTAAAATAATTACTGTGTTAGATCACAAACGAATAGTAATGTTGTACAAGAGAAATAACCAAAATTTCAAAAATGTAAACTAACCTACAAAGTGGAATCACATCTTCCTCAATTTCACGTGTCCACAAAGAATATTCCATTTGTACGGCACTAATCGGATGAACTGCATGTGCCCTCTTTATCGTATCCACACTGGCTTCAGATAACCCGATATATCTAATCTTTCCCTCTTCAACTAACTTCTTTAGCTCTTCCATCTTCATTAATGCAGAAGGAAATGGCAGACAAGCAAAAAAGAGTTACAGATTAAATTAATAATCTGCTCAGAATTGTAAACAAAAAAAGAGCTAAATGCAAAAATACCTCCCTGTGCTTTGCTTAATTGGCACCCCACTCTGTTCTTTTTTTTTTATTAATAAAAAAACCCATTTTAAATTCCTCATAAGTCAAGAGGGAGGTTATTATAAATATTTTAAGTGAACATGGGGGGTATTGCCTACACAAGGGGGAGTTTTGCTAATTAGGCAAATCATAGGGGGTATTTTTGCATTTCACAAGAGTGATACTGACAGTTTCCTCGATGGGCAGTGATGTGTCAACACGGTGAGGATAGTAAAGATCTATGTAGTCAACATCCAGCCTCTTAAGGCTAGCATCGATGCATTTCCGTATATATTCAGGACTTCCTTTGACTTGAACACTGCTCAAATCAGGCATAGAAAGGCCAAATTTACTTGCTATTTGAACTTGCTCTCGAGGCAACTCTTTCAATGCCTTAAATAACAATTAGAATGACACCCGATTAATCAGTCACAGAATTGAAACTAAATTCCAAGTTTATCTTATACAAAATCATGTCACAAAGATTTCATCACACCATAGACTCGCCATCAAGCATATTTAGTCCTTGAGGAAATTCAATATATTTAGTAGAACCAACCAAAGGAACAAAAATATTGCATCTTAGTACAACTCCAAACTTAGGTTCGCAAGATGTTTAAGTTATTTGAAATACAACTCATCATTGTGTTCGTTCTAATAGGCAAGTACACCTCTGGTTTGTAAAATGTAGCACATAGCCTTTGAGTTCCTTATCATTTAACGAAAGCAAGACGATTTTACCCTCTCAAACTTATTTTTATTTTGTTAGGATGAAATATCGAATAACTACGTATACATTATATGTTATGATGGCAGAATCTGAAAAATCGACCAGCAAATGAGTTGAAAATTCTAGCCATGCGAATTGTGTTAAATATTTCAGCCACTACCATACAAATTTTATTACTACTTGCAATATTAGTACGTGGAGAATAATATCCATTTGTAGGACATTTTTTTCCCTTCTTAATGGCAACAAAAAAACAGGAGGAATCTAAGATTTTGCTAACTAAAATAAATAGGGGGGCGTTCGCCCATAGAAGGAGCGAAAGGGGTATATTGCAAATAGCACTAAAAATTTCCATTTCAAAATATTTAAAAGAATAATCACCTTGCCTATCATGATCTCATTATCACCATTCTCACCATAAACATCAGCAGTGTCAAAGAAAGTAATTCCCTTTTGAAAGGCTTCTTTAAGGATGGCAGCTCCATCTTCATGAGACAGGGGAACATTCAATATGCCTGAAAGCCCGCCACAACCGAACCCCAATCGCGAAACCTAAACAATAATAAAACATGAAGAAGGAAGAAATTAAACAATCAGCAACATACAAGTCTCATCTCATAATGTATGAGGATTCATGCGAAATTTGCTAGTACGGGGGGTTTTATGCATTAAAATATCACAAGATAGTTTTGTGCAGGTTTAATTTAACAGTAAAATGTTATTTATCCATTTCTAAAATAAAAATTTTAAAAAACAGTAAAATGTTATCTGATTATCACCATTCTTATAATCATTGATCCCTTTGAACCTTTCTATGGCTACACCATTCTCTCAGGCATTTTGACGAACATAATAAGTTCATAGTCTTTTCATCAACAGTTAATAGTAAAGGTTCAAGGGAATTCTTTAACATTTAAATACTTTTATTATAACCAAAAAAAAAGTAAAAGTTGATACCTCCAATCCTTGATCACCCAATTTCACTTTTGGCACTTGCATCTCAGAATTTCGTCTACCAGCAGATAATCGTGATAAAATTGTAGAACTAGATGGAAAATTGATGATGAGTGACTATGTGAGAATAAAGTAGACGGATTATCTACTACTATTAATAAGTGCTGGTCACTGTCAATTTTAAGAGTGAAATTCTAACTTTAGTTTAGTATAAGCATAATCATGTTAGGAGATGACTTATTTTAAAATAAAATGATATGCTGTTTGCCAATACAATCCAAAGATCATCATTAAACGTTAAACAAATGTGAAAATGTTCTTTGATTTTGGTATTAAATTTTATTTTTACAGTTTGGTATCAGATGTCTAAAATAAGTAAAAAGTTGACTTAAAAAATGCAAGTCCCTCATTTGATTAAATGCACAACTAGGAGTGTAAGTAAGTCGAGTAGTATTGAATAGTTCAAGTTTGGTTTAAATTTTATCGAGCTTCAAATTTTGTGTTTGAACTAAGTTTAATTTCTTAACGAACAGAGCTCAAATGAACTTTTAATGAAAAAGTTCGTGCCGATTATCAAATAGCTTGATATTTTATATATGATTAGTTCAAACAAATTTTTATTGAACGAGCTTAATTCAAGTATTGAATAGTTTGATTTTTTTTTTTTTAGTTTCCCAATGGTTTAATCCCTTTCGAGACGGGTCGGGCACATTAAGTGGGTACCTTTCCCAATAGAGATTCGAACTTGAGTTCGCTACTTTGTAATGACTAGTCCCTTCCACTAGACCAATCACCTGTTGGTTTGAATAGTTTGATTTGATTTTCTGCCCTTATAACGAAAAGAAAAGGTACATAAGTAGATGGGTGCGTGAGTAAATATGGTTAATGGGGGTTATGGCCTCGGAAGTTGGGCTGTAATCCTTTTAATTCAGATTTTTTATTGGTAACATTTTTTACTTTTAACATGAATGACGATAGGGCCCATATGTGAATTGGGTAGGATTTATCAATATGGGAAGATGGGGCCCATGGAAACTAGGCCCTAGGCAATTGCCTAAATTGATAAGGGCCAAACCAGCGATAGGCCCAACCCGTCAAATCTTCATGGCCCAAATAGGGGTGGCAATATCGAACAGATCCATGGATTTGATCCAGATTCGATCCAAATCCAAAGGATCCGATTCAAATCCAAAGGATCCGATCCATAAAGATTCATTAAATTTTCACTCGGATCGGATCTGGATCGGATCTCATGAAATCTGGATTCATATTGGATCAACACATAAAAGTAATGGATTGTGATGGATCCACGAATGGATCCACTAAAGAATCCACCGGATCCATTATTGGATCCAAAAAAAAATTATTATTGGAATGTGAAAATCTCTCTCTAATACTTATTTTTGAAAATTACAATTTTAACCCCAAATTTTTAAAAAACCCAGAATTTAATAAATTCAAATTTTCAATCCGGATACTGATTTTCAGGAACAAAATTTGCACTTTTGGTCCCTCAATTTTTGGATATTGTAATTTTGACCCTAAATTTTTGAAAAATCAAGAATTGCAAGTCAGTCCAGTATTTTATGAAAATTGAAAATTTCAATTCGGCCCCTGATTTCAGAAATCGAAATTTGCACTTTTGGTCCCTCTATTTTTTAAAATTGCAATTTTGACCTCAAATTTTTGAAGAACCCAGAATTACATTTCAGTCCAGTATTTTAAAAAAATTGAAAATTTCAATTCGGCCCCCGATTTCAGAAATCCAAATTTGTACTTTTGGTCCCTCAATTTTTGGATATTGCAATTTTGACCCTAGATTTTTGAAAAATCAAGAATTACATTTCAGTCCAGTATTTTAAGAAAATTGAAAATTTCAATTAGGCCCCAGATTTCAGAAATACAAATTTGCAGTTTTGGTCCCTCAATTTTGGGATATTTAAATTTTGACCCTAAATTTTTGAAAAATAAAAAATTGCAATTCAGTCCAGTATTTTAAGAAAATTGAAAATTTCAATTCGGCCCCTGATTTCAGAAATCCAAATTTGCACATTTGGTCCCTCAATTTTTGGATATTGCAATTTTGACCCTAGATTTTTGAAAAATCAAGAATTACATTTCAGTCCAGTATTTTAAGAAAATTGAAAATTTCAATTAGGCCCCAGATTTCAGAAATTCAAATTTGCACTATTGGTCCCTCAATTTTTGGATATTGCAATTTTGACCCTACATTTTTGAAAAATCAAGAATTGCAATTCAGTCCAGTATTTAAGAAAATTGAAAATTTCAATTCGGCCCCTGATTTCAGAAATCCAAATTTTCACTTTTGGTCCCTTAAATTTCAATAATTGCAATTTGACCCTATATTTTCAAATAAATAAGAATCGCAATTCAGTCCATAATTTTAATAAAATTAAAATTTTCAATTCGGCACCTGATTTTAGAAATCCAAATTTGCACTTTTGGTCCCTCAATTTTCAAAAATTATAATTTTGCCCCAAATCAATTTATGTGATTTTATCCCGATATCAACAACAAGAATTAACTCATAGAGCAAATTATAAGGCATGATTGGGAATTTTTGAAAATATAGGGTCAAATTGTAAATTTTGAAAATATAGGGTCAAATTGCAAATTTTGAAAATTAAGGGACCAAAAGTGAAATTTTGAATTTATGAAAATCAGGGGCCGAAATGAAAATTTTAATCTTCAGAAATACACTGAATCGTAATTCTAGATTTTTCAAAAATTTAGGGTCAAATTGCAATTTCTGAAAATTGAGGGACCAAAAGTGAAATTTTGGATTTCTGAAATCAGGGGCCGAATTGAAATTTTCAATTTTCTTAAAATACTGGACTGAATTGCAATTCTTGATTTTTCAAAAATTTAGGGTCAAATTGCAATATCCAAAAATTGAGGGACCAAAAGTGCAAATTTGGATTTCTGAAATCTGGGGCCGAATTGAAATTTTCAATTTTCTTAAAATACTGGACTGAATTGCAATTCTTGATTTTTAAAAAATCTAGGGTCAAAATTGCAATATCCAAAAATTGAGGGACCAAAAGTACAAATTTGGATTTCTGAAATCAGGGGCCGAATTGAAATTTTCAATTTTCTTAAAATACTGGACTGAATTGCAATTCTTGATTTTTCAAAAATTTAGGGTCAAAATTGCAATATCCAAAAATTGAGGGACTAAAAGTGCACATGTTCAAAAATAGAGGGCCCAAAAGTGCAATTCGAATTTTTGAAAATAGTAGCCGAGTTGCAAATTTGAAATTTTCGAAAATTCTGAACTGAATAGGATTTTAGGTTTTTTGAAACTTTGGGATCAAAGTGCAATTTTTAAAAATATACAATGTGAATATTTTTTTAAGTGGATTTCAAATGACTAGTTTTAGGAGGAATTTCAAATCCATTTAAAATTGGTTGAAATCCATGACGGATCCACTATGGATCCGTCATGGATCTATTCGGATCCATGGTGGATCCGAATTTTTTTCACCCGGATCCGGTTTGGATCGAATCCTAAATGGATCCATAATGATGGATCCATTTAGGATCCGATCCATTTGAAATCCGATCCACAAGGATCCGATCCGGATGGTCCATTTGCCACCCCTAGGCCCAAATAGGTGAACTTTAAACATTCGTATCAATACAAAATCAATTTGGATCTGAAAAATATAATACAAAATAAAATACAAAAATTTACCATGAATAAGAAGAAATGATATTTCACTTGCAAAAAGGCTATCCGTGAGCATAGGATGATCTTATTTTTCCAAATGATAATGATGGTGATGATACTTTTCTTTCCAACATCACGTTGTTTTTTAAAGTGATTGTCTCTTGTTGTTCAAGCTATTTTGTTTTGGAAAGAGAATATGGATTGGGCAATTTCCTCGATCATTCTGGAAATACGTGAGTTCTGGGCTTCTTGACCTAAGTGGCGCTTCAAGTTTGTTTCTCGATCGGTAAATTGGGCTGCCCATAATCTTGCCACTTGGGCTCTTCCCCGTAGTTTGTCTTTATTTTTCTATCCGGATTGTTTACCTATTAGTTTATTTTGTGATGGAGGTTATCCTCTTATAAACTGGTTAACTTTTATTTAATCTTTGAATTTAATTTTATATAAAAAAAAATGCATATACAAATTATTATAGTATAGTATGGAGCAAGATCCAGACAGAAAAAAAAATTAATGATATTTCGAAAAAGAAGGATAACCAAATTTGGCTAGCTTATTCAATAGATAGTCCTTAATTAATCAATCAAAATATTGAAATATTTTTTTTTATTTCCCCAGGGATTAATTTATTTTGAGGCGGGTCGGACGCATTAATGTGGGTAAACTCCCAATAGGGATTCGAACCTGAGTCCGCTACTTTGTAGTGACTAATCCCTCCTACTAGACCAATCATCTGTTGATTTGAAATATGTTAGGAATAGACATGGTAACAAGCTTTCTTTTTCTTGACAATTTTCAATTTAACCCTCTTAACTCAAAATCGTGTCTTCGGCTCTTCGCCCAGTACATAGTCTTGAAAAATAATTTATAAATCTCAAATAGGACTTAATAGATATCAATTTGAACTAAAACAAAATGTTTGAAGAGGTACCATTATATATACACATTTTTAAATAAATCTGACCAAATTTAAATGAGTATCATTCAAAAAGACCCTTAGAAATAGAAACCCATCGAGACAAGGACTCGTTGGCTCAATCCATTAGTTTGTTGTAAACATAGACGAGTCTTGGTATTTCAATAATAAGATTTTATGAAACATAAGTGTATGTGAAATATTCCATCTCAACCGTTAAAAAAAGTTAGTAAAAATTTTGAACCATAATTTTTTGTCAAAATTTTCGATGATAATGTGGCATCGAATATTTAAAAAAAAAAATAAACATATATTAAATTACACATTAACCCTTAAATTAATATGTTTAAAAAAATCACTCTAATTTCTTATTAATTCCATATTTCCTTCAAAAACAAAAAACAAAAAAATTGAGGGAATTGCAATTTCATACCAAAATTTTATTTACTTTATACATTGTGGGGCACATGTATATTCTTGAAAAATAAACACGTGTCCCACAAAAATAAAAACTTTAGCTTCTCATTTCTATGTTGTAATCTGTGAACAAGTTAATTATTAATACATAAACACAATTTTCTCTGTATTTGGTGAAAAATAAATTATTCTGGGATTTGTGATCGATACTTACACAATTTGTATGAATCTAATACCTCAAAATAGTTTTGGGTGCTTACTTTACTGACCATGACAATGAGATTCGAAGCTCAACAAGCCCAATGGAGGGTTGGGCGGTGGTTGTGGGGCTGAAGGTGAATATAGAGGGATAGTGAAATTGCAATCACCCCTCCCAATTTTTAGATATTTTTTGCTCAATTGCAAATACCCTTGAAGAGATAAAAATTGTGATTTAACGGACACGTGACATTTTCTATCTAAAAACTAACGGTCGGAAGAAATTGACAAGTAAGACTATCTTTGTAAGATCATTTGAAACAACTTTAAAGAAAAATGCACTTTACACCCCCTCCCAAGGCAACATAGTTTGAATTTCCCCAACCAAAAGTATATAATAATTACATACAAACTATGTTGCACTTTCCCCTCAAATGATTTAGGCCGATTTTGATCGCCGAAAAACTCATATATGTGACTCACATGTGTATTTTAAGGGCAAATTAATTTGTACATATGGGTGGTAAAGTGCCACAATATGTAACTTTGGGGGGATAATATTTTTGTCAATTTTTTAAAAATGAACTTCATAAATCATATAAAATATTTGTCTATTTTTTTTGTAAAAAAAAGAAAACGGATTAATGCAAAATTTTGAAGTTACCAGAAGCTATTGATAATCTTTTAAGTTAAGTGGATATTTTTTCATTCTTTGATGGGATAAAATTGTCATTTCGACTTGAGATGGATATTTTTTGTTAATAAAAAAATTATAGGATTTTTTAGCTAATAAATTACACATATATTTTTTGATTAGTTAGGCAAAACACAAGAGTATTGATGAATTTCAAAATGTAAATTTATTTTAAAGAAAATAAATTAATTTAACTTATATTTTAATGAAATACGTGTCAAAATGTTATTTCATGTGCTCCCAATTCCTCAAAAATCTTATTTTAGGCAGGAGTCTTACCATAAATTGGCCGAAATATTTTCCCTCTCATTATTATTTTTTCCAAAATTACCACCATCCAAATAATTCGTGGCCTGATCCAATGATTATCCCCCACGTGAAAACAGTCCATTATAAATTAGACGATTGTTGGACGTAAAAATCCCTTGAAAAAAAGAAAAATAAATCTATTTAATTTTGGTTGTCTTAATCAGAAAACGAAAACACTGAAAAATAAGTTTCGATGGAGAGAATTATGATTTTGACGCTGATGTTATTGTTGGGAATTGTGAACAGGGTACCGGCGCTTTCGGTGATGGTGAACGACGTGGAGTGCGTATACGAATACGTATTGTACGAAGGCGATACCGTATCGGGGAATTTCGTCGTCGTCGATCACGAAATATTCTGGAACTCTGATCATCCCGGCATTGATTTCATTGTATTATTCTTGATTCCTTTTCTCTATATAATATTTGCTCAGATTTTTTTTTTTTTTTTTTTGTTATTTTCAAATTGATCTGTGAAAATTATGTTAATTTGTTGAATTCAACCAATCGATTGAGGATTCTGTTTATTAGTGGGAGGTGGGATTTAGGTGTTGAAAATACTTATTGCTATCCAAAATGACGTCACCTTTTCTAGGTTATTTAGGGTTTTAATCTTGGAGAATTTTGAGATGATGTGGTATTCTTTATAAATCATCAGTGCTCTTTTGGGCTGTTCAGTTTTTTGTTGATTTTTATTTTATGTGTGTGTGTATTAAAAGTGTAATTTGGATCGAGGATTAGCTTTGACATAGTTGTTCATGAATCTTACAAACGAGTAATTTGGGTCGAGGATTAGATTTGGTTTAATGTAAAAGGTCCTCTATTAGTCAATCTGTTGTATATGGACTGCTTTGCAATGAGTTGATAAACAATCAAGTTATCTTTAACTTTTACGTAAAAAGGTCCTACTTATTTGGAAGATTATATATGTATACATGTAGGAAATCGATGTAGTAAACTTAGTGTGATCGGAAACCATGAGAGTTGAATATAGTATATTGTTTTAGAGGTGATTGTGATGCTTTCAACGAACACAATTTCATGTTACAAAGAAAATCGACGAGGTGCTCCAAATAACTTTAAAATAGTAGCTTAAGTTAGTAATATGGTTGCTTATATTGTTCATCTTTGTTGCTTCTTGATGCAGGTGACATCCCCTAATGGTAATACCGTGCACACTCTGAAAGGAACATCTGGGGACAAATTCGAGTTTAAGGCCCCTAAAAGTGGAATGTACAAATTTTGTTTCCATAATCCTTATTCTACACCAGAATCTGTCTCTTTCCACATTCATACGGGCCACATTCCTACAGAACACGACCTTGCGAAAGATGGTTTGTTTAATCTTTACGTTTTCCTTAAATTTCTATATTTTGACGTAGTGGCGATAAGTTCTTTTTATGGTTTTATCCTTGATGTGAATATATCCCTTCATTTTATTCCCCTTCTACTTTCACAGAACATTTGGACCCCATTAATGTCAAAATTGCCGAACTGAGGGAGGCACTGGAATCTGTTACTGCAGAGCAGAAGTACTTGAGAGCACGCGATATACGTCATCGCTATAGTAAGATCCTTCTTCTTCTGTGTTTTTTTTCTTTCCATTTTTATTTGCATTCGCACAAATCATACTTCTAGCCATATTAACTCATTTACGTTCTGCCTGTTTGTTTGCTCATTCATAAAACCTAAAAGACATATAATTATGTTGCCCAGGCATTGGATTAAATTAAACTACATGATCAAATTATTTCATCCTACAAAATATACGACGATGTAAAGACAAAATCATTTCAATTGATTATAGATTCCAAACATAACGTTATAATATAATCCTCGATGATGTTTTTTTTTTTTTGAAACCAAAAAGATAACGTCAAAAGGATATAGCTATTAAACCAACTTTGTTTCCCCACATTTATTAATAGCTAAATATAGAAACATCCCTTGTGCTTTGCCTTAGCAGAACCCCCCTTTGTTCTTTTTTTGTTAGCGGAAAAACCCATTTGAAATTCCTTCATAAATCAGCACGGATTTTTTTGTTTCATAGTTAGGCAAAGCACAAGGTCTTTTTGCATTTTCTGTAGTTGGTACGCTACTTTTGACTATTTGTTATGGGTTAAATTTTGCATATTGATAATTGCATATGTTCTTTGTTTTACAGCAAATGAGGGCACGAGAAAGCGCGTAATATTCTACACTGTTGGAGAATACTGCCTGCTAGCTCTTGTAAGTGGGCTTCAGGTAGCTTATATTCGTCGCTTGTTCAGCAAGTCGGTCGCCTACAACCGTGTCTGATGAAACTCCTCCAGAATCTGGGTTTGCTTAATGTTATAAAATGTTTTTGAGTTTATAGGAAAAAATGAAGATTGTGTAATTACAAACTAATTTTGCGGTCAGGATCACAGAACAAATTTTGTAGGTTATACATAGATTTAGCTTGAAGACCAAGGATTTGTGAATTATTTCGTTTAGGGAGGCTATGAGATTTTTCGGTATAGTCAATTCAAAATCTTCTAGGGATTTAATTCGATTATTCGTTGCAAATTGCAACCTTGAAGTGAAATTTAAAGAAACCACGACTCTTGTCTTTCAAGAACGTTTTGCATTGTATGGATGGAAGCAAGGCCCATCAAGCTCTGGGGCTGAAAATCGAATAAAATTATTACTTGATTCATGTTGATCACTTAAAACTCATTTGAGCTAGTTGGTTATACTTCAAACTATGTTCATAGCTAATAGTTATTTTTATTAAAAGTTTATTTGAACTCAATTTGTTGTGCTATGTGTATAATTATGTAATTATTCATTTTTTAATTTCTTTGAAAGTTTGATTCGAGCTCTGCTTGATAAGTTAATTGACAAAATATAAGTGAATATATTAACATATTTATTGTCGATTGATCCCAATTTGCATGAATATCAAATCAAATTTGATCATAATTTCGAGATCAATCATAGATACAAAAATTCAATAGTTATTTAGGTTTAGATTAATCTCCACTCATTTACACTCAATTGGATATTTACTATTAGATGTTATCACACAAAAGCAAGAATGAATTTTGATGCAACGGTTGGCCCATTGCCATTGTCCGCTCACTCCTGATGGATAGTTCCATGTTTTATCTTGGGATAAGCCCAAATAGATTGATGCCTATATTGCAATGGTTCTATTAACGAACAAAAATTTATTGAACGTCATTTAATAAAGTAAACTAAAATTGCCTTTGAAGAAAAATGATGGGTAATGATGCAACCTCTTTTTTTTTACTCCGTATGATTTTCTTTTCTGTTGTTGATAATGATAAGTCTCTTTTTGTTATTGATTTCTGTTGTTGATAATGATAAGTCTCTTTTTGTTATTGATTGCAATGATCTCTGTGTCTATCTAGTGGTACGGCATAGCTAGATCAGATTTTACGAATTCATATTTATTTTTCATTCAATAATTTAAAAAAAAAGAAGAAGAAAGAAATTGAAAAGAAAAAAAAAATGAAGGAGGTAGCCCCACCTGGCGCTACATAGGGGTGAACCGCTTGGTTCGGGTGGAATGGGTGCAGGCGGGTGGCGGTCGGGTTGGCGGGTTGAATGAAAACAACAAATAAGATGTATCAAATATGTTCACCTACATTTGAAATTAAATTCAAGAAGCAAAAAATACAAAACTAGAATATAGTCAACGATTTCTTACTAATTAAACCAACAGTCTCCATCAAAAATAATATTACAAGTCCCCACAAAAGAATTCATTACAAATCATCACTCACACATTACAAAGTACAAACAATAACAAATTAGTGAAGTTTCTTCTCGATTTTTCCAACAACCAACTCTTTAGGAAAAAATGTACTAACATATACGTATCATTAACATTATTATAAACAAAAAACTTGAAGAAAGTTTGTTTATTTGTTCTTATTCATTTGTTAATAAATGTAATTTATTTCACAATTTTATTAAACAATTAATAAAAAGTACATCAAGGATGATTAAGTGCAGGTTGCGGGTAGGTCGATTTTTTAACCATCAACCGTCACCCGACCCATACCACACGGGTCAAAGAAACAAAAGAAATCGAGCTTCCAATTGTGATGGTCAAGGAGCCCCAAACCACACGGGTGGTAGTATAACACATTCGGAGCACGCGCGTAGACTAGTAAGTCACTCAAATTTCTTATTGACATTTGTTTCATATATCTATTGTGGTAACACAACCAATATATAATAATATTGTAGAGACAAAAAGGACAGGACGTGTCCCAAGCAAGTCTATTTATGTATACTCATTCGAAGTATGATGAAAATGGAGAGAGAACCATATGGGTCGATGAACGTTCGAAGAATACATATGTAAGTCAAATAAACTCATTACTTAGTTTATTGCTTATTAGTAATAGGTGTTATGTTTGATTAAATGTATACTAATGTTCGTGCCTCCTAGAATGCATTTAAGGAAAAACTCCCGACTCCTCAAGTATCTGAAACTGGTGAATCACAACCAGTCCCTGAAAATGTTGAGTTGCAGGTACGTAAATGCAATAAGTAATTTATGATATTAAATAATTAAATACATTTAGTTATAATCTAATTATTGTTTTCATTTGTAATTCAGACGTGGGTGGAGACTGTAGGCATTGGGAAGAAAGGTACGATTTATGGTTTGAAGAGCAAGGCTCATCGGGTTAGACCTCATTCATCGAGATCACATTATTCTGAAGCTACTTCTTCCGACCCGGAGCTTGTGATGAGACTTCAAACTCTCGAAGAACAGGTGTCGCAGAGTCAATCAATGAGGGAGGAATACAACAATATGAAACAAGAGCTTACGGATAATCGACGGGAGGTGGAGGCATATCGTCGAGAGATGGAGGAATTCCGACGTTTGTTTAGCCAGATGCCTACCAAAATGATGCATAAAAAACCCCAGAACCCACCCCAGAACCCACAACAATCTAACGACTCTGACTCCGACTCCGACTCCGACTCTGATGATTGATACTCTTTATTTTTCTGGTTATGCTGATTGATACTTTTTATTTTCCTAAATATTTGAACTTCCTCATGATGGTTAAGACTATTTTATGATTATTAGGCTTTTAATTTGGTCCGTTGAATGGTGTATTATTATTACTATGACTGAGATTATTATGACTTTTAATTAATGATTATTAGTTTTTAATTTAATTTTGATGAATGATGTACTGAATAGAAAAACAGAATAATATTTTTTAATTAATTAAATTTTTTTAATAAATTGGAATTATTATTTAATAAAAATAATAAATTTTCCGACGGAATTTTCCGTCGGAAATTAATAAATATATTTTTAAATATAAATTTTCCGACGGACTATTCCGTCGGAAAAATTAATAAAAATTATATTTCTTTTAAAAATAATATATATTTCCGACGGAATATTCCGTCGGAAAGTAATAAATAATTCTTTTAAAAAATTAATTTCCGACGGAATATTCCGTCGGAAATTAAGGTCAACAGTTGACCCGAACTAGCTTCCAACAGAACTATCCGTCGGAAATGCCGTCGGAAGTTGTCCGTCGGAAAAACTTCCGACGAACTTTCCAACGACCATGATCCGCCGGAAATTGGCCGTCGGAAAGTCTGTCGGAAAATTACCGACGAGCATATTTCCGACGACCTTTCCAACGGGCATTTTCCGTCGGAAAATGCTTATTTTCAACGGAATTTCCTAAAAATCCGTCGGAAATTTCGTCGGAAAAACCTGCTTTTCTTGTAGTGTTACCAACCCGTACTTGATTATTTTAAAATTAAAACCGGCGGGTTGCGGTCGGGTTGGAGCGGCTTGGGCGGGTTGGGCGGATGGGACGGGTTTATGAACACCCCTAGCGCTACTTACTTGGCTACACTGGCATGTGCGCTCGCCCGTGCAGCGCGTCCAAGCGCCCGGGGAAGGATAGGAGATCCTTCCTCCCCCTCATTGGCTGAAGATGGAAATTCGACATTCCCCATGCATTACTTTATCTTATTTAATCTATTTTAAAAATATTCTTTGAATTTTGTATCTTTTAATTTAGTTTTTTTTACATTTCAATATTTTTAGATCACACTATGGTTTGTGATTTTTTTTGGGGAAATTAAAAATGGGCATTTTGTTAGTGTCAGTAGTTCTGTTAAGACATTTTCGAATGATTGTTAACCCTAAAAATAATTTGTATAATTTCTCAAACATGAAGGATAATTGTGTAATATATCAACTCTAAGGTTAGTTTGAATGATTCTCCTTAGATTATAACCAACTGGTCGTACTCATTCCCTTTTTAAATATCACTCCCATCATCATAAAAAAAGTCGAGAAAGAGAAAGTCACTCATTCTACATCATACTCAAAACCCCCCATATTTTTCCCTGTAATAATCCAGGAAAAAGAATGCTGGCAGTATTCGAGAAATCCGTGGCAAAAAGCCCAGATGCATTATTGCAGAATCCACAAAAAACTGAATCAGTTTCAGCACTGAAAGATGGAATTTTGGCGACACATTTCTCGTCGGTATATCCTGGCTCTGTCGTCATCAACCTTTCTTCTTCTGGTTTCATGGCCTACTCTTCTCAAACTAACAATCCTTCATTTCCAAGGTCTGTATTATGATCTGATCTCCATGCATATTATTGTCCGGATTCTTTTTATCGGATTTATACTTATTTGTTTTAATGCTTGTCTCTGTTTGTGTTAGTGCATCGTTTTTGGAGATTGTGCCTTCAATGAAGATATAGATCTTACCTTTTCTTTTATACCCTCAAAGTTTTACATTTTTGTCTGTGTATTTTTGTTGAGAATTACAAAGGTGTCATATTGTTTTTGATTCTGTTGAGAACCCTTGTGCAAGATTTATAAATTTCTTGATTAATCTACAACATTGTTTATCCAATCAATTTGATCAGTTATACACTACAAGATTATGTTTATTTTTATTTGACGGTGGTTTTGATGAAATGATCTCGGATTGGATTGTGAAGGCGATTATTGAAATTGAAATGTTAAATTAAAATTGATGCCCAATTTGTGGTTTTATATTGTAACATTATGTAAGCATTCAATTGCGTATTATTTATAACCGTAGTGCTTTAGGTTTATCCTACAATTCTTCAACTACTAAATTTCTCTAATATGTATTGCCATATTTACAGATTGTTTGCAGTTGTGGATGACATATTCTGCTTATTTGAAGGCCACGTTGAAAATGTTGCTCATCTTAAGCAACAGTATGGGCTAAACAAGACAGCAAATGAAGTAATCATTGTTATTGAAGCTTTCAGGACTTTGAGAGATCGAGGTCCTTATCCACCCGAGCAAGTCGTAAGGGATATTAAAGGGAAGTTTGCATTTATTCTATACGACAGTGCTTCGAAAGCCACTTTTATTGCTTCAGTGAGTAATTCTCAAAACTGTCTGTTGATCATAAACATTCAATTTTGTCTGGTTTAACTTATTTTGATACAATTTTATGTAGGATGCGGACGGGAGTGTACCGTTTTTCTGGGGATCTGATGCTGAAGGTCACTTAGTTATTTCTGATGATGGAGAAGTTGTGAAACAAGGTTGTGGGAAATCTTTTGCTCCATTTCCTAAAGGTATGCTGTTTTTTACTAATTTTAATTTCATGTGGTTGCTCTGCTTGTTCGTTTATTTATTTATTTATTTTGTACCTTTTTTACCGTAATTCAGGATGCTTCTTCACATCCTCTGGAGGTTTACGGAGTTATGAGCAGCCTGCAAGTGAGCTGAAGGCTGTGCCAAGAGTGGACAGTTCAGGGGAAGTGTGTGGTCTGACCTTTAAGGTGGATGAGGACACTCAGAAAGAAAAACCTGGAATGCCTAGAGTCGGAAGTGATGCAAACTGGTCACAGCACTACTGAATTGACACCCAACTAATTTTTTTTATGGCAAGGATTCTTTTAGTACTCAGTCTTGAATTTGTCTTGATGATCGGAAAACCTTTTTTTTTTTTTTTCATTATTATGGTTATAAAGCTTTCTGGGATTTGGCAGTAATGTGATGTAGTTGAGTTGCTCTAAATGAATCCATGTTAATGGCTCTTTAGAATACGTAAAAATGACTGCATTTTCGTTTAAAGCGCACAATACATGTAAAATTATTGTTCACTGGTATTTTTTGGACAATATGCAGCATTGCTTTACAATCAAGTTTACCTTATTCTTGATGTGTATAGTAAGGGGACAAAGTAGCATTTGATAACACTTTTCTATCAATCTAATCTATTTGGCATAAAACTTTACCTTCAAAAAGTTGCAACACAACATATTAATTAAAACTACTTTAGGATTACCTCGTACTAAACATTAGAAAGAAATCGTGTCTGATTTAATCCTTAGCATCGGCAATTCCACCTGGAGTTATCTGGAAAACTTGCTTCTGTCAAGAGAAACTTGTACATCATATACAAAATTTAACAGTATTAATCCAGTTAGAAAATTCGATTTTAATACGTATATTACTGTATGAACTATATGATAAATACAAGTAACAAATTTAAAGATAGCAAGGGAAGGATATTGCTTCAGCTTCAGGAAGATTTGGGGCATCAAACACTTTGCAGACACGCTGTTCGCCTTTACCTTTCCTGAACATAAGTCTTATGGTTGCTGCATGAGCCAGAACATGGCCACCTGCTGGCTTTTTCGGATCTGATATAAAGACTCCGCCCCCGGGGTCAGCTATAACTGCACTCATCAATTAAATCTAGTGAATTAACAAGGGTTATTTATACTCGGACCCCCTGAGATTTATCGTAATTACAGAAAACCCCATGTTCTTCCAAAAATGACAGACACCCCTTACAAGGGGTTTTTGTAAATATTTTTATAATTTGTAGGGGGTGTCCTTTTAAGGATTGTTGGAGCTGTAAGGGGTGTTTTGGTAAATAGTCTAAACCAGAGGAGGTCTCTTTGTATTTCTGAAAAGTGCAGGAGTTCCTTGTAAGGCGAATAAATCTCCAGGGGATCGGTTGTACATCACCCGAATCAGGAATGAACTAGAAATTACGAATTAATGCAACTACTTTTTAGTGAAAGTGAGAGTTAAGCAATCTAGAAAAATTATACCCTGGTTGGTCATGTAGACAGCAACATTGTATTCTTCTGCAATCTTTATCAGTCTTGAAAGCATCTGAGCCAACTTTTGCTGGAAAATGGAACAAGTATTTTGTTAAATAGATAGTTCAGATTGAAAAACAGAAACTCATAAATTTTTATTTATGTAATTAACAAGAACCTGGCGATCTGCAAGTTCTCCTCTTCCGGTGAAGTCGACTCGAAAGAGAGCAATCACTGAATCAACAATCTGAAAACACAATCTTAAAAGCATCAGCTCCTTAACAGAATATTTTATGAATTACTTTAATAGCAGACCTAAAGTAGCTCACCAGAAGTCTGAATGGCTCTTCAGCCATTTTCGCTGCAAGACCAAGAAGCAGGTTGTACTGATGCTCGTATGTGTAGGCACGAGCATATATGATCTTTTAAAGATACAGAAGAAGTGGAATGTGAGATACCATATATCAACTGATTAACTCAATCATAAGTGGATCATAAAAATTAGCTTTACATTGTCAAGTACAGCTCCTGGATCCATTCCGAATCTTTCTGCTATGGGTATTATTCTATCAGGTCGGCTGCAAGAGAATTGAGTTAAGGAAAAACAAACAAACTAGTATCGTTGGATTTATTTTTTCTTCGAGTTAAACCTGCAAAGAAGAAATATGTGCCATGCTGAACTAATTGTCAGCAAGAAACAGTCAATTAAGGATACAACGTCCCCTCAGTGTCAATATAAGCAACTTTTCCATTGCCTCCTCTCATACTAGTGGGAAGCTGAAAAAGTGAACAATTAATACAAAATAAAAAAAAAAATCAGTTCATTATCGTGATTCAAAACTGAACAGATATGGATTACATCTCCATATAAGAGTTAGCCAAATGACAAGCTAGAAAATTAGAAATAATTTCTCACTTATTGCATTACCTGTGTGGTAACGCAAAGAGTATGCGCCAGCTGTGTTTTTCCAGATCTGAAGCAATTTGTTGATTTAGAAAATTAGAGTAAAAGCTCATCACCAACTAGAAACTAAGAAACATGGTTTTATTTGTTTGATTCACAAATTTCTTGATCAAATCTGCGGAAAAGTAGTATAATTGTCACCTGAACTCCCCAAAAGATTCAGTTATTGCACGAGTTTCAATTCCACCTAAAATTTTGCCACAAGTGAGCTATGTCCTGCTATACTATGAAGGTGAATTAAAAATGAAAAGCAACAGAAGATTTCAATACTTACCCCCTAGCAGTTCATCTAAAGCTTGGCTTCCAGTTGTTATGCGAACTACTGCTTTTCTCTACACAGCCAAAAGAGGAAAAATATTCTTCTTAATCAGACGTCATGAAGTAACAAAAACATTAATTACTGAGAACCTCAAAGATAGTAAAATCTCACTTTCAGCAGAGCATCACTTCCAGTTATATAACCAAAGTTCTGAAAATTCAAGGCAAGGAAACCAAACAGCATCAAGATAAACAATAGAATCATATATTCATCAACAACAGTAACCAAATTATACACTAACCACTATTTTCTCTACAGCTTCACATATCTTCTCAACTTTTGCCTCAGACAGCCCTTTGATTCCAGTCAAACTCTGGATAATATGCAGAAAGTATTATTCAAATGCTTTGAATACTGGAATACGTATTCTTTGTATCTATACCAGTCTACCTTCTTAGTGTGCATCATTAAGCCATTGCATGTATATATTCCAGCATCCTGCAGCTTCTTCACATCTCCAGCATTGATTCCATGAGAAGTTACTGCAAAAAAATGTAGAAAGTAACTTTCAGATATCATCACCCCATACATTAGAAGAAAATGTTTTCTTCAACACATTTACCTAAATGTACTGAAACTTTTACAATTAACCTCTAGATAAAGATTACAACATTTGCTGAACATGACATAGAATAGGTAACATGAGAATTTGACATAACATAGAATCATTAAGTATCAATGTGGTGAAGCAGAGTTGCTAGCATATGAACTACCAATTTTCTTCAAAAAGGATGTGTATATCATCATAGATATGCATAATTAACCAAATGTTTAAAAGTGAGACTACTCGCGCTCAACATATTCTATTCTTAAAACTAGAACAACTGGATTTTTTATTCCTGGCTTAGGAAGAAAAGAGAGAACAAAAGCTACTTCGGCAATAAATATCCTTAACCTCCAAACAAACCGTACAAAATACTGAAATCATTAGCGTGTTTTTTTTAGAGACGAAATCATTAACTTCATGAATGATTACAAGAAACTGAATCAATCGAATGTGCAGTAATTCTAATAAAAAATACAAAATTCATGTATGGCTCATATATGTAGCAGATGTTAGGACGTATATCTGTATATGATCTAATTAACATCTGATATATGTAAGCAAGTTTCTTAACAAATTGAAATTTCGTTAATCAAACAGAATCTAGCAAACACGTGGAGAAATTTATCAGATGTCGGTTTCTAGTTCTCAATTTGACGCAAAATCACCCGGAAGAAGGAATAGATGTAAATAATCAGAAAAAAATAAATGAATGATATGCATACAAATTTTGAATTAATAGAGCGCATAGCAACAAACGGAAATTCGAGCTTTCAGTAGAAATCAAGTCGATTTAAATGAACAGTAATATACAAACACGTGCGTGATTTTCTCACATTTGTCGATAGCTTCAAACAAGTCTTCTTCATCGTCGATTTCTTCTCTTTCTACCAGCTGTAGCTGGCTCTGCTCCTCAGCTCTGATGCACAAAATTCATACAGTAAGTCGAAAGAAAATTAATTCCGATGTTTTCAAAAATAAGTCAAATGTTCAGTAATCTAATTCTAAAACCGAAATAATGAATTGACCCGTACTTCAGTGCGAGCATGTTTGTTTCGGAGAGAATATTTCAGATCGAGAGAGTTTTTCAGAGATTGGAAAAGCGCGGTTAACAGAAATGGGAGTATTGAATTTCAAATTTTGCGAATGGAAGTCTTTTATACAAGGACTTTACTGGTTTATTAATTTTGGTTTTTCAGAAATTTGGGTTACGTTTCAGTGCGGCGGAGAGAAGCTACATCCGTCAAATCCTGATCACGTGTTTGCTTATAGTAGATGAAGCGTGTATAATCAAGCATGTTTTGTTTGTTGGTACACGCTTTCTGAGAAAAATAGCATATTCATGTAACAATTAACAAATGTGTTGAACTCATTCTTAGTATATTTCACTCAATTTCACCAATTTGTTTTCAATTATCATAAATATTACTCGAATTTTCATCGACTTCACATGTATTTATTAATTTTATCAGTACTTTTTATTATCTATTTCACTCAATTTTTCACCTACTTCACCAGTATTCATAAATTTAATCCAAATCGATTTCACATATTTTCATCCATTAAATAAAATAAGTTGTCAGTTGTTTCATCAATTACATAACACAGGGGAGTATTGCATGTAGGAATTAAAGTGATGGAAAACAAAATCAATAAAATTAATTAAACTACTTACTTTTCATATCATCGAGTACGAACAATTAGACAAATTAACTTAAGTTAAAATTGCAGAAAACGTCCAAAACTAATTAGTAATTTTGAATTTTTGTTTCAAACTATTTAACTTGGCGAATGTCGTCCCGTAATTTAATATTTTTTTGGAATATTGTCCCAAACTAATTACTAATTTTGATTTTTCGTCCCAAACTTTATCAACTCGCCAAATTTTGTCCCATAATTTACCATTTTATATGAATTTAGTTCCAATATTAAATTCCTAATTTAATGAAAATGACGATTCGATCTTGTAATTAGTTTGGGACGAACTCTGTGATATTATATAAATATTCATGTTAAAATTTACCATGTCATTACACTTAAGCGGACATGTGATAAAATGCGAAGTTTCCGTCTTATAATTACGGTGGGACGATATTCCAAAAAAATATTAAATTACGGGACGAAATTCGCCAAGTTAAATAGTTTGGAATGAAAATCTAAAATCACTAATTAGTTTGGGACGATTTTTACAATTTTGCCTTAACTTAATTAATTTGTTAGCATATCGATCCCATCCAGCACGTACGTACGTACGTACACGTTTTCATCAAGCCTATATTCATTGCATTTAATTCAATCATTGATTCATATAATATGAAATTATATATATTAGGAAAGTGCATACATGATTTACGTGTCTAGTTAATTTTATTGGTGTTTTTTGCAAATTAGAGTAAAATTAATTTGATTATGTCATAAAATAGAGCAAATTAACCCATTTTTACCTATTTAATTCATTATTCACTGCTTTAACCTTTTTTTAGCCAATTTTATTTATTTTTACCATTAATGTTTTTTTTTAACTATAATACCTTTTTTTTAAGTATAATTTATTTTCACTTTTTTTACGATTTTGTCCATTTGTTTTTTTTCCGTTTTATACCATTTTTCTACCAGTTTCACTTTCTTTTGTCGGTTAAACTTCTTTTTTTTACTGATTTGACACATTTGTATCATATTAAATCGCTTTTAAACGTTTAATCATATTAACCCATTTTCACATATTTCACACATTTTATTCACTAATTTCACATGTTCATTTCACCAATTTTACCTGAATTTTCATTGATTTGACACATTTTCACATACTTTATTAATTTTCATCGATTTAACCAGCTTTATATGTTGTTGTTTCACCAGTTTCATTATTTTTCACGAATTTCACCCGAATTTTCATAAATTTCACATGAAATTATCGATTTCAGTGAACTATTTTTTTTTACCAATTTTACCAATTTTTAGCAATTTCACCCGTTTTTCATGAAAAGAATTCCATGAAATTTCGAGATTATGCATATCTTGATATTATTGAATATTCTTTATATTTTTCTATTCTAGCTAAAGTAAAGTTACGTAATTAGCTAAGTCATAAGTATTTTTAATTCATTCATAGTAAGATGCGATTCAATATTTAATTTTTTTTTTTGTAACATAATGATAATTAAGAGAATTTCATTTTGAATTTTATATTTAGAGTGTTTATTAATTATGGTGTACTAAATTTTAAATTAATATTTTCTTACTCCAATAATTACTGATGCTAAAATATAATAATTATATATATATATATATATATTTAATTTTTGGCGGTTATTTGAAATAATAGTATTTTTTAAAGATTCGTTTTTATCTATAAGTGAAGAAGAAGAAGATAAAAATTGATGTGAGAGAGATTTTATAAATTTTAGGAGTTTATGTAGGAGATAAATTAAATATAACAAAACTCCATGTCTAATTATACCTCTTTAGGTATTTTTACATATTTATCATTGAATTAATATCACTCAAAAAAGTTAAGAAATATTCATGCTTTTATAATAACTAGGAAAGTGTACGTGCGTTGCACGTGATTAACTAATTTTCTATGTTAGTTGAATCATATAATCATTTTTCAATATACTATATTAATGATATATCATATAATTTTTTGACTAATTCTCTTTAATTATTACTCTGTTGTTACCAAAAATTTAATTTTTTTTATTATAAATACTTATAATCAAAACTTGAAAATAAAAAATGAACTATAACTATTAAGTATTTTTTTATCTGAAACTACATGTCTACAGAAATATTATTCTAAAACAACTATTTGAACGAATGAACAATATCTATTATTTTCTTCCTTTACCTTGATATTTCCATCTAAACCATTTTTCACAGGTTTAACTCATTTTTTTATCTATTTAACCAGTTTTGTCTGTTATACATATCTTTTACTAAATTCATTCATTTTCAATTACATATCTAATTAATTTTTAACGAATCTAATCCATTTTTACCAACTCTCCCCGATTTTGTAGTGTAAATTTTCTTTTACACTAAGTTTACCCTATTTTTTGTTATTTTAACATGTTCTTTCATCGATTTCGTCCAGTTTTACTTTGAGTTTACCATTTATTTTTATGTTATTTTAATCCGTTCTTTCATTAATTTCACCATTTTTTGTGCTTTATCCCGTCCTTTAATTGGTTCACTCATTCTATCCAGTTTTATAAGCCAATTTTACCTATTCTTTTGCTGATGTACATTATTTTCTCAACTTTTTCACATTTTTTTTTCAATTTAACTCGTTTTTTGTTCTTGTTCTTTATCTATTTTACCCATTTTTTGTTATCTTGTATTTAGTTAGTGTTGTTCATTTTTTACCAGTTTACCCGTGTTTTGTTGATTTACCTCATTATTTTATCGATCGTACCATGTTTTGTTAACTCATTTTCTTTCGATCTAACCCATTTTTCCATTGTTTTGTGCCGTTATCACCAGTTTTAACCACTTATAGATTTTGACTTCTTTTTTTAACCTAAGCCAATTATAAGTTTTTCAGTTAACTAAATATGATTACTTTAGTTTATTCATATCGAATAAATGTGATTTGTTTTTAGGTTTTTTAATAAGTTATCATTTCTTAAGGATTGTCCAAAGAAACACCGACTGCGCTTGTTTTTACACTGAGTTTACAATTTTTTTGTTATTTTAACCCGTGCTTCGACCGATTCCACCCATTTTTATGTTTTATCAAATTTGTTAATCAATTCACTCATTGTTTTCGGTAACCAAGTTTTAGTCAATTTTACCTATCCTGCTTACCCCGTTGTTTTATCAATGGCACCATTTTTTTTAATTTAAGTTGTTTTTCTTCTATCTAACCCATTTTTTCTCTGATTTTCCAATTTTTTTTATCATATATATATTTTTATTAGAATATTACCCATTTTTACCAATTTTAACCATTCTATGTTTTGACTTATTTTGGCTTAAGCCAATTATAAGTTTTTCAATTAACTAAATAGTACTTTTTTTTTTTTAATTTATATAGCCCGAATGTGACCTCTTGTTTTTAGATTCTTTAATAAGTGATAAATTCTTAAGAATTCTTGAAAGAAATATCACTTGTACACTGAGTTTATCATTTTTTTTTTTATTATTTTAGCCCTTTTTTCACCGACATCATCTATTTTTTTGTGGTTTATCTCAATCAATCCATAATTATCTAAAGTGTAACCCAATTTTGGTCAAATTTCACATTTGTTAATCAATTCACTCATTAAGTTTCTCCGGTTGAAATTTAACCTATTTTCTCACATATTTCACCTTTTTTATTTTGCCAATTAACTCATATATTTGTTTTTGTTCTTTTATCGATTTGATCTGATTTTTTGTTATTCCGTGCTTAGCCGATTTCATTCATTTTTTTTTATCGGTTTTACCTATTTTTTTGCTTGTTAACCTTGTTGTTTTATCAATGGCACGATTTTTATTTGTTCTAACCATCTTTTCTTTCTATCTAACCAATTTTCTCATTGATTTTACCATTTTATCATATATTATTAATCAAAATTTTACATTTTTTGCCGGTTTTAACAATTTCTATGTTTTGAAGCTTTTTTGCTTAAGCCAATTATATAGTTTTAGTTCTCTCTAGTGTAACCCAATTTCAGCTGATTTTCACATTTGTTAATCATATCACTAATTTTCTTTGGTTGAACCCAATTTAGTATGATTTTACTTATTATTTTGCTTATTTAACATATTTTCTCACATATTTTACCTTCTTTTTTGTCAATTAACTCATTTATTTGTTTTTGTTCTTTTATCGATTTGATCTGATTTTTTGTTATTCCGTGTTTAGCCGATTTCATTCATTTTTTTTATCGATTTTACCTATTTTTTTGCTTGTTAACCTTGTTGTTTTATCAATGGCACGATTTTTATTTGTTTTAACCCCTTTTTTTTTTCTATCTAACTAATTTTCTCATTGATTTTACCATTTTATCATATATTATTAATCAAAATTTTACATTTTTTGCCAGTTTTAACAATTTCTATGTTTTGAAGCTTTTTTGCTTAAGCCAATTATACAGTTTTAGTTTTCTCTAGTGTAACCCAATTTCAGTCGATTTTCACATTTGTTAATCATATCACTAATTTTCTTTGGTTGAACCCAATTTAATTTAGTATGATTTTACTTATTATTTTGCTTATTTAAAATATTTTCTCACATATTTCACTTTTTTTTTTTTTGCCAATTAACTCATTTATTTGTTCTTGTTCTTTTAACGATTTGATCAGTTTTTTGTTATCCCGTGTTTAGCCGATTTCATTCATTTTTTTTTACCGATTTTACCTATTTTTTTCTTGTTAACCATATTCTTTTATCATTGGCACAATTTTTTTTAACCCGCTTTTCTTTCTATCTAACCAATTTTCTCAGTGATTTTACCATTTTTTATCATATATTATTAATCAAAATTTTACATTTTTTGCCGGTTTTAAAAATTTATATGTTTTGAAGTTTTTTTTTTTTGCTTAAGCCAATTATTCATTTTTAGTTAACTAAATATTACCTTTTTTATTCACGTAGAACGAATGAGACATAATTTTTTTAGGTTCTTTAACGTTTTTTAGGTTCTTCAAATAAGTGTAAACTTCTTAAGAACTCTTCAAAGAAATATTTGAAGAAATATAGAGTTATAGTTTTTATTTTTTTTACCATTAATATTTTAATGAGTTGCAAAACTTTAAAAGATAATTATATATAAGTTTGTTATATAAGGACTTCTTGTCTAATTATACTTTTGTAATTCTTTTCTATTAGGATTCTTTTATTTTACATTTTTGCCGTAAATTTTAATATCACAATATAATTTAAATAGGGGTATATTAGTCTTCACAAAAAAGGGAAGAAATTTTCTTAGGCCAACTCGTACTTTTATATGTATATAGATAGATATAGATAGATATATGAGAGTACTAGATATTTATTATAATATTTATAAATTACTATAAATATTTAAAAGTCTCCCAAGGATATATGATCCCATCCTTGTTTATATGGAAATAGGAGACATGCTGCTGAAGAAACGTGCTGTTTCTTTCATTTGCATTCGTCGAAACTTGGGATATAATTTTGGGAGTCAAAGTGGTTTCCTATTCTGAAGGATATTTTGTTACATGATTGACATGTGTGTTTTAAAACTCACACAATATTTCTTCAGTTCTTCTAACTCACAATTTGTAGAGAGTTTTACATTCATTCTTTTAAATTGCAAACTTTAGGATTTTATTTTCTCATTCTGAAAATGAAGTGGAATTGTGCTGCTACAACAATTGCTCTAATTTTCCGGGGAATTAAGATTAATAAATCTTCATACGAAATGGGCACTCCACCACTTGCTGCTTTATTTTGCTCAACATCTCACTTTGCCAGTAAAATAGAAATAGAAAGAGAGAGTGATTTTTTCCCACACAAACTCAGATATGATTTCAGTAGTATAAAAGAGGTCGAAGATGCTGTCTTCCTGTTCCGTGATATGCTCAGAATGCGACCTCTCCCTCCTGTCTATGATTTCAACAAATTACAGAGTTTGGTTGTCAAGATGAAACAGTATTCTATTGTCCTCCATATGTTCGACGAAATGCGTCAACTGGGTATCCAAACCAGTGACTACACAATGAACACTGTGATCAATAGCTACTGCCTCCTAAGTCGAGTGGATTTCGGGTTTGCAATCTTAGGCCTCTTCTTCAAATCCGGTTACCAGCCTGATACCACCACCTTCAACACTCTCCTTAAAGGACTCTTCTTACAAAAAAAGGTTGTTGAGGCCGAAATATTGTTCAAGAAGTTGTTAAGGGAGAAACTTTGCGAGCCCGATGAAGTTATGTTCCTCACTTTCGTAAATGGGCTCTGCAAAGCAGGGCAAACACTATCAGCTCTTGATTTGCTCGGGCTATTGGAAAAAGGAAAGTACAAACCAGATGTCAAAACTTATAGCACGGTAATTGATAGTCTATGCAAAGATGGAATGGTTGATGATGCTCTCAAGCTACTATCTAAAATTATCGACAAAGGCATTTTACCAGATGTTTATACTTATAGTTCAGTGATTCAAGGCTTATGTAATATTGGTAGATATGAAGAGGTGAAAGGCATACTAAATGTAATGGTGGCTCTCCAGATCTCTGCAGATGTGGTTACCTTTAATATACTAGTGGATGCATTCTGCAAAGAAGGGAGAGTAGAAGAGGCTGAGGATGTGTTGGGAATCATGAAAGAAAGAAGTATTAGTCCTGATATTGTCACGTATAATGCACTAATCGATGGGTATTGTTTGCGAGGAGAAATGGGTAAAGCAAGAAAAATCTTGGATATAGTTATAGATTCAGGCCTTCAACCTGATAATTACAGCTATGGGAGTTTAATAAACGGATACTGCAAGAACAGAATGGTCGATAAAGCTTGGAGGCTTTTTTCGGAAATCTCTCGTAAAGGGTTAAAGTACACAACAATTACATATAACAACATGTTACATGGATTATTTCACGAAGGGAGATGTGATGATGCCCGGAAACTTTTCAATGAGATGCAAGCACACCATGTCATTCCAGATTTGGCGACATACAATATATTGGTGGATGGCTTATGCAAAAATAAACAAATTGTTGAAGCATTTCCAATTTTGCACATGATGGAAGATAATGGAATTAAGCCCGACATTGTAACATATAGTGCCCTTATTGAAGGATTGTGTAAGGATGGAAAACTTGACACTGCAAAAAAATTGTTCACTGAACTTCCTTCGAAAGGTTTACAGCCGAATATTATCACGTTTAACATCATTATTGGTGCGCTTTGTCAAGCAGGGATGACAAAAGTGGCTAAGAACCTGTTTTTGGAAATGGAACAAGGTGGTTGCTTGCCTGATAGTGTCACCTATAATGTTTTCGTGCAAGGTCTTCTTAAAATGAAAAACTATCCCGAGGCAATCTCACTATTGGAAGAAATGACTAAAAGAGGATTCTCACCGGATGCAGCTACTACTTCCATTTTAGTGAATAATTTTATATGGGATGGTCAAGACGAAGTTGTTCTTGAAATGATGAGGAAGTTTGTGCCAAAACGCAAATAATTTTACGATTGCTAGCATTAGTTTAAAGCACAAATTTTATGAGTCAGACAAGGTATCTTCTGAGAGTGAAACTTGGGTTTGAGATCGTCAGAGTTTATTAGATTCAAAGCTTTCTGGATTCCCTTTGAACTTGATAATTATTATTCTTTTAACGGATTTGCTCAAGAGTTTATTATTTTTGTGTTGTCATTCCTCGATTATCTAGGGCTTTTACCTAATATATATGATCATCCCAAGTCCCCTAGTTTACTTGTATTAATGCTGTTATTAGTGTTGTTTGTAAATATATAGTATCATTTTTGAAACATTTAGTTTTATACCGAACAATCGATGAAAGATCAGATATTGTTAACCTGAAAATTCGTTTATGAAAACAGAGCAGTTCTTTTTCTTCAAGAAAATCCCATATGTATGAGTATTCTTTTTCTTAGGCTATGTTTGGTTTGTTGATTTTAGTGGGTAAAATGATAACTAAAATGCAAATGAACAAGATATGAAGCTCAAAGTTGCGTCACTGGATGCAAAAGAAAATATTTTCCTTGGCGTTTTACTCACTCAAATCCAAGAATCAAACATAGCCTTAAAGAAATTCTCAGCAAACTGTTAATTCGAATTTGCAGTTTCTTGCCTACAGTTTTTTTTTATCTAGCTCTCTAATAGTCCATTTGGTGGTTAATTGATGTCTGCTATTGTGTTGCATGTATTTTGGTTCAAGCATTTTAAGATTTTTGAAATTTTGGTTGAAGAAGAAATAATAACACATGTTTTGGCTGGAAAACGGAGAAATGAATAAAATTTAGAGAAACTATATATATGGTCCGAATTGGAACTTTTAGACTTGAATAAATGAAAATGTGTAATGAATATTTTCAATGTTTGGATGTTTGAATGACTAATATTTTAAAAAAATTGCTTAACTTTGATTTATTTACTTTAAAAACTGAATCGGGTTATTTGATTTTGGATTTAGATATGTTTAATATAAGTCTTTAATTTAAGTTTAGTTTGTCATACATATTAGACAAATTTAAAAAATATTTTAACTTGATAACTTTTAAAGCATGTTCCTTTTAACTCGTTTAAGAATCACATAAAACACTTAAAACATTTTTTAAGTTTGATAAAACTAAAAATAAATCTGACAAATGT
This sequence comes from Penstemon eatonii, assembly GCA_038501285.1. Classification (NCBI taxonomy): domain Eukaryota; kingdom Viridiplantae; phylum Streptophyta; class Magnoliopsida; order Lamiales; family Plantaginaceae; genus Penstemon; species Penstemon eatonii. Next base: position 73,509,665 of record CM076715.1, read on the forward strand.
ATTTGGAGATGAAACTCTAGGAAAATCAGATCTCGGTAGCCACGAATCCCCCCAAATACGAGTTAAAAAACCATTGCCGATACGCCAACGAAGACCTGATTTGAGGAGGTGTTTAGCCTCCCAAATACTTCTCCATGTAAGTGAGGGCGCCGAGCCGAGTTTTGCTTCAAGAAAATCAGACTTAGGGAAGTATTTAGCTTTCATGAGCCGACTGAGAAGATTGCTCGGTTGTGAATAAATTCGCCAAGCTTGCTTAGCTAATACTGCAAGATTAAATGCCCCTAAGTCCCGAAAACCCATACCTCCGTCTCGTTAACTCTCACATAAGGCTGACCAACTAGTCCAATGGATTTTCCTTGAATTATTCCCACTCCACCAAAAGTTAGCCGTCATCGATTCTATCTCTTTAATTAAGTAAGCAGGTAGTTTAAAACAACTCATCAAGTAAGTAGGGATAGCCTGAATAATGGATTTGATAAGAATTTCTCTACCTGCTTTCGAAAGAGTTTTCTCTCCCCATCTCTGAATCCACTCCCATGCCCTTTCTCTTATATAAGCAAATACCTCTCGTTTTGATCTCCCGACGGCAAGTGGAAGCCCTAGATATTTCTCATGTTTAAGAGAGACATGGTAACTTCACAGTCAAATCCGCATATCATTTGGCCCGTAAACTTAAAATGCAGCCTACTACTACAAGCTCAAGCTCGCCAATAGTCAAGGACTGGAATTGGATTTGGAAAATTGATGCACCTCCGAAAGTGCGTGTGTTTGTTTGGTCATGTTGCTCACGGAAAACTTTACATGTTGCCAACCGTGGTCACTTTACGGATCAGATCATGAGGATTTCGAAGCATGGTTTAATCATATTAGGAGTCATACATATAAGAAAACTTTGGGGATGATTGCTACTTTCTGCTGGTTTCTTTGGCATGAAAGAAATCTGTTTGTGTGGGAAGCACAACACTTGGATCCGATGACAACTATCTTCAAAGTCCGTGATTTCATTAGCAACTTCAGGACAGCATACTTCAGATCTTCAAACCCGTATGGTTGTAGATGTCGAACTCGTTGGACGGCTAAAGAAGCTCTTAATTTTGGTATTAGCCGGGGATGGACTCACATCTACTTGGAAGGAGATTGCAAACTGGTCATAGATGAGCTTTCCAACCATGAATCCTCTTTGGGTCCTTTAGGTCCAGTTTTTACGGATATCAAAACTCTGATTCGAAGACTACACGATTTTCAAATTGCCCACATCTTCAGAGAAGGCAATGTTGCTGCTCACTCTTTAGCAAATCTAGTTGTTCATAATTTTATCTTTTCTTATGTTCTCCCGTGTAATGTTAACGATATTGTTCTTTCGGAGTTCTCTCCTTAATGCAATATATGTTGTGCTCCTAAAAAAAAAAAAATAAAAAAAAATCTGACAAATGTATTATTCATGGGTACTTTGCTCCACCTTAGATCCAAGTCATGTTGAAATATAACGCCCAAAAAACGAGAAAGTCTTTCTATTAATTAAAATCAAATAATTTATAATTTTTTTTTTACTTCGATCGCAGCAATCTGATTTTGCATATTATCTTCAGCTTCTCCAAAAAAAAACTATTTTAAGTTTTCATTGAAGTGTATTTGATTATACTGAACTTAATTTAACTCACAATCTTAAACATTAATTAAACAAGAATCTCTTTCAATAGAAATTCATATTTGAATTCATTGCAAGTTTTTTATTTGCCGTCCTACAAAAGAAGTTATTTAGACTCACAAATTCACAACTTGTTTAATTGAAAGTTTTTAAGGTTATTTCCTTAAAATATCGGTATTTCCTAATTTCCATATTATTTCCTGTCGTAAATAGTTTCATACTAATTATTGTTAACAATTGACATTTAAGTAATATTTATGTGTAACAATTCAGTTGATTATATTGTTGTTTTCGTCGTAATTTACTTATTAGACCTATAAATACAGTAGAATTTATCAAGGGCAGCAATTGTAGCACATGATACGAGGTCAACCTTAAATTGTTATTGTTGGACAAAAGAGTTTTTTCTTTAGAGCAAACCCGGATTAAAGGTTAACAAAAAATGGAGATCAATTTGAATTGAAAAAATAAAATAACAAATAAACCCCTACCAAGCATGTCGCCCCACCCCCGCCTCGTCCGGTCGACCCCTTCCTCCTTTTTCCATGACAACGGTTGTAGATTATTTGCGTTTAGTAGATTATATGATTTTCACCTTATAATAACCAAAATTAAGATACACTTGAGTCTTGACCATCACAAATTGAAAGTTGGTTATTAACACAAAATTTCTGAGTTGATTATGAAGTAGAAGTATGACAAATACAAAAACTGTTAGTAGTATTAAATTGATACAAATTAATGTTTACAATATGTACAATCATTTTTTAAAAAAGAATTGCAAAATAATATTGATCAGTATAATAACTAAAATAAAATATAATTAATTATTAATTACCATTGCTGGATGCAAATACTAGTTTGATTAAATTTCAACATTCTGTGGCACAATTTCATCCATGCATGCAATGACTATATCAAATATTCACCCATGTGTGTTTCTTAATTAATGCAAAATCACTTGTGTTATTTTTATTTAAAAAAATTTGTTAGCAAACAATTAATTCTCGCTCCTAGGCTGCAATGTGCTTTACTTGTTGTGTGTGTAAATATTCTTCATGATTTAGAGGAAAAATAATCTCTATTTTTTTTAAAATGAAAATACGTAATTACAACTATCTATATCTATATCTATACTTATACTTATTATTATTATTATTATTATTATATTATTATTATTATTATTATTATTATTATTTATTTACTATTTATTATTATTATTATTATTATTATTATTATTATTATTATTATTATTATTATTACTATTACTACTACTATTTAAAGTGTGAATATTTTAAGTTTTTTTCTATTTTTGTGAAGACAAAAATGCCCTTATTCAATGAATTTTCCTTAAGTTTTTTCATCAAAATTTGGTAAGAAAATATTTTAAGAAAATTTGTGACTTCCTTTCTTTCTAACCAAACACCATGAATATGGAAGAAAAACAAAAGTATATTCAAATTAGAGGGGAAAATGCATATTTAGTCGCCCAAGTTTAACTCTAAACACACAGTGGTCACTCAACTTTCAGGAATAATATATATAGTCACTCAAGTTACAATTAATAGCATCACTCATCACCAACTCTGACATTTGACGGACAAATAACGGAGTATCATCACGAGACAGGCACAAGCATTAAAACCAAATGATAAGGTAAGTGAAATAATTTGAGATATACTTAAAAGTAATTGAACATGTATAATTATTTGAGTTGAAGATTCGGTAAATACAGGTGAATTCAATGAGTGAAAGCATGTAAAAATTGGTTAAAATGAGTGAAATCAATAAAATGAAAAAAGTTCAACCAACAAAAATAAAGTCAAACCATTAGAAAAATGGTTTAAATAGAAAAAATAAAAAATCGATGAAAATACACATGATGAAGTCAATAAATTGAATAACATTCATTAATGTGATATTTTATGACATAATGAAATTAATTTTACTCTGATTTACAACAAAATACCATTAAAATTAAATAAACACGTACAATGTATGTACACTTTAAACCGGTGAAAAAATGCATGTGAAATCTTAAATACATTTGAAATCGATAAAAAATCGGGTAAAATAGATGAAAATGGGTAAAATCGGTTAAAATAAACGGGTCAAAATATGTGAAATCGATGAAAATTAATTCGAATAAAATTTCTAAGAAAAATGATGAAACCAGTGAAATCCAGTAAAATTGGGTAAAGCCGGTGAAGAAAGGGTAAAATCGGTCAAAAACGAAAAGTTGGTAAGAACATATTTAATCAATGAAAAATTCAGGTGAATAACATGTGAAATTAGTTTAAAAAATGAAAAATAGGTCAAACGGGTTAAAATGGTAAAAATGGGTGAAATCGGTTAAAAAAAGAGTGTAATTGGTGAAATCGATAGAAAAATAGTTTAAAACTGAAGAAAAACACAAAAGAAATCTTCCAAAAACGAGAAAACAATGAAAAATATTATAACCGATAAAAAAAGACAAAAATTGCTAAATAAAATTAATCGGTAGAAAAAATTTAAGCAGTGAGAACATACGAATCGATGAAAGTTTGGGTAAAATTTGTGAAGAAACGGATAAAATCGGTCAAAAAAGCTTGAAGTCAGTGAAAACATGTTTAATCAATGAAAAATTTAGGTGAATAACATGTGAAATCGGTGAAATAGGTGGAAACGAGTTAAACTTTAACCAAAAAACAAGGTGAAATGGGAAGAAAATGATTTAAATTGAAAAAAAAAATCGACGAAAAATTGAAAAACAATGAAAAATGTTATAATCGATTAAAATGTGAAAAAATCGATTAAAAAAAATTTAAACAGTGAAAACATATGAATCGATGAAAATTCGGGAGAAATTGGTAAACACTGGTGAAGTTGGTTAAGAAACTGGTGAAACCAGTAAGAAAAAATGTTGGTGAAATAGATGAAAGTTCGGGTGAAATTTTATGAAGAAACAGATGAAACATGTGACATCGGTTAATAACGGATAAACTTGACATGAAAACATGGGCGGACGCACATAGGGACAAGGGGGGGCTATAGCCCCCCCTGAATTTTTAATTTTTTTTTTTAGTATAGGTTTGGTGTTTTTTTTTTTTAAAAGAAAAATTTAATAAATCAGTCCAATATGAAATTTTCAATCCAATTATAATCTTAATCCAATTAATATCACAAAATCCACTCTAATAATAACTCACTCTACCTCCAATTTCTAAGCCTCAATGAAAAGCCCAATTTTTATCTACTCCCGACATCTCCAAACCCTAACTCTAGCCACCAAACTACCGCCCCCCCACCTCTGGCCATTCATCCAACACAAGTCCCAACCCATTGAAGTCTTGAACACAAAAAGGCTCAATTGTAAATGTTAGTAATATATATATATATATATATATATATATATATATATGTGTGTGTGTGTGTGTGTGTGTGTGTGTGTGTGTTTGTGCAATTCTGCTTATGTAATAAGCTCATAGTGTTATATATTCATTATTAATGTTTATATTCACCTCCCAAAATCAATTTTTAGATTCAAGTTTCATTTTTGTGCTTAAAGTTATAAATTTGTTAAGATTTTCATAAGTATTAGATTAAGATATGAGGATACACATTATATTAAAATAATATCTTGATTAAATCAAGATGCAATAGAGTTAATAGTATTTATTTACATATCAAACACTAATCTTAGATGGTTAATAGTCTTTTTTTTTTTTTTATTGAAATGTCAAACACTAATATTATATTCTTAATAGTCTATCATTGACATTTATTGGCCTATTGGAACTCAACATCTCTTGTTTATCAAGTGGAATGAAAAATAAGTATTGCTATTATTATGTCTCTATTATATTTAACTTCTAGTTCTTGAATATGTCTTTATTCTGTGATATAGTTATGTTTTGTACATTTTATAGTGTTAGAAATATGGAGAGATACTTTAAGGCTACACCTACACGTCACGATAAGTCTTCAAATAACATTCACATTAAAGTGACCCGCATAAGCTTCTAAACTTTCATATTGAAACGAACTTTCCCGTGCTTCCAAGTAATCCCAGTCTACAACCTCATATAACACTATATGATTCTAACATTCGAGTGAGTAAAGTTTATTTTTGTCAAACTCCACCTCCCCATTTTTGTATTACGTCATATATTTTTTCGTGAATAATATAAACTTTAAGTTTAACTGTTTGATAGATTTTTTATTTTTTTTGTATAAGCTTAGCCCCCCCTGACCAAAAATCCTGGATCCGCCCCTGCATGAAAACTAATATGATGGAATGAACTAAATATGGGGCTGGTAAACTGAATATTTATTTTGCTATATACTTTCTTATGTTATTCTCTAGGATTGCAAAATAAACATTGCGAAAGAATACTTTCATCAATATTATGAATTTGTGCACTGGTTATACGCATGTGCTTCATCTATATTATGAATTTGTGTTGGGTCCAGGTTTGATTGAGTGAGTCGGATTTTGAGTTGATACTGATATCTTATATCTAAAGTGCTTTCAGATTTTTGTCATGTTGGAACTCAATTAAATAATTATAAATTGAATTTATGTTATTTATATTAAGTGAGTTTAATGAGAATGATTCTTGTGGATACAAATTTGAGTACTTAATTTCTCAAAAAATGAGATTTCGAGTCCTATTATCGGTCTTTATTCGATTTGAATGTAATTGTGTTTGAATTTGATAAGAAAGTAAGTACTTCAAAAAATCTTATAGATCTAAATTTATTACACATTTAGGAATACCATTTTACAATTTGAATTTAAGTATACATAGAAGAGTTAATTAATTGGATTAAAAAAAAAATTGAACATTTTATCGGATCGGAACTCAGGTTTACGCAAATTTTTTTTTTCTTTCCCGACACCATAGCAAAATCAGCCGCAATTTTTTTTTTTTTTTTGTATCATGAGGGTATGTATAATAACCTTAAAAACCCTCTATTCCATTAACTAAATCACGCCAAGTTTTACTTTGGAAGATGAACAAATCTATTTTGGGGCCTTTGCTATTTTCCCCCAAGAAATGCTACAACTCAGGTAGTTCCAGCTTATTTAGTCCAATTCCAATACCATTTCTTTCACTCTGTCGTTATTTTGATGCAAAACCCAATGTAGATTGCAAAAAATCCAAGCTTTATTCAGAGAAAAATATTAGTAGATTAGATGATGCTTTGGATTTTTATAATAAATTGGTCAGAAGGAACCCTCTGCCTTGCGTGCAAGAATTTAATAAACTCCTTTCCAATATCGTGAAGCTGAAAGAGTATTCTTTTGTGATTTCCGGTTTCAAAGATATCTGCTTTTTAGGGATTCCAGTTAATGGGTACACATTGAATATTGTGATCAACGCTTACTGTAATTGTAATAAGTTGGATTATGGGTTTTCGAAATTGGGTTGTTTTTTCAAGCGTGGCTTTGAACCTAGCGGAGCTACATTCAGTCCCTTACTGAAGGCCTTGTTTAAACAAAATAGGGTTCTTGAGGCCCAAGAGTTGTTTACCAAGATTGAAACAGAAAGTTTATGTGAGCTTAATGTTGTTGTTTACGGGGTCACGATAGATGGACTTTGTAAGGCTGGAAATACTTCGAGGGCATTTGAGATTTTCAGAGAAATGGAAAGAAAAAGTTGTATGCCTAATGTTTGGATATATACTGCGATTATAAATGGTTTGTGCAAGGATAGATCCGTAGATTATGCAGTGATGCTTTTCTATGAAATGCTTAAAAAGGGTGTTGTTCCTAATGTCATAGCTTACAATTCGTTGATTCACGGGTTATGTAACTCGAGTAAACTAAAGGGGGCTAAAGTGTTAATGAAGGAGATGACCAATTGGAAGATTTATCCTGATAATATCACATACAATGTTTTAATTGATGCTCTATGTAAAGAAGGTTTGGTGAGTGAAGCAGAGGATGTAGTCCTCAAAATGAAAGAGAAAAATTGGGGTCCTGATTTGGTGACGTACAATGCATTGGTGAACGGTTATTGTTTGCAAAACCGAGTGGATGAAGCAAGGAAGGTTTTCGACTCTATTACTCCTGATATTTTCAGTTATAACATCTTAATCAATGGGTATTGCAAGATGGATAAAATAGAGGAGGCTTTGCATCTCTTTAGTGAGATGCCTAATAAAGGGTTCAAACCTGATTTGGTTACGTATAACATCATGTTGCAGGGGCTGTTTGGCTCCTTCAGATGTTCAGCTGCAATCGAGCTTTTTGATGAAATGAAAGCCGTGGGCATAGAACCCAGCTTTATTACTTATTGTAATATGCTAGACGGTTTATACAAAAATGGGCTTCTAGACGAAGCGATTGTGTTCTTAGGCGCACTAGAGAAAAAGGAATTAGATCGCCATATAAATTATTACAATATTTCCATGGATGGGTTGTGTAAAGCTAGAAAATTGGATACTGCACGAGAATTATTCGATTGCCTCTCTTCTAAGGGATTGGAGCCTAATGTTGTAACTTATAATACTATGATTAAGGGATATTGTGAAGAGGGCTTATTAGAAGAAGCTAAAGAACTTGTCATGGACATGGAACGGAAAAGGCTTTTGCCAGATACAATTACATTTGATGTCATTGTTAGAGGATTTCTTGTTAAGAGTAAACTTGATGAAGCGGAAAAGTTTCTCGAGGAAATGACTGAGAAAGGCTTCTTTGTTGCTTGATATGATTAAGAGATTTGGTCCAAGAAGATGGCAATATAGTAATTCATGGAGGAAGCTCAAGATGAAATTTTTGAAGAGGAATCAACTACTTAAAACTTTTTTTTTGCTTATTATATTTTGCGTCCTCTAATGGGCATTTGTCTCAATGAAGAATGTTTTATTACTTATAGATCTAAAGTATATTTGGTAAATTGCAATTAAACCTCCGTAGTTTGCAAGTTTTCTTTCCGGTTCCAATCTTCAATTTCTCATAACATTAGTTATTTCTTTTTTATCAATTTATGAGCAAAATGTAATAAACTGAGCTACAAATTAAAGTGTAGCTTCTCATTCCTCCCCCGGCTCTAGTCATGTTTCTAGAAAATATTAATTCGAGTACAACTGGTGAATTACAAGAAATAGGAAAATTCTAAGGTGACGCTAATTATAACCAGTTAAAATATGACATATCATTAATTGGTTATTTGTTAAATAAGTTATCAACAAATCACCATAATATTACCATAACAAGTAATGCTATACAATATATTTTGGTACCATAGAACTGGGCAAATTTCATTTTTCATACCAAAAGTCCAAAAATCATACAGCCGTTAAGTTTTGCCACGGCCGTTTAGTCTCCTCCGTTAAGTGCATGTGAGGGGCACGTGGGACACTAATCTGCCCGTTCAATTTCGGTATAATCTGCCCGTTCAATTTTGGTACCGTAGAATTGGGGAATTTTCAATTTTCATACCAAAAGTCCAAAAATCATACCAATTCTCACTCAGCCGTTTCAAAATAGGGGGGAAATGCAATTGTCTAAAATTGAGCAGGTTGTTTTTGCAATTATTGCCTTCTTCCTCCTATGGACAATCGCTGGCTTCCGGTGGCCGTTTGTCGAAATTGATTGAATATTTTTGTTCCTCTTGTCATGGGCGGAGCTCAACCATCTATGGCAGCTACAATAAACCTATGGAAAATGATGCCCACGGTCGGGGGAAACTAATGCAACAAGAATTACGAAGTTTGGTTAAGAATCGAAGAAGAATCACGATTTGAAATTTCAAAAATTTTGACCTACAATTCGAAAATTAGAACTCAAAAATTCGAATAGATTACTCAAAGAATTGAAAAGATCTTTATATGTACGAGTTCTCCACGACAAGGGGAACATAAACCCTCAACCAATTCCGACAAAAAGCCACCGGATCCGGCGGTCGTAGGGGTGGGATCGGGACTGGTTTTCGGGAATTCGGGTATTTCGGGATGGGATTTTGGGTTTCGAGATTTCAAATTTAAGTCCTGAAATCCGGTAAATCAACCAAGGTCCCGTGGGTTTCGGGTACCCAATTTAATTTCGGGATTTCGGGACGGGTTCGGGAGTCCCGGGAATCTAAGTTGCAAATTTAAATTGTGCAAATTAAACTTTTTTTTTTTTTTTAGCTTATTGCTAAAATGAAATGAAAAAAAAAAGTAACATGACTACTAATCTACTGTAGAACAAACCAATTCAAACATATCACCACAACCATTTAAAAAAAAAAAGAAAAACATAACGGAATTTGGTATGAAAAATGAAATTTGCCCAGTTCTATGGTACCAAAATTGAATTTTATGTTCCAACGGGCAGAATCCGACCCACGTGCCCAGCCCGCCCATGAAGATTTAACGGACACGTGGCAGAAACGTTAAGAAAATTAACGGAAGTGCCTTTTTTGAAACGACTAAGTAGGAACTGGTGTTATTTTTGGACTTTTGGTATGAAAAATGAAATTTACCCAGTTCTACGGTACCAAAATTGAATTTTTGCCATATATTTTGCCACATCATATAGTAAATTATTTCCTAATAAATTACTATGAAAAAAAAAATGAATGTAACAATAATATTTTATAATAAATAGTATATGATATATGTGTTGAAAAATTAATATTAACTTTTGAAAAATTGCATAATATCATCTAATGTGGAATAATTACTACATGATGTCATCTAAATATATGAGATTAATATTATAAAATAAGAGTATGTACTACTACACGTGAGTTCTACGGTAGAATATGATACTAATTGCGTGGTATTATCACATAATGTGGAATAAATATACATAATGTGAGGTCATAGGAATACAATGTAAATGTGGGCTCATACTTTCGCATGTGATTTATTTCATAGAATGTGATATACATTGCATAGTAATACTGTGGAATAAATACTACATAATGTGGGGTCATATTTAATACTATGTAATGTGAGTCATTACTGTCATGTGTGAGTTATATCATTGAATGTGATACATACACATTGCGTAGTAATACCACTTAATGTCGAATAAATTCTACATGATGTGAGGTCATACTAAATATATGGAGATAATACTATGTAATGTGAGTCAGTACTATCATATATGAGTTATAACATAAATATGATACACATTTTGTGAAAAATACTACATGACGTGGGTTTACATTAACAAATGTCTTTGGATTAAGTTTGACCTTTGGATCCATTGGTAACTTATTGTCTTTGCAACCAACGTAACCAATGTCTACTAGAAGTTTAATAGCATATTGCCTTACAAAACAATGCCTATAGTGTTTCTGGTAATTTCAATGCCCATGATATATTTCTAGTGACGATGATCTCTTAGTTTAAACTTAGAAAATAGAAAACCTTTTATGTCAGAAATAATATCAGTTTTGGCTTTATAAGAATAATGTCATCCACATATACAAGTATACCAACAAATTTATTATTTGACCTTTTTGTAAAAAATGTATAGTCAGCTTTAGACTGAATAAAATCAGCCTGTAATTAATAAAACCTCAGTTAACTTGAAGTTCAACTTCCTAGAAGCTTGTTTAAGCCCATATAAAGTTTTATTCAACTTACAGAGATATTTAGGACTCCGTGGTGTGGTTTTTATATCTTTGTGACCTAAAGGCATGTCCATATTCACTTCTTCAAATAAGTCACCATTTAAGAAAGCATTGTTTATGTAAGAGAGATTTATCATTAACAAGTTTTGAAACAATGAAAAATATTTCAATATAGTCAATACCCTCTTGTTAATTATATCTATCTACAGTGCTATCATAATTTCTTTTTATCTTAAAGACTCATTAGAACCAATGGAATGTTTTCCAAGAGGGAGAGGAACATCTATGCTAATTTCTATTTAAATATAGTGGTTCATTGTCAAGGCAAACAATTAAGATGAAAATTTTATAGCTACTAGAGATATAATTGTAACCAGCTACATTTTGGATTTGGATTACAGTGGAGGCAAAGTCAAACATCCAAAAACTTTTAAAAATAAATAATCAACGGGTTTTTCAAATAGAAGTTCACAAGGTGTTTTGTTATGAAGAATTTTTTAAGGAGTTTTATTAATTAAAAAAGTTAGCAGTCACTCGAACCATAATTCAATGGGCAATTTAGATTCAAAATATGTTGATGTTTTTTTCAACAACACTGTTTTGTTGAGGGGTCTCAACACAAGAAAATTGGTTAATCACATCTAGTTTATTAAAGAGATCAATAAACTTAAGCCAATTGACATTTAAGTACTATTTAAGTTTAACGATTCCATTTAAATTACTTATTAGACCTATATATAGAGTTGGATTTATTTAGGGTCAGATCCCAATTGTAGGAGATACGAGGGCAACCTTAAATTGTTATTCTTGGACCCAAAAAAAATTTATTTGCTACCTGGATTAAAGGTTTTTTTTAAAGCAAACCTGGATTAAAGGTTAACAAAAAATAGAGTTTTGAATTAAAAAAAAACAAAACCCATATACAATTTACAAACATTTGAAAAACTAATCTGAAAACGGGTCGAATTGGCCCAAAAGATTTAACCAGGTTTTGAAACATACCATTTTTTAGTAAACTCTTTTCTCTAGACCCGTAAAAAATTACTTGTATATAAACCGATTCATAAACAATGGCTCCTATTTAACCAACTCATTTTGATTCATTCGAACTCAATTTAAATCGAGCAAATTTTTAAAAATGTTCTTGTAACTTTGGAATTTTACACATTTATTACTTTAACTTTATCTCAATTTCAATTTTAGTTTTATAGATAACAATCCGCCCTCTAATTTTTAGTATGTTTCAATTTTGATCTTGCAACTACAAATTTGGTCATATTATAGGAGTTTTTTTTTTTTTTTTTAATAATTGAAGAACAATAAGTTTTTTAAAACTTATTAAAAGTTGGAGGACAAAATTTCTTAAGTACCGATTTCGCCCATCCATAATAAGCAATTTCTTCAGGTACCAATTTTGTCCCTCCATTATTGTTTTTCAAGTAGATGTTTTGGCTTGAAATAGGAGGGGTGTGGAATCCGCTACGTTTAGACCATCTCCAATATAGAGGGCTGGGCTGGGGGCAGGGTCGGAGGTCGGCAAAATGGTCATCTTCAATGGAGGAGAGCTCCGGGGCGGGGCGACACTGGAGTGGGAACAGGCTGGGCGCAGGGCTCCGCTGAGCCCTGCGTCGAGCCCGTTCCCACGTGAGGAAGGCGCCACTTGGCGTCCCCTGACTGGCTTCGTTTTTTCTTAAAAAAAATTGTTTATTTAATAAATTTAAATAAGAAATATATATATATATATATATATATATATATATATATATATATATATATATATATACTTAAATAATTAATAAAACTAAATTTCCCAACTAAATTAAATTGAATATGTAGAATTGTACCAAATTTAATTTCTTTGTTAATTGTACCCAAAAAAACACTTCTTTGTTATTTAGGGTTTATATATGTAAAATTAATTAGTTAAATTTATTTTTGATAAAATTAAAATTTCCTCCTAATTAAATTAAATTTGTAGAATTGAATTATTTAATAAAAATGTTTTTTAAAATTAAAATCATTAATAATCTATTAGAATAGAATTTTTTTTTTCATTTAATAAGTTATAAATAATAAAATGTGAGCTTGTCCGAATGCTAGAGAATTGGACTGCATTCGTGTCCACAGGTCACGGACTCGCACAAGTCTTGAGACAAAGTGAATTTGGTCCCATGATTTGCAAACCCCCACCCCACGCCTCCGGCGCGAGGGAAGAGACTTCTTGTAGCTAAGTAGTTACAAAACTACATTGACAAATTATATAAACCTCAAGTTTTTTCACTCCACTTCCAACGTGGGATAAATACCAATTGCACATGTTTTCTTCCATTTCAAGAGGTGATTTGTGAGTGTCAATTTATAGTTCACCCGAATTTCGATTTGAACACATGATACACTATTTTGATCTACTCACTGAGCATAATCTAATTCCAGAAAAATCTGAACGAATTTTATATTGTTCAAATTTATATTATATATATTCTTCTATGTCTAAAGATGGCTTCAGAAAATGCTTTCAGAATTATCTTCGTGATTACAGAACGTGAGTGCAGTTCAGATAAATTTGCAAGAGATTGTCACTCTAATGTAGATTTTGCAATCAGCCCCTTCATTAAATTATTCTTAAAACGAAAAATATATAATGACCGTGTCTTTTCACTATTCCAAAGCACTCTTAATTCTCACCAAGCCAACACTAACAAGTTTGCAGCCATTCAAATCTTAGGCACAGCAAAACATTGGAAATAATTATTTTAATATTTTAATATAATTAATAATTTAATTACAAGATGCAAATAATTATTAGTATTATTAATATTAAAAATAAAATTAAAACTATAATATTAATAGGTGAAAGTGAGTAAAAAAAAGAAAATTAATTTCATTTTGAAGCTCTGCCATTAGAGATGACCAGACAGGGTTCGGGGTGGGGGCAGGGCCACCCACTCCCCCGTTGAAGATGGCCTTAATGGCTTATGAGGAAGCATTGTGCTAAATTTGAGTTTTGGATGTGGTTAGTGCTAATTTTACATATTTTTAAGATGTAAAGTGCCAATACCCCCAAATTAATGTACTCTTGAATCTTGTCCATCACAATAAGTTGATTATTGCGTTTAAGTATTTTAAATATAAAATTATTAATACAAAATTATTGAATTGATTATGAAGTATAAGTATGACAAATACAAAAACTTTTAGTAGTATTAATTAAATTGATACAAATTCACGTTTACAATGAGTATATTATAAAATAATATTGGTCATTGTAATAACTAATATAAAATATAATTAATTATTAAGTATCATGTATTAGTATGTAAACACTAGTTTAATTCCATTTTAATCGTTTGCTACACAACTTCATCCATGCAAAATTATACTAGACATCACCCACATGTTTTTCTTAATTAAAGCAAAATCACTTGTGCTAGTATTATTAAAAATATATTTGTTAGTAAATCAGAAACATTTAATTCTCGTTTCTAGGCTGCAATATGTTTGTTGTAAAGTGCAAATATTCTTCATGATTTACATAAAAATGACAAGTAAATCTTTATTTTTTTGAAATGAAATACCTAATTACAATTGTTCACTTAAATAGTGGACCCACATTCTATTAAAAGAACAGCAATAACCCTACTGGGCCAAGTCTTACAAACAGGTTTAGAGAACTGATAAATGTTAACATGGCATAAAATAATATGTTTTGTTTCGTTAATTAAATGAGGCACCTTGAGTTCTTTTTCTTTTCTTTCATTTTACTCTTTATTAGTAGATCAAAAAAGAAAAGAAAAAAAAAACCATCAAATATAGAGCAAATCTTTAATTATATAAATTGATAAACAAATTTGAAGCACTAATCATAGAATTCACAAATAAATCTCCCGACCTTTCTCTTAAATGACTAAATTCATAGTACATAGTACACGTCGAAGTGGAAATAGAGATAAAGTTGGAAAAATGGCAAAATAGCATTTTACTTTCCTGAACTTGTACTAGTCCGAGGAATTAGGAAAAAATTTCAGCAATCTAGTTCACTTAACCGCAATTTCAATTCATAATTTATCAAAAATTGCCGATCATTAACTACCAACTGGGCAAATAATTTAGGGATTTTGGCAAAGTGGTTGCTAGTTGCCACATGAATTATATTTTATCCTAGGTTGCACGGATACTCCGAAAAATGGCCCTGTGCAGTATCCAGTACTTCAGAGATATGAATACGCGTCCGATGTGCATTGATATGCTATCTGGTGTATCCTAACTAAATTAAATAAAAAATAATTTGGATATGATACAATACAATACATTTTTTTGAAATATGATACAATACAATACATTTATTTATTTATTTCAATCTCATTTTTTTTTCTAATTCTATCTCGATTTTATTCTTTATTTTCATCTTTTTTTCTTTATAATTTCTTCAGATTTTTATTTGGTAATAATTATCTCCTTTATTTTCATTAGAAATTATTATTCCAAATGTTAAGTAATCCTCTTTCGAATTCTTCATTTATAATTACCATAACTTTTTTATACGTCTATTATCAATTAGAAGTAGATTTAATACAAACACAAATAATTACTTTTAAAGCACGTTCGTGTTAATTCGTTTAAGAATCAAATCAAACACTAAAATATGTTTTAAGTTTGATAAAACTAAAAATAAGTCTGACCAATGTATTATTCATTGGTCCTGAGCTCTACCTTAGATTCAAGTTATGTCGAAATATAACGCCCACCAGGAAAGAAAACATTAGTGACATGCTTCTTCTTAATTTCTTGGCTTTCCGTTCCCAAATATGGGGAAATAGTGTACACACTCTTTTTTGGACTAAAATTTTCTGTTTTGAATTTAAATTAACAAAATGTCAATCAAAGTAATACAACATTTCCCTTATTGAATATATTATCAACATGAAACATAATTTGTGAATGAAAATGTAGGATAGAAATTTAACATTAACATAAAATAAATTAAGTGTAGGAAAGCTAACCTTTGATGATCAAATCTATGCTACAAATTTAGGTAACATCCATGGTTCCTAACATGGATTTGTAGGTTTGAGTTGTTTGCAAAATGTATAAAGAGAATAATTCATTTCAAACTGCAAAAGGTATAAAGAGAGTAATTCATTTGAAATCATAATTTGCAAATAAAACACACTATCAATATTAGCAAATAAAAAAACAAAGCTGCAATAGCAATACCCAATTTAGTAATATACAAATTACCTCAGTTCAGAAACATAATATCGTAAGAAAATCCATGTAGAATTATCTAATCAGGTAAACATATTTCACAAAAATAACCATCATATTGAACAAAAAATGCCCTTTTTATTTTTCACATCTTGAAGTATAGGACTTATTCTTTGATAGTCTCTGTCTTTTCCTTTGCCATCATTGCACAAACCTCAGTTTTTTGAGATTTCAATAGAGAAATTTCAGTTCTTTTGTTTTTGTGATAAAGGAGAGGAAGTCAGAAGAAGAGGATGGGGAGTTTTTTGGTGGAACGATTGACTTGATTTATAAGTCAGGCGGGGAGGGAGAGTGAAGTTGAGTGGAAGTTTTTTAACTGATGCGAGATAGTATGTATTGTTTGGTTGTCGGAAAAGTGAAGAAATCAATTTTTTTTCCCATATGTTATTTGGATAGCAGCAGTAAATGAAGTTATTATTTTCCTTCAACTTTCCCGCAGGAAAATTTTGTGAAGAAAAAATTTTCCCATCAATTTGATGGGGAAATCTCGGGAAAATCGTGGGAAAATTTTAAAGTAAATTGCAAAATACCCCTTGTACTTCGTCTAAATATCAAAATCCCTCATTTATGATTTTTTCTTAGCGAAAGCCCCTTTGTGCCTATTTATTATTAGCAAAAAAATATCTTCTCAAGTCATATAACAATTATTCCCCCACAATGACACAAAAACATCCTTTTTTACCTAAAAAAATTATCAAGAGCCCCCTGTTAACTTTAAAAATTAAAAATAACCATCTGTTAACTTTGAAGGTGGATATAAATTCGGTGACTAAAAAATATAAAATAACATCAAATTAATTTATAATAAAGTTAATATAATGAAAACGTGATTATTCATACAATATTTTATCAACAAAGAGAACGTAATTTCAAGCAAAAATATTTATCAAAAATATTATGTTTCTAATCTTTCTTAACAACCAAATAATTGCAAGAAAATAGTTTTTTTCATAACCAAACATGTAGAGGAAAATGACTTTATTTTCCTTTTCCTTTCCTTTCCTTTTCTTTTCCTTTCCCAACAATTTTTCTCATTTTCTTGACAACCAAACAAGCTATTAGGGAAGTGGAGTTTAGTTCATTCGAATTTAATCGGTAATTTCATAGATAAAAAAATTCAAAACTCTACAAAATTAGAATTTTGGTCAAAAATCTTGTAATTGAGTCAAGTACTGTTCTGAAATATATTATAAGTAGATAGATTATAAGTAGATTTGAAGTACTAATCAAATAATTCATAAATAAATATGTGTATCATTTTATCTCCCGACCGAGAGTAAATGACCAAATTCATAGTACATACATAGTACACGTCGAAACAGAGATGAAGTTGGAAAAATGGCAAAAAATATTTTACGTCCCTTAACTTTTACTTATCTGCTGTATCAGGATACTTAATTTTTCGGCAAGCAAAATACGTCTTATAACTTATCTATATCCGCAAATTTAATTCACTTGACCATAATTTCAATCCATAACTGCCAACTGGGCAATAAATTTGGAAATTTTGTCAAAGTGGTTGCCACATGTATTGTGTTTTGCCCAATTAAAATTCTAAAGTGGGAAGAAAATGAGGAAAATTAATATTTTCCTCCAGTTTTATCGAACGTGACATGATGACGTGGGAAAAAATCTAAGGTGTGTTAGATACTATAAAAATCCCGAGATTAGTCATCAGTTGATACGTATTGATCAGATAAACAATTTTCGTGAATTCTAGACTGAAATTGCGGTCACGTGAATAAAAATTGTGAGTATACCAAAAAGTTAAATGTCCTAATCTCAAGGGGTGAGTTGGAAAAACAATTATGCTGTAACTCCAATTCTAAAATTACATGTCCAGAACCAAACCGAAAGTCGGATTCTAAAATTGTGAGTATTACCAAAAAATTAAATGTCCTAATCTCAAGGGGTTTTTCTTCTTCTGAAAATTCTTCTCAAATTCTCTACGCAGGCCAAGAGAATGAAGTGGAATTGTGCTGGTGCAACAATTGATCTAATTTGCCGGGGAATTAAGACTATTAAATCTTCATACGAAATGGGCACTCCACCACTTGCTGCTTTATTTTGCTCAACATCTCACTTTGCCAGTAAAATAGAAAGAGAAAGAGAGAGTGATTTTTTCCCACACAAACTCAGATATGATTTCAGTAGTATAAAAGAGGTCGACGATGCTGTCTTTCTGTTCCGTGATATGCTCAAAATGCGACCTCTCCCTCCTGTCTATGATTTCAACAAATTACAGAATTTGGTTGTCAAGATGAAACAGTATCCTGTTGTCCTCCATATGTTCGACGAAATGCGTCAACTGGGTGTCCAAACCAGTGACTGCACAATGAACATTGTGATCAATAGCTACTGCCTCCTAAGTCGAGTGGATTTTGGGTTTGCAGTCTTAGGCCTCTTCTTCAAATCCGGTTACCAGCCTGATACCACCACCTTCAACACTCTCCTTAAAGGAATCTTCTTACAAAATAAGGTTGTTGAGGCCGAAATATTGTTCAAGAAGTTGTTAAGGGAGAAACTTTGCGAGCCCGATGAAGTTATGTTCCTCACTTTCGTAAATGGGCTCTGCAAAGCAAGGCAAACACTGTCAGCTCTTGATTTGCTCGGGCTATTGGAAAAAGGAAAGTACAAACCAGAAGTCAAAACTTATAGCACGGTAATTGATAGTCTATGCAAAGATGGAATGGTTGATGATGCTCTCAAGCTCCTATCTAAAATGATCGACAAAGGCATTTTACCAGATGTTTATACTTATAATTCAGTGATTCAAGGCTTATGTAATATTGGTAGATATGAAGAGGTGAAAGGCATACTAAACGAAATGGTGGCTCACGGGATCTTTGCCAATGTGGTTACCTTTAATATACTAGTGGATGCATTCTGCAAAGAAGGGAGAGTAGAAGAGGCCGAGGATGTGTTGGAAATCATGAAGCAAAGAAGTATTAGTCCTAATATTATCACGTATAATGCACTAATCGATGGGTATTGTTTGCGAGGAGAAATGAGTAAAGCAAGAAAAATCTTGGATATAGTTATAGATTCAGGCCTTCAACCTGATAATTACAGCTATGGGAGTTTAATAAACGGATACTGCAAGAACAGAAAGGTCGATAAAGCTTGGAGGCTTTTTTCGGAAGTCTCTCGTAAAGGGTTAAAGTACACAACAATTACCTATAACAACATGTTACATGGATTATTTCACGAAGGGAGATGTGATGATGCCCGGAAACTTTTCAACGAGATGCAAGCGTGTCCTGTAATTCCAAGTTTGGCGACATACAATATATTGGTGGATGGCTTATGCAAAAATAAACAAATTGTTGAAGCATTTTCTATTTTGCACATGATGGAAGATAATGGAATTAAGCCCGATATTGTAACATATAGTGCCCTTATTGAAGGATTGTGTAAAGATGGAAAACTTGACACTGCAAAAAAATTGTTCACTGAACTTCCTTCGAAAGGTTTACAGCCGAATATTATCACGTTTAACATCATTATTGGTGCGCTTTGTCAAGCAGGGATGACAAAAGTGGCTAAGAACCTGCTTTTGGAAATGGAACAAGGTGGTTGCTTGCCTGATAGTGTCACCTATAATGTTTTCGTGCAAGGCCTTCTTAAAATGAAAAACTATCCCGAAGCAATCTTACTCTTGGAAGAAATGAGTAAAAGGGGATTCTCACCGGATGCTGCTACTACTTCCATTTTAGTGAATAATTTTATAAGGGATGGTCAAGACAAAGTTGTTCTTGAAATGATGAGGAAGTTTGTGCCAAAACGCAAATAATTCAGTTTTGCTAGCATTTGTTTAAAGGACATGTCACCGGTTATGAGGTTTTGTTCGTTAAATTTTATATTTGTGCCAAATATATGAAGTTGTATGAAAGACCATCGTGCCATGAGAAGGCCCCCCAACCCCACCCCACCCCTTTTGTTTAGTTTCTCTTATTAAAAAATTATCTTTGATTGTTTGGTTCTGAGTACAAACACTTTGATTTTTATCTAATTCCTTGTTCGTGTTCATTTTGAGGTTTGGGAAGGTATCTTTAAAATTTTGATTGATCATTCATAAACACATCACATTGGGCAACTTTGAACTATTGTTTGTTAGCAATGCAGGATGAATAATGTAAAGCTAAAAGTAGGGCCTTAATGCAGTGAAGGCAATGCCAAAATACATTCATATATAGCATTATAGGGTTAATTACAGGGACCTCCCCTGAGGTTAGGTGTAATCACCGCCCAATCCCCTCCGACTGTCATAATTACAGGGACCTCCCCCAGGGATTCAAAAGGATCACAAAACCCTAACGGGGACTGACGGAATTGGACGGAATCCGTGAAATGACCGTTATGCCCTCGCGGTTTTTAATTTTTTTTAAAAAAAAGGCAAAAAATTGTAAAAAAATATCTACACCCGATTTGACGATATTGCCCCTGCTTCTTTAGACAGTTCCCGCTTCTTCAAAAACACACACTCACACACTTACATAAAAACCCTTACCATCACTCAACCCATTCATCTTCCCCACCATCTTCAACCTCCATTGTTTCTCCAACTTCCAAAACTATCAAACCCATATTTTAACGTGTTCAAAAACCGTAAGGAGAAAGCACAAGGCCATTCCCATACGGTTTCTAGGTAGAAAAGCTTCCAAAGAATCAAAGGTAAAATAAAAAATTGATCTTTTATTTTTAGTCGATTTTGATTTTTTTTTGTGTGAAAATAACTTAGTTAAGTATTACTCTTGTATATTCTCAAAAAAAAGAAGAATTTTCAGTCATCTAGGATTTTTTCACACAAAGTTTGATCACTGCTTCGTTGTTTTGATAAATTTTCTGAATATTTATGTGATAATATGATTATGTCGTGATTTCATAGTTTTGATTTTGATTGGTATTGTTGTTGATAAAACGATGCAAAATATGGTTATGTTGTTGGAACTGTATGATAATATGATTATGGTTTTTTTGATTTTCAGTATTGCTTCTATTTTATAAATTAGGAGAATATACAGGGGGAAAATGAAGGTCATAAAACTGGAAAGTGATGAATCTGGTGGTGGTGAAAGTGAAGGTCAGGAAACTGATAAAGGTGAGTTAGGAGATAGTGATAATGTGGGAGGGGAGGAAAATGTAAGAGTTGAAAATACTCAGGGGGTAAAAGAAATAAAGGAAAGCAACAAATGGCTGAAGAAAATGTACTGAGTGATTATGAGTCTGATGATCATTGTGAAGCTCATCATAGTTCAGATGAGGAATTTGAAGATGACCCAATGGCTGGGTATATAGGGAGGAATGAATTCAAAGTTCCTGATAATGTTTATGAGCCTATGGAATTTAGAGTTGGGATGGAGTTTCCAACAATTGATCATTTTAGAGAGGGGTTTGAAATTTTGAGGCTAAAGAATGAAAGGAACAAGAGTGACAGCAACTTGTAATGCCTTAGACTGCCAGTAGAGAGTTCATGCATCTCTTTTGCCTGATGGAGTTACATTCATGATCAAGTCATACAATCCTGTGCATGCATGTGTTATGAAAGGTGGGATTAAGGAAGCAAGTGCAAGCTGGATGGCTGAAAAGTTGGTAGATGTTCTGAGAGCAAATCCTGATATAAAGCCAAGAGGGATGAGGGATGAGGCATGAGTAGTCGATCATTTAAGGAGATCAACTGAGTGGATGAAGACAAAAGTTGATGGCATGGTTTATTGTGTGTTTGTTTTTTAAGAATTTATGTTTTGGTAATATTAATTTTGGACAAAATTTGGATGGTAATTAAAAGTTTTGAATTGTAAAGGGGGACATTAGTAATGTTTTGGATATAGATGTTATGTTTTCAAAACATCTGGATGGTATATATATGTAATGAACCATATTAGCTATTATGGTTGGTTATTTATCCTATGAATTATTAAAAGGAAATTTGTGTTTTTATTTTAGCATTTGTGTATCAAATTTTATTGGGTATTTTATTTTAGCATTTATTCAATTTTCTTTGGTATTTTATTTTGCATAAAATATGAAAAAAAAATTGAATTATTACATATTTTATTTGGTAATTTATGCATTTTACTTGGATTTTCTTTTGCACAAAAATTGAAAAAACCAATTATTTTATTTTGAAACTAATTTCCCGAATTTATAAACAATAAAAATTGATTATAAATACAAAGTTAATATACAACATTGACAATCTTTCATAATCCTAAACCTTACAATAAACCCCCTTCCCATACAAGAAAATGAAAAGGGTAAAATTTTCCACGAAAAATGCTACAGTAAACAGAGGGGTAAAATGGGAAATTCAAAAATATGGGTGATGACATCAGCAAAAACTAACGGAACCCTAACGGATGTAATCCTTTTGAAACCTCGGGGGAGGTCCCTGTAATTATGATAGTCGGAGGCGATTGGGCGGTAATTACGCCTAGCCTCAGGGGGATCCCTATAATTAACCCAGCATTATATTCTAGACAATAATACAATCACTTTGAATTTTTATTCTTTCGCATATTTTAATATCTGCCTAATTCCAATATTCTAATATTACGTAGGTTAATTTGGAGTTGATATTGGAGTATGACACGTATTGCGCAACTTTCAATTGACCAAGAGTACGTATTTTCTTTTGGTATTTATGTCAGAGCTAATGATTCTTGTTTTCTCCCTTAAACCGAAAGCGTTCTTTGGAGAGCTGGAGTTTTTAGTTGAAATGTTGAATCAATTATTAGGCTTTTATATATACTAGGAAGGTGCACGTACGTTGTACGTGTCTAGTTAATTTCATGGATATTTTTTATGATTTAGGGTAAAATTAATTTGATTATGTCATAAAATAGAGCAAATTAATCTGTTTTTCACCTATTTAATTAATTTTTCACCGGTTTAGCCTGTTTTTAGCCGATTTTATTCATTTTTATCACTTTGATTTTTTTCATTGTTTTACCCTTTTTTTTATTGGTTATAACTTATTTTCACTGTATTTAATTCATAGTAGTTAAAAGCGAGAAAAGCGCTCACTATAGTGCGCTTTTCGCTATAACGAGACTTCCTCGCCTCGTTGCGCCCTGCGCATGCGCTAATCACTTAGCGCGCGCTATTTGCGCTATTTGGGCTATAGCGCAACAGCCCATAGCGCCAAATAGTGCGCTATTTAAGGAAAATCGGAAAATAGAAAGTAAAAAAAAAAGAAAAAAAACTTGGTGAAATTAAGTAACTTGATTGCATAATTAATTGTTGGCTTTACAAATGAAATTTACCATTAGGTTAATTTAGCAGAAATTTGGTTGGTTTATGTAATTGATTTTCCCTAAGTTTATATGAAATTTATAATTTCCATCATCATATAGATTGGAAAATATGGCTTCTAAATCCGGAAGATATATATATATATATATATATCTTCTTCATTCTTTGTATGAACAAATTATCACACTCCTTAATCTCAGAGCTTGAGAGCTGATCTCCATTACCAAACTTCTGCTGATCTCCACCAACCATGTTGATCAAATTCAGAAGGTTTTTTTTTATTTACAAACTTTTGCGGATTTTGGGTACGAAACTTAAAAAATTTTAAATTTGGATATGTTTGGACGTTTACTTTGGAACTCGAATTTGGAACATGCATACCGTTGTTCACACCTTTCTCGTGTTCTTGGAGCTTGTTTACACTAAGTTAGTTAATTCCTGATTTTCCTAAATTAAAATTAAATTTGCCTTATTTTGGTTTAAATATTTTGCTTAAAATCAGTTTAAATTGATTGATTAATATAATTGTTGATCTTCTTGAATTAAGATGAAAATTACCTTATATTTCACTCATTTCTTATGTTATTTAAATAAGGATTTTAATGAAAAGTTTGGCTGAATTTACTTAAAATTAGCATAAATTTAGTTGAAATGACTGCTAGCTGGCAGATTTTACAACAATTAACTTTTTTTTTTAGGTATACAACAATTAACTTAAATTAGGTGAAAGTAACTTAAAGTTGGCAGAAATATACTCTGTATTATGAGTACTTATTAGCTTTATGTTTTTATGTGTTAAAGTTAGTTTTTATGTTCTATAGTTTCAAAATTTAGTAGCATTATTGATATATATTAAAAAAACCTGTATTTATGCGCTTCATTTTCAAAAAAGCCGTGCTATCGCGCTGCGCTATGCACTATAGCCTCGGAAGCCTTTGCGCGTCGATGCGCTATGCGCCTCTGACTACTATGATTTAATTACGATTTGTCCTTCTATTTTTTCGTTTTAAACCATTTTTCTACCGGTTTCACCTTAATTTTGTAAGTTAAACTCTTTTTTTATTTTACTTATTTTTCACACGTTTTATCATACTAACCTGTTTTTACCTATTTTGCACATTTTTTTCACATGTTCTTTTCACCAACCTGAATTTTCATGATATGATACATTTTCACCGACTTTATTCATTTTTTCACCGATTTCACTTGTTTTTCATTAATGTTGTCGTTTCACCTGTTTCATCATTTTTTCACGAATTTGACCCGAATTTTCATCGATTTCAAATGTGTTATCGATTTCAGGGGCACTTTTTACCCGTTTCACCCAAGTTTTCACCAACTTCACCAGTATTCATCAATTTCACCCGAATTTTCATTGATTTCACATATTTTTAATGATTTCATAAATTTTTTTTTATCGATTTCACCATTTCCCACCAATTTCACCCATTTTTCACAAAATGAATTCCATTCAAATGTGAGGTTATGCATGTCTTGATAGTATTAAATATTTTTTATATTTTCTATTTTAGTCAAACTAAAATTACGTAATTAGCTGAGTCATAAGTATTTTTTATTCTTTCATAAGATGCAATTCAATTTTAACTTTTTTTTAAACATAAAGATATTTAAGAGAATTTCATTTAAATTCTTACATTTAAAGTGTTTATGATTTATGGTTTACTAATATTTTAAATTAACATTTTCTTAATTAAAAACTATTGATGCTAAAATATAATAGTTTTTATTTATTATTTAGGGGCTATTTAAAATAATAGTGAATTTTTATGGTTTGTTTTTATCTATTATATGAGAAGATTAAAATTATAAATTATTTAAGAGAGAATTTATAATTTTTAGGAGTTTATGTAGAAGATAAATATAATAGACTTAGGGGCCGTTTGGTAGGACCTAATAGGGGGTATTAGGTCATATTATATGAGTTAATATGTGCTAATACAATGTTTGGTGGCATTGCTCTAATACCGGGTCAAATGGATTAAATCCTTACGACCCGGTATTAAGACTATATTATAATCCACCCAGGCATGGGTGGATTAGTTAATCCGGGTAAATATGGATTAGGTAAATATCACTAATAACCTCAAATTTACATATTTTCTTTTTAACATATCATTAAATATCATAAATTATTCTCAAATATCTGAAAATGAAAAAAACATTATACATAAATAAATCACAAATTAAAATATATATCAATTTAGAATTAACATGGAAGCATTCAATTAAATCTACCAAACATGATTTTAATATGGCCTTCAATCCGCCTCCAATCTAATCCACCTTAATCCCATACACCATACCAAACGGCCCCTTAATGTTTAATTATACCTCTTCAGTTACTTTTGTATATTTACCACTGAATTAAATAACAATCCAAATAAGGGTATTTTAGTCCGCACAAAAAATTTAAGAAATATTCATGCTTTTATAAAGTAGAGATATATATATATATATATATATATATATATATATATATATATATATATATATATATATATATATATATATATATATATATATATATATATTCAGAGTTGATGGTAGATTTATATTTTTTTTTTGGTTTTCCAAGGGTTTAATCCCTTTCGAGGCGGGTCCGGCACATTAAGTGGGTACCTCTCCCAACAGGGATTCGAACCTGAGTCCGCTACTTGGTAGTGACTAGTCTCTTACACTAGACCAATCACCTGTTGGTGATGGTAGATTTATATAATGTTGCATGAAGAGCTGTTTTTCTGCCATTATATGTGGTATATACATAGAAACATTGACTAGAAGTTGTTATCAGATCCATATATTTGACTATGTGTATTCTTTTTTCTTAAAAGAAAATCTCAGCAAACTATTAATTCAAATTTGCAAAAGCTTCTTGCCTATAGCATATATCTTATCTAGTTGGTTCAATTGATCAATCCCTTCTACTCGGTCTCGGTAAAAGGTCCATTTGGTAGTTAACTGATATCTGCTATTGTGTTAGGCACTTATACGACGTGTTCGTAATTGTGGAACATGAAAGTGCCTCCAAAGGGAAGACAAAAGTAAAGCCGACTAGGTAATCTCTTTTATTTTTACAAATCAGTGTTTTGCTATTTAATTAATAAGGTTTATTGTGTTGTGTTGTGTACTAATAATGGTATGCAGCTACTAGTTCTACAATTCTGCCACCAGTAAGACCATAATAAACGTTCTGACTAATGAATTGTTCAATGAATAGAATGATTCTTCCTTGCAAAATAGTAAGATGTTTAGTACTGCATCAGCGTATATTTTGTTTTAAATAACTACTCGAGGAGTCGAGGTAAATAATTGTTTCTCATAACACTCTCCCTCCTCTGTTTTATATATTTATTACTTTACACCATGGAGTAAAAAGTTATCAAAAATGTTATTCAACATCAAACGACAGAACATCGAGTTTCATTTTTTGTTCATTTTCATTTTCATAATCTCTTAACTGAAAGAACCACTTACATATCTTGTGTGTTCAGTGAAATGACAACTTTGTTATGGGCAAATATGGTGTCATGGGCAATTCTGTTTTGACATCTATTGACCATAATACAGGACAATTCAAATGGTAGATGAAGAAGTATAAATGATATCTGTGGTCCAGTCCTCAAACTGGTTTCTGAAACCGGAACCACATAAACATGACATTTTCGGCTTGCTATAGAGGTATATATATATATATATATATATATATATATATATATATATATATTTGTCTCTATTTTCTTCTACTACTACTACTACTACTACTATTGCATTACTTCTAAAATGTCACATGATGATGGTGTAGGTCTAGAACCAGTGGAATTAGTAGCATTGAATATTAAGCAACTCAAATAGTAAATTTCTGGTTTTAAGTATGGATTTTTTTAAATATAGCAATAATTTTGTCGTCGTCCTTTTGTCCTTGTCAATTACATATTTGAGTTCGATTGAGCTCATCCCATATAAACGGATAATCGTCAACTAGTAGTCTGATCTTTAACCCTTTTGGACATAGTAAGACTTGATTATCTGTGAGATGCGAATTTTTTTTTTCTAGAGTAAATGTTAATTTTTAAATGAGTTGATCATGTTCGTATCATCGTTTGAACAGAATTTGGCATTGCTTGGGGCACTACTCTTCTTCATCGGCATGAAGACGGGGAGCACCCAATAAGAAGGTTTCTAAGGGCGAAAACAAATTAGGAGAATCTGATTCTGATGATTAATTGCAGTTGGTTGATATGTGTTTATGAATATTGGGATCGGTTTTAGCATTTCATGGGTGTTTCTAAGATTCACCTTCATATTTGTGTGAAACATAAATTTGGAGCATGACTTTGATATATCATGGTTGGAATTTCAAATGTAAACAAATATAGTATATCTCTATCTCTATCTATCTTCTATTATAAAAGCATGAATATTTTTGAACTTTTTTTTTCGGACTAAAATATTCTTATTTAATTTAAACTGTAAAGTGATATTTAATTCAATGATAAATATGTAAAAGTAATTGAAGAGGTATAATTAGACATGAAGTTTTATTTATATTTAATTTATCTCCTATATAAACTCCTAAAATTTATAAATTCTCTCTTACATTAGTTTTTGTAATTTTAATCTTCTTCTCTTATAAGTTATAATAGATAAAAACGAACCACTAAAAATACTATTATTTTAAATAGCCCCTAACATATATATATATATATATATATAATTGTAATATTTTAGCATCAATATTTATTTAAATAAATTAATTTACAAAATTTAAAATGAAATTCTCTTACATATCAATATGTTAAAAAAAACAAAAAAATTGAATCATGTTTTACTATGAAAGAATTAAAATACTTCTGACTTGGCTAATTACGTAATTTTACTTGGGCTTTTATTTTTGTAGACCCCCGAAATACTGTACTAACTATAGGTACCCCCAAACTAGTCGACACGTGTCCATTTTATGACTTGCTACCTGCTATTCAAATTACAAATATGATACAATTTTACTGTTTTGTCCTTACACATTAATTATAATAGTTAACAATGAAAATAAAATATGCTCCAAATTTATTTAATCTATATTCAGTTTTTAATCTAATCAAATACAACAAAAATTACTACAATTTATAATTTTTTAATAAAACTAAATAAAATTAGTATATATATAATTCAGTTTAGTTATTTCATAAAATTATACATAATATGTTGTTTTCAATTTGTTTATGATAATAAGTTAAAATTATTATTAAATGAATTTAATTAAAAAAAAAAGGTCGTCTTCTTCGTCTCACTGTCGGAGCGTCAACGACGAAACGCCGCCGTTCTGGATGACAATAAATTCCATATTGAGTTATGAAGGGATTTCAAATGAAATTTTTTAAGCGAACACATGCATTGCCTGTGGAGATTCATGGAGAAAATGAAATAAACGATAAACTAATTTCGGAGGATATTTTGGTATTCAATGGTGATGCAGGCCTAGGAGGACTAGATGCACGCAAATGACTACTTCCTCGTGGACTCTGAAGGGGAGAGTCATCTAAACTTGATGCAGTTTTATCGGAAGGAATATATGAACCTAGGCTTAGATTCCGATCTGAATTAGGCATCTCAGGAGCAGACCAAACTTGGAAAACACCAGGGGGAGTCATATACTGAAGGGGAGAGTCATTTGAAATTCCAGATCTGGTGGCCCAACCAGAACGGCGGCAACAAGCTTGCGGCCACCAGATCTGGTGGCCGAAGGTTCACCGCCGTTCTGGATGCACCAGACCGGCGGCCACAAGCTTGCGGCCACCAGATCTGGTGGCCCAACATTTGCTGAACGCGGAGAGCTTCGGCCACCAGATTCGGTGGCCACCGAAAGCTTGCCGTCGTCCTGGTTGGCGGCGGCGGCGGTGGTGACAGTCCATGGTGGTTGGGGTTAGGGTTTTGGTTGAGTGGGTGGGTGAGGGATGATGGGTGTTTTTAAATTAATTGGTCTGTTATGTTATTTTGAAAATTGATGAGGGTAAAAATGGAAGGGGACCTAACTTTGCAAATTGATTTTTTTTTTTGAACTGAGTACGTCAGTACTCTCAATAGTACGTCAACCTACTGAACCGGTTGCCTTGATCTCCAAATTAATGGTTCAGATTAAATACATGTGTGTCTAGTGGTCAGATCTGGGGTACCTATAGTTAGTACAGTACGTTGAGGTCTGCAAAAATAAACGCCCATTTTACTTTGGCTAGAATAGAAAAAATATAAAATGTATTCAATAATATCAAGACATGCATAATCTCAAAATTTCATGAAATTATTTTCGTGAAAAACTGGTGAAAGAGGTGAAAGATGTGCAATCGAAAAAAAAAAACTATGAAATCATTGAAAACATTTGAAATTGATGAAAATTCTGGAAAAATTGGTGAATTTGGGTAAGATCAGTAATAAAGTATCCCTGAAATCGATGAATATTATGGTGTAATTCGAAGAAAATGATGAAACCGGTGAAATAAAAACTTAACATATTATTGTGAAGATGTCAATTAATCTTGCGTTGGTCCTGAATAAATATTAGCACGGGCTCTACGAGTTGTGGAAATATTTGTATCATCATCTTCAGACTCGGCATCATCGTATTCATGACGTTCGTCCTCCACAATCATATTGTGAAGTACTACACAAGTAAGCATAATATCGCTTAAGTCCTCCGTATGCCATCATCTTCTTGGTTGACTGACTATGGCGAAACAAGCTTGTAGAATTCCGAAAGCTTGTTCAACATCCTTGCGATAAGATTCTTGCAATTTTGAGAATAGTTGTTCTGGAGGGGTATGCGGTCGCCTGATGGATTGAATAAACGTGCCCCATTTTGGATAAATACCATCGGCAAGATAGTACGGCATTGTGTAGACGTTGTCATTCACCTTATAGCTCACTTGTGGGACGTTTCCACGAGTGAGGTCATCGAACAAGGGTGAACGACCAAGGACAGTCAGGTCATTTTGCGCACCGGGTATTGGTATGATTGTAAAAATCGTTGTTGAGTCTTTCTTATATTAGTATTGGTATGATTGTAAAAATCGTTGTTAAGTCTTTCTTATATTAGTATTGGTATGATTGTGTAATTTTCTTAAAATTAAGTTTTTTTTATTGTCAATGGTAACTCTATCTTATTATTATTAAGGGACATTTGCTTTTTGAGTACCATAGGATATGCCAACTTGCAACTTTGGTACCATTGGTTACAAAAATGCAACTTTGGTATCACATGATATATTTTTATTGCAACTTTGGTACGAAACTCAATTTTTCTCTAAAGTTAATGATAATTCACCCTCTATGAAATGCATAATATTCAATTTATCTCCTTGTGATTTAAAAAATAGCACTTTATCTCCTGTACTTTTATAATATTATTAGTATTTATTATTATTATTATTATTATTATTATTATTATTATTATTATTATTATTATTATTATTATTATTATTATTATTTTGTATTTTTATTATTATAATTATTTTTGTATTATTATTATTATATAATTATTTTTGTTATTTATTATTGTTTACTTTTTTGTATTTTTATTATTGTTATCATTATTTTATTATTATTATTCTATGTCCCTAACTGTTGAAGACGATTATGGAGGGAGAGGGGGAGGGGGATGGGGCATTTTTACCCCCAACAACTGGAGATGGCCTTAACTACCTTTCCTGCTATCCAAACAACAAGTGGGAGAAAAAAAGACTGGACTTTCCTTCACTTTCTCGATAACCAAACAATACATTAAGGAATGACATATGTACTAAATCTTTAAATGAGAAAAATAACATTTTTAACAACATATCGATAATATATTATAATAATTTTACATACATATTTTTGCAACTATTCAAAATTAAGTGTTTTTTTATTTTATATGTTATAGAAGGACAATAATAAAATTGTAAAAGTGATGTAAAAGTTAATTTCTTAATTATTGGAGTTAATGTAGAAAATAACTATAATAAGACTTCATGTCTAATATGAATATAATTTGTTTTTCTTCCATATATTCATGAAGCTCGGTTAGGAGACAAGGAAGTTATAAATTTTCTTACCAGATTTTTGATGAGAAAATATAAGGAAAATTAATGTCTAATTATATTTTATTAATATACTTTACAACTTGAATAATGACAATTTATTTTAAAAAAAAAGAAAAAAAATTATTCACACTTTTAATCTACTTATATATATATTTGAGATCAGTTTATAACTGCTGCATCCTAATTTTGATCAAATTCTAATTTTATAGAATTTTGAGTTTTTTTAATTATCAAAATATCAGGAAAGGAAATTTAAATCAACTGAAACTACTCCACCTTCACTTAACTCTCTCACAAAAACCGCCCATACAACTTCATTCTCCATCGCTTCTCTGATTCTCTGCTCTTTCACAAACCAGAAAATTGAAACTTCTCCATCAAAACCTAACATCTCACCTCAATTTTTCTACAAAAAATTTCCCATCCAACTTCTTTCCCCCTCACGTTTCTCAACAAAACCAGAAAACTGAACAGAGGAAATATCCTTTTAGGTTTGGGCTTATTCTCTGCTTTGATTAAGAAAATCAATTGGGATTTATTCAGGTTTTTCTATAACGAGGACATTTTTTAATTTATGTTTTATTTAGAAAATCAATTGGGATTTATTCAGGTTTTTCTATAATGAGGACATTTTTTAATTTATGTTTTATTTAATAGTATATGAATCACTGCTTTGTAAAATTTGTGAAGTATTAATTTTAACCTATATCATATGCCCATTGTCTATCCCAGAAAGTACGATATTTCAAGAGAGATGAATGAAAATCTGGTCTTTTGTTCATGCTTACTGTTGTGTATATAAATTCACATGATTAGGTGGATATCTGAAATATAATGGAGCCCAAAGTCAATATAGAGCAAGCCGAGAAATTTAGAATCCAAAACTTTGGCATTTAAGCCGAAGGTTCGATGTAACTGATTTTATAATGAGGATCTTATTATGGTAGTAACTGAGGTAATTCCTAATTTTCTAAATTGCGTATGGTTGTTGTACCTCTGTTTTGCCATGTACTAAATATTCATGGTCTATTTTAAATGTAGCATGATCAAGCAATATTTATGATTATTATAAGAAATATTGTCTTTGTACCACTTTTAGAGACGCAAAATATGTATATGCAGAAATAGTATCTTTAGAATTGTTTATTATCTTAAAATGACCGTGACAAAGTTGATATTCATAAACAATTCATGTTTATGTTTGAAACCATGGATGTCTTATCTAGATCTAGAGCATAGGGTTGATCATTGTTATATATATATTTGAGATCAGTTTATAACTGCTGCATCCTAATTTTGATCAAATTCTAATTTTATAGAATTTTGAGTTTTTTTAATTATCAAAATATCAGGAAAGGAAATTTAAATCAACTGAAACTACTCCACCTTCACTTAACTCTCTCACAAAAACCGCCCATACAACTTCATTCTCCATCGCTTCTCTGATTCTCTGCTCTTTCACAAACCAGAAAATTGAAACTTCTCCATCAAAACCTAACATCTCACCTCAATTTTTCTACAAAAAATTTCCCATCCAACTTCTTTCCCCCTCACGTTTCTCAACAAAACCAGAAAACTGAACAGAGGAAATATCCTTTTAGGTTTGGGCTTATTCTCTGCTTTGATTAAGAAAATCAATTGGGATTTATTCAGGTTTTTCTATAACGAGGACATTTTTTAATTTATGTTTTATTTAGAAAATCAATTGGGATTTATTCAGGTTTTTCTATAATGAGGACATTTTTTAATTTATGTTTTATTTAATAGTATATGAATCACTGCTTTGTAAAATTTGTGAAGTATTAATTTTAACCTATATCATATGCCCATTGTCTATCCCAGAAAGTACGATATTTCAAGAGAGATGAATGAAAATCTGGTCTTTTGTTCATGCTTACTGTTGTGTATATAAATTCACATGATTAGGTGGATATCTGAAATATAATGGAGCCCAAAGTCAATATAGAGCAAGCCGAGAAATTTAGAATCCAAAACTTTGGCATTTAAGCCGAAGGTTCGATGTAACTGATTTTATAATGAGGATCTTATTATGGTAGTAACTGAGGTAATTCCTAATTTTCTAAATTGCGTATGGTTGTTGTACCTCTGTTTTGCCATGTACTAAATATTCATGGTCTATTTTAAATGTAGCATGATCAAGCAATATTTATGATTATTATAAGAAATATTGTCTTTGTACCACTTTTAGAGACGCAAAATATGTATATGCAGAAATAGTATCTTTAGAATTGTTTATTATCTTAAAATGACCGTGACAAAGTTGATATTCATAAACAATTCATGTTTATGTTTGAAACCATGGATGTCTTATCTAGATCTAGAGCATAGGGTTGATCATTGAAGGTTAGCTGTTCTTATTCATAGGTTACCGTTATGTTAATATTATATAAAAAATAGCCTTTCACGACACATACAAGTTTGAAGTTTGAATTTTCTGCCAATATCTATGTTTTGTAAAGTTTTCTAAAAATGCAATTAACTAAACATCTCGGTTACATATTTGGATGCAGGTATATTCACTTAAGAGAAGCCATATGTTGTATTGTTGTAAAGCTTAATGTGAAAGAAGCCATGTAATTTATCACTCCAATGTATAAATAGTGTAAGCTTAGTCTTCACACGTACCTTTTCTTTGTTATTCTCTCTTTTTGTTTACTTTCTTCCATCTTATACTATATTTATCTATCTTTCTTTGAGGAAAAAGGTTCATAAAAGATCTGAACAAGGTAATGCAAGTTTTATTTACCGTTATACCTTAACATTACAGTTGATTTGGTGTAAATAGACATTATTCATTTATTTAATTTCTGTTTTCTAACTCTCAGTTCACAAACAAGACACGGGGGACGATCAGGTTATGAATTGAAGTTCATAGACCGGCAATAATATTTGAGGTTTGAAGCCTTTAAAGTATTATATGTTTATATGTTTTTTTAAACGGATTAAATCTTTAATACAGCTTCGGAGCCTCCTGCTAAAGCCTCAAACTTGGGTATTCGTATCATGTCTCATAGTGAAGCTTAATCGTGTTGATTTGCATTTTTATGTTCTTATTTTTGCTTTTGTAGATGGATGAGTGACAGGAGTTTATAAAGAGGAAGCAGTCGAGTAAGATAGCCATGCTAAACTCAAATTTGGTCAATGTGGGAAGCCTAAATATTTAAATCAATAGGCGTAAACTTGCTTTAATTCCAGTCATCTATTAGGCTAGACTATGTTGGAGATGCAAAGAGATGGTGTGGACATATATGAAGCTGAATAGAGGTGTAGGATTGGTAAATAGAAGAGATTGTGTGATTTTTCGTGCATATTTCACTGAACTAAGATTTCTGGTGTGTTTTATGGCTTAATACAAATATTACTTCGATTTAAATGGGAGATACCTTGCATTGAAACATTTTTTTTCTTTATTCTCTTAAAATATACTCCAATTTTTTATTTTATTAATTTGGCTGAACTGTGTCAAAATATGTATTTTTTTTATCAAGTATTAACTCTAATAATTGTATATAATCTTATTGTTTTTAACAGGGTGCGCATTTTCAAGGCAGAAGTTTTAAAGTTTTGATGATCAGAATAGCATATGAGGCTTGATGGATGTGAAGTTAGATTACACATAAAATAGAGATTATGCAAGCTAGAAATTATTGTTGAGATTTCATTATTCAGCATAGATGAAAAGGATTGATAATAGTGCTTGGAAATATTTGTTCCCAACCATGTATATACTTTTACTTTGATTTTTTTTTTCCCAAAAAATATTGTATTACCTGTAAGATTGATACAAATTTTGTCATTTCTTTTATGGATTCATTAGGTGAAGTAATACCTTTTTTAAAAAAAATCGATTGTTTCATCATTCGTGTTACAAATAATTACAACATATTGTTTCTTTTCTATATGTCCTAACTCCTAACTAAATAAATAGAATTTAATATAATTCCGTGCATAGCACGGAGCGTATACTAGTATTAGTATATAAGATAAAATTAGAAGAAAAGAAGGGAACTACGGTCTAAATTTTTCTCCAATTTTATCTGACGTGGCATGGAAAAAAAATATTAAACCAAAACAGTTCAATCAATTCACCTGCCCAAATCCACAATCCATATCTTCTTTTGTCCGTGTCTTTTCGTAGTCAAAGGCTCAAAGTGGTTTCCTATTCTGACGGAGATTATTTAAGTGGTCAGTTATTTTGTTACATGATTGACATGTGTGTTGTAAAATGAGTGAATAGTAAATTAATTCACTGTGTTATTTTAAATATGCAATTTAATATCTTAAATATACAATTTAATTCCTTGTAATAAAAAATGACAAATTGTATTTTTATAAAAAAGCACATTAAATCCATCTAAATTACATTCATATCAGTTAAATTGCATATTATTTCATTTTAGAGTTAAATTACCTATTTTTATATAGATAATTTGCTCACTATTTCAAAAAACCCGTTTTAAACACACACAATATTTCTTCAGTTCAGTTCTTCTATCTTACAATTTGTAGAGAGTTTTGCATTGAAGGTAATCCTGAATATATATCTTACTTTCATTTTGTAAAATTGCAAACTTTAGGATTTTATTTTCTCATTCTGAAAATGAAGTGGAATTGTGCTGCTGCAACAATTGCTCTAATTTTCCGGGGAATTAAGATTAATAAATCTTCATACGAAATGGGCACTCCACCACTTGCTGCTTTATTTTGCTCAACATCTCACTTTGCCAGTAAAATAGAAATAGAAAGAGAGAGTGATTTTTTCCCACACAAACTCAGATATGATTTCAGTAGTATAAAAGAGGTCGAAGATGCTGTCTTCCTGTTCCGTGATATGCTCAGAATGCGACCTCTCCCTCCTGTCTATGATTAAAAAGATGAAACAGTATTCTATTGTCCTCCATATGTTCGACGAAATGCGTCAACTGGGTATCCAAACCAGTGACTACACAATGAACACTGTGATCAATAGCTACTGCCTCCTAAGTCGAGTGGATTTCGGGTTTGCAATCTTAGGCCTCTTCTTCAAATCCGGTTACCAGCCTGATACCACCACCTTCAACACTCTCCTTAAAGGACTCTTCTTACAAAAAAAGGTTGTTGAGGCCGAAATATTGTTCAAGAAGTTGTTAAGGGAGAAACTTTGCGAGCCCGATGAAGTTATGTTCCTCACTTTCGTGAATGGGCTCTGCAAAGCAGGTCAAACACTGTCAGCTCTTGATTTGCTCGGGCTATTGGAAAAAGGAAAGTACAAACCAGATGTCAAAACTTATAGCACGGTAATTGATAGTCTATGCAAAGATGGAATGGTTGATGATGCTCTCAAGCTACTATCTAAAATTATCGACAAAGGCATTTTACCAGATGTTTATACTTATAGTTCAGTGATTCAAGGCTTATGTAATATTGGTAGATATGAAGAGGTGAAAGGCATACTAAATGTAATGGTGGCTCTCCAGATCTCTGCAGATGTGGTTACCTTTAATATACTAGTGGATGCATTCTGCAAAGAAGGGAGAGTAGAAGAGGCTGAGGATGTGTTGGGAATCATGAAAGAAAGAAGTATTAGTCCTGATATTGTCACGTATAATGCACTACGATGGGTATTGTTTGCGAGGAGAAATGGGTAAAGCAAGAAAAATCTTGGATATAGTTATAGATTCAGGCCTTCAACCTGATAATTACAGCTATGGGAGTTTAATAAACGGATACTGCAAGAACAGAATGGTCGATAAAGCTTGGAGGCTTTTTTCGGAAATCTCTCGTAAAGGGTTAAAGTACACAACAATTACATATAACAACATGTTACATGGATTATTTCACGAAGGGAGATGTGATGATGCCCGGAAACTTTTCAATGAGATGCAAGCACACCATGTCATTCCAGATTTGGCGACATACAATATATTGGTGGATGGCTTATGCAAAAATAAACAAATTGTTGAAGCATTTCCAATTTTGCACGTGATGGAAGATAATGGAATTAAGCCCGACATTGTAACATATAGTGCCCTTATTGAAGGATTGTGTAAGGATGGAAAACTTGACACTGCAAAAAAATTGTTCACTGAACTTCCTTCGAAAGGTTTACAGCCGAATATTATCACGTTTAACATCATTATTGGTGCGCTTTGTCAAGCAGGGATGACAAAAGTGGCTAAGAACCTGTTTTTGGAAATGGAACAAGGTGGTTGCTTGCCTGATAGTGTCACCTATAATGTTTTCGTGCAAGGTCTTCTTAAAATGAAAAACTATCCCGAGGCAATCTCACTATTGGAAGAAATGACTAAAAGAGGATTCTCACCGGATGCAGCTACTACTTCCATTTTAGTGAATAATTTTATATGGGATGGTCAAGGCGAAGTTGTTCTTGAAATGATGAGGAAGTTTGTTCCAAAACGCAAATAATTTTACGATTGCTAGCATTAGTTTAAAGCACAAATTTTATGAGTCAGACAAGGTATCTTCTGAGAGTGAAACTTGGGTTTGAGATCGTCAGAGTTTATTAGATTCAAAGCTTTCTGGATTCCCTTTGAACTTGATAATTATTATTCTTTTAACGGATTTGCTCAAGAGTTTATTATTTTTGTGTTGTCATTCCTCGATTATCTAGGGCTTTTACCTAATATATATGATCATCCCAAGTCCCCTAGTTTACTTGTATTAATGCTGTTATTAGTGTTGTTTGTAGATATATAGTATCATTTTTGAAACATTTAGTTTTATACCGAACAATCGATGAAAGATCAGATATTGTTAACCTGAAAATTCGTTTATGAAAACCGAGCAGTTCTTTTTCTTAAAGAAAATCCCATATGTATGAGTATTCTTTTTCTTAAAGAAATTCTCAGCAAACTATTAATTCGAGTTTGCAGTTTCTTGCCTACATTTTTTTTTATCTAGCTCTCTAATAGTCCATTTGGTGGTTAATTGATGTCTGCTATTGTGTTGCATGTATTTTGGTTCAAGCATTTTAAGATTTTTGAAATTTTGGATGAAGAAGAAATAATAACACATGTTTTGGCTGGAAAACGGAGAAATGAATAAATTTTAGAGAAACTAAATATATGGTCCGAATAGGAAACTTTTAGACTTGAATAAATGAAAATGTGTAACGAATATTTTCAATGTTTGGATGTTTGAATGACTAATATTTAAAAAAAATTGCTTAATTTTGGTTTATTTACTTTAAAAACTGAATCGGGTTATTTGATTTTGGATTTAGATATGTTTAATATAAGTCTTTAATTTAAGTTTAGTTTGTCATACATATTAGACAAATTTAAAAAATATTTTAACTTTATAACTTTTAAAGCATGTTCCTTTTAACTCGTTTAAGAATCACATAAAACACTTAAAACATTTTTTAAGTTTGATAAAACTAAAAATAAATCTGACAAATGTATTTGGAGATGAAACTCTAGGAAAATCAGATCTCGGTAGCCACGAATCCCCCCAAATACGAGTTAAAAAACCATTGCCGATACGCCAACGAAGACCTGATTTGAGGAGGTGTTTAGCCTCCCAAATACTTCTCCATGTAAGTGAGGGCGCCGAGCCGAGTTTTGCTTCAAGAAAATCAGACTTAGGGAAGTATTTAGCTTTCATGAGCCGACTGAGAAGATTGCTCGGTTGTGAATAAATTCGCCAAGCTTGCTTAGCTAATACTGCAAGATTAAATGCCCCTAAGTCCCGAAAACCCATACCTCCGTCTCGTTAACTCTCACATAAGGCTGACCAACTAGTCCAATGGATTTTCCTTGAATTATTCCCACTCCACCAAAAGTTAGCCGTCATCGATTCTATCTCTTTAATTAAGTAAGCAGGTAGTTTAAAACAACTCATCAAGTAAGTAGGGATAGCCTGAATAATGGATTTGATAAGAATTTCTCTACCTGCTTTCGAAAGAGTTTTCTCTCCCCATCTCTGAATCCACTCCCATGCCCTTTCTCTTATATAAGCAAATACCTCTCGTTTTGATCTCCCGACGGCAAGTGGAAGCCCTAGATATTTCTCATGTTTAAGAGAGACATGGTAACTTCACAGTCAAATCCGCATATCATTTGGCCCGTAAACTTAAAATGCAGCCTACTACTACAAGCTCAAGCTCGCCAATAGTCAAGGACTGGAATTGGATTTGGAAAATTGATGCACCTCCGAAAGTGCGTGTGTTTGTTTGGTCATGTTGCTCACGGATTCTGCCAGTTTCAGCGGTCCTCCATCGACGGCATGTTACTACATCTGACCTCTGCCCGATTTGCAACTCAGCTCCAGAATCCATCTTGCACCGCCTGCTCCATTGCACTTTTTCTAGACAAGTTTGGGCTTTGTCTAATCAACCGTGGTCACTTTACGGATCAGATCATGAGGATTTCGAAGCATGGTTTAATCATATTAGGAGTCATACATATAAGAAAACTTTGGGGATGATTGCTACTTTCTGCTGGTTTCTTTGGCATGAAAGAAATCTGTTTGTGTGGGAAGCACAACACTTGGATTCGATGACAACTATCTACAAAGTCCGTGATTTCATTAGCAACTTCAGGACAGCATACTTCAGATCTTCAAACCCGTATGGTTGTAGATGTCGAACTCGTTGGACGGCTAAAGAAGCTCTTAATTTTGGTATTAGCCGGGGATGGACTCACATCTACTTGGAAGGAGATTGCAAACTGGTCATAGATGAGCTTTCCAACCATGAATCCTCTTTGGGTCCTTTAGGTCCAGTTCTTACGGATATCAAAACTCTGATTCGAAGACTACACGATTTCCAAATTGCCCACATCTTCAGAGAAGGCAATGTTGCTGCTCACTCTTTAGCAAATCTAGTTGTTCATAATTTTATCTTTTCTTCTGTTCTCCCGTGTAATGTTAACGATATTGTTCTTTCGGAGTTCTCTCCTTAATGCAATATATGTTGTGCTCCTAAAAAAAAAAAAAAAAAAAAAAATTATGACAAATGTATTATTCATGGGTACTTTGCTCCACCTTAGATCCAAGTCATGTTGAAATATAACGCCCAAAAAACGAGAAAGTCTTTCTATTAATTAAAATCAAATAATTTATAAATTTTTTTTTTTTACTTCGATCGCAGCAATCTGATTTTGCATATTATCTTCAGCTTCTCCAAAAAAAAAACTATTTTAAGTTTTCATTGAAGTGTATTTGATTATACTGAACTTAATTTAACTCACAATCTTAAACATTAATTAAACAAGAATCTCTTTCAATAGAAATTCATATTTGGATTCATTGCAAGTTTTTTATTTGCCGTCCTACAAAAGAAGTTATTTAGACTCACAATTCACAACTTGTTTAATTGAAAGTTTTTAAGGTTATTTCCTTAAAATATTGGTATTACCTAATTTCCATATTATTTCCTGTCGTAAATAGTTTCATACTAATTATTGTTAACAATTGACATTTAAGTAATATTTATGTGTAACAATTCAGTTGATTATATTGTTGTTTTCGTCGTAATTTACTTATAAGACCTATAAATACAGTAAAATTTATCAAGGGCAGCAATTGTAGCACATGATACGAGGTCAACCTTAAATTGTTATTGTTGGACAAAAGAGTTTTTTCTTTAGAGCAAACCCGGATTAAAGGTTAACAAAAAATGGAGATCAATTTGAATTGAAAAAATAAAATAACAAATAAACCCCTACCAAGCATGTCGCCCCACCCCCGCCTCGTCCGGTCGACCCCTTCCTCCTTTTTCCATGACAACGGTTGTAGATTATGTGCGTTTAGTAAATTACGAAATTTATGTGTGTAATACGTGTAAATATGATTTTCACCTTATAATAACCAAAATTAAGATACACTTGAGTCTTGACCATCACAAATTGAAAGTTGGTTATTAACACAAAATTTCTGAGTTGATTATGAAGTAGAAGTATGACAAATACAAAAACTGTTAGTAGTATTAAATTGATACAAATTAATGTTTACAATATGTACAATCATTTTTTAAAAAAGAATTGCAAAATAATATTGATCAGTATAATAACTAAAATAAAATATAATTAATTATTAATTACCATTACTGGATGCAAATACTAGTTTGATTAAATTTCAACATTCTGTGGCACAATTTCATCCATGCAATGACTATATCAAATATTCACCCATGTGTGTTTCTTAATTAATGCAAAATCACTTGTGTTATTTTTATTTAAAAAAATTTGTTAGCAAACAATTAATTCTCGCTCCTAGGCTGCAATGTGCTTTACTTGTTGTGTGTGTAAATATTCTTCATGATTTAGAGGAAAAATAATCTCTATTTTTTTTAAATGAAAATACGTAATTACAACTATCTATATCTATATCTATACTTATACTTATTATTATTATTATTATTATTATTATATTATTATTATTATTATTATTATTTATTTACTATTATTATTATTATTATTATTATTATTATTATTATTATTATTATTATTATTATTATTATTATTACTATTACTACTACTATTTAAAGTGTGAATATTTTAAGTTTTTTTCTATTTTTGTGAAGACAAAAATTGTCCTTATTCAATGAATTTTCCTTAAGTTTTTTCATCAAAATTTGGTAAGAAAATATTTTAAGAAAATTTGTGACTTCCTTTCTTTCTAACCAAACACCATGAATATGGAAGAAAAACAAAAGTATATTCAAATTAGAGGGGAAAATGCATATTTAGTCGCCCAAGTTTAACTCTAAACACACAGTGGTCACTCAACTTTCAGGAATAATATATATAGTCACTCAAGTTACAATTAATAGCATCACTCATCACCAACTCTGACATTTGACGGACAAATAA
Organism: Penstemon eatonii; assembly: GCA_038501285.1. Classification (NCBI taxonomy): domain Eukaryota; kingdom Viridiplantae; phylum Streptophyta; class Magnoliopsida; order Lamiales; family Plantaginaceae; genus Penstemon; species Penstemon eatonii. Next base: position 73,552,314 of record CM076715.1, read on the forward strand.
CGGAGTATCATCACGAGACAGGCACAAGCATTAAAACCAAATGATAAGGTAAGTGAAATAATTTGAGATATACTTAAAAGTAATTGAACATGTATAATTATTTGAGTTGAAGATTCGGTAAATACAGGTGAATTCAATGAGTGAAAGCATGTAAAAATTGGTTAAAATGAGTGAAATCAATAAAATGAAAAAAGTTCAACCAACAAAAATAAAGTCAAACCATTAGAAAAATGGTTTAAATAGAAAAAATAAAAAATCGATGAAAATACACATGATGAAGTCAATAAATTGAATAACATTCATTAATGTGATATTTTATGACATAATGAAATTAATTTTACTCTGATTTACAACAAAATACCATTAAAATTAAATAAACACGTACAATGTATGTACACTTTAAACCGGTGAAAAAATGCATGTGAAATCTTAAATACATTTGAAATCGATAAAAAATCGGGTAAAATAGATGAAAATGGGTAAAATCGGTTAAAATAAACGGGTCAAAATATGTGAAATCGATGAAAATTAATTCGAATAAAATTTCTAAGAAAAATGATGAAACCAGTGAAATCCAGTAAAATTGGGTAAAGCCGGTGAAGAAAGGGTAAAATCGGTCAAAAACGAAAAGTTGGTAAGAACATATTTAATCAATGAAAAATTCAGGTGAATAACATGTGAAATTAGTTTAAAAAATGAAAAATAGGTCAAACGGGTTAAAATGGTAAAAATGGGTGAAATCGGTTAAAAAAAAGAGTGTAATTGGTGAAATCGATAGAAAAATAGTTTAAAACTGAAGAAAAACACAAAAGAAATCTTCCAAAAACGAGAAAACAATGAAAAATATTATAACCGATAAAAAAAGACAAAAATTGCTAAATAAAATTAATCGGTAGAAAAAATTTAAGCAGTGAGAACATACGAATCGATGAAAGTTTGGGTAAAATTTGTGAAGAAACGGATAAAATCGGTCAAAAAAGCTTGAAGTCAGTGAAAACATGTTTAATCAATGAAAAATTTAGGTGAATAACATGTGAAATCAGTGAAATAGGTGGAAACGAGTTAAACTTTAACCAAAAAACAAGGTGAAATGGGAAGAAAATGATTTAAATTGAAAAAAAAAAAAATCGACGAAAAATTGAAAAACAATGAAAAATGTTATAATCGATTAAAATGTGAAAAAATCGATTAAAAAAAATTTAAACAGTGAAAACATATGAATCGATGAAAATTCGGGAGAAATTGGTAAACACTGGTGAAGTTGGTTAAGAAACTGGTGAAACCAGTAAGAAAAAATGTTGGTGAAATAGATGAAAGTTCGGGTGAAATTTTATGAAGAAACAGATGAAACATGTGACATCGGTTAATAACGGATAAACTTGACATGAAAAATAATATGATGGATATGGGGCTGGGAAACTGAATATTTATTTTGCTATATACTTTCTTATGTTATTCTCTAGGATTGCAAAATAAACATTGCGAAAGAATACTTTCATCAATATTATGAATTTGTGCACTGGTTATACGCATGTGCTTCATCTATATTATGAATTTGTGTTGGGTCCAGGTTTGATTGAGTGAGTCGGATTTTGAGTTGATACTGATATCTTATATCTAAAGTGCTTTGAGATTTTTGTCATGTTGGAACTCAATTAAATAATTATAAATTGAATTTATGTTATTTATATTAAGTGAGTTTAATGAGAATGATTCTTGTGGATACAAATTTGAGTACTTAATTTCTCAAAAAATGAGATTTCGAGTCCTATTATCGGTCTTTATTCGATTTGAATGTAATTGTGTTTGAATTTGATAAGAAAGTAAGTACTTCAAAAAATCTTATAGATCTAAATTTATTACACATTTAGGAATACCATTTTACAATTTGAATTTAAGTATACATAGAAGAGTTAATTAATTGGATTAAAAAAAAAATTGAACATTTTATCGGATCGGAACTCAGGTTTACGCAAATTTTTTTTTTCTTTCCCGACACCATAGCAAAATCAGCCGCAATTTTTTTTTTTTTTTTGTATCATGAGGGTATGTATAATAACCTTAAAAACCCTCTATTCCATTAACTAAATCACGCCAAGTTTTACTTTGGAAGATGAACAAATCTATTTTGGGGCCTTTGCTATTTTCCCCCAAGAAATGCTACAACTCAGGTAGTTCCAGCTTATTTAGTCCAATTCCAATACCATTTCTTTCACTCTGTCGTTATTTTGATGCAAAACCCAATGTAGATTGCAAAAAATCCAAGCTTTATTCAGAGAAAAATATTAGTAGATTAGATGATGCTTTGGATTTTTATAATAAATTGGTCAGAAGGAACCCTCTGCCTTGCGTGCAAGAATTTAATAAACTCCTTTCCAATATCGTGAAGCTGAAAGAGTATTCTTTTGTGATTTCCGGTTTCAAAGATATCTGCTTTTTAGGGATTCCAGTTAATGGGTACACATTGAATATTGTGATCAACGCTTACTGTAATTGTAATAAGTTGGATTATGGGTTTTCGAAATTGGGTTGTTTTTTCAAGCGTGGCCTTCAACCTAACGGAGCTACATTCAGTACCTTACTGAAGGCCTTGTTTAAACAAAATAGGGTTCTTGAGGCCCAAGAGTTGTTTACCAAGATTGAAACAGAAAGTTTATGTGAGCTTAATGTTGTTGTTTACGGGGTCACGATAGATGGACTTTGTAAGGCTGGAAATACTTCGAGGGCATTTGAGATTTTCAGAGAAATGGAAAGAAAAAGTTGTATGCCTAATGTTTGGATATATACTGCGATTATAAATGGTTTGTGCAAGGATAGATCCGTAGATTATGCAGTGATGCTTTTCTATGAAATGCTTAAAAAGGGTGTTGTTCCTAATGTCATAGCTTACAATTCGTTGATTCACGGGTTATGTAACTCGAGTAAACTAAAGGGGGCTAAAGTGTTAATGAAGGAGATGACCAATTGGAAGATTTATCCTGATAATATCACATACAATGTTTTAATTGATGCTCTATGTAAAGAAGGTTTGGTGAGTGAAGCAGAGGATGTAGTCCTCAAAATGAAAGAGAAAAATTGGGGTCCTGATTTGGTGACATACAATGCATTGGTGAACGGTTATTGTTTGCAAAACCGAGTGGATGAAGCAAGGAAGGTTTTCGACTCTATTACTCCTGATATTTTCAGTTATAACATCTTAATCAATGGGTATTGCAAGATGGATAAAATAGAGGAGGCTTTGCATCTCTTTAGTGAGATGCCTAATAAAGGGTTCAAACCTGATTTGGTTACGTATAACATCATGTTGCAGGGGCTGTTTGGCTCCTTCAGATGTTCAGCTGCAATCGAGCTTTTTGATGAAATGAAAGCCGTGGGCATAGAACCCAGCTTTATTACTTATTTTAATATGCTAGACGGTTTATACAAAAATGGGCTTCTAGACGAAGCGATTGTGTTCTTAGGCGCACTAGAGGAAAAGGAATTAGATCGCCATATAAATTATTACAATATTTCCATGGATGGGTTGTGTAAAGCTAGAAAATTGGATACTGCACGAGAATTATTCGATTGCCTCTCTTCTAAGGGATTGGAGCCTAATGTTGTAACTTATAATACTATGATTAAGGGATATTGTGAAGAGGGCTTATTAGAAGAAGCTAAAGAACTTGTCATGGACATGGAACGGAAAAGGCTTTTGCCAGATACAATTACCTTTGATGTCATTGTTAGAGGATTTCTTGTTAAGAGTAAACTTGATGAAGCGGAAAAGTTCCTCGAGGAAATGGCTGAGAAAGGCTTCTTTGTTGCTTGATATGATTAAGAGATTTGGTCCAAGAAGATGGCAATATAGTAATTCATGGAGGAAGCTCAAGATGAAATTTTTGAAGAGGAATCAACTACTTAAAACTTTTTTTTTGCTTATTATATTTTGCGTCCTCTAATGGGCATTTGTCTCAATGAAGAATGTTTTATTACTTATAGATCTAAAGTATATTTGGTAAATTGCAATTAAACCTCCGTAGTTTGCAAGTTTTCTTTCCGGTTCCAATCTTCAATTTCTCAGAACATTAGTTATTTCTTTTTTATCAATTTATGAGCAAAATTTAATAAACTGAGCTACAAATTTAAGTGTAGCTTCTCATTCCTCCCCCGGCTCTAGTCATGTTTCTAGAAAATATTAATTCGAGTACAACTGGTGAATTACAAGAAATAGGAAAATTCTAAGTTGACGTCGCGTTAGGTGTCGCTAATTATAACCAGTTAAAATATGACATATCATTAATTGGTTATTTGTTAAATAAGTTATCAACAAATCACCATAATATTACCATAACAAGTGATGCTATACAATATATTTTGCAAATCATATAGTAAATTATTTCCTAATAAATTACTATGAAAAAAAAAATGAATGTAACAATAATATTTTATAATAAATAGTATATGATATATGTGTTGGAAAATTAATATTAACTTTTGAAAAATTGCATAATATCATCTAATGTGGAACAATTACTACATGATGTCATCTAAATATATGAGATTAATATTATACAATAAGAGTTTGTACTATTACATGTGAGTTCTACGATAGAATATGATACTAATTGCGTGGTAATATCACCTAATGTGGAATAAATATACATAATGTGAGGTCATAGGAATACAATGTAAATGTGGGCTCATACTTTCGCATGTGATTTATTTCATAGAATGTGATATACATTGCATAGTAATACTGTGGAATAAATACTACATAATGTGGGGTCATATTTAATACTATGTAATGTGAGTCATTACTGTCATTTGTGAGTTATATCATTGAATGTGATACATACACATTGCGTAGTAATACCACTTAATGTCGAATAAATTCTACATGATGTGAGGTCATACTAAATATATGGAGATAATACTATGTAATGTGAGTCGGTACTATCATATGAGTTATAACATAAAATATGATACACATTTTGTGAAAAATACTACATGACGTGGGTTTACATTAACAAATGTCTTTGAATTAAGTTTGACCTTTGGATCCATTGGTAACTTATTGTCTTTGCAACCAACGTAACCAATGTCTACTAGAAGTTTAATAGCATATTGCCTTACAAATCAATGCCTATAGTGTTTCTGGTAATTTCAATGCCCATGATATATTTCTAGTGACGATGATCTCTTAGTTTAAACTTAGAAAATAGAAAACCTTTTATGTCAGAAATAATATCATTTTTGGCTCTATAAGAATATTGTCATCCACATATATAAGTATACCAACAAATTTATTATTTGACCTTTTTGTAAAAAATGTATAGTCAGCTTTAGACTGAATAAAATCAGCCTGTAATTAATAAAACCTCAGTTAACTTGAAGTTCAACTTCCTAGAAGCTTGTTTAAGCCCATATAAAGTCTTATTCAACTTACAGAGAAATTTAGGACTCCGTGGTGTGGTTTTTATATCTTTGTGACCTAAAGGCATGTCCATATACACTTCTTCAAATAAGTCACCATTTAAGAAAGCATTGTTTATGTAAGAGAGATTTATCATTAACAAGTTTTGAAACAATGAAAAATATTTCAATATAGTCAATACCCTCTTGTTAATTATATCCCTTAGCAGCAAGCCGTGCTTTATATCTATCTACAGTACTATCATAATTTCTTTTTATCTTAAAGACTCATTAGAACCAATGGAATGTTTTCCAAGAGGGAGAGGAACATCTATGGCTAATTTCTATTTAAAAATAGTGGTTCAGTGTCAAGGCAAACAATTAAGATGAAAATTTTATAGGTACTAGAGATATAATTGTAACCAGCTACATTTTGGATTGGATATTTGATGGATCAAATATCGTTTTGAGTAGTGTTATTACATTCATAATTATCCAAGTAAAGGAGGTCTTCTAACTGGTCTATTAGATTTCCTAATTTCAGTTACATCAGAAAAAACAGAAACGTGGATTGTGTTATGAAAAGAAAAAAATCCTCATGAAAACAACATCCCTAGACACAAAAACTTGATTATTAATTTATTATTCATATCATATCATTTGTATTCTCTATCATATGGATATCCATATCATTAAGGAAAATTCTAAGGTGCCGCTACGTCACATGCCGCTAATTATAACCAATAAGAATATGACACATCATTAATTAGTAACCTGTTCAACAAGTTGCCAACAAGTCATAATAATTTTACCACAATAAGTGGTACTATACCAAAATAAATGATACTATATTATATATGTACTCACATCGAATAGTAAATTATTTTCAAATAAATTATTATGAAAATAAATAAATGAATATTACAATAATATTTTAAAATAAATAGTATGTAATATTTTTGTTGAATAATTAATATTAATTAAGAAAAAATTGAATAATACACATATGAGTTATAAATACTACGTAATGTGGAATAAATATTACATGATGTGGGTTAATACTGTGTAATGTGAGTCAGTACTGTCACATGTGAGTTATACCGTAGAATGTGATCCACATTGCGTGGTAATACAACGTAATGTGGAATAAATACTACATGATGTGGGTCATACTAGACATATGTGGTTATTACTGTGTAATGTGAGCCCATACTAAAACATGTGAGTTATACAGTTTAAAGTGATGTACATTACTCGGTAATACCATCTAATGTGCAATAAATATTATATGATGTGGGGTCATACTAAACATATGGAGTTAATACTATGCAATGTGAGTCCGTACTATCACATGTGAGTTATACCGTATAATGTGATCCACATTACGTGGTAATACCACATAATGCGGAATAAAATACTACATGTTGTGGGTTATACTAGTTGTATGGGGTTAATACTGTATAATATGAGTTATATCATAGATGTAATATACAATGCGTGGTAATATCATCTAATGTGGAATAAAGACTACATTATTATACTAGATATATAGGGTTAGTACTATGGAATGTGAATCCGTACTATTACATGTGAGTTATACCATATAATGTGATCCACATTGTATGGTAATACCACCTAATGTGAAATAAATACTACACGGTGTGGATTATACTAGTTATACCGTATAATGTGATACACATTGCTTGGTAATACCATCTAATGTGGAATAAATATTATATGATGTGGGGTCATACTAAACATATGGAGTTAATACTATGCAATGTGAGTCCGTACTATCACATGTGAGTTATACCATATAATGTGATATATATTGTATGGTAATACCACCTAATGTGGAATAAATACTATACGGTGTGGATTATACTAGTTATACCATATAATGTAATACACAATACGTGGTAATATCATCTAATGTGGAATAAATACTACATTATGTGGGGGTTATACTAGATATATAGGGTTAGTACTATGCAATGTGAGTCCGTACTATTACATGTGAGTTATACCATATAATGTGATCCACATTGCATGGTAATACCACCTAATGTGGAATAAATACTACACGGTGTGGATTATACTAATTATACCATCTAATGTGTGCACATTGCTTGGTAATACCACCTAATGTGGAATAAATATTATATGATGTGGGGTCAAACTAAACATATAGAGTTAATACTAAGCAATGTGAGTCCGTACTATCACATGTGAGTTATACCATATAATGTGATCCACATTTCATGGTAATACCACCTAATGTCGAATAAATACTACACGGTGTGGATTATACTAGTTATACCATCTAATGTGATGCACATTGCTTGTTAATACCACCTAATGTGGAATAAATATTATATGATATGGGTTCATACTAAACATATGGAGTTAATACTATGCAATGTGAGTCCGTACTATCACATGTGAGTTATACCATATAATGTGATCCACATTTCATGGTAATACCACCTAATGTGGAATAAATACTACACGGTGTGGATTATACTAGTTATACCATCTAATGTGATGCACATTGCTTGGTAATACCACTTATTGTGGAATAAATATTATATGATGTGGGTTCATACTAAAAATATGGTAATACCACCTAATGTGGAATAAATACTACACGGTGTGGATTATACTAGTTATACCATCTAATGTGTGCACATTGCTTGGTAATACCACCTAATGTGGAATAAATATTATATGATGTGGGGTCATACTAAACATATAGAGTTAATACTAAGCAATGTGAGTCCGTACTATCACATGTGAGTTATACCATATAATGTGATCCACATTTCATGGTAATACCACCTAATGTGGAATAAATACTACACGGTGTGGATTATACTAGTTATACCATCTAATGTGATGCACATTGCTTGTTAATACCACCTAATGTGGAATAAATATTATATGATATGGGTTCATACTAAACATATGGAGTTAATACTATGCAATGTGAGTCCGTACTATCACATGTGAGTTATACCATATAATGTGATCCACATTTCATGGTAATACCACCTAATGTGGAATAAATACTACACGGTGTGGATTATACTAGTTATACCATCTAATGTGATGCACATTGCTTGGTAATACCACTTATTGTGGAATAAATATTATATGATGTGGGTTCATACTAAAAATATGGTAATACCACCTAATGTGGAATAAATACTACACGGTGTGGATTATACTAGTTATACCATATAATGTGATGCACATTGTTTGGTAATACTACCTAATGTGGAATAAATATTATATGATGTGGGGTCATACTAAACATATGGAGTTAATACTATGCAATGTGAGTCCGTACTATCACATGTGAGTTTTGCGTGGTAATACCGCCGAATGTGGAATAAATACTACAGATGTGTGGTCATACTATGTAATGTGAACAAGTATTGTCACATATGAGTTACTATTAAATGTGATACACATAGCGTGGTAAAACCACCTAATGTAGAATAAATACTACATGATATGGGTCACACTAAATATATGGGGTTAATTTTATGCAATGTAAGCAATATGATACATATTGCGTGATAATATCACATAATGTTTAATAAATACTACTTGATGATGTAATATGAGCTCATACTGTCACATATGAGTTATAGTGTTGACTTCACTTAATTATTCGAGCCAATTATTGATTTGAATTATGATAATTTAAGTATACATTACCTTAAGCTAATTAACGATTTGAATTACGATTAACCTAATTATACATTATCTTAATATAAACAATATTGAGAATTGTCAGTTAGTCGAGCCAATTATCGATTTAGATTTCGATTAACGTAATTATACATTATCCTAAGATTAACAATGTTGAATTTGATTAATAAGTCGAGCTAATTATCGATTTGAAATACAATTAACCTAATTATACATTACCCTAAGATTAATAATGACGACTTTGATCAACTAATCGAGTCAATTATCAATTTGGATTACGATTAGTCCAATTTTACATTATTAAGGTTAATAATATTGACTTCGGTCAAGTAGTTGAATCGATTATCGATTTTGATTACAAGTACCTTAATTATACACTACACTAAGATCAACTATTTTGAATTTCATCAATTAATTGGACCAATTATCGTTTTGAATTACGATTAACTTAACTATACATTACTTTTATCGATTGTCTATATTAATATCATGCCGATCATTTTGCAATTTTTCCAAGTTTATGAAATTTAATCAATAATCCCTTAACCTAACTTACCAAACAACTATTATTAAATTTTAATTTTTGAAATTTTCCACCCCAAAATAGGCTAAATAAGAAATTATAATCCTTAAAACTACAAGGGTGATATTCGTAGTTGATAATTTTCCTTTTTTATTTTCATTATTAAGTATGACTCAGAAAATTTTGTTTGGAATTAATAGTTTTGCAGTTGGTCATGTATTGCTGAATGCTCTCTTCCGGACTAGCAATTTCTGTTTGGTTATTAATCTATTATGTTCTAATGCATATCTAATTCAGTTATAAAAATTAATGAGAGTTTTATGCAAAGCATTTTAGAAATCAAAGCAACAGAATAACATATCATCATGTTCTGAAGGCATATGTTTGAACATTTCAAGAATGAAATACCATTACATTACATTAGCCTACATATACCCCATTCTCGATCAAGTTCTTGGAATCATCATAGTATAACAAAAGAGACTACCACAAGCCCTTTTCGAGTTTTTTCAAGAAATATAAAGCACCACATGCATAATGCTAGAACAAAATATGAGGTTTAATCAACAAGAAACAAACAGTAAATATTGATATAATGATATTACTTGAGAAAGGAACTTGGATATCACAAAGTAATGTTTCTCCACTGTTAATTTTCTTCCCATGAACAAAAAAAAAAGGACAAATATATATCAACAATTCTAATCAGAACCAAACACAAATTAGCCATTGTTGTTACACCAACATTTTTTCCTGAGATGAATTTCAACACTTGTATCAGAAAATCCCAAATCCACAATGCTGGTGCAGAAAAAGAAATGAAAAAAGCCAACTGCAAAAGATTCATCAATCATTTGATTAAAAACTCAGCTCCAAACACAATACAATCATCATATTTATCGACAACCGGAAGAAGAAAACAAAAATTATTTACCTTTGCTGTTTTCATGGAGCTGGTTCAGGAACTCTATACATATTAGGGGTGACTTCGGTCAACCAAAGTCCAGGAAACAGAGTCTGTGAAAAAAAAATTATAAAACTATCACCATTTCTCATGACAAAATGACAAAAATAAAGTACCGTACAATTTCAAATGGTAGATTCTCATATGACATATGTCAAAGAGTAGATTATCCTATGTAGTGTGTAAGATAAGTTACAAAACTAACTAACTACTACTGTTTTGGGACTACTCTTGCTACATGAACCCTTTGCAAATCAATTCCTTTTCAATTACCTCTACTCAATAATTTCCTGAAAATTTGCAGCTTTAGTCTCATCATGTTTTTAGGATCAAAAGTACTTAAATCAGACAATCTTATGGAACCAAAGTAGTAACCTTTTTGTTGGACCATATAATTATTATAAAACATAATACATCTACATGAGACTAAATAGCTAAATGCAAAAATACTCAATTCCATCTCTTATGTCAAAACTAACTAACTAACTACTAAAATTAGTACACGCAGGCTAAATGCTCAATTAGGTATCAATAGCATTTTAGGAGATGACTTCCATCTTGTTGAAATAAGAGAGAAAGCCGGTTCTTATCAGGCATGAGCAAATCATTAGAAGGAATAATCCAGTAGTATACCATAACATATCAGATTACCAGTCTTCACATACCAGAGGTGACTGTCCATTGTAATCAATTTTATTAGGATCTGCTCCTGCTTCAACTAAATGTCGTAGTCGGTGAAGATCTCCATCATTAGCAGCACAATTCAATCTCGTAGCCAACTCCGTTTCATGTTTCTCTACGAGCAATGTGATATCAGACTTCAAAATCTTGTCCCGAAGGTTAGATTCTTTCCCCTGCAAATTACAAATAGTATTCATAATATTTGAAAAACATTTCCAATTTTTCTTTTGTAGTTTCATTTTTATATCATGAGAGCTAGCCAGTTTAGTTACTATAAGTGAAATGTGGAATATACAAATAAGAGTTGTTGGTGTTTCCCACAGCACATATAATTATTTTTATACCACAAATAGTTATTTCAAGGCTGAAAGAGATGTGTAACGATTATGAATGGCACAGGTAAGTTGTCCCAAGTTAATGATGTTTCCCCTGGCACCCGGTGGTATTCTTTTTAAGCATTAATAGCCAATTAAGTTACTGAAAGTGAGAAGTGGAACAGAAAAGAAGTTGTTCTGATGAACAAGAGCACAAGAATCAACTTACTTCAAGCAGATTATTAATGATTAATCGTCCATCAGAAAAGTATATGCCAGTAACTTCTATAAGAGATTGCTTGTCAATGCGTAGCAGCCTTGAAAGTTCACTAGCTTGGACCGTACGAAGTTCAGGGATGCTACAAAGAACAGAAATATCGCCAATTGAACTGTAAATTGGTATTCTAGGAAGAGATCCTTCCAGTTGAGTATCTTCAGAATTTGCAATTTCATCCTGCACATTCTCTAAGTCATGAATACTAGCAGTTCAAATTAGTAAGAAAATGTGCCCTAGAAAATTGATGATAGATACTTTCGAAATAGGATTAGAAAATTTCTTAGCTAAAATCAGAAATATAACAAATTTGAATTCAAAATTAATTCATGGTGAGACATGAATACTAAATATTGATTATGGTCCATTTTTCGTAATATAGAACAGTGCAACGAGGGTCCAATAACTTATAAAAGCATACCAGTTTACCATCACAAAGAAAATATAGCTGATCACCAATGCCTCCTTCTTCTACAATCACTTCTCCGGGAAGGAAAAAATCTTCGTGTACTTTTAGTGCCTGCAAAATGATTATGGTGAAAAACAGATTGAGTCAGGTTCACTTTATTGAGTGTTGGGACTACTCTTGCTACATGAACCCTTTGCAAATCAATTCCTTTTCAATTACCTCTACTCAATAATTTCCTGAAAATTTGCAGCTTTAGTCTCATCATGTTTTAAGGATCAAAAGTACTTAAATCAGACAATCTTATGGAACCAAAGTAGTAACCTTTTTGTTGGACCATATAATTATTATAAAACATAATACATATACATGAGACTAAATAGCTAAATGCAAAAATACTCAATTCCATCTCTTATGTCAAAACTAACTAACTAACTACTAAAATTAGTACACGCAGGCTAAATACTCAATTCAGCGGGAAGCTTGTTGAATCAATTTCAATGTCAAAACTAACTAACTACTACTGTTTTGGGACTACTCTTGCTACATGAACCCTTTGCAAATCAATTCCTTTTCAAGTTAAGAAAACAAATGCCAAATCCATCTCTTAAATAAACAATGATTTATAGCATCTTAATGTTAAGAAAACAAATGCCAAATCCATCTCTTAAATAAACAAGTTAAGAAAACAAATGCCAAATCCAAAAAAAAAAATATTATCACTCGTACCTGTAGTTCCCCAGCTGCAGAATGTTCTATAACAATGATTTATAGCATCTGAAAAACAAAAAAAAAAGTTAATAATGTGAATAATTCTGGGGTTTGGGGTTTACAGAACAACACACAGAAAAAAGAACAATTTAAGATCGATTTGAAGTGATTAACGCAAATAATGTCGTGTTCAGAGTTTCAGAACCAACGCGGAAGCGATTTTTTCTGCAATGGCACCTGAAAAGAGGTTGAACTTCGTCAGATGCAAATTAGGGATCAGTCGATTTTAATGGGTGTTTTAACGATACATGGGGATCAATCGATTTTAATGGGGATATGGGGTTTTTGAGGGAATAGAAAGAAGGGGAAAGAAGCGTCTGGGGAGAAAAGAAAGAAAGGGGAAAAATTCATAAAAATTAGATTAACAGGTTAAACAGGTCACCTGTTATCATTTTATTTTTCATATTTTTAATAAGTTGAATTTTATGTGGTATTGATTACATAACTAAAATCTAACGGTTCAAATTAAATTTACGGCACGTGACGTAGCGGCACCCTAGAATCCTCCTATCATTAAAAGTAAATTGTCTAGCTCTAGGATAAATTTAGATCTATGATCCTTTACAGTGGAGGCAAAGTCAAACATCCAAAAACTTTTAAAAATAAATAATCAACGGGTTTTTCAAATAGAAGTTCACAAGGTGTTTTGTTATGAAGAATTTTTTAAGGAGTTTTATTAATTAAAAAAGTTAGCAGTCACTCGAACCATAATTCAATGGGCAATTTAGATTCAAAATATGTTGATGTTTTTTTGCAACAACACTGTTTTGTTGAGGGGTCTCAACACAAGAAAATTGGTTAATCACATCTAGTTTATTAAAGAGATCAATAAACTTAAGCCAATTGACATTTAAGTACTATTTAAGTTTAACGATTCCATTTAAATTACTTATTAGACCTATATATAGAGTTGGATTTATTTAGGGTCAGATCCCAATTGTAGGAGATACGAGGGCAACCTTAAATTGTTATTCTTGGACCCAAAAAAAAATTTATTTGCTACCTGGATTAAAGGTTTTTTTTAAAGCAAACCTGGATTAAAGGTTAACAAAAAATAGAGTTTTGAATTAAAAAAAACAAAACCCATATACAATTTACAAACATTTGAAAAACTAATCTGAAAACGGATCGAATTGGCCCAAAAGATTCAACCAGGTTTTGAAACATACCATTTTTCAGTAAACTCTTTTCTCTAGACTCGTAAAAAATTACTCGTATATAAACCGATTCATAAACAATGGCTCCTATTTAACCAACTCATTTTGATTCATTCGAACTCAATTTAAATCGAGCAAATTTTTAAAAATGTTCTTGTAACTTTGGAATTTTACACATTTATTACTTTAACTTTATCTCAATTTCAATTTTAGTTTTATAGATAACAATCCGCCCTCTAATTTTTAGTATGTTTCAATTTTGATCTTGCAACTACAAATTTGGTCATATTATAGGAGTTTTTTTTTTTTTTAAATAATTGAAGAACAGAAATTAAAACTTATTAAAAGTTGGAGGACAAAATTTCTTAAGTACCGATTTCGCCCATCCATAATAAGCAATTTCTTTAGGTACCAATTTTGTCCCTCCATTATTGTTTTTCAAGTAGATGTTTTGGCTTGAAATAGGAGGGGTGTGGAATCCGCTACGTTTAGACCATCTCCAATATAGAGGGCTGGGCTGGGGGCAGGGTCGTAGGTCGGCAAAATGGTCATCTTCAATGGAAGAGAGCTCCGGGGCGGGGCGACACAGGAGCGGGAACAGGCTGGGCGCAGGGCTCCGCCGAGCCCGGCGTCGAGCCCGTTCCCGCGTGAGGAAGGCGCCACTTGGCGTCCCCTGACTGGCTTCGTTTTTTCTTAAAAAAAATTGTTTATTTAAAAAATGTAAATAAGAATATATATATATATATATATATATATATATATATATATATATATATACTTAAATAATTAATAAAATTAAATGTCCCAACTAAATTAAATTGAATATGTAGAATTGTACCAAATTTAATTTCTTTGTTAATTGTACCAAAAAAAAAACACTTCTTTGTTATTTAGGGTTTATATATGTAAAATTAATTAGTTAAATTAATTTTTGATAAAATTACAATTTCCTCCTAATTAAATTAAATTTGTAGAATTGAATTATTTAATAAAAAATGTTTTTTAAAATTAAAATCATTAATAATCTATTAAAATAGATAATTTTTTTCATTTAATAAGTTATAAATAATAAAATGTGAGCTTGTCCGAATGCTAGAGAATTGGACTGCATTTGTGTCCACCGGTCACGGACTCGCACAAGTCTTGAGACAAAGTGAATTTGGTCCCATGATTTGCAAACCCCCACCCCACGCCCCCCGCGCGAGGGAAGAGACTTCTTGTAGCTAAGTAGTTACAAAACTACATTGACAAATTATATATAAACCTCAAGTTTTTTCACTCCACTTCCAACGTGGGATGAATACCAATTGCACATGTTTTCTTCCATTTCAAGAGGTGATTTGTGAGTGTCAATTTATAGTTCACCTGAATTTCGATTTGAACACATGATACACTATTTTGATCTACTCACTGAGCATAATCTAATTCCAGAAAAATCTGAACGAATTTTATATTGTTCAAATTTATATTATATATATTCTTCTATGTCTAAAGATGGCTTCAGAAAATGCTTTCAGAATTATCTTCGTGATAACAGAACGTGAGTGCAGTTCAGATAAATTTGCAAGAGATTGTCACTCTAATGTAGATTTTGCAATCAGCCCCTTCATTAAATTATTCTTAAAACGAAAAATATATAATGACCGTGTCTTTTCACTATTCCAAAGCACTCTTAATTCTCACCAAGCCAACACTAACAAGTTTGCAGCCATTCAAATCTTAGGCACAGCAAAACATTGGAAATAATTATTTTAATATTTTAATATAATTAATAATTTAATTACAAGATGCAAATAATTATTAGTATTATTAATATTAAAAATAAAATTAAAACTATAATATTAATAGGTGAGAGTGAGTAAAAAAAAAGGAAATTAATTCCATTTTGAAGCTCTGTCATTAGAGATGACCAGGCAGGGCTCGGGGTGGGGACAGGGCCACCCACTCCCCCATTGAAGATGGCCTTAATGGCTTATGAGGAAGCATTGTGCTAAATTTGAGTTTTGGATGTGGTTAGTGCTTATTTTACATATTCTTAAGATGTAAAGTGCCAATACCCCCAAATTAATGTACTCTTGAATCTTGTCCATCACAATAAGTTGATTATTGCGTTTAAGTATTTTAAATATAAAATTATTAATACAAAATTATTGAATTGATTATGAAGTATAAGTATGACAAATACAAAAACTTTTAGTAGTATTAATTAAATTGATACAAATTCACGTTTACAATGAGTATATTATAAAATAATATTGGTCATTGTAATAACTAATATAAAATATAATTAATTATTAAGTATCATGTATTAGTATGTAAACACTAGTTTAATTCCATTTTAATCGTTTGCTACACAACTTCATCCATGCAAAATTATACTAGACAATCACCCACATGTTTTTCTTAATTAAAGCAAAATCACTTGTGCTAGTATTATTAAAAATATATTTGTTAGTAAATCAGAAACATTTAATTCTCGTTTCTAGGCTGCAATATGTTTGTTGTAAAGTGCAAATATTCTTCATGATTTACATAAAAATGACAAGTAAATCTTTATTTTTTTCAAATGAAATACCTAATTACAATTGTTCACTTAAATAGTGGACCCACATTCTATTAAAAGAACAGCAATAACCCTACTGGGCCAAGTCTTACAAACAGGTTTAGAGAACTGATAAATGTTAACATGGCATAAAATAATATGTTTTGTTTCGTTAATTAAATGAGGCACCTTGAGTTCTTTTTCTTTTCTTTCATTTTACTCTTTATTAGTAGATCAAAAAAGAAAAGAAAAAAAAAACCCATCAAATATAGAGCAAATCTTTAATTATATAAATTGATAAACAAATTTGAAGCACTAATCATAGAATTCACAAATTGTTATGAAATTAAAAGAATAACAAGCAAAAACTAAAATATAATTGTGGAGAAGAAAGTGAAGTAGGGAGAGAATTTCATTCATTCTTATTCATGTCATACAATACAATACAATGGCCTCTATTTATAGGTCTATATAAAAACCCAAGAGTCAATAGCTAATAGTTACATCACAAGTTACAAGTCTCTTCATATGGTGTCTTCAAGATGATATTTAATATAGAAGTAGCAAGACCTTTGAAATGGCTAAAGAACTCCAATGGACATCCACAAATTAACACATTTTATAACACTCCCCCTTGGATGTACATTGCTTATGGAATATGCCTCGTTAAAAACCTTGTTAGAAAAACCCCGTGGGAAAAACCTAGACAAGGAAAAAAGAGTACATATCCATATGAAGCTAATAAATGTGTAACGCAGCCTCGATAAAACCTTGCCAAGAAAAACCCGTTGGGACAAAAACTTGGACGAAGGAAAAAGAGTACTGTGTGCATATTATTATTAATGACACGCTCCCCCTGATACTAACACAATGTTCACAAGTTGACACATTCCAATGTTGGACCATCTGTCTGAAGGCAATATCTTGATATAACAATTATACATATTTAACGTCGTTCATATGCCTTCGTGTTTGTACAAAGCTTATCTTGCTAATTTATGGACAAAAGATTTCATCTGTTTAATGCTCGATTTGCCGGTCGAGATAAAATAAATTCAAAATCTTTCGTCTTAAATTCTTCCTTTAAAACTCTTTGGAAATTCCAATAATATTTATATCATCAATATATATAACAATAATCCTGATCTCAATCTTTACATAAAACACATGGGTCAATTAGATCGTTTTTATAACTTTCATTTAATAAGTATTCACTAATATAGTTGGACTACATAAGTCCAAATTATTTTAATCCATATAAAAATTTACGCAAGCGTTTTGAACAGTTTTCTCCGGAGTTTTCAAATGCCTATGAAATTTAAACCCTGCAGGGATTTTCATATAAATTTTAATATCGAGCGAGCCATATAAATATGTATTATCAACATTCACTAGACGCAAATCAAGTTTTTCACGTACTGCCAGATTAATAATGTATGTAAAAATAATTGCATCCACCACAAGAGATTATGTCTCCTCATAATCAATATCGGGTCTCTAGGAAAATCTGTGTGCCACTAGTCGTGCTTTATATATCACGACTTCAGTTTTCTCATTTGGATTTCGCACAAATACCCATTTATATCCAAAAGGCTTTACACCTTTAGGTGTTTGAACTACTTTGAAAGTAAACTTAATTCTGCTTGAATTGCGTCTTTGTATTTTAGCCAATCATTTAAAAGTTTACTTTTTTATAATAAATTGAATTTCAAGATCCTCATTTTATTCTATAATTATATGCAAAAGTGTTGTCGACAACAGTTTTACTTCGGTTCCATCTATTATAGTAGTGACATAACTTGTAAAGATCTCTTTATTTATCATTTTCAGGTACCTGAACCTCTTCTGGGGTATTATCTATTAGTTATGTCTTGCGACTCTTCATGAGTGCTTGCCTCCATAATATGACCATCTTCAATGTTAGCTCCTTATTTTACAGGAATTTTATCATTGGAACCAATTGATTTCATTTGAATTGGAGCATATCTAGTTGGTATATGAGATTTAATAACTCTTTTTTATATTAGTAAATTCATCTGGCAGTTGATTTGCAATATTTCGCTAATAAATTATCTTCTGAACTTCTAGTGTACACTGTTTTTTTTTTCTTCGAGGATCTAGAGAAGATAATGTTAATGTTTTTCATGTAATTTCTTTTACCAGCTTTTTATTACCTCCCCCTGATGTTAGGAATATTATATCATCAAAATGACAATTGACAAACCATGTCGTAAATAAATTTTCAGTCATTTGTTCAAGATACGTATTATGGATGGGGATTCATATCCAAAATATATTCCCAACCTCTTTTAAGAACCCATCTTTGTGCGTTGTGGTGGAGCAATTGGAATATATGTCGTACATCCTTAAATTCTAAGATAGTTTGGCTCCTGACCAAACGGTAGTTTCATCAGGGAGAATTTATCATTATTTGTTGGCGTGATGCACACAAGCGCTGCTACATGTAACAGAAAAAATTTTGTTCTCATTAATAATTTTTCGAGCAATTAATAGGAGGCGTTTGATGAATAATTTTATTAAATCATTTTGTGTATAAATATGGGCAACATGACTCTCAATAGCCATTGAAAGTCAGATATATGAATTCACCAGCATTATTAAGACGTCTTCATTGCATAATTTGAAAAGTGTGCTCTTAATTTAATTATTTGCGCAAATAATCCCGCAAACATCAAGGTTCCTGGTTGACAATAAACACACATGTCACATTTGTAGTAGATGCATCTATTAAAATCCACATACAGGATGAGTGGGCCCACGTGTTTCACATTGAATGTATTTCAAAAATGCTGGAGATTTTAACCCATTCTTAATTTAAATGATTTAGTAATCAATTGACTTTGAGAACAAGCAGCACAAAATGATTCTTTGAATTGAAGAATCTTCTGGTTCTTCAGTGAAGATCTATATGAACTCTTATTAATTTTTTTTCGCATCATAATTTATCCGGGATGGTCTAACCGGTCATGCCAAATTTATTTTGATCAGTAAACTTTTAGTTTACTGTAATATGTGTTTCAATAACAAACACATTTCTATAAAATCCCCACATTTGAAGTCTTAAATAAATGAGGTTAATCAAAATAACAAGTCTTTACTTATTATTAAGGATTCATAAGCTCAATAATTTAGTGAATAATTTAATCAAATGAAATAATTATGAAGTTAACCAGTTTTTAGTTTACTTTTAACCACGACATGAGATAAGATAAATAAACACAAATAAGGCATAAAGAATATCATATATATATATATATATATATTTACGTTTCTTTTTATTTATTTATTTAAAAAAACATTTTCTTTAAAATCATAAACAACATGAGAAGATCATATTTACATTTCAAGCATGATAATATATAATCTTAATTTTAAATATGAATTTCCATATATTGACTTTTATCTCATATATTTTTTCATCCACTCAAATCTTACCTAAATACTTAATTGAAATATAATAAATCATATTAGAAATTCAGATATTTAATCACAAAACGTCATGCCATAAAGTGAATTTCATATTAACCATGATTATTTTTATTATCACTACTAGATATACTTATCTCAATAGAAATTATCAACATCCAAATTACTTATCTTAAGTGATTCAATTTTTTACATCAAGAATGTCACTGATATCGTAGTAATTCATTTTCATTTGATGAATGTTTCTTTCAACAAGTGTCATTTTGACGCCTTGTAGAATCAATTTCCATACCTTTATTTTTCTCAGGTTTTTTCCACTATTTCGTTTCGTTTCATTTCGGATGGTATGATGCAATCATTATATGAAATGCATAAAATAATTTGACCATGTCTAAATAATGTCAATGTCTATCGTACATTCCATTAATTTATGAGATGAATCATGTATGCTCACTTTTGAGCATAAATCATTTATATTCACATTTGCATCCATTTCAAGGAATGCTTATCAGTCATAATAGGAGTTATGATTTTTCATCAATGTTTCATCTTTTCAACTACCAAAATTCAATTGATAGTATTGCTTAAAATATTGCCACTTAATAAGAATATAGGATTTCGATAGTGGTAATACTTTATCTCCAAATTGAAAACTGATTTATAATCGTGGATTTCATTTCTCAATTTAAAATGATGCAACTTCAGGTGCAAACTTTCATAGCAAGCTTTTAAGGAAAAATGTCTTTTAGATAGTTGAACTCTCTTTATTCAAGCTCGTATTAGTCTAGTAATTAAATATTCAAATTGCCGATACAAGAAATTTCGACCTTCGAAGGTTTTGAATTTTAGCCAAAAGATATGACAAAATATTAAACTAGGTATTCTTAAAAGAATTCTAAATGGCAACACATGCTTTTATCCATAAAATGCATGCCTTAAACATTATCAATTCATGCTAAAGATGAACATGAGCTTAACTTTGCCCTTTAGCTTGGACTAGAATAGAGTAAGTTCAGTTCACGTGAATATAGTTTTACTCAAGTGAAAACAATCACAACTTTTGTGTTAAAATAATTCCTCCAAATATTTTTAGGACAAATGGGTCCTCTACTCAAATATATATATTGGATTTCAATCCTTCAAGGAGGAAACATTGTCTTCACTTTATCTTTATCAGATGTCCCATTTTATAACTGTATTTTGAGACTCTTTACATTCCAGTGAATTCAAACCAATAGTTTTACAAGCTTACTAAGCATTGTTAGATATTTGCTAATTTAATAACATGTACCCCATTTGTACAATTTTACATACAAATGCTATTCTCCTAGTAGCCCTATCATCAATTCTCAATTTTATTAATTGATTAAAGAGCAAATGAATAGGCATTGCAAGAACCTTTTGATTTAACATATTTTGACAAATTTTGATTCATCAACTCAAATATTGATAAGTTTTCTAATTTAACAAGATAAAAATCATGGTTTTTCATTCTTCTCATTTCTCATGCGCACATTCAATTATGGCTTCCATATTTGTTCAAGATTCAAAATCAACACATTGAATCAATGCCAATAAATATATTGAATTAAAGTCAGATGTATTCAAATCTTCGGGTTTGAATACATATGTTTTGAGCTCTATGTCCTTGTCATCTAGGCTCAGGCCTAAAATAAGATATACAAATAAAATATACTCAAATCTTCAGGATTGAGTTTATAACCTAGGCTTCAAGCCTAACAGAAAAATGTACCAAAACGTTTAAATTCTCATTTGTATCATTTAGGCTTCCGGCCTAATATATTATTTGACTTTAAGAACTTCAAGTTCTTGATATAATAAAAAAATATTCAACTACACCAAAATTAAATCAATCCAAAAGTTGAAATAACCATCAACTCCGTTCAAATTTCATTCAATCTAAAAGTTGAACTAGCCATCAATATTTCTTTGATTCTTCGAAAAGTTATATACGGGAAATTGATATAGATGCCAAATAACATAGGATCATATGATGTAACATATTTTCCAATTGATTCCTTTCGTTAATATATTAGTGTTCATATAAGCATAAAATATTTAATATAAAATATATAATATATAATAAAATAAATAACTCACCGTCTTACCCATTGGTTGATTCGATCTTACCTTTTGAAGTGAGAAATATGAACTTTCTTACGAATCCGATTAGCTAACTTTGAATCAAAAGATAGAACGTATCGTGCTGATAACGTGTTATGAAATTAAAAGAATAACAAGCAAAAACTAAAATATAATTGTGGAGAAGAAAGTGAAGTAGGGAGAGAATTTCATTCATTCTTATTCATGTCATACAATACAATATAATGGCCTCTATTTATAGGTCTATATAAAAACCCAAGAGTCAATAGCTAATAGTTACATCATAAGTTACAAGTCTCTTCATATGGTGTCTTCAAGATGATATTTAATATAGAAGTAGCAAGACCTTTGAAATGGCTAAAGAACTCCAATGGACATCCACAAATTAACACATTTTATAACACAAATAAATCTCCCGACCTTTCTCTTAAATGACTAAATTCATAGTACATAGTACACGTCGAAGTGGAAATAGAGATTAAGTTGGAAAAATGGCAAAATAGCATTTTACTTTCCTGAACTTGTACTAGTCCGAGGAATTAGGAAAAATTTTCACCAATCTAGTTCACTTAACCGCAATTTCAATTCATAATTTATCAAAAATTGCCGATCATTAACTACCATCTGGGCAAATAATTTAGGGATTTTGGCAAAGTGGTTGCTAGTTGCCACATGAATTATATTTTATTCTAGGTTGCACGGATACTCCGAAAAATGGCCCTGTACAGTATCCAGTACTTCAGGGATATGAATACGCGTCCGATGTGCATTGATATGCTATCTGGTGTATCCTAACTAAATTAAATAAAAAATAATTTGGATATGATACAATACAATACATTTTTTTGAAATATGATACAATACAATACATTTATTTATTTATTTCAATCTCATTTTTTTTTCTAATTCTATCTCGATTTTATTCTTTATTTTCATCTTTTTTTCTTTATAATTTCTTTAGATTTTTATTTGGTAATAATTATATCCTTTATTTTCATTAGAAATTATTATTCCAAATGTTAAGTAATCCTCTTTCGAATTCTTCATTTATAATTACCATAACTTTTTTATACGTCTATTATCAATTAGAAGTAGATTTAATACAAACACAAATAATTACTTTTAAAGCACGTTCGTGTTAATTCGTTTAAGAATCAAATCAAACACTATAATATGTTTTAAGTTTGATAAAACTAAAAATAAGTCTGACCAATGTATTATTCATTGGTTCTGAGCTCTACCTTAGATTCAAGTTATGTCGAAATATAACGCCCACCAGGAAAGAAAACATTAGTGACATGCTTCTTCTTAATTTCTTGGCTTTCCGTTCCCAAATATGGGGAAATAGTGTACACACTCTTTTTTGGACTAAAATTTTCTGTTTTGAATTTAAATTAACAAAATGTCAATCAAAGTAATACAACATTTCCCTTATTGAATATATTATCAACATGAAACATAATTTGTGAATGAAAATGTAGGATAGAAATTTAACATTAACATAAAATAAATTAAGTGTAGGAAAGCTAACCTTTGATGATCAAATCTATGCTACAAATTTAGGTAACATCCATGGTTCCTAACATGGATTTGTAGGTTTGAGTTGTTTGCAAAATGTATAAAGAGAATAATTCATTTCAAACTGCAAAAGGTATAAAGAGAGTAATTCATTTGAAATCATAATTTGCAAATAAAACACACTATCAATATTAGCAAATGAAAAAACAAAGCTGCAATAGCAATACCCAATTTAGTAATATACAAATTACCTCAGTTCAGAAACATAATATCGTAAGAAAATCCATGTAGAATTATCTAATCAGGTAAACATATATCACAAAAATAACCATCATATTGAACAAAAAATGCCCTTTTTATTTTTCACATCTTGAAATATAGGACTTTTCTTTGTTAGTTTCTGTCTTTTCCTTTGCCATCATTGTACAAACCTCAGTTTTTTGAGATTTCAATAGAGAAATTTCAGTTCTTTTGTTTTTGTGATAAAGGAGAGGAAGTCAGAAGAAGAGGATGGGGAGTTTTTTGGTGGAACGACTGACTTGATTTATAAGTCAGGCGGGGAGGGAGAGGGAAGTTGAGTGGAAGTTTTTTAACTGATGCGAGATAGTATGTATTGTTTGGTTGTCAGGAAAGTGAAGAAATCAGTTTTTTTTCCCATATGTTATTTGGATAGCAGTAAATGAAGTTATTATTTTCCTTCAACTTTCCCGCAGGAAAATTTTGTGAAGAAAAAATTTCCCCATCAATTTGATGGGGAAATCTCGGGAAAATCGTGGGAAAATTTAAAATAAATTGCAAAATACCCCTTGTACTTCGTCTAAATATCAAAATCCCTCATTTATGATTTTTTCTTAGCGAAAGCCCCTTTGTGCCTATTTATTATTAGCAAAAAAATATCTTCTCAAGTCATATAACAATTATTCCCCCACAATGACACAGAAACATCTTTTTTACCTAAAAAAATTATCAAGAACCCCATGTTAACTTTAAAAATTAAAAATAACCATCTGTTAACTTTGAAGGTGGATATAAATTTGGTGACTAAAAAATATAAAATAACATCAAATTAATTTATAATAAAGTTAATATAATGAAAACGTGATTATTCATACAATATTTTATCAACAAAGAAAACGTAATTTCAAGCAAAAATATTTATCAAAAATATTATGTTTCTAAACTTTCTTAACAACCAAATAATTGCAAGAAAATAGTTTTTCTCACAATCAAACATGTAGAGGAAAATGACTTTATTTTCCTTTCCTTTTCTTTTCTTTTCCTTTCCCAACAATTTTCCTCATTTTCCTAACAACCAAACAAGCTATTAGGGAAGTGGAGTTTAGTTCGTTCGAATTTAATCGGTAATTTCATAGATAAAAAAATTCAAAACTCTACAAAATTAGAATTTTGGGCAAAAATCTTGTAATTGAGTCAAGTACTGTTCTGAAATATATTATAAGTAGATAGATTATAAGTAGATTTGAAGCACTAATCAAATAATTCATAAATAAATATGTGTATCATTTTATCTCCCGACCGAGAGTAAATGACCAAATTCATAGTACATACATAGTACACGTCGAAACAGAGATGAAGTTGGAAAAATGGCAAAAAAATATTTTACGTCCCTTAATTTTTACTTATCTACTGTATCAGGATACTTAATTTTTCGGCAAGCAAAATACGTCTTAAAACTTATCTATATCCGCAAATTTAATTCACTTGACCATAATTTCAATCCATAACTGCCAACTGGGCAGTAAATTTTGAAATTTTGTCAAAGTGGTTGCCACATGTATTGTGTTTTGGCCAATTAAAAATCTAAAGTGGGAAGAAAATGAGGAAAATTAATATTTTCCTCCAGTTTTATCGAACGTGACATGATGACGTGGGAAAAAAACTAAGGTGTGTTAGATACTATAAAAATCCCGAGATTAGTCATCAGTTGATACGTATTGATCAGATAAACAATTTTCGTGAATTCTAGACTGAAATTGCGGTCACGTGAATAAAAATTGTGAGTATACCAAAAAGTTAAATGTCCTAATCTCAAGGGGTGAGTTGGAAAAACAATTATGCTGTAACTCCAATTCTAAAATTAGATGTCCAGAACCAAACCGAAAGTCGGATTCTAAAATTGTGAGTATTACCAAAAAATTAAATGTCCTAATCTCAAGGGGTGTTTCTTCTTCTGAAAATTCTTCTCAAATTCTCTACGCAGGCCAAGAGAATGAAGTGGAATTGTGCTGGTGCAACAATTGCTCTAATTTGCCGGGGAATTAAG
Organism: Penstemon eatonii; assembly: GCA_038501285.1. Lineage (NCBI taxonomy): Eukaryota > Viridiplantae > Streptophyta > Magnoliopsida > Lamiales > Plantaginaceae > Penstemon > Penstemon eatonii. The sequence continues at coordinate 73,578,430 of CM076715.1, forward strand.
ACTAGTAAATCTTCATACGAAATGGGCACTCCACCACTTGCTGCTTTATTTTGCTCAACATCTCACTTTGCCAGTAAAATAGAAAGAGAAAGAGAGAGTGATTTTTTCCCACACAAACTCAGATATGATTTCAGTAGTATAAAAGAGGTCGACGATGCTGTCTTTCTGTTCCGTGATATGCTCAGAATGCGACCTCTCCCTCCTGTCTATGATTTCAACAAGTTACAGAGTTTGGTTGTCAAGATGAAACAGTATGCTGTTGTCCTCCATGTGTTCGACGAAATGCGTCAACTGGGTATCCCAACTGATGACTACACAATGAACACTGTGATCAATAGCTACTGCCTCCTAAGTCGAGTGGATTTTGGGTTTGCAGTCTTAGGCCTCTTCTTCAAATCCGGTTACCAGCCAGATATCACCACCTTCAGCACTCTCCTTAAAGGGCTCTTCTTACAAAAAAAGGTTGTTGAGGCCGAAATATTGTTCAAGAAGTTGTTAAGGGAGAAACTTTGCGAGCCCGATGAAGTTATGTTCCTCACTTTGGTAAATGGGCTCTGCAAAGTTGGGAAAACTCAAACAGCTCTTGATTTGCTCGGGCTATTGGAAAAAGGAAAGTACAAACCAAATGTCAAAACATATAACACGGTAATTGATAGTCTATGCAAAGATGGAATGGTTGATGATGCTCTCAAGCTCCTATCTAAAATGATCGATAAAGGCATTTTACCAAATGTTTGTACTTATAATTCAATGATTCAAGGCTTATGTAATATTGGTAGATATGAAGAGGTGAAAGGCATACTAAATGAAATGGTGGCTCTCCAGATCTCTGCAGATGTGGTTACCTTTAATATACTAGTGGATGCATTCTGCAAAGAAGGGAGAGTAGAAGAGGCCGAGGATATGCTTGAAATCATGAAGCAAAGAAGTATTAGTCCTAATATTGTCACGTATAATGCACTAATCGATGGATATTGTTTGCGAGGAGAAATGGTTAAAGCAAGAAAAATATTGGATATAGTTATAGATTCAGGCTTTCAACCTGATAATTACAGCTATGGGAGTTTAATAAACGGATATTGCAAGAACAGAAAGGTCGATAAAGCGTGGAGGCTTTTTTCGGAAGTCTCTCGTAAAGGGTTAAAGTACACAACAATTACCTATAACAACATGTTACATGGATTATTTCACGAAGGGAGATGTGATGATGCCCGGAAACTTTTCAATGAGATGCAAGTGCACCATGTCATTCCAGATTTGACGACATACAATATATTGGTGGATGGCTTATGCAAAAATAAACAAATTGTTGAAGCATTTTCTATTTTGCACATGATGGAAGTTAATGGAATTAAGCCCGATATTGTAACATATAGTGCCCTTATTGAAGGATTGTGTAAGGATGGAAAACTTGACACTGCAAAAAAATTGTTTACTGAACTTCCTTCGAAAGGTTTGCAGCCGAATATTATCACGTTTACCATCATTATCGGTGCGCTTTGTCAAGCAGGGATGACAAAAGTGGCTAAGAACCTGCTTTTAGAAATGGAACAAGGTGGTTGCTTGCCTAATAGTGTCACATATAATGTTTTCGTGCAAGGTCTTCTTAAAATGAAAAACTATCCCGAGGCAGTCTCACTCTTGGAAGAAATGACTAGAAGGGGATTCTCACCGGATGCAGCTACTACTTCCATTTTAGTGAATAATTTTATATGGGATGGTCAAGACGAAGTTGTTCTTGAAATGATGAGGAAGTTTGTGCCAAAACGCAAATAATTCAGTTTTGCTAGCATTAGTTTAAAGGACATGTCAGCATCGGTTATGAGGTTTTGTTCGTTAAATTTTATATTTGTGCCAAATATATGAAGTTGTATGAAAGACCATTGTGCCATGAGAAGGCCCCCAAACCCCACCCCACCCCTTTTGTTTAGTTTCTCTTATTAAAAAAATTATCTTTGATTGTTTGGTTCTGAGTACTAACACTTTGATTTTTATCTAATTCCTTGTTCGTGTTCATTTTGAGGTTTGGGAAGGTATCTTTCAAATTTTGATTGATCATTCATAAACACATCACATTGGGCAACTTTGAACTATTTTTTGTTAGCAATGCAGGATGAATAATGTAAAGCTAAAAGTAGGGCCTTAATGCAGTGAAGGCAGTGCCAAAATACATTCATATATAGCATTATATTCTAGACAATAATACAATCACTTTGAATTTTTATTCTTTTGCATATTGTAATATCGGCCTAATTCAAATATTCTAATATTATGTAGGTTAATTCGGAGTTGATATTGCAGTATGACAGGTATTGCGCAACTTTCAATTGACCAAGAGTATGTATTTTCTTTTGGTATTTATGTCAGAGCTAATAATTCTTGTTTTCTCCCTTAAACTGAAAGCGTTCTTTGTAGAGCTGGAGTTTCTAGTTGAAATATTGAATCAATTATTAGGCTTATATATATATATATATGTATATATATTCTGAGTTGATGGTAGATTTATATAATATTGCATGAAGAGCTGTTTTTCTGCCATTATATTTGGTATATACTAATTTAAGAGCGTCATTTGCATAATAAAGAAAATTCGATACCCTAAATTCATTTCTTCCTATTGTTAAATGTAATGGAGGGTTTATCATTTATCACACACCTTTGAATACAAAGCATATGCTTGTGTTTCTTGCAAAATTAATAGGTTCTGCTTTGATGGTATAAGGGGATCATTCCTCATTTTAAAATCTTATTGCTAGGGCTATTGCATATTTAGTATTGCCGTATATGGTATTGCAATGATAAAAGTAAAACAAGAATAGTCCCCAGAGAATTTTTGGTGTCCCAATACATATTCTTCAGTATTACCATATATGACAAGTGCCCTTGTTTAATGCGATTATTAGTTTTGCTGTTTGAGTGTTTGTAAATATAGATTATCATTTTTGAAAGAAAAATTTAGTTATACATTCAGCAATTGATGAAAGGTCACCTGAGATTTCAGATTCTCTTAACCTGACTTAGTAAATTCTTTTATGAAAACAGGATGGGCAAAAAAGCAAGGTCCACATTAACATAAGAACATTGACTAGAAGTTGTTTTCAGTTCCATATATATGACTGTGTATTCTTTTTTCTTAAAAGAAAATCTCAGCAAATTATTAATTCAAATTTGCAAAAGCTTCTTGCCTATAGCATATATCTTATCTAGTTGGTTCAATTGATCAATCCCTTCCACTCGGTCTCAGTAAAAGGTCCATTTGGTAGTTAACTGATATCTGCTATTGTGTTAGGCACTTATACGACATGTTCGTAACTGTGGAACATGAAAGTGCCTCCAAAGGGAAGACAAAAGTAAAGCCGACTAGGTAATCTCTTTTATTTTTACAAATCAGTGTTTTGCTATTAAATAAATAAGGTTTGTTGTGTTGTGTTTGTTATGTAGTAATAATGGTTTATTTGGTTTTGAGTGTAGGCCTCTTCTAATGTTACTGCAGTTACTAGTTCTACAACTCTGCCACCAATAAGACCATAATAAACGTTCTGACTAATGAATTGTTCAATGAATAGAATGATTCTTCCTTGCAAAATAGTAACTGTTTCAAAGTAGATGTTTAGTACTGCATCAGCGTATATTTTGTTTTAAATAACTACTCAAGGAGTCGAGGTAAATAATTGTTTCTCATAGCACTCTCCCTCCTCTGTTTTATATATTTATTACTTTACACCATGGAGTAAAAAGTTAGCAAAAATGTTATTCTACATCAAACGACAGAACATCGAGTTTCATTTTTTGTTCATTTTCATTTTCAACATCTCTTAACTGAAATTCAAGAACCACTTACATATCCTGTGTGTTCAGTGAAATGACAACTTTGTTATGGGCAAATATTGTGTCATGGGCAATTCTGTTTTGACGTCTATTGACCATAATACAGGACAATTCAAATGGTAGATGAAGAAGTATAAATGATATCTGTGGTCCAGTCCTCAAACTGGTTTCTGAAACCGGAACCACATAAACATGACATTTTCAGCTTGCTATAGAGGTGTATATATATATATATATTTGTTTTTGTCTCTATTTTCTACTACTACTACTATTGCATTACTTCTAAAATCTCACATGATGATGGTGTAGGTCTAGAACCAGTGGAATTAGTAGCATTGCATGTTAAGCAACTCAAATAGTAAATTTCTGGTTTTAAGTATGGACTTTTTTAAATATAGTAATACTTTTGTCGTGGTCCCTTTTGTCCTTGTCAATTATATAGTTGATTTCGATCGAGCTCATCCTGTATAAACGGAGAATCCAGTCTGATCTTTAACCCTTTTGGACATAGTACGATTTGATTATCTGTGAGATGCGACTTTTTTTTTTAAGAGTATATGTTAATTTTTAAATGAGTTGATCATGTTCATATTATCTTTTGAACAGAATTTGGCATTGCTTGGGGCATTACTCTTCTTCATCGGCATGAAGACGGAGAGCACCCAAGAAGAAGGTTTTCAAGGGCGAAAACAAGTTAGGAGAATCTGATTCTGATGATTAATTGCAGTTGGTTCTTGATATGTGTTTATGAATATTGGGATCGGTTTTAGCATTTCATGGGTGTTTCTAAGATTCACCTTAATATTTGTGTGAAACATAAATATGGAGCATGACTTTGATATATCATGGTTGGAATTTCAAATGTAAACAAATATAGTATATATCTATCTATCTTCTATTATAAACACATGAATATTTTTTAACTTTTTTTGTGCAGATTAAATATTCTTATTTAATTTAAAATGTAAAGTGATATTTAATTCAATGATAAATATGTAAAAATAATCGAAAAGGTATAATTAGACATGAAGTCTTATTTATATTTAATTTATTTCCTACATAAACTCCTAAAATTTATAAATTTCCTCTTACATTAGTTTTTGTAATTTTAATCTTCTTCTCATATAAGTTATAATAGATACGAACACTAAAAGTATTATTATTTTAAATAGCCCCTAATATATATATATATATATATATATATATATATGGCTGTCAATGGGTCGGACTCGGACCGGATCAGGGCAGATCCGGATCCGAGTTCGATTTCAATTTCTTCTATTCGGATCTGGTTCCGGATCTGCTCGGATCTGGAATATTAGCAACTGGATTCGAATTCGGCGGATATCCCCGATCCGGATAAATTATCCGGATCCATTTAGCAAGCTAATTTTTTTTTTTCCGTTTTCCTCCAAATCACTTGCAGATTCCACCATCATGAATTAAAAATGTAAATTTACTTACTTCATCGAAACTATTGCCTAAAAATTGTAGAAGATGGAATATGATGGACAAATATAAACGATAAAAATTAAAACAAAAGAATAAACAAAAATATAAGTAAAAAAGATATAAACTGGGACAAAAAAGAAGAAAACTCAATATTGAGAAATGGAAGAGAAGATAAAAATTGAAGGATGAATGGTTATGGTTTGATTTTTCTTATTAAATAGTATAAATTAATATGTTGTAGACACAATTAGTTATTTGGTCAGTCCACCAACATCTCTCATGCATTTCTTTTTAAAATTATTTTTAATATAGTAAAAGATTTTAGTGGAACATAGATAATTTTATTTTTATTTTTATTTAAATACATAATATATAAACAACATAAAGTAATATATATCGGATACGGATATGTAACGGATCGGATCAGCCTAGATCCATATTCGCTCCATATAATTCGAATTACGGATCTTCTTAATCGGATCAGGTCCATCGGATCACTAATCGGACAATTATCCTAATAAATCGGATCGAATTCGGATCGGATCCGGATTGAAATCCACCCCATTGACAGCCCTATATATATATGTATGATTGCTATATTTTAGCATCAATATTTATTTAAGTATGTTAATTTAAAGATTTAGTAGAGTATAAGCTACAAAAGCTCTAAATATAAAAATTTAAAATGAAATTCTATTACATATCAATATGTTACAAAAAAACAAAAAAATTGAATCATGTCTTACTAAGAAAGAATTAAAATACTTTTGACTTGGCTAATTACGTAATTTTACTTTGGCTAGAATAGAAAAAATATAAAATATGTTCAATAATATCAAGACATGCATAATCTCAAAATTTCATGAAATTATTTCGTGAAAAACTGGTGAAATAGATGAAAAATGTGCAATCGATGAAATCATTTAAAACATTTGAAATTGATGAAAAATCCGGAAAAATTGGTGAAAATTTGGGTAAGATTAGTAATAAAGTATCCCTGAAATCGATGAAAATTATGGTGTAATTCGTGAAAAATGATGAAACCGGTGAAATAACAACTTAAAAAAAGGAGAAATCTGTGAAAACATGAACAAAGTCGATGAAACCATTTCAAATCAAAGAAATATTTAGGTAAAGTTGGTGAAAAAACATGTGAAATCCATTGAAAAAAATATATAAAATAGGTGAAAATGAGTTTTGTTCATAAAAACATTTAAAAATGAGTTAATATGATAAAAACTATGAATCATATTCCATCTTTCTCTACACATCCATTGTAAATTTTGTTTTCACTTTTTGTCGTTTCTTTGATTTTTCCTAACAATTTTCTCTGCAAAGTTTTTTTTTCTTATTCCTTGCTGGCGACATTATATATTAAGCCCAACTTTATACTTTTTTATTTGTTATCCATTATTTTTTATGAATTCTTATTTAATTTTGCGTTGTTAGTGGCTCAATTAAGGTTCTTGATGATGTATATATACGTATTGATAAGGATGCATATATTGTTTCATTTAGATCCTTTCGTCAATAGTACATATAATATAATATTCTTAGAAAATAAAAGATTTTTTTTTTTTTTTGAGATGTTAGAAAATAAAAGTTTCCTACTAATGTTTGCAGGTGATCATGTACAATGGTAATAAACTTATACTTGAAATTATTAGAAATGCAAAAGTAAAAAGGATGAAAATGCAAATTTCACAAACTAATAGCAGAGCAGAGCTCTTCTGTAATTTTGAATCAGATTAGATTATTTTCGATTTCCTATTTACCTTTTGCAGAATGAAATTATTTTCAAAAATTAGTGCCCGTTCTCTTCAACCTGTAAGTATTCGTTATCCATTTAATTTATTCTCTGTAAATTTGCATACTTATGTGAAACGCGAAGACACAACCTTGTTTCCACACAAACCCAAATTAGATTACAGTCTTATAAAAGAGGCGGACGAAGCAGTTCACATGTTTCATGAAATGGTTGGAATGAGTCCTCAACCTTCGGTTGTTGAATTCACCAAGTTGTTGAATGTGGTTGTTAACATGAAACAATACTCTATTGCCCTCTTCTTGTTCGACGAAATGCGTCACTTGGGTGTCCCATTTGATGATTACACAATGACTACTGCAATTAATTGCTACTGCCATCTTAATCGAGTAGATTTTGGATTCTCAATCTTGGGTCTCTTCTTCAAGTGCGGTCACCAGCCTGATGTCACAACCTTCGCCGTTCTCGTTAAAGGGCTCTTCTTGGATAATAAGGTTTCCGAGGCCGAAATGCTGTTCAAAAAGTTGTTGAGGGAACATATTTGTGAGCTCAATGATGTTATGGTTTCCACTTTGATAAACGGGTTGTGTAAAGCAAGACACACTCTCAAAGCTTTTAATTTCCTTCGGCTATTGGATAAAGGAAGCTGCAAACTGGGTGTTTCTGCATATAACACAGTAATTCATAGTTTATGCAAAGTTAGAATGGTTGATGAAGCTCTCCAACTCTTATCCGAAATGATTGACAGGGGTATTTTACCTGATATTTTCATGTACAATCTAGTGATTCAAGGCTTATGTGATTTTGGTAGATATGAAGAGGTAAAAGACTTATTAAATGACATGGGGGTTCGGAAGATCTCTCTAGATGTGTATACTTTTGCTATATTGGCTGATTCGTTCTGCAAAGACGGAAGGGCAGAAGAAGCCGAGGAATTACTGGAAATTCTGAAGCAAAGAAGTATTAGTCCTCATATTGTCATGTATAATTCTTTAATTCATGGGTATTGTTTGCGAGGAGAAATGAAGAAAGCAATAAAAATATTTCATACAGCTGGGGATTCAGGCCTTGAGCCTGATAAATACACCTATGGTAGTTTGATCAATGGATACTGCAAGATAAGGAAGGTCAATGAGGCTTGGCGACTTTTTCTTGAAGTTTCTCGTAAAGGATTGGAGAACACAACGATTACATATACCACCATGATACAGGGATTCTTTCATGAAGGTAGATGTGCTGATGCCTGGAAGCTTTTCAACGAGATGCAAGCGCGCCAAATATTTCCTACTATCCTGACTTACAATATTATGGTGGATGGCTTATGCAGGAATAGACAAATGGTTGAAGCATTTTTGGTTCTTCGCATGATGGAAGATAATGGAATTAATCCCGACATTGTAACATATACTGCCCTCATTCAAGGATTCTGCAAGGATGGAAAACTTGACATTGGAAGGAATCTTTTTAATGAACTTCCTTCCAAAGGTTTGCAACCTGATGTTAAAACATTTACCGTCATTATTGGTGCACTTTGTGAAGAAGGGATGACAAAGGATGCTACTAACTTGCTTATGGAAATGGAACAACGTGGTTGCTTGCCAAATAGCGTCACCTATAATGTTTTCTTGCAAGGTCTTCTTAAAACAAATAAAAGTTACGAGACAATCCAAATCTTCGATGAAATGACCAGAAGGGGATTCTCACCTGATGCAACTACTACATCCATGTTACTGGATTATGTGCAAGGGGAAGGTCAGGATGACATTAATTTTGATATAATGCGGAAGTTTGTGCAGAAAAATAAATAATCCAGTTGCATTTCTATTTGCCAACATTTGTTTATAGGAAGTATCTGCACAAGTTTTCCTACTAGATTTAATAGGAGGAAAATAAATTATGTATTTTCCTACTAGATCAACTAGCTTTGATGGTATTAGGGGCTAATTTTTATGTGTTCCTGCTAGAGTAGTTTCAGATCCAGTATTACTGTATATGGTAAGGCTACTTACATTGAAAAAGTTATTTCTTGATCGACTACGAAAATAAACATGGTGAAGATTCTGCTGACTTAGAGAATCATGCTCAAAGCGAAGACTTAATTGGTATATTTCAGTCGAGTTTTTATACTAGTTTTTACTAGCTCAACAACATTTTGATCTACCAACAGGTGATTGGTCTAGTGGACGGGACTAGTCACTACAAAGTAGCGGACTCAGGTTCGAATCCCTGTTGGGAGAGGTACCCACATTAATGTGTCCAACCCCCCTCGAAAGGGATTAAACCCTTAGGAAACCAAAAAAAAAAAAAAACAACGTTTTGATCTTTACTATAACAATCTCTTATGACCTATGGCCATCTAACATAGGATGGATTTGTTAAGGTAGTTTATCATATGAAGTGCTAAGCTGCCGAATTTTGATAATAGGTTCTTGTTATGCTTTGCCTGATTTTCAGATGTTCTGATGATATTCAGCAACAAAAAATCATTTAGTTAAATCATAGTAATGTTGACACTACAACAAATCTGTAATTTGGGGACGTTTATTTTGGCCACAGACAAATTTTCGTCACCAAACAAGTCATTGGGAGACAAAAAATTGTATTCTGTCCTAGAAGCTAGAACTAATTCTCTACGCCCAAAATATCATCCCAGTCTAGTGATATGGTCCACAGTAATTCTCTTTCAATTTAAATTTCAACTTTTCAGCCAAGAATATTTCGTACCCAATTCTCACAATAAAAAATTTATACTGAGTGGTCTTCTATTATTCAAAATTCGTGCCCAACTGAAACTAAAAGTAAAAAAAGGCGGTGGCATACTTGTAATTAATAGGAAAATCAGGGGTGACTTACCTGTCACTCTCACAACAAAATTTTACTCAGACAATCCATGGCCTCTACGATAAAGAAAGAAAAATGAAAATCCATGGACCTCAATCCCAAATTCGTTTCAAAAATAGTTTCAGCTTCACTACTTTAAGGAGGAAATATAAATTGGTTTCGCCGTCACAATCTTATCGCAAGCAGGCTGTTTAGCTGAATATAATTTCTCAATCCTATTGCGAATCGGTAAATCTGAACTTCTATTTGCCCTAATTTCGACAACTTTTTTTTTTCTTTTGAATGAATCTTTCATATTTGTGAATTTCCTATAAAAATTAACGGGGAGCTGTTTTGTTTTGTTTTTTATTTTCTTTTCAGTTTTGGTACGCACTCAAGTCGATGTAGATAACTTTTCGTTTACAAGTCGGATCAGGTAAGCCCTTCTCTCTTTCCAATTTTCAGTTTTAGTTTACCTTATTAAGAGAGATTTAGTTGAAATGTGGATTTTTTTGGTTCATCGATCTGCAACTTGATTAGGTTTTTTATTAGATTTAGATTCAATTAAATGCGTAATGTATTACATTTTGTGAGTATACTTGGAGTTTACTTTTATGTTGTCGAACGAATTAATTGGTTTGAAATGTATAGTTTTAAGCTAATCAATGCAGATCATTAGTTTCAGCTTCAAAATTGTTGGTGAATGAGTGTATTTAGGTTTCCAGGATATTGCTACCGCCGAGCATCAACCAATTAGGTTTGGACTGCACTCAACTTCTCAGTCTTTTACTATGAGATTTTGAATCGTACAATGATTGTTTGGCCTCTTTGATTGCACTGTCAGTAGATGTCTAGATGAACGTTTCATTGATTGATTTAATCTTGGATTCTAGGACACGAGGAATGTGGTGGAGAGGTTCGTTAATACCGTCGAAGATGATAATAATAAATTCATGTTGATCAATAACATGACACAGGTATTTGCATTTTAAAATTTTCTTTCAATAATAAATATTCACATATAGTTTTCTAATTTAATGCTGATTTAATACATATATCAGAGTTGGCATTGATATGTCAATAACTGAAGTGATACTTGAGCATCTAAACATTGATGCAGAAGCCTATAGTGCAAGCAGGATTTGCCTAGTTAATTCAACTTTAATATAAATATCACAGAGGTATTAAGGATACTTCAAAATATATATATATATTCAAATTTTGTGTTTGTTGCTTTTCTTTCTGAAAGGGGATGTTAATCTAACCTGTATTCCACCTTCTTTTTCCAGGAAATTTGAATTCTCTCTGTTAACTTCCTAGTAGAAAAAGCCTTTATTATACTTAATGATGTCTGAGGTATCATCAAACCATTGACTTTCTTTTTAGGTACTCCAGTTGATTTTACCATGTTTAATTTGTCACATAGTTTATGATTTTATCAGTGAGATATGTTATGATAACATTAGCCTTAGCCAACTACCAAATTTAGCTCCATCTTATGCTGGTGTCCATACATGAGTTCTCTATGTAGTAATGATATCTTAACGGCATCCTTATAGCAATGTTCCAAAATACTTATCTCCACTCTATGTACTTGAGATGATTTATGATCCCTTAGTAGTTGGCTTCTTAGATATTTTTCAAGAATTTCAGGGGCTTCTCATATTGGTTATACTTGAGTTCCTGGATTCAAGGTAGAGAATGATACCTGTAAACTATATTTGCTTAAGCTTTATGCTGGATCTAATTGATTTTAGTTACCCATTTTTTTCCTATTTGCAGTTATCCACAATTGAGGTATCTCTGACTTGGAGTGCCTTTTGATATTTAAGAATGTGATCCTAAGTCTGGTTAGATCCTTCACCATCTAATGAGGCCTGATGACAAAGATAACCTTCCGAGGTAAGCAAGTATTTCAAGAGAATGTGTGTTTATTAACTATGTTTGCCTTGTTAATACTTCTTAATTTCCTTAAAAAATGTATTTTTTAAGACTAGTACTCATCTGTAAAAAGAATTAGTTTATATGAAAATCTGTATAATAATAATCTTTTTAATTTATTTTAGGTCTTTGAACGTTGAAGCAAGAATATTGCTTATTCCCAAGACATATAGTAAGTATTTTGGAGATTAAAGCTTTAATCTGCATATAATTTTTCTGCGTCCTCGATTTAGAAGTCACCTCAATTTGTAGTTCATGTGCATCTACTTATGTTTATCTCAATTTACATTAAGACTAGTATAATTTATATTGTGATTCTTTAAATATGCTCTTATGAGAGTTTTGGCATGTTCTACTTTTAATAGATTGAGGGCGTTGAGATAAGGAATTTCTGTGGGCAGTTGGATTGTGAATACAATAACAGGAGTTAGAGGAATAAGTTTTTACTCTTGTAATTAAGAATCATATAACTGTTAACTTCCCTTAATCGAACTGTAAGTTGTAATTATTTAACCCAGAATCCATATTAGTTATTAATTCTTGTTATGCTTGGAGGATTTTATATTGCTAGTCTATAATACCATACCTTAGTGTCCAAGCTTAGATGATTTTATATTGAAATTAGATTACAGCACTATGTTACAAGTATGAATCGTCTTTGCAGGACAATCTTATTTAGAGAGGTGTCTGCCATGTTATTCTTGCCCAAGTCACCAAGGACTTGGGGAGGTACTATTAGTTGTAGTTTGAAAGTTCGTGTATTCGCATCTTTTCATGAAATACGTTTTGAGGATGGTGGGACATCTTGGCTCTGGAAAAAAATTACTTTGAGTATGATTTTTTTTTTACTGTGAACATGTACATAATTTAATTTAATAAGAGCATCTCTTTCTCTATCTTCTTGGATTCTTCAATTTAAAATTTAAGGGAACTTTTTGGTGACTTGTGAACTAATTTTATCTTTTGTAATTTGCAGGTTCCATAGGTAACATGGATCTTTGGGCATTGATCTAACCATCTAGCTGTTTTGTAGCTTCATACTATGTAGCATGTGATTTTTTTCATAATGCTACACCTGACTATTTCTTAGAATTTTTTACTTTACAGATATATGCAATGTTTATAAAGTGAATCTTATAAATTTTTATTCTTCATTTGATCATGTGTATTTCTTTTGCATGAAATAAACTATTATAATAGTTAAATCTAGATTTTATGGTATAAATTATGAATAAATTTCTACAGAATTCTGCTCACTAATATAGTATTTGATTACTGTTTGATTGAGCATTTCTGTACGGTTAAAATTTCGTCCCTATAAAAGAGCATTTGTGCACAGTTAAAAATTTGTGCCCTATAAAAGATATTTGTGCACAGTAAAAAATTTCGTCCCCTTTTAGGACATTTGGCTACGAAATTGGACCACCAGCTACAAAAGTAAATGGTAATTGGGACGAAAAAAATTGTCCCCTTACACATATGATAGGGGACGAAATGCCTAAATGTAGGAGAAGATGGATCCTATAGGGACGAATTAAACAAATTCGTACACAACTGGTTTTAGCGACGCGGAATTAGCGACGCTCCTTGCTACGAAATGTTTTCGTCCCTATAGCCTTTTCGCGGCGAAATTTTGCTTTTTAGCGACATAAAATTTCGTAGCTAAAAGGCTGATTTCTTGTAGTGTGATGACATCTTTTATATTGCTAAATTTAGATTGGTCTTAATTTGTTGCTCTTCTCTCTTCTTGAATTTTGAGTGGAATGTTGTTTTAACTTAATGGTCCACATATGAAATATCAAATAATGTTGCATTGCATCCATATTAGTTGTGGTGTCTTGCGCCCCATCTCAATATTCAACAATTTGCAATACAATATAAATTTAATAAATTAAAATATCTTATTTATAATACGATATAATTTATTAAATTAACTAATTTATAAAATAAATTCATTGAATTAATGAGTAAACAATTTGTTCATATTTATAAAATATATTATTAAAATTCTATTTAATTTACTATTTTACTATTTAAATTGCTAATAAATATATAAATACCATATTTTTTTTTTTTTGCAATATTTATTAAAATTTATGGACAATTATGAATTTTATCAATTATTCTGGTAGTAAATATATAATTATCTATTTTCTAATTTATAAGATATAATAATTAGCACCCAAGTTTTAACATTTATAAGACATTACAAACAATACAAATAACACCAAAGGGTAAAATTGGAACATTTTCGGGGCAATGAGTTAATTGTAAGAAGGTGACAAATCATAGAGGGATTTTGTAATACCCAATACGTGAGGGTGATTTTTGTAATTAAGTCTTACCTGAAGGGGATATTTGTAATTTATCCTATCTATATATACACACTCTTTTCAAATTTCACACAGAGATGTCCATGGAGATTTGGCACCATCTTCCATTGTTTTTTGTCAATAGCTTTTACTTATTTTAAAAAATTTAAGATGCACACCTTAATTTTCTTTTTTTAATTGTGACTTTCATATAAGTGTATCAATAAGGTCAATTATATTATTTAATTAATATTTATTTGTAAATTTTCTCTTGATTTATATTAATTACTTCGGTTCATGATATATATATGATTTTTAGTTTCTACTTTCTAATATAAATTTTTTGATTAATTTCATGATTTTTTTAGCTAATTGATTTGTATCTATATTTGTATTAATATATACTTTTAACCCACTTCTACATAGATTGAATTTGGCTTATGTTTTCAAAATATTTCAAAAATGAAGTTCATAAACATTTATTAACCTATTTACTTTATTTTCTTTGATAGTTTTTCTTTAATTTTTTAATTTTTTCAAATGGCACCTATCTTCTTTTTTCTGATTTGTATTAAAATGAGATTATCAATATATTACAATATATTATTTAGTTTATAATATATAGTCGTTTTATTTTTTGTTGACTAATATTCTTTGGTCTCATATGATTTTTAATTCTTTCTCTATTAAAAACTTTTTTTATTTTTCTCATTTTTTATTTAGGCTTTTAATAATTTTGTTATATGAAATTTCATAATACAATTAGTTACTCTGCTTTGTGTTATATACTTTTTGATCAGTTAAAAAAAATATTGTGTTTCATCATAAATTTGAAGCTCAACTCCTTCACTTGCACTTTACGATGTTCAATGTTTCATTTGTTGTTTACTATGTCTATATGCATTTTTTGTTTGTGCTCCTTGCTTCCGTTAAAGTCCAATGAAAAGAATAATTTTGTTTTATGTCTTTGTGCATTCTTTTTTTCTTTTTATTTTTTGTGCTCCTTACTTCTGTTGAACTCAATCTAATACATTTTGTTTTGACATATATATGTTTCAACTTACACTAGAATAATAAACTTAAAATTTTACTACAAATTTGTAAACTACTCCCTCCGTTTCATAATATCTGTCGCTTTGGAAAAATTTTCTTGTGTCATATTATCTGTCACTTTGGATTTTTAATAAAGCATTAATTGCTTTTTTCCATTTTTGCCCTTTATGCTCATAAATTTTCTCAAACATTAGTGGAGGATAATTAATTAAAAGGGTATTTTAGTCTTTTTCAATTATTTTTCAATAGAATTCAGCCATATTCAATGATTTTCTTAATTTGTGTGCGTACATGTGAAAAGACAGATATTTTGAAACGGAGGGAGTATGTTGTAAGCATTTTCAGAATTATACTACTTATCTAAGTCGGATAAATTAGTGAATCAATGACAATATGCCCCATGTGATCTTTATAATTTTCAATTTTCTTCCCTATGATTTTAAAATGAGCATTTTACTTTCGTATATTTTTATAAAAGACTTGCGTTGCCACCCTGTTATTTTTTAACCTTAAAATAAAATATGATTTGACAAAAATACAGTCGTCAGCTATAGTATGTATGCATATTTTAAAGAGTGAAAGACAAAAATATGCCCTATGTTTTGTCTAACTTTCAAAAAATCCCTATATTACTTTAACTCTCAAAAACCCCATGTGTTATCAGCGCTAATTACACCCCAGAAAAGGTTGTGTCATTCTAACGTGAAAACTGCAAGTGGTTGTTCACAATTTTATTTTGATATAACAATTTTACTCCAAAGACTTAGTTCCATTTGTTCTTTAATTAATTTGCAATATCCTCCATTCTTAAATAAATTAGCAATGAAAAAAATATGAATAGACTAAGGCATGATCAATTAAGATAAAGAAAAAAAAAAGACTAATTAGTTGTACCCTCTTTGGGCGATCATGCCATTCTTCAAAAGAAATAAATTAAAAAAAAAAAAGACTGATACATCATTGGGCGATCATGCCATTCTGCAAAAGTTGAAGTTGGAATTAAACTTGGATCGAGAATGATATAAAAATGAAACAGATGGAGTTGTTTTGGAGTTAAAATAATACGGATATTTTTTTTAGAGTTTTTTTTTTTTTAGGAGAAGATTTTTTTGGGAGTTTGACAAATCATAAAAATGTTTTTGTCTTTAGCCTAAAAGAAATGAGTCAGTTTACCCCTATCTCATTTAGGTTTATTTACTAAATATACTATTATTTTAAAAGGATAACTTTGTGTATTAGTTTTACCTCCTCTAATACAATATATGTGACGTTTTACACCCAATATTATTTTATTTAGACCAATTTATCCTCCGAAGAGTAATTTTGTCTATTACGCAACTTTTTTCACGCCACTTTCAATTTCAAGCGAGTGAGCTACACTTTTCAACAGATAGAGGTAAATTGATCCTTCAAATATTTTATGAAGGCTGAAATGGTCTTCTCTAAATAAAGTGGAGGACAAATTGAACATTATACTTATAAGAATCAAACCAGAAACTATTAAATAAGAATTTAGTGACTTTATGCATTGCACGGGGTAAATACTAGTAGTTCTTTACCCGTTGGCACGACTGACCAGTCAACTTGACTAAATTTCAAAAAAAATATAACAAATAATTTACTTAATTTATTTTAGTAATAATTTGATAATATCATATGACACTATTTATATTTAAAAGATTTAGCGTGCCATAAATGTGAATATTTGACTTGATGAGTTACTCAAAAAATTGAAAAGTTTAACTAATTGATCGAGTAAATATAGTTAGATATTGATTAAAATGGTGGGAATTTGATAATTTCCCATTTTTGCCCTAATTTCTTGTCGAAAAATAGGACGACATTGCACTAGGGTGAAATTTGCCAAACAAAGTGGTATTTCTTTTTGGAAGGTGAAAACCAATACCAAATCTATTTTCCAGGAATTCAAACTGCAAATTGTAAATTGACACCAATACCAAATCTATTTTCTCCCTTTTCCTCTGCCTCCTCCTTCTTCTTCTTCTTCTTCTTCTCCGCCTTTTCCCCCACTTTTTCAATTCCCATCTAAACCCACTTGATAAATCCACATCTATACAAATTTCATTTATTTTTTATTCCATAGATTGTTCACCAATTTTCAATCTTTAATAAGGTAAGAAAATTCCCGATTTATAATACTCCTATCTTTTCTGTACTATTTTATTTTAGTTTATGTGGTTGATATTTAGTGGGCCATTTGCAAAAATAGCCTTATGGCTTTTTCAATTTTTAAAAATAGCTTTATGAATGTTGAGTTTGCAAAACTAGCCTTCCATTTAATTAGTGTTTTAATTAAATGGAATATTGTAAAAAAAAACCCAATAAACTTAATAAAATTAAAATTAAACTCTATCCCATATCTTCAAATGTCGCCCGGCCCGGGTGACAAATGTCGCTTGGCCGCTTGGAGGTCCAAGTGGCCAGGTGACAAATGTCGCTTGCCAAGCGGCCGGGTGACATTTGAGGATAGTCATCTTCAAATGTCACCGGCCGCTTGGTGACAAATGTCGCTTGGCCGCTTGGAGGTCCAAGCGGCGGGTGACATTTGAAGATAAATTTTTGGGAGAAATTTTTGTAGTTAGAGAAATTTTGAAATTTGAATTGTGAGTAAAAATGGATTTTATAGGTGTTTTGTATTATTATTATTAGATTAATTGATTAATTATACTTAATTATGTTTAATTAGATTTAATTGTTATTAAAACCAAGGAAAAAAAAAAGAAAAAAAGAAAGGCAAGTTTTGCAAAAAACTTTTGGAGTAAGGCTATTCAACCAAATAACCCGCTGCGGTGTCAATTTGTTTTTCCTTTAATAATGGGATTCATAGTTTATAAGGTTAGTGTTTGCTTCTACTCTAGGGAAAACTCTTACCCAGATCGGGTTTGGCCGAACCCAAAACAACTACATGGCAAGTGTAATAAACTTGCTTTGAGATTGGAGATAACTCTCAAGAGAGTGACCAATCACAAAGCAAGTGCAATACACTTGCTTGGTGGTTGGATGAGTTTGGCCAAGCCAGACTTGGACAAGAATTTTCCCTATTCTAGTAGTAACTAGGAAAATTCTTGTCCAAGCCTGGCTTGGCCAAACCCATCCAACCACCAAGCAAGTGTACCAAGAGGTCTTAAATTCTGAGTCCAGTTAATATTTATTAGACTTTTGTATCTGGGTTAGAAAGTGGTTTACCTTTATATTTTGAAATTAATTAAATAATGACTAATGTAATTATATATTGTTATAATGATTTCTTTTAATAAAAAAATATGGGAAAAAAAGGTAAAATCAGTGCCACCATAAGGTTTATACCCTCTGACAAGTTTATCCCATAATTTTTAGGGCCGTCAAATTTGTCAAACAATTTGTAAAAGCCAAGCAATTTTAGTATTTTTGGTCCAATTGCAAAAATTGGCACCACATGCGGGCGTCATTACTAAAAGTTGGAGATTTTGACAGGATTCTAAAACTAATAATTACATACTTACCTCCAAAATTTAAGAATTGGACTTTTAATTGATATATAATTTATTTTTACCCCCCAACCCAATAGAATTATTTTTTAGGTATTTTGTGTTTGGCTCGAATGAAAAATTGGAAATATATGTTGATTAAGCCAGGAGTGACTTATCTTATCTCTTTCTATTCGCTTTATGACAAAATTCTATTATTGAAATATTACTCAACCCCATGTTAAACAAAATACATATAAAATGGGAAAATTTTTAGCTTATATAGTTTTAGCTTATATGGTATGTATCGTTCTATTTCAATGACAATAATTTTTTAGTTTTTGTGAAAAAAAATTTGCGATCCCTTAAATCTAAGGGAACTTAAATTTTTTCAATTTCAATTCTTTTTTAATAAAAATTTAAAAATTCTTGTCCAAGCCTGGCTTGGCCAAACTCATCCAACCACCAAGCAAGTGTATTGCACTTGCTTTGTGATTGGTCACTTTCCTGGAAGTTACATCCAATCCCAAAGAAAGTGTATTACACTTGCCATATAATTAGTTTGGGTTCGACCAAACCCGGTCTGGGTAAGAATTTCTCTAGTAACTAAATGCCGTAGTGCGATAATGTAGCAAGATGATAGTTACGGAATTGAAAATTCTTTTTTTACAAATTCAGAGCAATTTATTTTATTCCAGGCAATTCTTTTAACAAGACTAATTTGTTCCAATTTATCTGGAATGTTAATCATTATATAAATATATAGCATGATCTAATTTGACATATGCAAAATAATTTATGGCAATTTAAGTTCCATCACGCCTTTTAAAACTGCCAAATATGCAAATAAATTGTTGATTCCTTCTCAATATTTGTAAAGTAACAAACCAAATAAAGAGAAAATAAGTAATATCAAAATAATGTATAAAGCCCTAATTTTCTTTTTCTATGTATTATTGTATTGCTAGATGGAAATGAATTTCTGCCGATCCTTCTCGCCGGAGTCAGAAAAGGTCATTCAAACTTCCTGAAGATTTGATGATTCTAATTCTGGTGCGTCTGCCTGTGAAATCAATTATTCGATTTGGGTGTGTCTCGAAATCCTGGTGCGCTCTACTGAAAAGTCCTAGCTTTATCAACATCCACCTTATCAGTCAGAAGGGGAAGGATTTGTTGCTAGTGAGACGTTGTTTGCTTCCACCACAAAACGATGACGTCTTGTCCTTCCACGATCCGGACTCTCCGGAACTAGAGGAGGTATCTCCAAATCTTTCCATTCCATTCTTGAAAGATATAAGACGTCGACATGATCAACCATATCTTACTTTTCATGTCCATCTTTTGGGCCCTTGTAATGGGCTTGTATGCATATACCACGAGGAATTTATTATTTTGTGCAACCCGGCATTGCGGGAGTTCAAGCGACTTCCACCTTGCCCCTTTGTCTGCCCCCAAGGTTTTTACTTTTTAATTATGGGATATGGATTCGGTAATACTAGTAATAATGATATGAAGATTGTCCTGTTACAGTTTGTTGATCCGGAAGAAGTTCGAAAACCTCATCTTATGGTCAATTTGTACAATTTAACTACCAATTCCTGGAAGCAAATAGATTATGGTGACATCATACATGTGGAATATGATCGTGCGTCACATTATTTTCAACTATTTTTCAATGGTGCTTGTCATTGGGATTTAAAACATGGTGGGTCGGATTACATGTATACCTTCCTATGTTTTGATGTAATCACTGAGGTTTTATGGTGGTTGGAGTATCCTCCTGATATTCCAATGAAAGATGGTTGGATAAGTCTCTTTGTCGTAAATGGATGTCTTGTTGTGGTTTGGTATGCCAATTGGGAGGAAGTTCCCCGTCCCATTGTCATTTGGGTGATGAAGGAATACGGGGTGAAAGAGTCTTGGTTTAAACATTCTGTCATAGAACCTTTCGAAGATTATTTCTACCTTTTCTTGCCTTGGAAAAACGAGTGGCTACTTCTGGACAAGGCCGAAGGAGATAAAATAGACCAATTGGTATCTTGTTCATTCCATTCAAATGAACTTAAGAAATATCAAATCTACGGGCAAGGGAAGACCTTTCGGGCCCTGTTTTACAAAGAGAGTTTGATCAGCCTAGACCAGCTAATTAAGTAAATTATTTTCATAAAAATGTCTTTCTCCTTTTTCGGAATTTGACTCATTATGATTCATTTTGCATGTTGATTTACCCATATCTTGACATGCAAATATGATAGTATTTCTTGTTTTATATTTTGGGAAATTTGTACTGGATTTCTTATGTTAATCTTATTCCATAAAATTCCATTGTATATTACAATTTATTGCACGGAATTAATTCCTTGCTTCTAGGGGTATTCGTGGTGCAGTTTAGAGAGGTTTTATGTTGGTTCAAATTCAATCCAACATACATTTACATGTGTATTATCCTCTACAATTATGAACATACATATTAGCTAGGGTTGTCAATGGGACGGATATAATCCGTAGTCGATCCGAATTATTATGATATTTATTTGATTAGGGATTCAACGGATCTGATCTGATTAAAAAGATCTATAATCCGAAATAAACGAAGTAGATACGAATTTAGCCTGATCCGATCCATAAAAGATTTGAATCAAATAAATATCATGTATGATTATGTATCTAAATTCTAAACCAATATTTGTAATGTTTACAACATTAAAATCATAAAGTAATATTCGGATTTGTGCTGGGATTGGTATCACATGTTGGCTCTCTCTCTCAGAATTCTGTTATCGGGCACATTCCTTAAATTTATATCTTTCATGATCAAGGGACCTGACATATGAGGAGGATTTCTCCCTCCAGATTAACTTTTGAGATAATAATAAAAAAAACTCATTAGGGATGCATTAGAGTTGGCCCGTTATAGTCTAATGGGCCACATGCACATATAGTGATATAGGATTTGAAAAAAAAAAAACCTAACCCTTAAGTTTTTTCGGAGCCGTTTTCTTCCGGTTTAATTTGCTTTTTTTGTGTCTTTTGTTCGAATTTCAGATATTTATCGGATTCGGATATGGTAATCGTTTTGAAGAATCAATATGACTTTTAGAAACCGCACTCAGAGCCGGAGCAACCCTGATCCACTTTGAGTCCGACCCATTGACATGCCTATTTTTAGCTCTAATTTGTCAACATATTTCAAGTCTATATTCTCAATATAAATTTAAACTCGATTGTAACTTGGAATCTTTTTTCTCGAGAAGTCTAAGACCAACACATTTATCATTCAACCCGAATATGCAACTTGTTTGAATTGAGCCGATCGGTTAGGTCAATTTATTGTTTCATTGAATAACGTGATTTTAAGAAGTAAAAACTTTTAGTCAGTTATTTATTTTAATTTTTTAGGTTAAAATACAGTTTCCACTTTAAAGTATTGAAGTGGTACCAGTTACCCCCTTTGTTATAGTATGAAACATTTTATTCCAAATAATTTTTTTCTTCAATAATTTGAAAAAAAAAATCTTTATTAATTATGGAATATTATATTTCAAAATTTTTAATATCTTTTTTCCCCTTATGTTTCCTGGTCTCATTTTTTTTCTTAATTTTCATTTAATTTATTCATTTCTTTAACCGGATCGAACAAGCTTTCGATTTGCGATCGAACCTGCCGGTCCATTTTTAGTAACATCGGTTGTTGAGTACTTTCTTTTATAAATCGAATTTCAGCGTTCTGATTCAATACTATTCCATATTTTGTACGTACCACGTGTCACCCGAATATTGACATCAATCTTTAACAAAATATATTCATGTCTTAATGTCTTATAATTGATTTAATATTTAGTTGCATCGAATGCATTATATAGTAATTTCTTACAGCCGAGTATACAAAATGAGTCCATCATAAACTAGCTTTTTAATTCGTGGAAAAAAAAATGAGTGCCACTATACAAAATTGTCTTGATTACCCCTCTAATTATTTTAGTTCATTTTTCTTACTCTTGAAATTCAATTTTCCCCTCCCCTCTAATCATAGGAGATGGCCTTAATTAAGTGGGGGAAATTTGAGTTTAGGCTCTGAAACATTGAACATGGTCTTATAATTTAACACTTACACACTGGAGATGGTATTAGAGCTAACCTCTTCAACATTGGAAGTATACTCATTTCTTTTTAAGGCAAATAAAGTTTCGTTTGAGGGCGAATTTAAAACATTTTCTTGGACTGTCAATCTTAATCCATAACTAAACTTTTAGCAATTTAAGTCCAGTTGGAACCGGATTAACCCGGACCGGAATTAACTCACGCGTATGCGTTGTGTTTTTATAATATAAGATATTTTTAGAAATTGGACTGCAATTGTATCACAAAACAACAGTAGAATTTGTGGTATTTTGTTAGTTTATTTGCAGTATCAGTCCAACATGCAAAATAGTTGAAAATCTGACCACTTATTAAGCCAAACCTAATTTACAAATTCTCAACAATACAACCCCCCCAAAATCCTCAAACCTACCTTACTCCCATTAATTACATTACTTTAAAAATTGAAAATAACAAACAAAAACACTTAATATAGACAATGATAATCAATAATCAAACTTTCATATTTAAGGAATCAAAATATATATAATTTGGATGACATAAATTACATGACTTATGGAGTACGGGGGAATACAACATAAGGCCGACCACATTGTTGACTGCCTCATTTAGGACATTCAATGGCTTCTACACCAAAGGAATCAAAGCAAATCACGATTTCAACTAGGTAATCTCCACTACATTTAATCGTAGGATGTACACTACCAGTTTTAGCCCAAATTGCGTTGCTAGTGTCGGATACATCAACAAAGCAGTTGTCGTCGGGAGAAATGTTGTCTTCTTTAAGAAATTCAAGCACATTAGCAGTGAGTCTCAAGTCCACAACTTTCCACAAGTACGCCACTTGACTGTAGTATGGATATGCACATCGACCATGTTTGTGCCATTGTGATTCAACCAAAGTTAATGCCTTAGGGTTGGAATTTGTAAGATCCGGCCAATATTCGTTCAACTTGGTCTTTAATGCTATTGTCTGCAAATATATAATCAAATCAGACACTTGATAAATTTATAATACAAACCTTGAACAAAAAATATGTGTCATATTCGGGGAAAAGTGTGTCATTCATCAATTGAATAATATGTTGCAAGTAATAAACTAATCACCCCTCTTTCTGAGGAACCAAAACAGAAAAAGACTAATGTCAACACACCATTGAAACAAAACGGACAAATACACTTATAGATATATAAAAATACAAACCAGAATGTATACATAGGGAAATTAAATTTAATTGAAGAAAAAAAAATACAAACCAGAATGGTTGGGTTGAATCTAGGAGCTGTAATGCAATCTCGTAGTTCCACAGTCACATTATCCGGCCAGAGCCCATGTATCATGAAATCTTGAGGAACAGGATTAATGATGCACTTGCCGGCATGGAGAAGACAAAAAGAGTTTGGCCACTGTAAAACCTACTAAAATATTCAAATTGGGGCTCTTTTTCAGAAGAACTGAAATAGTCAACCCCGGGAAATAGAAGAAGGAACGAGACAAGAACAAGAAAGGGAAAGCTTTTACAATCCATCTTGTTTTCAGTTGAGAGTATTTTTTTAACACAAAAGAGTTCATATATTTATAGTTCAAGAATCAAACTAATGCAAAGAAAATAATTACATGTGTTCCTCTCAAGAAATCTGCTCAAAGTGATCTTTTCTTTATGTAGCCATGGCTATTTTGAGAACTTATTTATGTGTTTTTACAAATAATAGCAAAAGCAGAACATACCGCCATTTTTGTAAGTTTCTTGAAGAAGAGGAAGAAATAGAGGGAGCAATCCTGAAAAAGACTCTGTCCTTTAACTATAACTATAGAAATTCCTTGCAACATTAAAATCCTGCAAAATACCCCCAGTAGTAGTCTAGACTGTAGAGTCATCAAAAGGGCTAAAGGTTAAGTTGTAGCTAGAACCATTTATTTAGACCACAGTTGTGTTTTGACTTAGTCCATTGATTCTTTTTTTTGATAAATTACCATACAACAAAAAGTTACAAACGGTCAACAAGGGGATAGCCCCCGTCGCAAAAAACGGAAATGGGAAGCGAAGAAAGATTAAAATAAGCAAAAGAGTTGTGTAGGCGAGCCCATCTAGACAAGTTATGGGCTGCCCAATTAAAATTCCTAGGAACAAATTTGAAACGCCATTTAGGCCACTTGAACCAAAATTTCTTGATTTCCCGGATAAGGTTCTTAGAAGACCAATTCAGAGAGAGATCGGGATGAAGGAGCATGGAGATAACATTGAGATTATCACATTCAAAAATAACTCGATCCAAGGCAAGATGGTCAAGAGATTGCACTGCTTCAAGGAGAGCCAAAGCTTCAGCAGATTCAACATCAATGCAAATGTTAGAAAATGACTTGGCCTGGACAATAGAGCCGTTTGAATTGCGAACAATGAAAGCCCCAATTGCAGAACCGTCTTTGAAAGATGAATCAGAACTCGCTTTAAGCCAACCTAAAGGTGGCTTGATCCAGCTGCCGCTTTGAGAGCCCATCTTGGCATAAAGTTTCTTGGAAAGCTGAGCATTCCAGTGATCAAAAGATTTTTTATGGATGGAGTTGAGGAGAGCCGGAAAGCTCAAAGTGCTCTGATCATGAATAATTGAGTTTCGGTGCTGCCAGATTGAGGCCATGGCTGTGACACAGAAAATGATGAATTCTTCTCTCGAGTCATCCAAAGGGAAAATGGTGGACCTGCAATCAAGGAGAAGAGAAATCCAATTAGTAAAAGAGAGGTGAGAAATTGAAGAAAGCCTAAAGCACCATTTGGAGGAAAACCAAATTCTTTCAGAAAAAGGACAACGCAAAAAGATGTGGTCAAGGTCCTCTTGCTCATTGTGACAAAGGGGGCAGGTGGTATCGGGTATGTTAAAAAGTTGGTTAAGACGACATCGGGTTGGGAGGATGTTATTTAAAGCTTTCCACCAAAAAGTTTTGTGTCTATCATGGATTTTAGCACTCTAAAGTTGTTTCCAAATGGTGGGGGCTGCGGAGGGAGAACGGTTGCAAATAATGGAATTGTACGCACTTTTAGAGGAGAAGACGCCAGACTTGGTAAGCGCCCAAAAGAATTGCTTTGGTTCATTTTCAGCCGCAATAGGGGTTTTGGTTATCTCCAAAACGGTTTGAGGATCGAATAAACCGTTCAAGGTATCCAAGTTCCAAATGTTGCTGTCTTGAACCAATAAATCCTTAGCAAAATTGAAGTTGCCAGGGATGAGAGTGATGTCCGATTTAGGTTTGGGAATGAAACCCGGCAAGGATGGAATCCAAGGTTCTTCCCAAATCCAAACATGTGAGTTATTGGAAAGGGAGTCGCAAGCTCCAGCAGTGATAGTCGGGATGCAATGCACGATATCTTGCCAAATCCAAGAGGCATTTGATGGAGGTTTTTGGAGGTCAAGGAGGTTGAGATGGCGAATGTATTTAGCTTGAAAGATCTTGATCCAAAGCTTGTCTTCTTTACATAAAATCTGCTAAGAAAGTTTAGAGGTGATGGCCTTATTGAACTCCTCCATTTTACGAAAACCAAGGCCGCCAACTGATTTAGGTAAACAAATAGTGCTCCAACTTTTGAGAGGGACAATGTTGTTGTTTTCATTTTCACCCCACCAAAAATGGAGAAAGAGAGAGTCAAGCTTGTAGCATATGGTTTTGGGTAGGAGAAAGGTGGACATTTGGTAAATGGGTAAAGCTTGAGCCACGGATTTGATGAGAACACCCCTAGACGCTTGGGAGAGGCAACGGGACTTCCAACCGGCAAGTTTGGACTTGGTTTTTTCAATAATATCGTTGAAAGCTTGTTTGCGGTTCTTGGGTTTACAAAAAGGAAGGCCTAAGTGCTTGAGTTTATGATTGCATTCCTTAAGGCCCAAAGTAGCAAGGATGTCGCTTTTGAGGAAAGGATAGGTGTTAACACTAAAATGGATAAAGGATTTGTCTTTGTTCATTTTTTGAGATGACCAGTCATTAAAGAAATCCAAGCAATCCGAGATGATTTGAGCATCCATGGTATTGGCCCTGCAAAAGATAGTGAGATCATCAGCATAAAGCAAGTGAGAAATAGTAGGACTAGAGCGGGAAACTTTAACTCCTTTAAAGGAATCAGAGTTTTCAGCTCTATTGAGGATATGAGAAAGAAGCTCTCCATAGATAATGAATAAAAAAGGGGAAAGATGATCTCCCTGACTAATTCCACGGGTAGGCTTGAAGTAGCCGTATGGGGCTCCGTTGATCAAAATAGAATAACTACAAGAAGAGATTCACAGTGAAATCAACCATTTGTGTTTGTACAAATAATAGCAACAGCAGAACACACCATACCATGTGGTAACTCGAAACCAACCATTTGTGTAAATTTCTTGAGAAAGTGGAAGAAATAGAGGGAGCCTATAAGTGATATACTTGGACTTCTAATATCAAAAAAATTCAAATGTTATAAATTTATCCGTATGCTTCTGTTAATTAACTAAAATTAAAGATTATTGGAGAATTTTGTAAAATATTCAAATGAAATATATAAATAAAAATACATTTTGAATTAAATATATACAACCATTTTCATTTTGATTAAACCCAAACCAAAAAAGAACTTATCTCAATCACGTCAAAATGTTAACTCATGTTTCAAATTTTATCCTTTTGTCATTTATTATTGGTTAGTATGTTTTAAATTAAATTCAATAGTCCAAATCAATTGTGCCGCAAAATACCCCTAGTAGACAGTAGTCTAGACTGTAGTCCCATTTATTTAGACGACAGTACTCTAGACTGTAGTCCAGTCTAGACTGTAGTCCCATTTATTTAGACGACAGTTGGTGTTTTGACTAATAAGTCCATTGATTCTTAAAATTTAAAGTAAAGGATCATGTAAAATTTAAAATTTATAAAACAAAAAGTACTTTCTCCTACTCTTTTTTTTTTTTTGATAATTAACCGACTCATTTTTCTTTGTTCTTAGTATAGTTGATCATTCAATTTAACTAAATTTATAATAAATAATTTAATTAATAATTGATTAATATCATATGACATAATATATGTTAATATTTAAAATATTTAATATATCACAAACATGAATAAATTAACATGATAATGGAGTATAAAAAATAGGACGAAGGTAATTTGACTTTTGTCAACAAATTGAGATTCAAGAGAGCTCTTTTTATAATTGAAAAATCATAAAATGTTATAAGTTCAAAGTTAATTGTTAAAAACCCTTCACTACTTGAAAAACTGTTTTTATCGACAGAATTCAGTGGCGGAAAGGAATTTCGTCGCTAATTTTTACTAAAATAGCGACGGAAACAATATTCCGTCGCTAAATCGGACCAAAATAGCTATTACTCGCTATTTCCGTGGAACAATCTAATTAAAAAAAAATTCAGCGAAATACATTTCCGTCGCTAAAAGTTATATAATTGATATAAATTTAGCAACGGAAAATAAGTTTCCGTCGCTGGTTTAAAATTATTAGTGAGTTTAGGATTTTTAGCGATGGAATTTATTTTCCGTCGCTGAATTGCCACAGAGCTAGCGACGGAAATTTAAATCCGTCTCTAAAATGAATCATTTTTTAATTCAAATATTAAAAAATTACTTTTATTTATTTCTAATATAATTGCGAAAGTCTCAGTATATATATCCAATATATAAGCAACAATTTTGGCTCATATATAGTCAACATTTTTGAATTTTCGAGCCACATTAGTTTTCCGTTTGGATCTTCGAAAAATTTCGAAATAATTTTTTCAAAACTTTGATTTACGGAGTAGTTAGTGGTCCTGAACAAGATAGTCTCCCGTTTTGATCTTCGATTGATGAAATTTCAAAATAATTTCCCCAAAACTTTGATTTACGGAGGGGTTAATAATCATATACAAGTTAGTCTCCCGTTTATATATCAAGTTATAACCAATTAATTAAAGGAGTGTTCATATATTGATTAAAACATTCTTTTCTTTTTGACACATTAATTACTTGGATTATTTGAATTGATCAATATTTATCATGGCACAGACAGTGATTAGAGTATCAAATTATGATTAATTAAAGTAGCATACATATCGAATAAATTAAAATTAGTTGGACATCTTGTTTAAAACTAAATTACAACTTCTATAACTCTAACTCCACTTATACCCAATTATATTCGGCCTAGAGAGAGAGTGACTAGTTCATAACTAATTTCCTCACTTAATATTTTTTTGGTAGAAAAGTTCACTTAATATATATACATGCCATTTGTAAATAATAAGATATTAAACTATACATATATATGTATGTATATATATATATATATATGTATGTATGTATACACATTTTTAGGTATAAATATACACGCTCGATCTTGTGCATATAAATAAATTAAGGTAAAATTGCAAAAAACGTCCCAATCTAATTACTGATTTTGGATTTTCGTCCCGAACTATTTAACTTCGCCAATATCGTGTTGGGTCTTATGTCCAGCCAATGTGGTTTGAGCCCATTAGAGGAAAATTAGGTTATATGAGACTAGTATAAAAAGACTTTTAGTCTTCTTGTTTGCGTGTGTTGTGTGCTACACACACCAAAAAAATACATACATCAATATTAAGAGAAAATAATAGTCACAATAAAAGAAGAATATAGGGAGAACTATTGAGATTTATTTTGGGGTTTGTGAAAGAGATTGAGGTACTACAAGTAATTGGTTTCGTCTCGGATTCAGTCAGAGATTCTTCACAAAGTGCTCAATCGTCAAATTAGTTCGGGTTTTTATTCTTGCTCTTTAGTTTGGTGATTTATTTGTTCTCTGTGTTATTCAAGTTAGGGACTTGAGGTTTTCCACCTTGTTGGTGAGATTATTAATATTGTGATCCAAGAGTGTTCTCTTGAGAATTTGGTTAGCCCCTAGTGGTTTTAGGGAGGATTTTGTCATTATAGTGGTTGAGTTAGATCGGTTTTCGATCTCGTGATTTTTTCCCGGTTTGGGTTTCCACGTAAAATTGTCCTGTGCATATTTACTTTTCTCGCACCTTTATTCTTGTTTAGTTCAGTGAATTAGTGCTTGGGTTTAATTTGATCTTGTTATTCTCAATTTAAATCCGTGGATATTTGTGGGAAAGAACGAATTGCTTCCGTTGTGATATTAGTTGTTACTAATCTGATATTCTTTCCCTAACAAGTGGTATCAGAGCCCAAGGTTGCTGCATCTTGGGCAATAACAATTGTGGCACCAGAGGCATGGAGTTTAACACGGATCTTAGATATATGTTTGTGTTGAACAGATCAAATTTTATTCGGATGTTGTTATAAGTAGGGAATTGTATTTCTTGTTGATCAGACCGCTGATGATTCAGAGAATATTGCTCTAGAAGCTCGTGTCAACTCAGATCTACTACTTTATTTATTCATGGTTCAAAATTATGGGGGAGATGCACTGGATGAGCAATGTGATGTTATCTCGAATATAAAAAGTCAGAAAATTTCACATCGGTTTTGTTATTGAAGTTTGTAGTCGCAGTGCAGACTTGATTGTGCACCCACATGTGCTGGAGGGGGAGATGTTGGGTCTTATGTCCAGCCCATGTGGTTTGAGCCCATTAGAGGAAAATTAGGTTATATGAGACTAGTATAAAAAGACTTTTACTCTTCTTGTTTGCGTGTGTTGTGTGCTACACACACCAGAAAAATACGTATATCAACATTAGGAGAAAATAATAGTCACAATAAAAGAAGAATATAGGGAGAACTATTGAGATTTATTTTGGGGTTTGTGAAAGAGATCAAGGTACTACAAGTAATTGGTTTCGTCTCGGATTCAGTCAGAGATTCTTCACAAAGTGCTCAATCGTCAAATTGGTTCGGATTTTTATTCTTGCTCTTTAGTTTGGTGATTTATTTGTTCTCTGTGTTATTCAAGTTAGAGACTTGAGGTTTTCCACCTTGTTGGTGAAATTATTAATATTGTGATCCAAGAGTGTTCTCTTGAGAATTTGGTTAGCCCCTAGTGGTTTTAGAGAGGATTTTGTAAACCCATTATCATTATAGTGGTTGAGTTAGATCGGTTTTCGATCTCGTGGTTTTTTCCCGGTTTGGGTTTCCACGTAAAATTGTCCTGTGCATATTTACTTTTCTCGCACCTTAATTCTTGTTTAGTCCAGTGAATTAGTGCTTGGGTTTAATTTGATCTTGTTATTCTCAATTTCAATCCGTGGATATTTGTGGGAAAGAACGAATTGCTTCCGTTGTGATATTAGTTGTTACTAATTTGGTATTCTTTCCCTAATTATAACATTTCGTCCCGTAATTTAATATTTTTTTGAAATATCGTCCCAAACTAATTACTAATTTTGATTTTTCGTCTCAAACTATATCAACTCGCCAAATTTCGTCCCATAATTTACCATTTTGTATGAATTTAGTCCCAATATTAAATTTTTAATTTAATGAAAATGACGTTAAATCTTGTAATTAATTTGGGACGAACTCTGCAATATTATATAATTATTCATGTTAAAATTTACCATGTCAGGACACTTAAGCAGCCATGTGATAATTCATCGGCAAATGCGCAATTTCGTCTTATAATTATGGTGGGACGATATTCCAAAAAAATATTAAATTACGGGACAAAATTAACCAAATTAAATAATTTGGGACGAAAATCCAAAATCAGTGATTAGTTTGGGACGATTTTTGCAATTTTGCCTTAAATTAAACACATAAATATATATTGTACATTGTAAAATTTACACACATGCCCATATATGCTTTTGTGTACGTATTACACCTAACGAATTATTTACTAATTGAATGAAAGAATCAACCTCATGCGTGGAAAAATACAAAAGGATTAGGGGTGTGTATGGTACGATTTTGCGGTATTTTTTTTACAAAATTTATACCTTACCAATTAGTGCGATTTTTAAAAACTCAGAACCAAACTAGAGTTTTATGAACCATACCAACAAACTCGATTTTGTGCGGTTCCGGTACGGTACCGTACGATTTTGCGGTTTTTTCGTGCAATTTTTCTTATATAATTGATTACATAGTTGACAATAATATAAAAATTAATAATATAATATCTTACAAACTAATTTTTTCATTAAATAAAGCATCAGAAAAATAAAATGTTCACAAATTTGACGTTATAGTTCGACCTAATTGAATAAAATTAATTGGTTAATTATTTGATCATTGTTTTTATTAATTATGTGAAGAACCTTTACTATTTTGTATTTGTTGTCTAGAATTTCTGCATTTTAAGTTTTCAACATATGACAAGTTTAATCTGTGCTAATTAGAGCATATCTTTTTTTAATTGAACTCTAGCAATGTAGTAATTATAAACTATGATGGAATATAATATAAATTATAAGTAATATAAAATCCAGTAATATTTTAATTATAAATTTATAAAATTTAGTTGTAAATATAAAAAAATGAATAGTTAATTCATGTTTCTTTTTAATTTTGAAACGGTACAGTTTTTTATGGTATGAGAAGTTTAAACCAAAACCATACCAGATACTCGATATGGTTTTCGTCCATATCAAGACTTTCGATTTTGAAAAAAAAAAAACTAACATTCGATACGATTTTGGTACTGTACGGGATGGTCCGAAAACCATGTGCATCCCTAAGATGGATCAATACACAAATGTAGGTGTGGTTGATATAAGTGCAGTTAATTAAGTCAAAAGCCCTAATTTCAGTAAAAATCAAAATCCCTCCTCATTCTCCATCTCTTCTCCCGCCTCCTACCTCTTCTTCTTTCTCCCACCGCCACCGGCGCCTCCACCACGGCCAGACAAGACCGCGCCACCCCTGCCCACTGCCACAGCGAAGCTCGAACACCTCATAATTTCTTTTATTGAAGAGAAAAAAAGAAAACCCTTGCTTCCGAGCACAGCTACCCAGTCCGCCTTTGCCCAGCCCGTCGCCGCCAAGCTCCGCTACCCGTCGCCGTCTTTACTGCCCAGGCTCCATTTTAAAGGTTACTCTGATGGTTATGCAATTTTTTTAAAGGAGGTGAAAATTCAAGGAAACATGGGATTGGATTTATGAATTGAATGGTATCTTTCTTTCTTTCTCTGATTTAGACGAGTGTTGATACTTCTTTGAAGTTTAATTGATAATATCATATTGCAAATGATTAACTGTAAATAGGTAATGGAAAATAAATCGAATTAACTGTAAATTAGAATAATATGTTTAGACAATGTGTGGACTGTGGAATACAATCTTATTGGTATAATTAAAAGAAAATTGGTTATAATAATTATTGTTATTATTAGTATTATTATTATGATAATATGAAGGAGAAAGTTGCCTTGGTTTTTCTGATACATGAGTGGTTAAAAATGTTTTACAGAATAATACATACTAAAAAATATTTATTATGAGGGACGAAAATGTAACCATCTTTAAACTTGAGGGACCATTAGTGTCATTCATGGATCAAAATTTTCATCTTTCCCCTCTAAAACACTGAAAACTTTCTGTTTTTTAATAAATTGAAATGAAATGAGGTGTTTTTCCAAAATTCTACATTTTTCTTAATCTTCCTAGTTTTCTAGAAACATTTCCGCATATTTTTCAAATTTTTTTCGGTAATCAGCTGATTCAATTTCATATTTTCTTAAATTTGATCCTAAATTATACATATTAATTAATTGACATAAGTCTTACCCAAAAAATAAAAAGAAAATTGACATAAGTCAAAAACCCTAATTTCACTCAAAGTCAAAATCTCTCCTCATTCTTTCTTCTTTCTCTCGTCCCGCCGGCTAAGTCTTCTTCTTTCTCTCCTCACTCAAGATCAAAATCTTTCACTCAAATCACTGCTCCACGCCGCAGCTAAGCCAGAGACTGCCCCGCCCCGCCCCTGCCCACCGCCGCAGCCACTTTTCACTGCTCTTTCCGCTTCCACTTTCATTTCAGGTTTGTAAATTCCTTCATCTATCTATCTAGTGTTTTACTGCATTTTATTAGAAAAATAAGGTTGCTTAAATAAATTCAGGTGGAGGGGAGGAATTTAGGGAAGATGGTGTTGTTTTATTTATTTTTCCGTAATGTTGGGTTTTGTTGATTAGATTAGATTAATTAATTTGCAGTTTTTGCTTTTGTTGCTTTTGATTAGATTAGATTAGATTACTAAATTCATGGATATCTATCTAGTGTTTTACTGCATTTGTTGCTTTTGCTTGCACCTTTTTCTTCTTTTTATTTATGCTTTAGAAATGGTAGTTTTAGTTGCCTTTTACATAATTAGAAGTTTGTACTACTGCCCTTATTTGGTGTATCTATATTCTAAATAATTTAGATTTTATTGGAAATAGCTTTTGTGTATAGACATACCGTGGGTGGAGATAACTGATTTCGTGTGGTGCTGTTTCGAATTCTGCCAATTCTCTTTGTCTTAGTTTTATGAGTTTATTGAGTAACGAAGTACTTCGCTGCTTATAAATTATTTTTGAGAACACTAGTCTATTTATTGGCTTGGTATTTTTCCTCATCACATAATGCAGTTTTAAATGAAACTCAATCTTGAGTATAGCATTAACTTAAGTTTTATCTTTTCTTAAGTTTCTTGTTCACTCCAAAATTTTGTGCTCTATATGATCCAAATGTTAGCTATGTGACAGAATATAGTGGAGTAATATTTGGAATGGCTCTCACCCCTCTAATAATACCAGTTATTTGGGCTTCTTTTATGTTATGTAACATTTAGTTTATAGGTTGCTTTCTCATGGTCAAAATAGGGGAATAAATAATATTATTTTATGTGCTATCATGGTAATCACTAAAGACTATTATTACAAGTAGCCATCTTTAAAATATGGGGAAGGAGAAATTAGGAGTTGTGATGGATATTTCCAAAACATAAAATCAAGAAATATAATTATGTGCAAGGTAATTAGGGGCCTATAGAGAAATGAGTGGGGTAGTATTCATCAAGTGCTTCAAAAGGAGTAATCTGGAAGCTTAAAGAAATTACTTCTAGATTTCGCTCTTGTTTTTGGGCAATATCTATTTTAATTGTTGGAAGGCATTAGAAGTCCTTCCAATACCAATGTTTTAATGGGCCAAAAGTGAGCCCAACTTATTCATCAAAATTACCAAACTGTCCTCACTATTTTTGTAGCTCTTGAAAATCTCCAAAATATTCCCCTCCGCTGCACCCCCACCGTACTCCTTAATCATCAAAGATATAAAGTCATAATTACTACCAAACGAAGTCGTTTCAAGGTGAATTTTCATGGAGAAGAAGGGTACAGTGACCTCACTATCCTCCGTTTTCCCGACGGAGGAAGCTCAGAAAGCATCGAAGCGCGTGCAGGACACTATTATCGAGCGCCAACAACTACTCCACCAACTCAATGGCTTCATCGCCGACAATACTAACCTCATTAACCTCGTTCATCGACTTCCTGATGAACTTCACCACGAAATTATGGTAAAAGAAATTCATCTTTTTTTAAAAAAATATTTTTTTATGTTAATGTATGTGGGTATATGTTAATTGTGTCTACAATTGGTTCATTAGGTTCCTTTCGGGAAGGCGGCGTTTTTTCCTGGTCGATTGATTCATACCAATGAGTTTATGGTAATGCCG
The DNA here is from genome assembly GCA_038501285.1 of Penstemon eatonii. Classification (NCBI taxonomy): domain Eukaryota; kingdom Viridiplantae; phylum Streptophyta; class Magnoliopsida; order Lamiales; family Plantaginaceae; genus Penstemon; species Penstemon eatonii. The sequence continues at coordinate 73,613,777 of CM076715.1, forward strand.
ATTGCTATAGTAAACTATTACTGATAAGTTTCTCTATATCTTCTGTCATTGGAATTCTTGTATTTAGGTTATTGTTGTGAACTATAAATTGACTGTTGCATATGGAAGAAAGTACTTAAAAGGAATGACTTTAATCTTGTAGGTTTGGAAAAAAATTCTCTAGTCAATTTTCTTTCTAGTGTTTTTTGTAGATTCGACTCTTAATGCTTGTTTGAAAAATGATTCTCAATATGTAATTACTTGTGGAGTTCTGAATATTAGGCTGTCGTTGCTTTCTAAATGTACGAACTGATTGTTTTTATCCAAAATTGTGCAAGCTGCTCTAAGATGTATTTGTAGATATCCCATTGTTTTGTTAAATTGTGCCAAGGTTTTCCGAGGAGGTGACATTCTATGAATTCATTTGATCTATGACCTTGTGTTTGCTGGTTAAACATGTTATAGGCATGTGTGTATTTGGTTAATCAATGTGGAAAATCAAATGATTTTTAGGACCATTGGAATTTGTTCCTATTTTGATTTGATGAGTTAATTTTACAAGGGGTGTGGCAAAATATTTAAGAAGGTTTGATTTTACAAAATATTTTCTATTGTAACCACAGGTTCTTCTAGGAGAAGGCTACTATGCTGAGAGAACATCCAAACAAGCAGCTGAGATTTTAAAAAGAAGAGGCAAGGCTTTGGAGTCCCAAGCTGAATCTCTCAAGGCTATGATGCAGGACTTAAAGGTCGAGGCCTCATTTTTTGATGCTACAGCTTCTGAGGCATCGGTAAGCGTGTCGATTCTCCAAGAAATCATAAATCTTTTTTTTTTTTAAATCATTTTCTTGTTATCCAGCTGGCTTGAATGTTGTCTTCTGATAGTTTAGCTTTCTTACGTTCAGTAATAATGAATTTGTAATCATATCATATACTAAATAAGCTGCTAATCTTAGAGTGAGGAAATGGGTTCTGGCTAAGGTGTTTCTTTGGATATCATGTCATAGTCACAACTCAGAAGCATGTTTTTGCATACTAATCAATTAAGCAGACCAATGTGATTTCAGACTATCAAAATTGGGAGATTAATTTTTCTGAAATAATTATAGATACTTCTTGTAGTTAGTTATTTACTTTAAGACTATAAGTCGATATTGCCTGGATCAATAGACATGTTAAGTTTGTTGTTATCAAATAGTTGACTATTTCTTTAGTTCATCTATATGTGATACTTATATTTTGTAGTAATGTTTGATTGACAGGAAGGTCTTGTTGAGATAAGGGAAGATTATGTCGAGGAAGGTTCATCTGGCCAACTAGCTAAAACAGGCATGTTTTTGCTTTTATTTTTTTCTCTTTGTTATGGTGTTGCCAAACTTGGTGATGATGTAATTCTTATTGCGTTATTATTTAGGAAGAGTTGAGAAGTTTGACAGGTGCTTTAATAATTTTGGTTTTTTTTTTTTTTAATTTTATCGTTCCTATAAGTTGTCAAAAGAAGGAAATAACCACGAGTGTTATATAAGTTAAAAAAAAAACTACGAGCATTATATATCTTCTCAATGATTAGAGACTTGTCTTGATCTGGTAGTTTCTTTAATTTTTATCGCAGCTTTAGCCACACTTTACCTCAATGTTGGAGGTAAATATTAATTACTCGTGTATGATTATTTCTTCAAAATTTCAGGGTCTGAAAATTCTGACTCCACAAAAACTCTCGAGGAGAATGGTAAAAAAGTTGGAGCTGAAGATGAAGAATATGAACGTATATTGGCACGGATGGCTGAGCTTGAAAAAGAAGAAGAAGCTGAAAATTCTAATGAATCTGATGGGGATGAAGGGTTACAAAGTGAGCTAGATACTAGTACCAGTCAGATTTCTGTTATTCAAGACAGTAAAAGTCCACAGGTACAAACAATTGCCTTATAAACTTTTCCCTACATTACTTTGTAGAATATTGTTTATTCCAGTTTATATGTCTGTGGTCTTTTTGATTCAGGTGGAAGCTCTGGAGGTGCCAGCAATAACTAAAGGTATATGTTGTCCACAAAGATGTACACTCAGTATTGGCATCATTCATTCCCCTTTACCATGATAACCTATTCATGCGGTTTACCTAGTTTCAATTAACATCCAAATTTATGCATGACTAGTAGAACTTTTTAGATGCACTCTACCCGGCTTTTAGTTCAATCAGCTTCATTAAATGATTATATGGACTTACAGTCTTCTTGTAAAGGTCCTCGGTTGTTTGTTGCTTTTACTGGTGTTTGCTTTCTTCATTAACTGTATATCTTGAAATGAAGAAATCACAATGAACATAATGCCTAAATCCGTGTCTAGTGGCACCTACTCAACCTTTCATTGCGATTTTGGGACGCCCTTAATGTCTTTTTCCTTGAGTGTCTATGCATTACCATTATTTTTATGTTATATATGTGCCGATTGATATGGCATTTAATTGCTCCATACTCAGACTTGCTTTAATGCTCTTATGATCACTTGCTTGACTGATTCAGATGTAACCTTTCATGGGAATCATCCAGCACCTGAAAGTAGTATGACGGATAAAACTTTGGAGCCCAAGCTTCGTCATGTAGACAAGGAAGTTCAATCTCCTATTACAGGCCGTGACATGGTTTGTTTTCTTTCTACTTCCTGTAGTAAGATAATGAATAATCCTATATTTATTGACTTCACGTTTTTCACAAAGTAAAAATTGAAACCTTGAAATTCTGAATAAATCCAAACATACGAGGCCTCTGACTTTGAATTGCATTAAAGTGCTATAGTAAACATCAAAGGATGCTAGATGGCCCAAGATTCTGAACTTGTAGCATTATTAATTACATCCGTCGTGATTTAAGAATAGTTCATATCAACTTAGCTTTGAGTAATGCAATTATTGGATCTTCGTCAGGAACTTAATACGCTTATACGCATGTAGTCACAGCTCTGGAGAATTAATTTCATGTCATGACACACAAAGAACACACAAAGAACTCAAACTCTAGCTCTAAATATGGCTTCTTTTCTTAAAAAAATGGGAATATTCATATAAATCAATTACCAAAAAGGAAATGCATGAAAATATGATGCTTTGGGTAGTCTGAATATTGAGCAAGTTAATTTCGTTTATTGACTTCCCCATTAGGTTTACAGTTATTTCAGTCAAGTGGGAACTGATTCTTTTCTTAGTAGTTGAGAAGTTTTCCCTTTCCGCCCTTTTCATGATTGCATACTAATTGCTAAATTGATGTCATTTATTGAAAGAGCCCCTAACAGTGTAAATGTCATGTGTGATGCATCACAGGCCTTCACTGGTTCAATTGTAGAGCATGATCATAATATTGGAAGAAATTCAACTGAACAGCCAACTGGTGGTCGTAGTTCAAGACCAGTTTCGAGGTTTAAGATGCAGAGGAAGTAATGAAATTATGAGGTTCAACTGGTGGTCGTAGTTCAAGACCAGTTCGAGGTTTAAGATGCAGAGGAAGTAATGAAATTATGAATTTCACGACGTAAACATATTTTGGATAGAGGCGTTGCCAACGAGGTAAATAATTTCATCCTCGGATACATTTATGGTTCGAAAGGTACTTAGATGTAGCATTAATTGTTCTGAGATACTCCACCATCTTATCAATATGTCTGATTATATCCTATTAACCCAAAAAGATTATCAATAATTCCCTTTTTAACTTTGAAAAATGGCTATAACTCCGTTCACTTAAATTTGACAGTAACCTCCCTATTAACTTATAAATAAATTTCAAATGATATTTTACTTGTTAAAAAGAACACGGGGATTTACTGCTATAAAAATAATATAGGGTTAAGGCAAAGCACATGGGTTTTTTTTTTTGGCATTTAGCTCTACAAATTCTAAATGTTAACCCTTTTGTTGTTGGTAGGAAACAGATGAGGAACAAGTACTGAAGATGTTGATATTTCCGTAGATACAAATTGCCTTGTGTTAAACGCAATTGTATGTTTTTAACAAAATTAACTAAGTATTTTAGTTAATTGAATTCGTATACTTCGATGCAAATTTAAGCAGTCTATATAGCTAGAACTCTACCTTTTTCAAGCATAATACTAATTTATAACTAAGTTTAGGAATATTTTTTTGCTGATCGGTCAAAATGTGGGGCTAGTTTGGCTTAGTAGTAGAATTAAATATTATAGAATCAATAATGACAAAATTAATTATAAAATATTTGATTATCCAAAAATCAATTAAACGTCTGGATACAAGAATCCAAGTTGGTAAGAATATATGCTACGTAATACGTAAATTTAATCATTGCAATAAGTGCAAAAAATTGGAAACATGAATAATATTATTAAAAAGATATTCGTAGTTTACATTTGTTTATGGCAAAAGATTAAAGTATATATAGGTATAGGATTTAAAATTTCACAAGATTAAAAGAGAGACATGAACAATAATATCAAGCTGAGGCCATGGAGTAATAGAGGATGAAATTGCAAAACAATGATTTTGCAAATGTGGTTGCCAAAAGTTGCAAGGAGCAACTTCTCTTCAACATAGGCGTTTCCACCTTTAGCATAGGCAATCAAAAAATCACAAAAAGGCGGCTAAAGGGTACACATAGGGGTGGCCATTCGGTGTAGGGTTTCGGGGAGCAACCTCATTTTGATTGGATTCGGTGTAGGGTTTCGGGAACCAAACATTTTGAATGGGATTTTGTAGCTTGGGAGGGGAAATATGGTGGATTTTTGGAATTTGGAATACTCGGAAACTCGATACACTAAATCGGGACGGTATTTGGGTAATGTTTCACATCCGATCGGAAAAATCGAATTCCAATTTTTTTATTATACAAAATAAATTATCCCTTCCAATCAATCTTTTATTCTCAAACCCAAGTCTCATCACCAACCCCATGGTCTTGAAATTAACAATTTATTACCATAAAGACAAATATAATGCTATGAAGGAGCAAAATAAAGAAAAGTGTGCTACTTCTGCCATGTAGGAGTTTAAAATTACTATTTTTAGGAAACCCGGATCCCAATCCCAAAAACCTGACATTTAACGTTAAACCGAAATACCGGGACCAAGTCAATTCAAATGAAATTCGGGTAGTAAAAATCAAAACTCGAATCCCGAAAATTTCGTCCCAGATTACCCGAAATCCCGTCCCGATCCCACCCCTTGGTCCACATAGGTGGTTTGACTTGAAATCGTATATTTGGATGTTCCAAGTTCCAACACACTGCCAAACAACCCCTATATCGAGAATGTCCCTGGCTACTTGAACACTCGGATTAGGTTTGAGCCGAATACACTTGACCGGGTCCGGATATGACTCAATTTTTTTTTATTTTAATACAAGAATGTTGAGAAATTAGATAAATACGTCAGTATGTTTTTTTTTAAGAAGGTGAATACATTGTTACATCAAATACTATATCGAATCGAAACCGTTACAGTGATATCAAAGTGAACTAATTATTTGTTACTAGTATTAAACTAGAGAAAATATAGTATGAAACTAGAGAAAAGCTAGTATGAAACTAGAGAAAACTTCCACATTTGTGGGAGTTGAATCCATGACCTCTTGGTCATGGAGCCTCATCCTTAACTACTTAGCTAAGGCTAATCAACCTATTAAGGAACATATCAGTGAACAAGTTGCTTGAAGATAGAAGAATTTGGTTGTGTAATTCTTCGAAAATCTTCACATGTAAATCAACATTTGAAAATCTGATCACTAGACCTGGGCTTCAAAATGTTATTTGGACTGATTTCGTGTGGAGTTCTATGGTGCCTTCTTAAGTAAAGATATTTTCTTGGCTGGTGCTACTCGACCGGGTGAATGTGTTTACAGTAATGCAAAAAAGAAGAACCTTTCATTCCTTATCACCAATCTGGTGCGTCTTTTGTAAGAATAATAGAGAATAGCTTTACCTCACTCGTGGAGGAAATTGACGGATATATTTAATAGAACGTGGTCTACTCCTCTAAATTGTTCCGAAGCTATTACACTACAGATTCCAGAAGGTAGAAAAAGAAGTGTGATATGGAAAGAGCGGTGCAATCTTTATGGTGGAATGTATGACTTGAAAGAAATGAAAGAATCTTTGAAGAGAACGAGCATTGTGTTGAAGATCTATGGGAAAGGTTTAGATTCTGGACATTCTTTATGTTACTTACTGATTGGCTAGCATTGTAGAAATAATTACATCTTGGTCTGTTTTGTTTGTGTTACTTCCATCTTAGTACAACCTTTGCACTTTTCCCTTGTATTTTATCCCTATTAATACAAGTGGTGTTTTGTAGAAAAAAAAAAAAAAAGCTAAGGCAGCACACGAAATGAGCAGAAATAGAATTACTTGACCAAGATGCATGTATCTTGTGTAATTTCATTCAGGTCCTGCGAATACTACAATTTTATAAAACTTACCCAAAATCATCCAAACAAAAAAATGAATTATTGTCCTCACTGAAAATGTCATGATTTACATGAATTATATATTTTGTACGTGCTACTAAGATATTTAGTTGATGAGTGGATCGGATGGAAACTTTTATGGTGTTGAATTGATGCATGCGTTGGTCTTTGTAAGAATAAATATTGGTCTTACTATAAATTAAGCATTCTATATAACTACAACTCTTCTTTTTATATAAGTTTACGAATATTTTTTGCAGATTGATCAAAAATCAAAATGTACATGTTGCAGAATTGGATATAAAATTAATTATAGAATAATGAGATAATGTCTTGATTACATTTTTGTGATTTGCATTGTTAAAATACTGATCAATTATTGTCACACATTTGTTGCACGAAATCATCATAAATAGAAATATTTTACTGTAATTTCATTCGGGCCCTACAAATACTCCTGTGTCGGTAAATAGAGAAGTAAAAGTGATCAAACTTACCCTAAATCAACCAAACAAGAAAATGACTTCCTCGCGTAATGGTGAAAGCACGTTTACCTTTTTATTTATTTTTGCATGCAATAATGTATTAATATGCGTCTTAATCATCGAAAAAGGAAAAAAGTATATGTTATTATGCATGCGCTTTTTTTTTTTGTCTCTTTAACTTTTCGAATGAAATGAAAAACTCCTCATATTTTGTCTTATTAACAACCGAAAATTTTATTGTGTTATATTTTTATTGGTAAAAAATCTATCTCACTCCCGAATTCATAGGAAAAATGACAATAAATTGTATCCCACAAAAATGCAAAATTACATCTCTTAACCTAATCAATAATTCAAAAATTAACAATAGTTTTCCTATTGATTTATAAAAAATGAGGTTTTTTTTTGCTAATTAATAGAAAACATGTGAGTTTTTACAAATTAGGCAAAGCAATGGAATTTTTTTGCATTTAGCTCTCAACTTTTTCCACCTTATGATTTTTTAGGGCGATTTACACTCAGACCCCCTCAAGTTTGAACATATGACAACAAAACCCCTGTAGGTTCAAAAATTACAGGGACACCCTATCCGGTATTGACTATTTAAAAAAAAACCCTTACAACATTAAAAACTAATTGAATTTGAGATGTAAGCAAAAAAATTATTGATTTTTTAAATTTATCCCTGGTTGAATATACCCATAGAAGATGTCTATGTAATAATATTATACCCTATGGGTATATGTGAACTAGGTAAATTTAAAAAATGAATAAAAAAAATTATTGATGTCTTCAAATTCCGTCAGTTTTTAATGTCGGAATGGTCTTTTGTAAATAGACCATACTAGAGGAAGTGTCCCTATAATTTTTTAAACATCAAGGGTTTTTTGGTTATACGTCCAAATCTGAAAGAGTCTGAGTGTAAATCATCCAACTTTTTATTCACCCGCTGACCTTTTCAGAATTTCTCCTAATTAAATCTTCTTATAAATAAATCATTTGAACACATGTTCCATTAATTTACACGCACAAATCTCAGTTTCTATTTTATTATTCACTCATGGCCAACTCAAAATTTCTTCACTACTTCTCTATAATTCTCTTCTTTTCGTTGACAATTTTCCAATTAGCATCTTCCAGACAATTGAATATAACCATTCCCCAAGAGAAAAACAACGCGAATTTCTCCGAAAAAGCCTCAAAAATCATGCCACCCTGCAATAATGAAATGAAAGCAAAATATGAAATATTCGAGGAGGGGTTTCAAGTTAATAGGAAGCTAATTGAATCAAGGTACAAAGTGGCGTTGCTAATGAACATGTTGCCTAAAGGACATGTTCCGCCGTCGGGGCCGAGCAAAAATATCAACGACATCGACAACAAATGATCAAGAATTAAAATAAAGGGTTCTTCAGTTTAATATATCAATGTTTTCTTTATATATAGATACACATATATACTCTTATTACAAATAAGATATATATAATCTTATGTTATATTTTTTTAGAGATATTCTAATATTTCTCACTCGAATTTCTTAGTTTTCTTGTTATATATGTATTATGTATAATAAGTAATCTCATGTGAAATTAATTAATCTATGAGATTTGCTCAACCTTTTCTAGTATTCGATAAATTTCTAAATGGTTTTTTTCTTGTTATTCTAGCTTTGTTCCTTTTTTCTCGGAAATTTTTAATTATTTTTTAATACTTCGATTCAATCAATTTAATTAGTCAACATTAATATTCACCTAATATTCAAAAATAAATTTTATCTTAACACATTCTTTATGCATTAGATTGAGAAGTGTCAAATTTATTCAAATTTTTAGATGGTTTATAAATGGAGTTAAACTTAAACACAACTTCAATCTCAATAAAATCTCAATTCTCAAAACATTGTTCCACTCGGCTATATGTACCCATGAATTTCAGTAATACACCCTTCCACTTGTAAAATTAACAAAATTACAACATTTACTTCTCTAGCAATCATATACAACACAATTCAACGTTGAATTCACATGAAATATCTTCTCCTTTATCTCTAGGAACACGATTAAAAACACTGTCGGAATATTTATTCAAATAATAAAGTTATATATTAGTAATAAATAATTATAATACTGCGTATTGAATATATATATATATATATATAAAATTAACTATTTTTGTCGAATTAATATTAAAGTAATATTTAATTTATTATTTACATAAATATGTAAATATAATAAGTAAAATCTTCAAATTGATCCGCAAGTACTTATTTGAACCAGTTTTGAAACTGAACAGCAATGTAGACTTAAATCATTAGTAAATTTGTACATATGAAATTATTTTGTCAACCTGAAATTGAATTATCGATCTACATAAATCAATTTTACAATACCTCTTAAAGTTGATTTTTAACTGCATGCGATATCAAATATAAGTGAATTTGTTAAATAATGTTATCAAATGTGTCGACTTAAAATTTTTATAGTACCGCAAGTGAGAATTATTATAAAGTTTGGTACCGTAAGTGCAATTCTCTTTAATCTTATATATTCATATTTTATATATATATATATAAAAGAAAAAACTCATTGAAGTAACTAAACACGTTCAACATACGTGCATTTTTCTAAGTTAAACAGAACAAGAAACTAAAGATAACTACTATTTACAACATTGATTTATCTAAGTTGAAATCCATGCCAAACTGCATGTAACATCATCATCATCATACATATATACATTCAAGAAGACCCCGTGCATTTGAAAACCCTAGCTAGCTAGCTCAACAATAAAACATCACTCTTTTCACATTTTCTTTGAGAGCGGGTAAAGGTCGGACTCCTGACTCTCCAGTAACTCGCGCGCTTTTGCCATTTTGACCCGTGCTAGATCCATTGCTATCTTGCCCATCCGGTTCCATGTAGAACCTTGCCCGAAATGCAGCCAAATGTGCATAGTATGCCGGAGGAACTGTCAAACCATCAAAAAAATCGCTTTAAATGACTAAAGGTCAAATTTTATAAAATTATTGTTGTGAATGCAAAACTAGGTCTATACCATTTGACATATAATTTATAGCAATTTCAACTTGAAGGGGCAACCAAACACACACTACGAATATAAAAACGAGAAGAGTCGCAACTTACCAACAGAAACAGAACGTGTGCATCTTGCATATGTATAACATAGATTGTTCGTCAATGATTGAATTCCATCTGCAGTGAAATTGTTCTCATCCCAAAGTACGTGGTAATGAGCCGGCCGACTAGTTCCCTACAAATTTCATATGATTTTACCATATATATGTTAGCTTGAAATTGTAAATGCATCTTACTGTTGCAATAAATTTAATTTTCTTTTTATTTGTTGTCACGGCGTAAAAGGAGTTATATGCAAAACACCGTCTTGTTTATGTTCTACTTGGTATACACACCATCTTGTATTAAATTTTCAGATACCCTCATGTTCATAGAAGTATAGCTCACTTAACTCCACCCCTACCCCAATGTAATGACATAAATACCCCTTCATATGTATTGAACATGTTACGTCATTTCATTATTTTGTAGAGTTTGGCTATATAAAAAAGAAATTAGATAAAAGCATAACTCCATTTTGATTAGTATTATTTATTTGCCAATTAGAGAATTCATAAGGGGGTGTTCTGCAAACAATTCATCGAAAACATAGTCATGTTACAGACTTCAAAAACCAATAAATAAATGAATGTTTTTACCTGAATTCCAGCATGGCTGCAGAGATAGAAGTCAAACTCTGTTGGATGACAGATTTTCGAATCAACCACTGTGCCTGCAGGAAACGATAATTTAAGTTCACTGTGTCACGTCATTAATGTAGTATATTATAGTTTTCGGAAAAATAAGTATTATATAAGTTACCAGGTAATATATTTCCACTCTTGTCAGTACTGCTTTTGTCCCTGTGATTGTTAGCAAACAGTCTCGTGTGATGTCGTTTCTGAACTACTATAAAAGTCACCGGTGGTTGGTAATTTGGCTCCAAAGACGCACACGCCTGCATATCATTTCTTATTAATCACAGCCATTCAAATAATACGGCATTTAACCAAGTCATGGCACATTTTACTAACCTTCCTGATTGCATCCAACTCGAACAACAGCACTTGGTAAAACTGCCCTTCACTCACACCGTCTCTGGTAAAGGCACATGGTTAAATATTTGTTCTTCTAAAAGAGTCGTAAATTGATAAGGCGCTTAAATACTAACCGGTAAAATATTATCCTTTGTGGCTTTTGACCGGTTGCTTTTCTAAAAGAAACCAAAAGATCCCTACACACAAGAAAACAAGAACTCAATATCATAAATATAGAAAAAGAAGAATTTTTAAGCTACATAATAAATGAAGAATGTAATATGGAAAACCTGATCATGCCGCCACTAACTGTACCACGAACGGGATCATGCCACGTCTTATATAAATCTTGAATAAGTTCTTGTCTTTGAGCCTGAGCACAAACTAGTCCTGCATATTTCGTAACTTCAGGCCAGTCTTGAGAAGCTACCACCTACATTTACGAAAGTACATCAGTAATATGAGGTAGAAGGATGGACCAACAGGATTGCTTCCAATTAAATTCGTACGGCAGCAATCGATGGGCTCGATTCCTCTCCATTCTCCGGGTGCGTCACATCAGCTCCAAATATAATTGTCGGTATATCGCTGACCAATGGTATTCTACAGCTTAAAGCATCCACGAGAACCGTGTTTCGACCACCCATCTGTTCAAAAAGATAATTATACTTTCGAAAAGAAATATAATACACTAATAATTACTCGTCATTAGGCGCACCTTCACGTTTATTTTCAAGGATACGTTAGCCAAGTATTGTTTGTTGATCTTGAATACGTGTTTCGTAAGACAGCATTGTGATATTAAACCAAGATCAGTTTCACATATACGCTTCAAATCACCTATCACCACAAAAAAGAAAATGACTTTGTTGATAATAGAAAATGGAAATTCATGTTACTTTTTCATTGCATACCATAAAGGGAACCATTGTTGTCGGGCAAAATGGCTAATACGAGCTCTAATTCTTTTCCTTTTAATTTGTTCATGCATCCATGATAAACGTGCTTCAAAGCTTTCTCGACTTGGTCGGGCCGGGCCGTGTGGATTGGAATAACGGGTTCCGGATTGAATTCCTGTAAAAAGAGACAACTATATTTAGAAATAGTGAACCGGGAAAAAGAAAATACAGGCGTAAAATATGGATAATTTAGTAAATTTACCATGCCAGATACTTGACACATTTGAGCAAGCTCGTTACAAAATCCACGAGCAACACTATCTTGGACGCTCCTTGAGAAATTAATACACGCCCAACGACTAACTGTCATGCCATTTATCATTTTCTGCGTAAATAAAATCACAAGAAGATCAGTCATAGAGAAAGACAAGGGACTGAAAGGTAAATTTAATAGAATCTTTTTAATGAATGGTAACCTTATTCATCATATTCCACTGGCCAACTTGCGGCAAACAATCCTTTTCCTTTCCAGTCTCATGATATTTCAACTGCAGATATATGTAAAATGTTGATAAGAGTGTAAACAACACTGGTCATATCAAGGGTAAAAAGGTAATTTCAAGATGGAATCGTACCCATGGAGCAGGGAGAACTCTCGCCTCCACAGAAGCCATTTTTTCACTTATTCTCATCCCAAACTCGTTTGCATAAGGATCTTCTTCGTAAGCATTGTGTTGGACAGTCTGCATTCAAATTAAATCAATTTAATTGAAATATTAATTACAACTCTCACAATATTGAAGAAAGGGTGAATCGTGAAATATTAAAATCATGGATTTTACCTGCAGAATATCATTTTCTCGATCCCTTGGTCTTTGACATGTAACCTTCAGAAGAGCGGTAATTTGCTTTTCGCTTAGCCTTTTAGTATATCTTTGCCCCTCGACGATTTTACAGGCCTAGAATGAAGAATCTTTTATTAAAAACGGGATTTCAAGTTTTCAACGGAAACTAAATTTTACAGAATAGAACTGTAAAATACCAACCTCCATTGGTAAATAGTTGGCCTTTTTCTGGTTTCCTACTTGAAGGCAAGGGAGATGAGTATATTGAATTGTGAAATCATACATCTCTTGAAAATATTCAACTACCGACTTCATGGTTGAAATGTCATCAACTGGAAATCTGAAACAAATTCGGGAAAGAAAAACGAGATTACTCTACCTAGTTCAAAGAGATCATTACCAATAAGCACAATAAGTTGTTTTTTATAAGTAACTAGACCATGAATTGTAAAACCGAAGTTCAATAGAAGATCCAATCTATATTATGCATTGGAAATTATAGATCCTATTATTTTCTATATTTCTATAGATATTAAACTTTCTATGAACACCATAGTATAGTTTATTGAATTCATATGCATATGCAAAGAAAAGATTATCATGTGGGCCCACTTAGCTAAAAGTTTAGAGCATCACATTCATTTCATAGTCGATTCACGTAACCATGTTTTCCTTATTTTTCATTATTCATTCAATTCTTGAGAAAGGATGATGTCCTTATGAAATCAAAGACTATTTAACAAGTAATTAACTCTTCATCTTTTTCATGAATTTATCAATTTATACACCATTTATGTCATATTCTATTATAAGGAAATCTTACACTAGCTCTCGAGTGGGCTGAGTTGTAATACCGGAAACTCGATATTTTCTTCGTACATTACCCCGATGAGTCACTTCAACTTTCACACCTCTAAGGGCCTTCTTAACCTGAAATATATAAAGGGTTTATCATTTAATATAAAAGAAAATGAAGAATAAACATTTTTCGTCTATGTGACATCAACTGACCTTAACGCGATCGGAATCAGATAATGGCCTTGACAAAACATCTTTGCCCAAAAGTTGGGCTACAAATTCAATAACCGGAAGAGCCTCAATAAATGCAGCTGAAGCCATATCTGAAATGCAATAAAGACAGGAAATTAAATTAAGGTGCTTGATAAATAAGTTTGCAACTGAAATTTCATATTTGATTTCAATTACCTATGTTAAGTGAAAGGCCCATCTGAGTAGGTCTTATACTCTGATAAAATCCACACCATGCTTCTAAACCATCCCCAAGCCTTTGCGGTTTTCGGATTTCCGGAGAAAAGAACGATCTTCCAACGGGGCAAAACCTTTTTACAGGGACATACATCAAGACAAAAACGACTTTAGTTAGAAAATATATAGCGCGTAAGAAGTCATCATGCTGTAATAATCGTGCAATCATAGCAGCACTAAAACATCAGATCTCATCAAAGTTTTGAAGTTCACCCTACCAAAAAAAATCGTGCAATATAAAGCAATTTCTATACCTCTTCATTGAGAGCTCTCTCAATACAATATCAAGAATTTGAAGTGCTTCCTTTGGGCCATCAGCACGCTTACCGGCAAGAAATTGGCCTAAGTGATGTAAGTTTGCTCTTGCGACAAACTTGATCACTACTTTGTATTCTCTTTCTCTCCTGAAATTTTCAAGAACCAAACTTTATGACATAATTTGTATTAAATTTCGATTCCGACAAGATTAACTGTTATATTGATTCGAAAACTAACAAAAAGATGTTCTATAGGGCATAACTGGCAACATACGAAGAGGAACAAAGATCTTACTTGGGCCCATTGATGTTGTCCTCTTCATATACAAGCTTAATAGTGAACTCTTTCCACGAGAACGGAAGTTCACCCGCCGTGTAAAGACTCTTTCGACCATCATAGGCAGGTAATCTCATCCCTAAATCTGAATCTCTGTACAACTTCACGAGTTCCGCTATTATAGCTCGGTTTACAGTCCTCGATTGCACTTCCGGAGTAATAGTTACCTTTAAAAAAAATATAGATGGTTAAAAATTTAATGACCCATGGAAACTCATAAATGTTACACAAACATAGGACAAAAGAATACTCAATTACACCTGCAAAAGAAACAGCAGATATAAGAAGATAAAATCAAGAACCATGATGAATGTCAGCTTAAGGGCCCCAAATATTTACTCCAAAGCTACTACTCAATTAATAATATTTAATTTAAAGCCATGATGAAAACTGAAAAGTTTCTTACATCATATTGGTTTAAGTCCTTGTTTGGCAACTCTGCAAAGAAATGATTAGCTTTCACAATACATTTTGTCCCAAGTTGCCCAAAACCAGGCCTAGATGCAAAGCTCAAATTCTTGCTTGAAGAAGGAAAACCCATGTTCCCCATGTTCGGTGGTAAAGTCGAAGTCGTAATAATGGCTCCGGGATTTTCCCTTAAAACGGGTTTATCTGCGGCAGTACAAGGTCTCGAACTTGGACGCATAAAGACATCGACTTGGTCCGACTTTCGACCACCTCTTCCCCTTCTTCTTCCTCTGTTTTTCGATGGAGGTGAAGGAGATTGATTTTGAGGTTTGGTGTTTTGGGATTCTTGAATTGTTGGAGTTTTACCATTTTGTGCAGTTTTCGGGTTCTTTTGAAGTGGGTTTATGGGGTTTTGTAACTGGGGTTTGATAACAAAGTGTTGCTCTGAATTTTCTTTCATTTGCCTCATAGGCATGATTGTAATGAAATTGAAGAACAGCTCTTCCTTTACTCACTTGTAGTTTTTTTTATTACTAGGCTTCAAAGATTAATGACCTATGAAAATCCATAAACAGAGAAAATAGATTATGTCAGCAAGAAGACCAAATTTTGAAAAACATACTAATATGGAAATCTGATAATAATGTAGTGAAAAAATTTCACACGCAAGAGCAAAAGGGAGGCACTAAAAAAAGAGATCTTTAATGCAGAAGTACAGGCGTTTCCATTCTTCTGCAAATTTTGAAAAATAAAATAGCTTACATACATTTCAACAACCAAACTAAAAATAAACTGCACAGGAAAGACAAACCAGTAGTAATAAATTTCACAGAACCAAAAAACTGCAAGACAAGTTAAATTCTTTGACTTCACTCTTTGCACAGCCTTAAATGTGAGGGTGAAAAATAATATTATAATTATATATATAAAAACAAAAAAGAACCCTTGTATGTTTATATTAAATTGAAAAGGATCAATTTTTTCTTAATTTTTTGGGATAAAAATGTAGATTTGGCAAAACTACATACATGTGGAGACAAAAGAAGACATTACCAAAATCTCAAAACCCTCTTCGGTTACAAAACCCAATATATGTGAATGAATGAATCAAGAAGAGAGGAAACATAATCCTTTAAAATTGATGCACATGTGCACAAATATAGAAATAATATAAGAGTAGATACTTACAGATTATTACTATGAAATCTAATCAAATAGTGGAAATACCCAGAAGACAAAACCATTCTTCATCTTGTCCCCTATCCAAAACCAAGTTTCTGCAGTAGAAAAACAGAAAAGTGTGAATAAATCCAAGAGAGTGAAAACAGAGCACACACACACACATATATATACATATATAGATACATGCATTATATATGTATATTGAAGGCTATACAGAGGCATAAATAAATGTGAGGACACAAATATGACTGCTCAAGAAAGAGAATAAAAACGCCTAGAAAGCAACAAAAGAGCTACCAAAAGCAACAACAACTAGTAAAACATAATAATAAAAAAAAAACACAAAAAATGTTAGAATTAAAAGGAATAAACATTGAAAAACTCACTAAGAAAGATCAACATCTCAACCCAAAATTTCACTGCTTCATAGAAAATGACACCTCAATACAAGAGATAAAGCTTATACTACCAATAATGGACTAAAAGATTCGAACTTTGTACTCACCATGAATCAATGGCGGAATCTATTATCTTGAAGTGGGCTTTAATCAAGAACTTTATAAAGAAAAAAAAGAGTTTGGGATAAAAAAGATGGTTTCTCTTTTTGTGGGGTTATTTCAAAACTGAGATTGCATATACATTGAGAGATGTAGTATGAAATTAAATGACCCAAAAGTGATAAAAGGACTGTGTGCTTGTGTGTGTGTGTGTGTGGAGAAGAAATGGAGGAAAGAGAGAGAGAGAAATGAATCAAGATGATGATGATGATGAATGTGAATCTTTTATACACGCATGCAAATGCTTTTGGCCTTCTCTTTATCACGTGTAAAAGGCTTAATGTGAAGGCCCTCCTCTTTTGCTTTTTATCGCTTCTACCCATACATACATACATCTAAAATATATTGAAAAATGATTATATCGCATTTTATATCACATTTCAAAGTTTCACGGCCTTTTGTACAATTCATATTTTATGTATTTATGTATATAAAGTTAATTGTGTTACCTCCTACCTGTAATAGGTTTCTTGAAATAATTTTTTTAATCTATTAACAACTCAATCAACTTTCAAAAATTACAAAAGAGATCAAGATTTTCCGATATTAATCATATAAAAAATAATTCAATACTTTTCAAATGATAATTGAACATTCACCAATATTTGAATATAAATATCTCAACTTTCAAAAATTACAAAAGAACACCTAAATTATACAATATTACTCATATAATCACATAAAAATAATTCATTACTTTTCAAATGTTAATTTATCATTTATCAATATTTGAATATAAAATATCTCGAAAATTACAATAAAAATATAAACTCATAATTTAAAAGTATTTGCAATGCCAAGAAGTTAAAATTTATGACATGATATTTAATTTTGGATTTGATTTAGGGTTTAGGGTTTAGGATTTAGGATCTAGGGTTTAGGGGTCTAGGGTTTTAGAGTTTATGGTTTAGGATTTATTTTAAAATAGAATTTATTTTTATTTGATAATTAGTTATGGATTTTTTTTTTTTTTTACAATTTTATATTATGGGTTGTGATGTTAGGTTGTAGTGCTTGACTGTGATGCTAACATAGTCCAAATATATTTATTTATACATCATATATATTAGTTAGTTCTATAGTATATAATTTATCAAAAAGTACTATACTATATATATATTAATATTCAATTGAAAATCTTCAAAAGATCAACATTACATACATTATACTCACAATGAAGCTAGGTTGGTGGGGGTGGGGTGAGTATCTAATGAGCTTATATTATTAATATTGTCAAGATATCATAAATTTTTAAGTCGTTCTAAAGGCGAGAAATGATCGTATTATCGTTTTAACTGGAGTAGTTCTAAGTGCGCTTTAATATTTTGGTCATAATTTAAGTTCTGAATATTGAAATCAAATTCAACTTTCTTTCCATTCAAATTGCCATTTCTTGTTGTTTTATCGTTTCCCCGCAATATTTTGCGCATTAATTTGGAAGTGATTTTAAAGTCGTTTTGGACAAATTTTTTTTTTAAAACACTTAATTTAGTATGTATTTCAATTTGGCCTTTTTTTTTTCAAGATGTTGCTATTTTTGATATAAAAGAATAAAAAAACATAATTTATTTTATAGTCTTCGAAGCTATGGCTTGTGGACGATCAAAACCATTATTTAATTTTATAATAATACTTAAAATAAACAATCTAGATTCTTAAAAGTTTTCCTATGTTTCTTTTTCACAATTCATCTACTTGATGAAGTATTAGAATAACTGAGTCGTCCTTATGGATTAACTTTTGAACTTTTGTTCCTCTTAAATTTTTTGTAACAGATTCGTCCATCTTATCAAAATAGTGTATCACATTCGTCCTTTTTATAAATATAGTGTAACGGATTCGTCCCTCTTATCAATATAGTGTGACACATTAGTCCCTTTAAAATACAAAATTCATCACTTTAATCCAAAATATATTCTAAATTGGACAAAAGTTGATGTATTTTTAATTTAAGAGGGACGAATATGATATACTATATTAATAAGATGGACGAATCTGTTACAAAAATAATTAAGAAGAACAAATGTGTTATAAGAGGGATGAATGTGATACATTACATTAATAAGAGGGACTAATCTGCTCAAAAAAATTAAAATGGACGAAAGTGCAAATTTGACCTATAAGAAGGACAAAAATACTACTCTAAATAATTATTAAGGAGTATTATTCTATCATGCTTCTTTATTCTACAATGAAGCCAAAAGAGCCCCATTGAGAATATAGGATTATAAACTATGAAACACAAAAGAAGAATATTTTGGACACTGCAGAGATTTCAATACAAATTTAATCTCATTTTTAAATACAAATATCAAGAATTCAAGGTTATATTTTGGGTGTCTTATTTACTTATTTATTGTCTCTCTGTCCCTCTAGGCCAGCTGCAATGTCCCAAAATCTTTTGTGTACTAAAGCAGTCAAGCTTTGGTAACGGTCGGTTGAAGGGTCTTAAGGTGAAGAAAATGGGGGTGGGGGCCACACCAATTTAGTGTGTATCTGTGTGTGTGGAGAGTTTGTTGTGGCTTATGTGCGTTTTGGATTTATGGAATGATTAGCTTTTTTGCTTGGATTAATTTGGTCTATAATAAATGTTCTGTTCGGCCTGCCCCAACAAAAACAGTCCTACTTAACAAAAAGCTGATTTGGGTTGTAAGAGTCTATTTTGAAGAGTTTTAGCTCGGTTTCGTGTTTCGGTTCCAAAAAGTAATTTGGGTGGTTTCGTTTAAATCTTTGAAATTGTTAGGTTTTGAATATTGAATTTTGTGATTTTGGAAAAAACTGAAACTCCACTTGAGTTTAGTTGAATATTGGGTTTGGGGAAAAAATAGCGGTCAAATCAACGTCTTTTTTTATAGAGTTTGAGGGGAAAAAGTAGGTATATGTATCAAATCAATATTTTATAGGTTTCAAGAGTTTGAATGTGAGTTTTTGAATAGGTTTGTGATGAGTTTTATGGGTTTTGTCAAACTCCATTGAAAAGAGTTATGACTCAGTTTCGCGAGATCGAATCAAAACACAACCAAATAGGCTTCAAGGACTTTACTCAAATTTTTATTTTTTATTTAATGAATGGTTGTGGATGAGATCGTAGCCAAACATAGCCTAGCGGCAGAGGTTGATGCTTCAAAATTGAGAGCTTTTGAATTCGGTTCCTACTATTATTGATATTTATTTATTTATTTATTTGAATATTAGACTTATTAACTACTTATATTTGCATTTTGATAATGACTGAATAAATTTCTTAAAATAGAAATTTATGTAGTAATGTATTTACGATTTCATTAAAAAACTATTTAATATATCAATTATTAATTACATATAACACCCCAAAATATATAGGATAATAACTATTAAGTCCTTTGACAATGTGATAGTTACCCCATAGAAAGTTCAAGCAATTGTTAAAACCTTAGGTCATCTCCAATGACTCCTCAGCCTAAGTCCAGTTTTTCCTCAACTTCAGTCCAGCTTCCCCTTCAGAATACAAGTCTAGCTTCCCCTTTCGTTTTTATAGTCATCGTCAATGACTCAATATATCCATTATATATAATTTCAGTATTCATCATTCCCCGCTCTCACTTAATAATAATAATTCCCTACTTTCACTTAATAATAATAATAATAATAATAATAATAACAATGATTAAGTCTTTTGACAATGTGATAGTTACCCCATGGAAAGTTCAAGCAATCGGTAAAACCTTAGGCCATCTCCAATGACTCATCAACTTAAGTCCAGTTTCCCCTCAGCTTCAGTCCAGCTTCCCTTTCAAATTTCAAGTCTAGGCTCCCCTTTCGGTTTCATAGTCATCTTCAATGATTCAATCAATCCATTCTATTTAATTTCAATCTTCATCATTCCCCGCTTTCACATAATAATAATAATTCCCTACTCTCACTTAATAATAATAATAATATGAAAAAAATAAAAATATTAATAATAATGTGCAATAATAATAACCAAAAATAAATTAGATTAATACTTCTATATTAATTTGATATTGACATTATTAATAAGTTAACTTTTTAGTACACAATACTACAACAATTATTAACTCATAAAAGGAAAGTCGCAACTATTTAACTTAAGAATTCATATCTAAGATTCCATAAATTGTATTTAATTTCATGTTTGTATATTTTGTGTGCCAAATTATTATTTTTTTAAAATAAGCTTTAAATTATAATATTATGAATTAAAAAAATCAAGGTTAATAATGTTGATTAAATTTAAGTTTCTTACAATGTTATTAAATTTTACACAATTAATGTTAAATTTCTTAATTAAAAGTTACATTTTAAAACTAAAATTAACTTATAAACATAAACGTAAATAAATTTTTAAAAAAAAAAGCAATTTGCAATTAACAAATAAAAACAATAATAAAAAAAAAATATGCCAGCATCAAGGTGGGGCTTGCCCTTAAGTAAAAACTAAAAAGAGATGGACAAAATGGCCATCTTAAAGCCAAGTCCAGCTTTGGACTCAGTCATTGGAGATGGCCTTAACATCTATGATTTCTTTGTGTTAAATATATAAAATGTTGTTGTCAACTTTTGCTCCATTTGTTATATTACTTGATCAAATTTTTCAATTCGTTAAGTTACTTATCATATTAAATTATTCATACATATGTGTTATATTAAACTTTTAGCTATTAATACATGTGATGTCATATGACATTGTAAACTTATTAGTGAAATATAATAATTAAATTATCTATTATAATTTTTATGAATTTAGTCAAATTGATCAATTGACCGTACCATGTGAGCAAAATAAATGGGACGAAGGGAGTATTTATTTTAATATTAAAGAGTTTCTTTTAAATATAGAATATCTATCAAGAAGTTGCAATTCACAACTTAGTCGTAGACGATTAAACATTTGCTTCTCAAGTTTCGTGAATAGTAATAGACTAGTAGTTCATGATGCATTGAGAAATATCCAAAAAGACAATCCAATATTATTATTTGAAACTTAAATGGTATTATATATTGCCTTTCATACACTATCATTAGAAATATTATTAGCAATGGCTCCACTAGATTCATTGCCCGATAATATTGGTTTCGGGACACAAATTTGGGTCCAACATTTAATGGTTGATGTTGTTAAAAATAAAAAAAAATAAAAACAAACAAAAAAAAATCTAAAAAATAAATTGTGATTTGGTGGATTATAAAGTACATGGTCATGTTGCTGCCTTTGGTGTATGCACTATGAACTTTTGAGTGAAAAATGAGGGACAGAATCAGAGTAGAGATTCTTGCATGATAAAATTCGGGACTTGGTAGGAATGGGTCCTCTTGGGTAAGTTTCAATCCAAAAGGGAAATGAGAGTGTGCTCATTACATTTTGGTTTTTTTTTTTTTTTGATTGTTCATTGCTTTGTGATCATCATAGATTTTACCATTTTTTATTCCTTTCTTTTTCTTCCCTTCATTTTTGGGAGATCTAATTTGGTGCCATCAATTTCTATGAGTTGATTTTCTAATATTTTTCAATTTTTGTTACCAATTATTGAGTTGTGGGTTAATTGTTATATTTGAGCTAAGTTAGCTATGCATATCAAATATATTACTAGAACAATTTATTGTCCGATTACATATGGGACTCAGAACCAACTAAACATTATAAGCTATCAAATATAAAATATAAGTAAAAATATCAAATCATGTTAGAAAAGTGTCGCGTTCAATCAAAACTTGTTTGAGCCAAGTTCGATTACCACTTGTTTGAGCACGATTTGAGTAAACGTAGACCATGATCAAATCTCAAATTCAATAAAAGAAAATAAATATATTTTAGGGCTTAGCTACCATCCAAAACTCAATTAAGAGAAAATAGATTTTTTTTTTTTTTTTTTTTTTTGCTATCATAGTTGTTAATTATATCCCGTAGTCAAAGTTAAAATGCAGTACTTTTAAATTTCACCAAGGTAAAATGCAAAACTTTTCAGTTACTAGAACTGAACTGGGAAGCAGATTAATGCAGTTTAAGGTCAAGTCTTTTTCTTTGAGGCAATTGAAGAATTTTGCATGGACAAATCAGAGATTTTATATATGTTATTCCATTTAGTTTCATAGACTTAGGACCACATTACTTATTGTCACTCTCGTGAAAAAGTTTGTAATAATTAATGTTCGTCTATTTATTAAGGGTAATTAAAACTTGTGACATATAACTCATAAGACTTAGCTTTGTTTCAAATAATTTTTTCTAGAGAATTTCTCGATTTAATTTGTAACTGTCAAGCTAACTTTTTTTTTTTTTTTTTTTTTGAGATGGTGAATACATGGTTACATCAAACATTATATCGAATCAAAACTATTACAATGATATCAAAGTTAACTAATTACTAGTATTAAACTAGAGAAAATATCCACATTCGTGGAATTAAATTGAACCCATGACCTACTGATCACGGAACCTCATCCTTAACCACTTAACTTTCGCACCTTGTAGACAATTTTGTTCTGCGACACACAAATCAAATTCATGTTGGTAAAATGCAAGTTACATTAATTCATTTTTCATGAGATTTGCAAATTTAATAGGAAAACATTTCCTTAATTAAATCATAACTGGGAGTCTCGTGAATATTATTTCATATTTAATTAAATATATTTGGGCTTTAATTAACATTACCCAATTTTTCAATCATTTTTCTTTAATCTTGTTAATCCTCCCTTTCTTTTCTCATTAATTTTTTTTCTTCGTATTGGCAGAAATGATCACATATTTTCTTTTATTAATTTGAGTGAGCTAGTAATTTTTTTTTTTTTTTTTTTTTTTTTGAGATAGAGTGAGCTAGTATAATGATGATATCTTAACTTGCCATATTTGAATAACGTTACGATCTTTGGGGATTGTATTATGAGATTAAAAAGGCCCTTCCAATGCTAGGCCGGGAAAAAATATATACAGATACATTTGGTCATATTTAGATTTCAAGGGTGTGTTGTCGAATATAATATTTTGTGACAGCAAAATGCAATTTAGCCAAAAGAGTCATTGTCGTTAATTAATATTATCAGATGTTAAAAAGAAAAAGAAAAAAACCATGATTTCCTAAAAGGACTTGAACTCGCTATGTACCACATCTTTTTGATGTCATGACTTGTACTTAATTATTTTCAAAATGGAGTTAACTTAGCTTGGACCAATTTTCTCACCACTTTTTACTAATTAAACTTTTATGCGGGGTAAATGCAAAATACTCTCCTGTGTTATGCTAAACATGCAAGAAATTATCCTGTGAAATTTTTATTGCGCTAAATTTCCTTGTGTTTTCAAAACCCTGCAAAAGAACCCAATTTGTAAAATATAAGTCGTTGTGGACCGACATATTTCAAGAAATCATTTCAAAATATATCACGTGAAGTTGTAGGGACCGACTTGAAGTGTTATCAAACTGATTTCTTGAAATATATCGATCCAAAACGACCTATTTTTCATAAATTAGGTGTTTTTTGCAAGATTTTCGAAAACGCATGAAAGTTTAGCGCAATAGAAATTTCACATGATAGTTTCTTGCAGGTTTAGCATAACACAGGAAAGTATCTTGCATTTTCCACCTTTAATGCATACGTTGATGATGTATTTGGGAGACTATAATATCTACCATCACAATATGGATTTTTTTTAATTCCTCAAGACCTTAATTTTTTTAAAAACGCGTTTCAGGCACATTAAGTAAAAATCATCACAATATAGATTATAAAAATTACATAATTTGATATTTCTTTATTTAGTTAAAATATATTGTGCACATTGGACATGAGATGCAAGACGTACCATTGATGATATATAAAAATTATCAATTACTAAAATTGTTATATAAAATCCAATTATTAAGATTTTATTATGAAAATTCTTTTATTTTATTTTGAATTTTGATTATGAAAAGATTATTTCAAATAGGTCTAATAATTCTAAAACTTATTTGGAAATTCATATGTTTATATATTTTCTCTTTACTTCAGTCGGACGAACAAATTAAAATAAAATAAAACTTTGAATTTGACCACTATCTCACACGCGACAGCAGGGTGATGGGCTATGGCACATGACTACTTATGACACGAACATTATTAATAATTAGAGTTTTGAAATTTGATATCGTGAGTGCATCTCTCCACAGCACAATAAATGCACCAAATGATTACCTAAGGAAAAAGAAGAGAAAATAAAAAAAAAATGAAATGAAATGGGGAGAGAACTAAAAACAAATAGTAGAAAAAAGTTAGGCATGGGTAAAATTTGTTTTCAAGTAATTTGGAGTATCGATCTTTAAGCCTCATATGAAAGACATTTGCACTTGATGTTTTTTTTTATCCATTTAGTCAATCGAAATGAGAATTTCGAGCAATTTCTACATCAATCGAAATGAAAATATATATTGAAAATTTTCTTATATCCAATTGAAAAAAATATACTAAAAAAATGAAATTTTAATTGATATAGCTTTAACGAGTTTTTTTCCTATATAGCCTATTACACAAAAATATTTCCCAAAATGATCTAAACTGAAAAGTATTTCCCTGAATGTACCTTTTAGTTAAAATCGCTATTGGTAGTGTCGATTTTATCTAAAATCGATGTTGCCAATATCGATTTTATCAAAGAGGTACATTTAAGAAAATACTTTTCAGTTTAAGTCATTTTGGGAAATACTTTTGTGTAATAGACTATATAGGAAAAAAAACTCTAGCTTTAACTTAAGGAATCTCTGAATAAGTCTATTTTCTGCTTAAGTGTAATATTTTTTTAATCAATAATACATGTATATATTTTGAAATGAATTTCATTTTTAAAAATAGGAAACTCTGTATCAACTAAAAGAAATTGAATATTATTAAATAAGAGGATGATGGGCTATAATTGTTTTGTTATGAGTTTTAAGGTTTGTGTGTTGTGGTGGGTGCAAAAATGAGAACAAGAAAAAAGAGTATATATTTATTTTGAATATGGACAAAGAAAAGGGATAATTGATAGTAGTGGGGTTTGGGTTTGGGTTTGGGGGAGTTTTCCATGTTATGACGATTCCCCAAGAAAAGAAGACCAAAATGAGAGTGTTGGTAGTGCGTGTGGAGAGGACCCCCCAAACACATAACTTATTATTATATATATCATCAACCTTTCTCAAAAAATGGGTGATTTTGTTTGTTTTTGGAGGCCACAATTTTAAAAAATAAATAAATATCGAATATATCGAATAATTGATTAATTCTTTATGAGAGAAAAAAAGGATGAAACGTCGGAAAATTCTTATCCAGGTCAAGCTTGGCTGAACTCAAAGTAATTACATGGCATGTACAATACATTTGTTTTGTGATCAGATGACTAGATGATGAGACTCCTAGAAAATTGATCAATGTCAAAGTAATTGCAAAACACTTTCTTGATAGTTAGATGGATTTGCCTAAACCAAATTTGAATAAGAATTTTTTAAAAATGCCTCCTTAAGACGTGCGATGTTATTCGCACATTGCCAAAAGCGACGGAAAAAAATGTTCATAACATTACCATTTAAACGGGACATACTTACTTAGACCTGGTCTAGGAGATTTTCCTAGACCTTGTGGTTGTAAAACACTCCACATCATCATTGTGAGAGCACCACATCATCACATTTAATGATGTGGAGTGTTTTTCAACCACAAGGTCTAAAAAAATCTCCTAGACCAGGTCTAAGTAAGAATTTTCCCATTTAAACTAAACATTGATTTTTGCTTATAGAAACAACTCTATAATTCTTTCTTTTTTTTCAGTTAGGCAGAAGACACGGGGTGAAGACAAATTTATTTTTCTTTTACCGTCTTAATTAATTGATGTTGAATGGCATGGCAAATGAAAAACAAAGAGATAGGTTTGCTATGGCCAAATATGACAATAATAAACAAGAGGAGGGTATAAAAATAAGGAATTCTATAGCAATAATTTAAAATCAAAAGACCCAAGTGTGATCCTGTAATTGTATTGCTTCTTTTAGTATAAAATTAAAATCTCATGGGTCGCGTGACTATTATGCAATTATAATTGCACGCTTTTGCCTACTAGTGCTACTCATTGCTTCTATATACACATTATGATGTTTATGCACTATCCTAATAAATAAAATGCATAATGAGAAAATTACATATCTGGTAATATTTAATAGGACATTTTGCAACATGGGTAGCATTGAATACGTAATTGCATATTTAATATAATATATTAAATACTTGTTGCAATATTTATACCGTCGTTAAATAGTTGAACGGAAATGAATGAAATTGGTCACGTACATCACACATGACCGTTATATTATCTTTTTGAAAGAAAACTAATCATCGGAACAATACAATCAATATTTAAATTGTGATACTAAATTTACATTTACATATCTAGTGATACCAATATTGCAAAGTGTTCTATTATTTAGTATCAAATTGGCAATTTTTTCGGATTCATAATAAACAACATAATTAAGAAAGATCACATAAATTCCAAGTTTTGTACAATGCTATCATGTGGGTGGTAGATTGAATCCATAAATTACCGGTGACACATGACTAATAAAGAGTATAAACAGTTGTCCTCGCGCCATTGTTGTCAAATAAACCTGGTGACCTCATTGATTTGGCATCGAAAAATGTCAATTTAATATGATAAAAGAAAAAGTGAGTATAATTAAATGATTATAAGTACTATTTGAACAATAAATGTAGAAAACAAGATCCAACCCAGTGTTTTAAAAATCAGATTGGATCGATCGGTTTAATCGAAACCGGCTACCGGCTATTAAATCAGTTTAGTTAATCTTTCAAAACCAATCATCTTTCTGTCCTAACCAAACTGAGAAAAATTAATCAAAAATTGATAAAATCAATGAATCAATGAAGCGATTAAACCACTGATTCACTTATAATAAAATAAAAACAAAAACTAGGGATTTACGTGTTTACGCCAACAAAAATATTTTCCATTTGAAGTGTGATACACTTTCTCTATGATCGAGTAATTAATAATTCTTAAAAAGTTGATTTAGTTGAATATGAGCTATTATTAATTTATTTTCTTAATTAATGTTGCATGCCATTTTGTGATTGAGTTTAATGATTTATTCTCTTAGTTGATGATTTGTCACCTTGTGATTGAATTGAATTTTGCCGGTTTTGTAAGCATGGAAATGAAATAGAAACAATTTAGAGAAGGATGGATCCAAATGGAAAAGACAATGGAATTGTATGGTTAAACGATTTAAATAAAGATTGTGGAATTCTCCCCATCATGAAACACTATTCTATAGATTATTATTATTATTATCAACATATGCTCAGCATTAGTGTTGAGATTTGTAAACTTTAATTTATTTGCGTGACAATGCACGCGTGTAAAAATATTTTATTTCTCTAATTTTTTGTGCAAACCTCGGAAAATACTTCTTATAGTTAAATAATAATTTTATAATTCCTTGTGTCAGAACATAGGGATAGCTGCCATTTCATTCATTCTTCTATTGCATATATATGATTATTCAATTTCATCAAATTAAATATATATCGACTAGGCTGTAGCATACGCCGGCCAGTAGTACTGTTACAATTTAATTATGTAGTGGGTGGGGAAGGTGCAAATAATTAATTAAGTTATTAATCCAAGCACAAGTTGTATAATTATTAGTTTTATTCTTTTACGTAGTTCAATTACTAAAGAAAATTAAATATAAAAAAAAAAGTACAACAATTGTGATTCATTCATTCGTTTTACAGCCAAAAAAACGCTAAATGATTAGGAAACTTTTATTTTTCTTATTGGCAGTCACGTATTGTATCAAAAGTATGTATTATTGAAGATATATGTTAAGATGTATATTCATTGATAATATTTTTATTTTGGATGCAAATGATGATTAAAGAAAACAAGATTAACAACGACAAAAATGTATTTGAGTTACTACTAAAATATTATCTTCAAGAAAATGTTCGCTTATGTTAAGTGATTTGTAACAAGCGAACATAATAATAGTGTTAGTAGGAGTAAGATCAACATCACGACTACCAGACCAATGAGTCATTTTCACGATTCAAGGAGAATAAAAATCCATTGCGGTATCAAAACGAATGAACAAACTAGTGAACTCGTAGTCGTTAGAACCTAAGCTAGTGCACTTTCGAGCCTTAGCTAAATCACAAACAGGATGATAGAAATTATCACACTAATTTTACCCATGGATCAAAATTTCGGTTCAAACGTATGTTTCGGTCAGTCAAATATTGGAAATTTTTCGATACTATTAGGAAATGTTTCGGAAACACTAAGGAAAATTTGCAAAAAAAGTTACTAAATTTAGGAAAATATCAGAGTTTAAGGCAAATAAGTAGTTTCGGAATTACATCTTGTTTTCGTTTCGCCTGATTCAAAAACGAAAACTTTTTAATGTTTTCGATGAAAAAGATGGAAATTTTGATCCATGATTTTACCTAGTTTTTCAAGTGAGTTAGGTTCAATTCACATGAACATAAACCCAAATCATATGTGATTGAAATTTTCCTCATTGTTTAATTGTTGAAAACTGAATTGACCACTTTAATTCGCATACATACAAAAGAAAAAAGAAAAGGGTTTCTTTTCTTGAACTAAATATTTAACACTTTGAATTAAACTAGCTAAAAATAACATTAGAAAAAGTAATAATTAATCACGAATAATGAGGCCAATTAAATGGGAAAACAACTTGATTGATTATTACTCCTGAAAGTATGAGCCACCAAATGATAGCTTTTGAACTTGCTTCAGCCTTTACAAAAAGTCATTGATAGATAAGATAGGAGGACTACTATTTTTTCTTTACAAATATTATTAGTTAATAATATTATACAGCAATCTAAAATAATTATATATTATTGCTGCTTCAATTCAAGATCTTTAATCTTTCTTACATAAAAAGATCTTGTCCAACTTACTTAGCAGAAAATGTACACATAATTTTACTACAACAACCTAAGTACGGGCTTGCTAATAGCAGTTCCACTTTGGAGGAACTGTGGACAGTACTCCACTCATTGACTGCCATGTGGCAAATTTGTAACTTGTTACCGGATGTTTATTACACTATAGAAGAAATTGAAATGACTTCTATACCCTGCCCAATTAATTATACTATTTACACTTGAGAAATGACTCAATTGCCCATGTCTTCTCCTTCTTCTACACATAAATGATTTATTAATTGTCAATTTTAACCTTAAAGACAAAACAAAAATAAACAATCATATCCTACCATCTATCTTCAACAGACCAAATTATCCCACCCCCGTAGCCTCACCCACCCCACCCCCATAACCTCAACCAACCCAATCCCAGGCCGTCGCCGGAGGCCTGGGATTTTGTTTGGGGGGGGGGGGGGGTGTGTGGCGTGGTTAATGGGGTGGGGGTAGGGGTAGGTTAGTTTTTTTTTTTTTAATTATAATATGTAGAATTTCTTGTTCTAATTTTCTGAAATGGGTTATGGAAAAAAAAATCTTAGATTCGAAAATTTCATTAATCCTCCGAATCTCAAATCAATTTTTAGTCAATTTGGGTTGTACCATAGCGTTAATACATGTGCAGATGCAATAATTTATTGTTCTAATTTGAAATGGGTTATGAAAAAAAATTAGATCCGAAAACTTCAATAATTCTTCAAATATATATAAACTCAATGAATTGTTACGTGTAAGTCTGGTGATAAGTGGGGTGGGAGGAAAGAGGTGGCGCTGGGTGGGGAGGGGGTGGGTGGTGGGACTTTGGGATGATGGGTGAGATGAGGAAGAAGAAGGGTTTTTTTGGCAAATAAATGTTTGAAAAAATACACATTGGTCCAAATTTTTATATATATTTTTATTAGTTTTAACTTAAATATAAATTATATCTATTTCGATAATATTTGGGAACCTAAGATTGATTTATAATTTTATAAATTCACATTCTAATTATTTTAATCTATGCGATTATAATATTGAAGTCAATTTTGGTGTATTATATAACTAAACTAATTGTAATTCAAATCGATAAACAGCTCGATTATTAACTTTTTAGTGAAATATATTTATTATAATTTTTACAAAATTTAATAAAGAATATTTAGAATTGATTTTCATCAAATATATGAATTAAAAATAAATTATAGACACTGATTAAAAGAACATTTCAAATTGTGGACCAATGTGTAATTATCTAAAATATATATCTTCTTCCTCAATCTATGTATATATTTCATGATTAGGCATACTTGAGAGAGACATGAATTTCTTGATATTAATAGAGTTTTTTGTTCTAATATTTTGAAATGGGTATGAACAAAAAAAAAATCTCAAAAAAATTCCATGAATTCTCCAGATCCGAAATCAATTCGTGAATGAACCGTGTTTTTATATGTGGAAGATTGCGGAAGGTGGAGTTGGAGGAAAGAAGTGGTGTTGGGTGGAGAGGGAATGGGTGATGAGAGATTGAAGAGGGGTTATTTTGCAAATAAGACAAAATAAATGTTTGAAAAAATACAAATTGGTCCAAATTTATATATATATATATATATATATATATATATATATATATATATATATATATATATATATATATATATATATATATATATATATTAGATTAGTTTTGACTTAAATATAAGCTAGATCTAATTCAATCATATTTGGGAACATAAGATTGATTATAATAACAAACTATAATCTTCATCTGCATACTATTATAATATTTTAATATATAATAGGATTATAATTGCATACTATTAATAAATAAATAGTATGTAAATGAATGAAAAATTTGTTAATCTACAGTTCATTAAATGAGGTTACTACAAATTTGTGGTACTGATAATATTAGTTGGTATTTTGCTCGTTTTATTTTGGTCAGTTAATTTTAATTAGGAAACTAAACCAATTAGAATGCATATATTAAAACCAATTTTACGTAATTATTTCACTAATATAAGGTCAACGAAATTACTTTATATAATTTAAATTTAATTCATTTATTTATAATAGTAAAACAATATATATGAATAATGATTTAATAATCAGGACAGTTTCATTTTGAATTAAAATTAATCTAATTATATATATTGTAAGGTCAATAATGTTGACTTTGATCAATTAATCGAGTTATTTGTCGATTCGATTTACGATTAACCTAGTTATATATTACCCTAAGGCCGGCTATGTTATTCTTGGTCAATTAATAGGGATTGAAATTCGATTAACCTCATTTTACATTACCATAATGTCAACAATGTTGATCTTGGTCAATTAATCGAGCCATTTTTCGAATTGAATTACGATTAAACTTAAGTTATATATTACTCTAAGGTCAACAATGTTCACTTTTGTCAATTAATCAAAAGTCGTTGGTCGATTTGGATTATGATTAACCTAGTTATACACTACCCTAAGGTCGACCATATTGATTTTTTTCAATTAATCGGGACAACTATGAATTTGGATTATGATTAATCTAATTATACATTACCATAAGGTCAACAATATTGAATTTAGTCGAGCAATTTGTCGATTTGGATCACAATTAAACTAATTATGGATTACTCTAAGGTCAACAATGTCGACGTTTGTCAATTAATCGAGTAACAATTGAATTAAGATTAACTTAGTTATACATTATCCTAAGCCCAACAATGTTGACTTTGATCAATTGATTGAGTCATTTGACGATTTGAATTCCAATTAATCTAGTTATATATTCCCTTAAAGTCAATAATGTTGACTCTGATCAATTAATCGAATCATTTATCGATGTGAATTACGATTAACTTAATTATACATTATCGTTGAAGTCAATAATATTGATTTTGATCAATTAATTGAGTCATTTGTCGATTTAAATTACAATTAACATATTAATTCATTACCGTAAGGCCAACAATGTTGACTTTGTTAAATTAATCGAGTTGTTTGTGGATTCGAATTACAATAAATTTAGTTTACAATACCCTAAAATTGACTTGAGTATTGTAATCCCATAAATTAAAATAATTAAAATGTGAATTTATAAAATTATAAATAAATCTTAAGTTCCCAAATATTATCGAATTAGAGATAATTTATATTTAAGTTAAAACTTATAAAATGAATATATTGAAATTTGAAAGTAAAAATAAAATATATTAAAATTTGGACCAATGTGTATTTTTCTAAAAATTTATTTTACCTTATTTGCAAAAGAAACCCTTCTTCTTCCTCACCTCACTTCTCGCTTAAAACAGAGGAAGAAATACATGGTATGCCAATTAATCAATCATCAAATTTAAGCAAACAACACCTGAAATTAAACACTACGAACCAAAACAAGCAATGTAGAACAAGAATGAAGAACAAAAACACTCAAAAAACCGCTAGAATCGAAGAACCCGAAATCTGATTTGAAGCCCAATTTGCAAAATTCAACAAGAGTTGTTGTTAATTGCGTAGGAAATACGCTGTAATCAAACCTCTGAAGAAAAAGAAGAAGATTCCTCAAGAAATCCGAACCAATTTTGAATGGAATTCACGGCCCGTTTAAGTTCTTGAGGGCCCGAACCTCTGAATCACTTAAATGAGCACGGCAAACAGCAATTAAACACTCCAGGAGTGTTTTCCAATCAAAATCGAAAAGAAATCTCACGGCCCGTTCAAGTTCTTCACGGCCCGAATTAAACTCCAGCGCAATTAGTGTATGTAATGCGAAATTAACTTCGGAATCACTCTACACATGCCCTAGAGAAGAGGAAACGAGCAGCAATTGTCCACAAACATACAAATTAATAGTATGCAATTATAATCGGTTCTGCTAGTTTGTATTCTCTTGTAGATAAACTAAAGTGTATGTATTGTAAGCAGCAAAAGAATACATATAAATGGAATTTTTTGATTTTAATATGTGTTATTAATATAAAGGGGTAATTATGTAAAAGCACAAAATGTGACCTGCTAACAGTGACCGGGTTAGCAGGTCACCAAAATAATAATAAAATAATTTTTGTGAGAGGAACTATGGGCAGTTTTCCACAAGTGGAACTGCCCATAGCCACTCCCACCTAAGTAACATGATAACTTTTTGCATCATTATTCTAAATGTCTGGTTTTTTTGTCTTTTGATACATCCCTTTCCAATCTTTGGAACCATTTCAAAAAAAGGAAAATGTCGGCATGAAAAGACAGATAAGTCCCTGATACAATTCATTAATCTGAGAGAAAGAAGAATCCAGAGATAGCTTAAAAAGAATACATCAAGTACTCACGCCTTCTTTAATCGTATTCACCAACCCGGCCATGACTTTTTGGTGAAAAAGCACTCGGGGCATTTTGGTCCTAAGGTAAATTTCATAGAAATAGAAATTTGTTTGGTTTTGTCGTTTAGGTGTTTTATTAGGGACCTACAAACTCATGCGCATAGCTAGGCTTCTTTTTCTCTTTTTCTAGATTGATTTATGATATGGGATCTAAACTCTTGCTCGTGCATTTTGTACATTTTTGTTGGGTAAATTTCAATTTATACCCTCCAATTAATGGACCATAAACAATACAAAATTGTCACGATTCTTTCAATTGTGAAGTTAAAAATATGAAATTATTATGATAGAATCAGTTGTTTCCAACTATTTCATCAATATTTATAAATATCTCTGCATGGTATGATTTTAATTGGTCTCACATAAAAGATGTAAGACTTCGGCTATATTAATATTTTAGGGTGTTTCCTTAAAATATACCTTCTGCCTCCGTTTTCTTTTATATATCGTTTTGGTAAAAAAATCTATTTATTTTTATTTGTCTATTTAGGATTTCAATGTAAAATTAATATTCGTTTACCAAATTTACCCTTCTTTTTAATACTTAACATTAATTCTAATTAGCGCTAAAATTATTTAATTAAAAGGGTATTTTAGATAGTTTGCTTAAAAAAGTGTATATTTATGACATTCCTTAATTCATGTGCAACTCTCCAAAACGAGAAATAAAAAAACGGAGGGAGTAATCATTAATAATGTACTATATGGAATCATAATGCATGATGCATGTACTTAATTAATTACAACTCATAACTAAATAATATTCCCTCCATTTTTTTATTTGTCATTTTAGCAAAAAAAAAAAATACTTTTATTTATCATTTTAGGATTTCAATGTAAAATTAATGTTGTTTTTTACCTTTCTTACTAATATTTGTCATTAATGCTAATTAATGCTACGATTATTTGATTAAGAGGTGTTTTGGAAATTTTGCTTCAGGTTATTTATGATATTCCTTAATTCATATGCAATTCTCCAAAATGACAAATTAAAAAAAGGGAGGGAGTACTATCATGGATTTGTAGTCTTAATGATGTCTTACTATCATTTACTACCTAATTAATATTTGACTAGCTAATAATTATTAGTCACATTACCTTTAAGAACGATAAAAAGAATCCATGAAAGTTTGAGTTAAGTGAAATATGTTCAGAAAACCCATAAAAATTGAATTAATAAAGTTTGAATGGACATAAGTATATACTAACTCATGAGCCGTAGATGATTCAAATCAGACTCTATATATGTACAAAATAAGTGCATTATACACAATTGCTTCAACATTTGACAAAATATTCGAAAAATCTATTTCATCACTTTCACACACGCCCTGAACTAGTTTAACCATTGTCTACATTTAAACATGAGAATTGTGGAGAAGCCACTAAAATACATGAATTGTCATTGGTCGACAATGATGCATCATAAATTCAGGCTTTATTACCATAATGTGTCCTGAAAATGCTTTTCTTTTGTTCCATATATATATGAATATTGATCAATCATGGAAGTGAAAAAAAATTGTAACATCATTTTCATTTCAAACTTGAAAGGGCTTATCTATCACTTTATACTTTTTATTATTGGAGATAACAAAAGGCCAAAAAAAAGTTGTTTTTGTTGGGACCTGGAGAAAGATAGGCATGATAAGACCAATACATCCCTTTTTTGACTGGTAAAACTTTTGTAAGTTTGATCCTTTTTTTTTCTTTTTTTTTTCTAATGTACAATTTGGTGCTTTTGAAGCAAATAAAATAACTAAAAAATTCAGCATACGTACATTGGTTGGTGGTCTAGAGGATTTTGTGAAAAAGTGTAAAATTCTAGAAATTTAATTTGGTTAAATTACTTAAAAGTAAATACCTTTAGAAATTTGTTTATTATTTTTTCGTAACCAAAGAAAAAAGTACAATTTCGGGCTTCTTCTACTTGTATGCGTCTATTAATCTCCTAAAAGAATGTTTTGTGAACTAATTTTTTATTGATTGCGCTAGATTGACCCAATGAACCATTTTATTAGGAAGATATAACTACAAGGTGGATTGGGATAAATAGAACTAGAGTTGATTTTGTTAATGAAATATTATAATCTAGCAGTTTAATCTAATAGGTTGAAATATCCTCTTTTACGCTAACCTTTTTTTTTAGTTTTTTAAGAATATATTCAGCAATCAATCATTACATTAGAAATCATTTTAATAATTCTTAAAGTATAAGGAATTACAAATAATAAATCACTAACAAACACTAAGCGTTTCGATCCTAAGATTATTATGTTGAATGAAACATGGATCGTATCTTCAATTTCAATGTACTGTCTTAATTCTTCAAGGTCCTTCCAACATTCATTTGTAAGCAAATAAATTAAGAAAAAATTATTTGATACTTTAATATCAATTAAATTGTTTTCTAATGAGGTCTTTAAAATTATTTGAAGCACATTGAAATGCTTCGAAATTTGCTATATTCTATATTGGAATTATTTGTATTATGAAAAAATTTTAAATGGGCGAACTATGTTGAATATTTTGCTACATTAGCAAACTTGTTGAAAAAAAACATATTTGTGAAAATTATGAAACTAAATTTATATTAGGTCAGTAAAAGATTTGAAATTCTACCAATTAGTGCAATCACTATAAAAGACTTTGTGAACTCCGAATGTTGAGATTTGTACAAAGCTCAAATCCGACTCAATATAAATAGAATAATATAAAATCAAATTTTGATTGGGCCAATTAAATTTCGACACGTTGACAACCCCATATTTCCATAATCCTTCATTCACCATCAATTATAAAATGAAATGCAAATTCATTGTACCACCTTATATGTAGTATCAAATAATTCGTACCATGTTGAATGAATAACTTCGCAAAATTCACTCTAAGTATAACTATTCAAAAAGCACAAACTAACAACTTATAGCATTATGTTACTTTATACTTAAGGGCGGCAAATCATGTGTTCATCATGGTTTTTCTTAATGATAGTACTTGTCCTAAGCTTGTCACTATTACTTAAATGCATTGTTTGATTATGACCTTAGATTAGACAATGTATATGCAAAAGGATGATTTAAAAACACAAAGTACAAATGAATAAATTTCCTATGTCACTTGTGGGCCGTGGTCCTCCGCAAATGACCCATTAATTCCAATATTGACCGGTCCCTCTCCTCCCATTGCCATAAGATGTTAATTTATTAAGAATTAAACTTAATCTTACCTAGGGTTGTAATCAAGCCGAGTAGTATTGAACGATATACTGTTCAAGTTTGATTTGATTTGATTTTCAATCGAGTCGAGCTCAAACAAGCTTTTATCGAACGAGCTCGACTCGAGTATCGAGTAGCTTGATATTTTACATGTATTTTTTTAATTTTTAGCTTATCGAGTCGAGCTTCAAAAGTTATCGAACGAAAAAAGATGTTCAAGCTTGTTTGATTAGTATGACGAACCGAGCTCAAACGAGCTTTTATCAAACGAGCTCGAATCGAGTATCGAGTAGCTTAGTTTAATTTTCAGCCCTAATCTTAACACACAAAAATTATTGTAATACTTTATTTTATATATAAATTCTCATATCAGTAAAGTTTGAAATTGTCTCTATCTCAATTACTTGAGATAACTTCATTCAGGACTTAATAATCAAATAAATTCTAACATAATTTCAATTCCAATAAAAGAATAAAATTATATTTTACTATGTATTGTACGTTCAACTGGTTTAGATATGATTTTACCTGCATCTTCTGTTTACGGCTATTCTTATTATGGAGTATTATATGTTTTTTTCCAACTTATTGATTCGATTTCTAATCAAGTTTTTTAACAATAAGTCATTATTATGTATAATAAATCGAAGCGGCCCATGCGAAATTTTTTGATTTTGGGTAGCCATCTAAAATTTGTCTATCCACTTTTATAATAACAAATAGACAAATTATGACTTCTTTAATTCACGTTTATGATCATTTTTTATACCTAGCTTGCGGAAATTAGTGCTCAAATTTTGTTATTTGCTTACAAAATATGCATGCTAACTATTAATTTATCATTTTTTAATATATATTGTAATTTTTTAGTTTACCCGACAAAGTTTACGAATGTATAAATTACATTGATAAAAGTAAGACATCATAATTAATTAATCAAAATAAACGTTTAAAAACATGCTAATTATATTCTAGAATGTGATATCTGAATAGTTTAATTAAATAATTTATCTGACACAATAAAATATAAAAATATACTGTATTAAATTATTAATCTATAAATCAATTTCTTTTTTTGATAAATTATAAATCAATTATATATGTCATGCATGCGATATAATATAACATTATTTAGTATAACTTTCTTTTAGAATTACATATTTCAGAAACAATAAAATATAGTAATATTGGGCTAAGAAAGTTGCGTAAAGCTCAAATATCTCAAAACTGGCCCATAGAGTATATTCTAGTATAGCTACAGGCCCACAGGGAAACGGAAAAACCTAAAACCAGGGTTGAGAATTTAAAATTGGGCTCAATAATTAATAATCACTTTTTAAATGGGCAAAAGGCCCATAAATTTTTCTAGCCTTTCTGAAAATTACTACTACAAAAATCCCACCCACCATTTGAAGCTAGTAAAATTAAAACCAGAAACTACAGTTGAGAAAAGACGAAATCTTATTTCTGTCTATCAAGAATCGTAATAAGTAGATGAATTCAATCACGGTGCAGTTTCTCGTGACAGAAGATTCAGGTAATCCATTTACATATTTAGTCATTTGAAGTCTTGAACATGTGTGTGAAATGCATTCTATCTGTTTGATAAATTACCGGAAAGAAGTTTTTTGGCTCGTAAATAAGTAACCATTATTTTTCCCCAATTTTTTTAGTAATTTCACATGGTGTTTAGTCTTATTTTCTGTTTAAAGGTCCATAGTAGAAATGTAATACCGTTTTTGTTTTATGATACAAGAATGCATTGATGATAAGATTTTCGCCCAAGATTAGCTATATGCATCTTTTTTTGTGTCTTGAGGTACGTGAACTATATGAGCTTGAAACCAATGCATTATTTCACTAAATTACAGAGCAGTATGTAAGTTCAAATTTTAAGTATTGCATTTGATGGAATGACTATTGCTTTCAATATAAAGTATATTGTCTATGAACAATAAGTTTGAGCTTACGGCATCAATTGGAGCAGAGCGTGGATTTTTATTTTCTTTCTAGCACACTAAAAAATGTAAACTATTTTATGGTAATTGCAAAGAAACAAAAGTCATATGATCACCTTTTTTAGTTCTAAATTTGCTCAAATATTACTCAAAAAGTAAACAAATAAACAGTAGAGTGTTTATGATCTTTGGCAAACAGATTGGTTCGATGGTTCTGATGTCAAATATCTGTTTAAATGTTTCATTATCAGCACAAACTAAAGACTTTCCTTTTCTAATGTAAATCTCTCAATTCTTCACAGATTTATTATCTGATGGCTGCCCGTTTAATGTAGAAAAGAAAGGCTGACTCTTGAGCCAAAATTTGTCTTTGGTCAACCTACCTACATTGTGCTAAAGAGAAGGTTATAGGATGAGCATGTTTGTCTTAAAGCATTCATATCGACAGAATGAATGCAGTAAGTGTAAGTCCAACATTCGAACACCCAACACTTCACCTTTTACAACAATGCAAAAACTTATATTCCTTCAAGCAAGCCCATGCTCAAATGATCACAACAGGCCTCATTCGCCATACCTACCCTATCAGCCGTATTCTCCTCTTATCCTCAACTCTAACTACCTTATCCTACACACTAACCATATTCAGACAAGTTCCAAATCCAACCATCTTTCTTTACAACACCCTAATATCATCACTCGTTCAAAAAGATCACACTCAAGTTGCCCTGTCATTCTATGTGCACATTTTCACTCACTCCACCTTCAAACCCAATAATTATACATACCCATCTCTGTTTAAGGCTTTCGGGGCACATCAATGGTTTAAACACGGCCAAGCCTTACATGCCCATGTCCTAAAATATCTTGATTCCCCTTGTGATAATTTTGTCCAAGCTTCATTGCTTAATTTTTACTCTAGATGTGGGAAGATAGACATTGCTAGATACTTCTTTGGTCAAATTATGGAACCAGATTTAGCCACGTGGAACTCCATACTGTCAGCTTATGCACGTAACACCAGTGTTAGTTCTATTGCTAGTGCTAGTCATTTCGATGATAATACTAATGCATCACTGGAGGTGTTGAGTTTGTTCAGCCAAATGCAGAAGTCTTCCGTGAAGCCAAGTGAAGTAACTCTTGTTGCTTTGATAACTGCATGTGCTGAATTGGGTGCTCTCAGTCAAGGCACATGGGCACATATGTACATAGTTCGGAACAATCTAAACTTAAACCTTTTTATTGGCACGGCATTAATTACTTTGTATGCAAATTGTGGTTGTCTTAGTTTAGCTTGTCAGTTATTCAACCAGTTGCCTCGTAGGGACACATTTTGTTTCAATACCATGATTAGAGGATTCGCAATCCACGGTCATGGGCATGAGGCTCTAGATTTATTTGAAAAAATGAAGCAAGAAGGTTTTACCCCTGATGATGTCTCGATACTAGTCGTAATGAGTGCTTGCTCGCACGTAGGAATGATAAATGAAGGAAGGAGATATTTTGAGTCAATGACTAGTATTTACGGGATTGAGCCTAAACTCGAGCACTATTGTTGCCTAGTTGATCTTTTGGGTCGAGGAGGACTGGTCAAGGAAGCCGAGGAAAATGTTCTTACGATGCCTATGGAGCCGAACGCGATTTTATGGAGGTCTTTATTAGGGGCTGCTAGAGTTCATGGAAATTTAGAGATAGGTGAAATGGCATTAAAGAAGTTACTAGAGTTAGAGCCCGAGACTAGTGGAAATTACGTGCTTTTATCGAACATGTATGCTTGTATGAATAGATGGGATGATGTGAAGAGATTACGGAAATTGATGAAAGATTATAGCGTTGACAAAACGCCTGGAAAAAGTATAGTCGAGGTTGATGGTTCAATGCATGAGTTTGTCATTTGTGATAAGAGTCATCCTCGTACGAAAGATATATATTTAAAGCTAGAAGAGATGAATGTTAGGTTGCAAGAGTTTGGTCATAAGCCAAAAACGAGAGAAGTGATGTTTGATATTGAAGAGGAAGAGAAGGAAGATGCACTTTCTTATCACAGTGAAAGATTGGCTATTGCGTTTGCTTTTATTACGACTGATCCTGGTGTGCCTATTAGGATTATAAAGAATCTTCGTGTTTGTGTTGATTGTCATTCTAGCACTAAGATTCTTTCGACGGTGTATAGAAGAGAGATTATAGTAAGGGATGGGACTAGGTTTCATCACTTCAAGAATGGTACTTGTTCTTGTAATGACTATTGGTAGAATTAGCTGTTGATTTGTACTCCGAAATGAGATTTGGACATTTTGATGATGTTTATTTTCTCCTCTCTCATATTTGGATTCTAATATGTTTTCTTTTCCTTAATTATATCAGTTTGTTTTTAAATATGCCATGTAATTTGAGGCACAATCAATGTCATGAAGCATGATTATGTGATTTGAAATATAAAAAAACCTTGATTAGCAATTTTTTTTTGTGTCAAATCGAAATTTCTGCGGAAATGCAGCATGCCATGTAGGGTCGTCCCAATGGCGGATATCAATCCGAACATAATTCAAAATACTTGGAACTAATATGGATTGATTCGATAAGGTAGAGATTTATATCTGACTATAAATAAGAAATTTAACACATACATAATATTTTATTAAGATAAAAAAAAATTAATAATATTTCACCACCAGTTTATAAATATATTAGGTGATAACTGATTCATAAATTTATTTGTATGCATATTTTCATCTAGAAATAAGCATACTAGTTAAGAAATTTTGAATATTTGAGCTAAATTAAATGAAATTGTAACGTTAATGATGTGTCCAAATTTTGTACCCGAGAGCAATTAAGAGGTTACACTAAGTTGCATAAATAAGAGATTTGTAACGTCTTTATCATAAATTCTCGTAACGTTTGTAACGTCTTTGTATTACTTGTAACGTTTATCATAAACTCTCGTAACGTCTGTAACGTCTTTGTATTTATTACTTGTAACGTCTTTCCTGAAAAGACTATTATACCCCTGTATGTACCTATAAATAGGTCGCCCTATTTTCGAACAGGAAAAACTGAATTCACTATTACAATTACAATACAAGTTTTCTCTCGGTATCTGTGTGCAGATCTTATTTTATTATTGTGATGTTGTTATAGATTGAAGGGCTTATTCCATCTTTGTCCTGAACATTTTTATACAACATCAGTTAACAAACCTGTTTTAGAGAAAAAATAATTGGTGCAAATTTCGAAAGTGAATATTATATTGAAACTTGACATTCAGTTGAAACCGAACAAAATCTGGTGGAGATCCGAGTAAGATTCAGCTTACCCTGAATCCAATATGAATATAAATGAATATGAACTTGGATCGAGCCTGATTAAACCTGAATTCAATCCATAGATAGCCTAGCAGCTAGGGTTGTCAATGAGGCAGATTTCAACCCGGATTCGTCCATCTGAATTCGGTCCGATTTATTAGGATAATTGTCAGATTAGAGATTCGATGGACTGGATCGAAATATAAAGATCCGTAATCCAAAACACATGGAGTGAATGTGAATTCAGGTCGATCTGATCCGTTAAGATTCGAATCCGATAAAATATAAAAAGAAAAAGTAAGTACCATTAATAATATTTCACTATCAATTTAAGAAGATGGTAATTTATAATTCGTTTATAATTTCATTTAAACCAATATTTTCATCTAAAAATATGAACATTAGTAAAGGCTGTTTGATCATGTGAGCTAAAATTAAATAAAATTATAAAGTTAATATACTTATTTTAGCAATATAATTTTTTGAATAAAAAATTTATAGGATCCGAAAAACATCCGATATTCGGTTAAATACGACCAAGATCCGTATTCAACAGAATCCGATCCTATATAAATAAAATTGGATCTGA
Source organism: Penstemon eatonii (assembly GCA_038501285.1). NCBI lineage: Eukaryota > Viridiplantae > Streptophyta > Magnoliopsida > Lamiales > Plantaginaceae > Penstemon > Penstemon eatonii. Next base: position 73,656,922 of record CM076715.1, read on the forward strand.
ATGGCTTGATTCGACAAAAATGCAACCCATTGACAACCCTATTAGCAGCGTGTTTAATACCAATTTTAAGGCCCATAACTTGTGTCGGTAATATGGATCTTGATCTGCTATGCCGCGACCAACCCTTTTTTGTTATGCTTTCTTTAGTCGGATTGTACTAGGGGTGGGCATTCGGTATCGGGTTTCGGGAACCCGTCCCGTCCCGGTCGGAATTTTTTAGTTTGGGACGGTAATTATTGTGGATATTCGGGTTTTGAGAAACCCGAAACCCGACAAACTAAATCGGGACGGTAATCGGGAAATGTTTCACACCCGATCGGGAAAACCGAATCCCGAATTTCTTATTATACAAAATAAATTATCCCTTTCAATTCTCTTTTCAATCAATCTCTTACTCCTAAACCCAATTCTCATCACCTACCCCATGGTCTTGAAATTAATAATTCATAACCATAAAAAAAATATAATGCTATGAAGGAACAAAATAAAGAAAAGTGTGCTACTTCTACCATATAGGAATTTCAAATTACTATTTTTGGGAAACCCGAATCCCGATCCCGAAAACCCAATATTTATCGGGAAACCGAAATATCAGGACCAAGTCAATTCAAGCGGAATTCGGGTAGTAAAAATCAAAACCCGAATATCAAAAATCCCGTCCCGAATTACCCGAAATCCCGAAATCCCATCCCGATCCCACCCCTAGATTGTACTTACTATTTAGGTTAAGTTAAAATTAACGTGGTTAAAACTAAGTTTGATTTTATCAATAATATTAATGGATCATATAAATTTAACACATTAATAAGTTAGCTTAACATTCAGTGAGACATCCGGGCCACTGGCCCGGAACATGACTGTATTTTTCTCAAATCGATATATATGTACTACCTGGTTTTGGTCTCAATTAAAAAAAAAAAATAAAAAAAAATTACGCAGACGACTAATACTCAAATTAAAGAGATATGAGAGTAAATAATCGTTACATCAATTAGTATATCAAATTTATTTTAATGGTATCAAATATGATCGAATTAGTTTAAACTAGAGAAATACTGTATTAAACACATGACTTATTGGTCATAGAGCCTCAACTTTAGGTAGACTACAGCCTCATCGACGATATTTAACAAAAGTTAAGTAATTATTTATTTATGAATTATGTATCAGTTATAAATTCAGCTAAAATCGTCTTTGTTTATTTATCGTATGCCAATATTGGGAAATTAGTTTGGTTATAATTAAAATGTATGCTTCTGTATATTTCATTGTATCATTATCAATCATCATTTACAAAAGACAACTAATTAATGGACAATATAATTCTGGCACAAGTAGTATTTGACCCGACCCGCCCTGATGCGTTCCTGACTAGGCTATGACCTGGCACATCCAGCTCAATTGTCACTACGTACCATTTTTAGTTTTTCATTTTCTTTTACATCGCTCATACTTTTGCCCAAGGAAATTTCCATCTGGAATTTAAGCCAGGACTAATGTTGGATAATGTTACATAGAAGAATGGCTCTTATATGCTGAGATTTTTTATTTTATTTTATTTTATTTTTATTTTTATTTTAGGAAACCCAAAACGGGTGTCATTCATGATTAATGTCGTCAAGTACAAATCTGAAATAAAAAAAAGCCAATCTAAACTAATAGCTAATTTAGCTAAAGCACGTGCTACCGAGTTGCTATCTCTAAACACGTCATAGAAACTAAATGAGGTAAAATCGAAGACAAGATGTTTGATATCATCCATAATGGGACCTATGTTACACCTTGAAGAAACAAATTACTTCAATGACAGATTTACAGTCTTCCTCAAGCATGACTTGATCCTAACCCGAATTCAACCCCATGGCAACAGCAATAGCCTCCGCCGCTTTCGGTTGTAATGGAAATTCAACAATATATAACTTCTATTAATTATGAATACAATATTATTTCACATTGCCAAGAATCTGAAGAAAGCCTAGTTAGGAGTAATTTCGAAACTATTTGTTTGCCTCAAACTCTGTTATTTTTCTAAATTTAGTAATTTTTTTTACATACTTTTCTTAGTGTTTCCGAAATATTTTCGAAAAATCTCGAATTTTTTTCAATATTTAACTGACCAAAACATACACCGAAACAAAATTTTGATCCATGGGTCGGACAGCTAACTTAAATATGTCGTACAAAACTATTTAATTCACGTGTATACATATCAGTGCATTAAAATATTATATTATGTCCCTAACAATTAATTTAGATGCATATATTTTTTCAAATGAAATATATAATTTTCAGTAGCTTGTTATTTATTACTTTCAATTTGAACTTAATCGCAACATTAATCAAAATATTATTGACGTGTACACATATTAAATAGTTTTTTTTTTCATTTTTTCATAAACTATTCGAAATGCTAGGAACTATACATGTATTTTCAGTAACTTGTTATTTATTACTTTCAATTTGAAAAATATTATTGACGTGTATACATATTTAATAGTTTTTTTTTTTTCATTTTTTCATAAACTATTCGAAATGCTAAGAACTATACATGTATTTTCGTATAGCTCGCATGTATGTTTAAAATATAATTTTATCTCATCTAGCACAACTGCACTAGGCAAAATTACTCGATGTGATCAGGGATCCTTTTGGAATGGCGAGATAAAAAGAATACATAAGCTGAAAACTAATTAAATTTGTAAATGGTCATTCATATAAGTTTGATTTGTTGTACATGACAAACAAAATTTGAGCAATATCTATGGTTAAATAATTTTGAAGGTTCCTTGGATATTCACTAGATAAACAATAAAATTGCTAAACAGATGACAAAACATTAAGGTATCAAGTTTTTTTTTTTCTTTTTTAGAAATTGATATTATGTTAATCAAACTGTAATTCGAATTCAGTATATTATCAAAATGGGTGTAAACCAGCTGAGTAGTTGATGTTGTATAAAATGTTCAGGGCAAAGATGAAATTAAGCCCCACTACAAAAAATTTAAATTTTAGTGACAAAATAGTAAATAATAAAGTGACAAAAATTTTAATATTGTCACTAAACTGATGTATATAGGCACACTAGTGACAAGAAATGTGAAAAAATTGTCACTATTGACATTTAGTGATACCCCAATAGTGACAACTAAAAAGTTATCACTAAATTATAGTGACAATATTTATTGTCACTAAGTTGTCACTGAAATGGTGTCACTAATTGTCAATAGTGACAACTTAAGTCCCATAAACTTGTCACTAATAGCCAGTAGTGACAACTTAAAAATATATTTTGTCACTATTGCACTTGTCACTATTGTTATTGTGACAAAATTAATATTCTTATCACTAAATATATGCAAAAAGTGATAAATTCAACAATGTCACTAAAATCCATTTTTGTTGTAGTGCCCTTCGATCTATAACAACATCACAATAATAATATAAGGTCTGTACAATTATATCGAGAGAAAATTTATATAGTAATTGTAATAGTGAATTCAGTTCTTTCTGTTCGGAAATAGGGCGACCTATTTATATGTACATACATGGGTATAATAGTCTTTTCAGGAAAGACGTTACAAGTAATAAATACAAAGACGTTACAAACGTTACGAGTTTATGATAAAGACGTTACTAACGTTGCAAATTTAAATGATAAAGACGTTACAAATCTTTCATTTATGTCAACTTTTAGTGTAATCTATTAATTGCCCTCGGGTACAAAATTTGGACACATCATATTGTCCCCCAGTTTCTGGAATAATTACGCGAGCGTTTATTGTCGAAACTTGATTCAAGTATCTGAGCATTGTAGCTACCTACTCCATACCTCCATATGTGATAATTAAGCATGTAACACTGACTCGTTAAAACATTGCCAAGAAAAATTCATTGGGACAAAAACTTGGACGAAGGAAAAAGAGTACAGTGCTTTGACACGCTCCCCTTGTAAATTTGGTGAAGAGTAGTGATGATTCTTTTCTTTAGCTGCCCTTTCTCATATGGAGTAAATATTCTTTTTTGAGATATCTGTCTGTCAAAAGTTGCCTCCCAAAGCCATAATTGCATGTAAAACACAAATTTGTGTGGTCAAATATTATCACTTGAAAGTAAATGTAGTAAAAATAAATTTAAATTTCAGCCACAAGTGTAACTTGATTCACGCTATTTGTTTACTTTGATAGTATTCTATCGTCGTTGTCGTTGTTGTATTCTTCTTTATTTATTTATTTATTTTGTTTGGTGCCGAGAGACGACCGGTGGCGCTAGAAGGAGGTGCAACGAACCGAGCTTTTATCGAACAAGCTCGAGTCAAGTATCAAATAGTTTATCACTTTCGGTGCTCGGTATCAATAAAATCAAATACAACCATAGCTCCACGTGATTAGATTATTATACGCCCATAATTAATTGTTACCAATTTTTTTAGATATTTTTGATTTCATACTTTAATCCCACTATATATCTAGTGAAATATTACGTATTCGCTTACAAACATGATGAAATGGAGTTGATGTCTTTTGACTACCTTAGTCGGCCATTGAATTTTCTAACACAAATAACTTTGTCATTACCAATTAATTAATGCTAATCACCAGACATGTCAGTCTATGATTGAGTCTTTATTAACAAATAATAATGCAAATCACATGTAAATACATTGAAGAAGAAAAAGTTTGTCTTTAATAAATCACCTTTTTGTTAATTATGAATCTGGCTTTTATATGGGAAAGATTCAACTTAATGGAGTTAGTGGGTCATTAGTTCAAAAGGAGGAAGATTCGTCGAAATTTTAACAGCATAAAGACAAAGTCGAAAAGGATTTTATAAATTCTTTAGTGTGAAAAGACAATATTATCCTTTCTCCTTTCTCCTTTCTTCTTTCTCGATTTCAATACTAGTTCATTTTGCATACAAGGGATAAATATGTAAATTTCGTACCTAGCTAGATTAATATTTATAGTAACAAAATCAAATGAGAAAAGTATGATAATTTTTTCTCAACATACATATTTTTTTACATGATTACATATCAAAATTATATTGTACAAAATTGTATCTAAGATTTGAAAGATATTGATCTTCAAATGATAAATACTATAACTACTATTTTTTCTTTTGAGAGAATATAATTACTTCATTCTAAACTAGCTAGAAAATATGAAGTTATTTTGATAAATATCTGAAATTTATCATTGATGAACTAATCAAAGAATCAAAATAAATCAACACTAACTAATAAGAAAATTACAGATTTACTCTTTAAACGTGATTGGTTGCACTATGAGTCTATGAAATGAATATTGGAAAGTGGTTACCACAATCAATTAAACTAGGTTGGAGATTCCATTACACAGTAATGCATTGAACCAAGAAAACAAATAAATCCACAAGATTTCGTCTCACTCGCAAATTTTATTATTTTTTAAATGTCCATTCAAGAAAGCAAGACGTACATACTAATTTTATCCATTTATAAATTGTGCATAAGAATAAGTTCTTATCACCACCGGCAAGCATGGTAAGCAAAAGAAACGGTTTGAATATTCAAACATGAAAGTCAATCGTAAATTATATCGTGATTCTCTGCTTTGACTCTTATCGTAGGAATGGTCAACTGTAAATATATATTATTATGTCATGAATCTATCGCAGTCACAATTATTATTATTTGAACTGGACGTGATTTTTCACAACAAATATATCCGTTCGATATATTTTTTCTATCTTTAATCAAATAATATAAATAGTAAACGTGATTAATCTATGATGCGAAATAAGATCAATAATATTACTTATATATATTACATGATTACATACACATAATTAGCAAAGTTGCCATATCACCAAAAGGCAAATTTATCCACTTTACCTATTAATCACGAACTATTCAACATTTAGGAAAATTAGAAGCCTCATCATATCCACATTAGTTAGAGATCAATTGGTACACGAATAATACCCTAAAAACAAAAAGTGTCCAGGTTCATCCCCCCACATTTACCCCTCATGTTTTGGGACATTATAAAATCCCAACATCATGAATCCTTACAAACACTTGCCTGTCAGTCATATAGTATCCAGCATTTCCTAACTTCCACTTTCCATACCACTTTACGAAATACCAAATATACCCTCCCTCACAAAATCTTCCCAAAATACCCCTCCACTAAAAAAGACATTTTTTTTCTCTCTCTCCCTCCAAATATTTATAACTCCCCTCAAGAAAAAAAAAAAATTCACACGGCACCTAAAAAATGGCAACAATGGCATCTCTTCAACTCAAGAATCCCATCTCTAACCCCCATTCTTTGCAAAAATTACGAAAAACCCATTTTATCCCACCTCTTAATCTCCCCATCCGTCACCATCCCACCTCCAAAACCCGATCCGCCCTCCGGATATCCGCTTCCCTAATCGACCCGGATGGCGGAAAATTAGTCGAGCTCTTCGTTAAGGAATCCGAAAAAGATTCGAAATTGAATCAGGCCTTAAACCTGCCGAAAATTAAACTCTCTACAATTGATCTTCAATGGGTCCACGTGTTAAGCGAAGGTTGGGCCAGTCCGTTAAAGGGATTCATGAGAGAATCCGAGTTCCTCCAAACACTTCATTTCAATTCGCTCCGACTCGAAAACGGGTCGTTTGTGAATATGTCTGTGCCAATCGTGCTTGCCATTGATGATGCGCAGAAGCAACGGGTCGGGTCGTCTTCCAGCGTGGCGCTTGTAGATGAGAACGATGACCTGGTTGCGGTTTTGAACGAGTAAGGGCATTTACGTCATTTTCGCATATAATTTTTTGTTCAGCAAGTAAATGAGGTTTTAGAACTTTCGTTAAACTCAGCAAAGGTAGCAATAATTTAGTTTGTTGTGTACTGTGTCGTATTTATAGTTGAATATATATTTTTATTGGTAGCATTGATTAAAATTTCGATTTTTGGGTATGTTATGGTCATTTTAATATTGAATATTTGGAGAAATTTAATTTAAAGAAACATGTTAAATTGCTTTATATTCCGTTTTTGTTGACTAAAAATCAAAACTTTTCTGTGTTTTTGATAT